>JAIFGZ020000439.1:0-1200000 GCA_019925245.2 Oryza australiensis | reverse complement strand
AACAGACTCAGGGTTTAAAACAGCCAACTCGGCGCTGTGAATCTTAGCATCGTGCTTGATGCCACTATAATTGGCGTCGAGCTCAGCGCCAAGATCCACGACGCTTAGCTCTACCATGTCATCGTCATGTCTGTTTCTGTGCCAACATGGCTCCGAGACCTCGGTGTCAATTTTGCTGGAGCCGAGAAGTATTACCTCAATGCCAATAGTGATAATGTTGAGGTTGGAGTTCATTTTTTATACTGTCATGAATATATGTATGAGAAACTTTTGAAAAAAACTAAAAAGCAACAAAAGTCGGTTCGTTTACTCGATTTCTCAGGTTTCAGTGCATAGCGGCAACGGCAACGACACGCTCACGTGCGGCCGAGCTGATATAGCCCGCATATTCGACAAACTCTACGTCAGCGTAAAATGCCACACGATCTGATGTGGTCCGATAGCGCACACGCTTTAGGCTGTGTTATTTGGAGTTGGAAACTCCTTCACCAAGCAATATATACTTAATTAAGTATTAGCTATTTTTAAAAAAAATAAATTAATATAATTTTAAGTAATTTTTTATATTTTTAAAAAATAGTTAGGTAAACATGCGTAAAAAACAAGTGGATTTAAGTTACATTAAAAACCCAAACCCAATGTTAGTGTAGAGCCCATCAACGCTCAAAGACAGAAAGACCGACACTAGGTACACCAAGATACTAGCACAAACTCCGTTTTGAGAAAAATTACAGATTTTTAAAGGGCATTTCAATGCTTATAGTCCTGGGTCACGATGCTTGAAGTAAAAATAGATGTTAAGATGGATTCTACGTCCGTGTGTAAAATTCTACTACATTTTACCGATCATCTCAGTTTCTCCTTATATCTAGCTTATGTCATTATTTTTTTTCTTATGGTTGGGCTGTAAGCTTAGAGCTATCTTTTGCAAATAAAATTCGTCCAACATGTTCTTTTTCTAATTTGCTAGCTAAGCAATAAACAAAAACAAGACGGCTACTAGATGTTTCTTGCTTTTTTTTCCTACTGCATTGCGCTTTGATATGATCGATGAATGGAAAAAAATCTAGTATTATAAATGGAAGCACACCAAAAAATTTTAAGTAGGTAAAAACTCTTACAAAATTCTAAACGTTTACATATGTATAAAATTCTCGTCCAGAAATCAACGAGGCACATAGTAACAAATTGACAAAGAGTAACTTAAACGAATATAAATTTATTAAAGAGATGGATAGTTCCTCTCAACTCAACAAAATTCTAAACAATGAAAAATAAATGAAACTAGCGTAGGCGACTTCACTTCACAAACAACTTGACCAAGACTCAGCCTAATCCTCTAGATCATCACCTTTACTGTAGAACTCTTTCTCTAATAATATATTGTAAGATGAGTACATAAAATATTCAACAAGCTACACAACAATTATGCAAAACAATTATGCAAGTACACAGGATATACAAAGGATGGTATAATAGACTCATTTACATAATATCATTTAATAAACTTTAGAGAATAGTAAAAACGGTTAAATAATTAATCGATATTAAATCAACATCATACAACACACCAATGTTATACAGGCCCAAACCACTCCACACATGAGTTATCCAATTATCATCAATGTCACATTTATTATCATTTTTAGAAGTCAGACTAATAAAAAAACATTGCTTCGCTCGCCCATGACCACAGACACAGCTATTCGAACAGTTTCACTCTGGCCAAAAATGTACCAATATACCCACAAAACATAGCTCCACAATATATTTTCTTGCGCCTCAATACCACCATGGTACCTCGGAAAGGATCTGTGACAAGACCATTTACATAGCACCCTCAACAGAATGGTCAACCGCCAAGTCTCCAATAGATGTGGCCCTACCTCTAGGCTAGAGAAACTCTTTACTCCAAATCAAGGGTCAACCGCCAAGTCTCCAATAGATGTGGCCCTACCTCTAGGCTAGAGAAACTCTTTACTCCAAATCAATACTTATTTACATTGACAGAATAATGTGGATTTAGTGACACTACCACCTATCAACTACATACCATGGTGCCTCTTGCTTGAACATGTTACACTATAGATCTAGACCCATGTTGGCTTGTGGTTAGTACGGTTATTGCTTCACAACAGTATCTCGCGAACCGGTTCTTAATTGTCATAAGCACGACCATCAAAACCATGTCCTCACAACTCACCATTAGCCAAGTTTTAGTTGGCATATTAATTATTCCATCAAGATTAATCATCATGAGCTACCATTAATTAACCATCATTAAACAATAATGAAGCGTTGGTTATCTCAATAGTGTGCTAATGTTTCTAAGCATGGCTAAGCACTCTAATAACTTTAGCTACAATCATATAATGTTCTAGCTAATCAAATTATTAACCCAGTTACAAGGAATAGGTAATCAATATCAATAGGGCCATAACAAAGAATATAAGTTAATCCTCATGGTTATATTCCAAAATAATGCAATAATTGAATAAAATAATAGCTTTAAACATGTTCAACATGCTCAAAGTGTGTTTGGGATCTGTGTGAATTACCTTGCTGGTCTTCAAACACTTCTGAACCTTCCTCAGCGTAAACGGCCTCACTAGAACGTCACAAACTAGAGCAAATAAATAAAACAAACAAAACAGTACAAAAACATACAAGAACATTACATTACATGTGGATATTTTTAATTGGTAGATATTGATTTTATATGAATTTAGCAACTTGAATCACATTAATCTGAGTTACGATGAATT
Organism: Oryza australiensis; assembly: GCA_019925245.2. Classification (NCBI taxonomy): domain Eukaryota; kingdom Viridiplantae; phylum Streptophyta; class Magnoliopsida; order Poales; family Poaceae; genus Oryza; species Oryza australiensis. Next base: position 1,197,235 of record JAIFGZ020000439.1, on the reverse strand, counting down.
AGTTATGAAGTTTCTAAGTTTAATCAGATTTAACGCATATATATAGAAATTACTTATGGATTATGACGCAATAATGAATTAATTTTGAATAGAAAAACAGGAATTATTGCGTCACATGGACTCGGTTCACCATAGAATGGGTGCATAGAAGCGTTCTATGAAACCGACGACCGAGATCTAGTTGACCTCTATTTGACCGGGATCGGACGACCGAGATCGATCCGATATAGAACTCCGGAAGGGCGACACATGGCAAAACGGTGATGTGGCGCTGACATGGACATCGTTCGCGTCAGCCGGCTCGGGACCTATGGTCACCTGCAAACCATGCCGAACCACAATTAACCATCGTGAGCTATCATTAATTAACCATCATTAAGCAGTAATGAAGCATTAGTTATGCAATAGTGTGCTAATGTTTCTAAGTATGGCTAAGCACTCTAATTCTTTAGCTAAAACCATATAATATTCTAGCTAATCAAATTATTAACCCAGTTACAAAGAATAGGTAATTAATATCAATAGGGCCATAACAAAGAATATAGAATATAGGTTAATCCTCCCGGTGACATTCCAATATAATGCAATAGTTGAAATAAAATAATAGCTTTAAACATGTTCAACATGCTCAAAGGGTGTTTGAGATCCGTGTGACTTACCTTGCTGGTCTTCAAACACTTCTTATCCTTCCTCAGCGTAAACGGCCTCACCATGAACTTTAGAAACTAGAGCAAATAAATAAAATCAACAAAAAATATAAAAACATGCTAGAACAATACATGTGGATATTTTTAATAGGTAGATCTTGATTTTAGATGAATTTAGCAACTTGAATCACATTAATCCGAGTTACGATGAATTAGTTATGAATTTCCTAAGTTTAATCAGATTTAACGTATATATATATAAATTGCTTATAGATTATGACGCAATAATGAATTAATTTTTAATAGGAAAACATAAATTATTGCGTCACATGGACTCAGTTCACCATAGAATGGGTGCACAGAAGCGGTCTATGAAACCGACGACCGGGATCTAGTTGACCTATATTTGATCGGGATTGGATGGCCAAGATCAATCTGATCTAGAACTCTAGATGGGCGACACGTGGCAAACGGTGACATGACATTGACATGGACATCGTCGGCGTTGGTCGGCTTGGGACCCATGGTCACCGACGATCCATGGCATGGTGGAGTGAATAGAGGGCACCGGGATGACGAATGCGACGATGCGAACTCACTGAGAGGCAGCATGACGATGGGTGGTGACCCACGATGAGGTGGTATTGGTGACGGTTTTGGGTCGGCATCGGTGGTAGTGCTCAGGCGAGGGTCGGTGGAAACGGCCCGACGGACGGGGTGTGGCTCCTTCTTGCGCACCCGACGAAGGTGACAGCGAGCGAAGGCCGCGACTAGAGCGGCGGCGTGGCTTGACTAAAGGTTAGTGGCGGAAATGGCGCATGGGTCCGGCGACATAACTAGGGCTCCGGGTGATGGTGGGAGAAAGTGAGGACAGGGCGGAAAGAGGATGAGGGGCTTCTATTTATATGCATGGGAGGTTGAGTCTAGGCCAATACGGTTGTGACGACAAAGGGAAAAGCCAGGATTCGGCTGAGAAGAGAGAGTCCGAGTTGGAACTCGATACGAGCCAATTTCACTTGGGATTAGGTTCGATTCTTGAGGAAAATGAAAGAGGAGGATAAGGGAAATATTTCCCCTCAACCAATTTGACGGGGGGACGAACGAGTCGGCTGAATTTGGCGAGGAGGCGGCTGCTGGGTCGGGTTCTACCTTCGACCGGAGGTTGAAGAAGACCTTGCCATGTGGGTGTCGACGGGCTATACCCCGACTATGATATTTGTAGAGTATGGGGATTGTTGGAATCAGGGTATACGTGAGATTGAGGTAAAAGAGACGAGAGATAGGGATTTTTATACAGATTTGGGCTCCTTAACTGACACGTAATAACCCTACTCCAGTTGGCCGAAGCTGGTCTTGCCTTTTTATATCAGTACCACACGAGTATAATATTTGAGATGACCTAATCTAGTCTCTGTCGGCTTGGCGGCATGGATCTCTCGCACGTAGTCGACGGCTAGTGTAGTCTTCTTTCTTGAATATGAACTCGATGAGATTGGAGATAGCTCTAGATCCCTCTTGTGGGCTTTGTAGCTTCGTCTTGGGTTTTTCTAGACTTGCCTTGGTTTGTCTATATTTGTATTGGCTTCTATTCTAACTTGTCCCCTTTCCTCTCAGGGGGTCTTGTATTTATACCCTCAGATGTCCCATTGTCCAAGTATAACTAGGGAGATAAGTATGTATACGATCCGAGTAGTCCTTGTAGTGACCGAATAGGACTCCTCTTCTCCTTCCTTATCCAGAACACCTTCTATCTCGGGAAGATAATTTTCTTCTTTATCCGTTGTATTTCCTTAATAAAATAATATCTTCTCGTATACTATTAGGTATATGGTATTTCTGTATACCACGAACCAATGTATAGGAGGTATGTCTTATACTTGACACTAACAGTAGCCCTCCGACTTCAATGCAAATAAACTAGACAATGTTCCCAACCAAAGACCTTAGAATAATAGTTGTTGTACTCGCCTAACCGGTCTCAGATGACTGAGAATGTATAGAATATGTGACTAAGTTCTCTGCCAGCCTAGACCAAGAGCACAATCATGGGTTGAAATTGGAGTGAAGTCAAAAATTCAAACTGTCATGAACAAATCTGCAAAAAAATTTGTCGGTAATTTCTCTCTTTATGTAGTGTAATGCCCTTAAATTCAAAGGCTTAAAAATAAAAATTTAAAATTCGAGCTTACAAAAACTTTTGAACTGTTGCATATTGTCGTATTTATTTGCCTCTTATTTGCGAGTTGTTGACGAATTATAAATAACATAATATTTATTTAAAAGATGGAAAAGTCGATAAGGTTTAAAAACCCTAAAATAAAGGAAATTGCAAAATAAATAATAGAAATAAAAATTTTAAAAATATAATTGAGAAAAGTTAAGTTTTAATAAAAATGTACTTTTGGATCAAAATTTTATTTTTGGGTGAAATACAAAAATATTACTAATATAAAAATAAAAAGGAAATTTTAAAAATAAAGTTGGCAAAATTTAAAATTTAAAATTAAATTAAATTTATATTTGGGATAAAACAATATTTTTAAATTTATGGGTGAAATGCAAAAGGAATAAATAAAAATAAAAAGGAAAAGGAAAAATCGGGAAAAAGAAAATGGCACTATTCAATGCTCGTCGGGTGTTTGACCCCGTACGCCCCGGCCCCCCTCTCTTCCGCGCGCATGACGCGCATCATGTTGCGCTAGCCCGCGCCATGCGCGCACGTCGCGTGCCGCCCGCGCCGCGCCCGAGCCCCTCCCGTGCGCGCCACGCGCCGCGCCGTCCCGCGCGCGCCACCTGCCGCGCCGCACCATGCCTCGTACGCGCCCGCGTGCGCCACATGTCGCGCCGCGCCGCCGCCCCACCCGCGCCTCGCTGGCCCGTCCGGCCTCGCCGGCCTGTCCACGCCGCGCCGCCTCGTGCCCGCGTGCACCGCCGCGCGCCGTCCGCGCCGCACGTCGCCGTCCCATCTGCGGCGTCGCCGTTTTCTCCCTTCGCGCGCGCCTATATAAGGGCCCCAAACCCTCTTCTTTCCCCCACACCATTTACTTGCTCACCCCTCTCCTCTCTCGTTGCGCCGGAGCTTCGCCGCCGCGCCCGCCAATGCCGCAAGACGCCCTCGTCGCCCTCGCTGCACCGGGAAGCCCCTTTCCCCCGGTAGCCGCTGCCCCCACGCCATGCGTGTTCGTGCCCTGGCTCGGCCAAGCCGAGAGAGAAGAGAGAAAGAGAGAGGGAAGGAAGGAGAGACATAAGAGAAGGAGGAAGAAACACAGGAAGGCAAGAGGAGGAAGGAGAAGAAGAAAAGAAAAGAAAAAGAAAAAGAGAGAGAAGAAAAGGAAAAAAAGAGAAAATAGGAAAATATTTTGGAAAAATATTTAGGAAATTTAGGAGAAATATATATATTTTCTGCAATAAAATTTTAAGGGATAATTATGGGCTAAATATTAATATAATATTAAGAATTTAATTATCGCATGAATTTGATTTATTTAATTATAACATTAGGATTTTAATTATAATTTAATTTGTTACTGAACCCTAAATTTTATCATATGAATTTTCAAAAATTTAAATTCCAAATTATTTTATATAGCGTCTAGCTTTGGGGTTAATTATATTCGATTCAATTATTTAATCCTAGGGCTTGTCGGCCCGATAAATTAGGATAAAAATTAGAGATTTATAATTTCTTTTCGGTATATTTTTTCAATCATCAATTAGTATATTTCTAAAGTTCAAGGTGAATTAACTTAGAATATTATCACCTCATAATTAATTAAATCGGTTTAACCATGAAACTTCAAACTATTGTATCTCGCTCGTTTTAACTCGGATTCTATCGAAACTCGAACCTAAATTCACCTAAAATCGTAGACCAATTTTAGGAGTCGCTTTTACAATTTTATTTGGTATTTTGGTGATTTTACTTGAATTCTAATCGAATTCAATCGATTTGACCGCACGTTATTATAGAGTTCGAGGGAGCACCTGAGAGAGTTGAAGACCTATGTCAACAAGGTTGCGACAAGTCATCACTACCTTTGAACATGTTGAACCCATTTGCGAACATATGTTTGTTTAAAGTCAAATATGCATACTATACACATATGAACTCCATACTTGTTATATGCCCTGTCTTGATATTAAATACTCGTTTATTTTTTGTACCCTACAATATTGTGCGTTCGAAGACATTCTTCGACAATGCTTAGCCCATGCTATTTTAGATTCATGCACAATCATATTTATCAAATGCTATATGCTTGGGCAACTATCTTAGGGAAGGTGGTTGATGTACGACATGTGGAGACATGAGCGCCACATTGCCATGACAATGATGAAATGATTCTTCGATGAAAAACTAAAACAAACAAATGTTTTAGACTGGGGCGGCTGGATGATTTGGGTGGATTTCGGAAAAGGCAAGTGTCGTCCCTGGTCAATTAAGGACCGAGCCATGAGATAAACATGAAACGAGCTAGTACAACCGTACTTCTTGAATGGGTATAGACCTAGCGGAGTAAATAGCCGAGCGGAGGCGGTACCCCTGCATAGTGGTTCATTTGTGTGTTAAGAATAGGCGGGAAGCTGTTGATGAGAAATTTCTCTCACGCGCCGACCTCGGAAGATCCGCTTAGCTCCAAGGCAGTGGATCCTTCTACCGCCCGTGCAAGATATGTGGCGTGCCGCTGGTTTGATCTGTTAACCAACAAGAAAAATAAAGACATATGTGTTAAGGGTTAAGTTAGATCCTACTGGATCGGCTGAGGGAATCAATTTACATATATATGCTATCCCAAAGTGCATTTAAACTAAGTGACTAGGATAGATCAGCTACGCAGAGACAGTATTTAACCACTTAATTCAAATATACAATGGGATAATAAATATATGTATTAACAGCCTAGCCGATACCGTAAGGCTAACTGCGAATCGGCTAGTACTCCGACTCATCTTATGAAAAGATATTGATCTTGGTTAAATGCACTAAACCTAGATCGGCCACTGCTCACTGTAGCCGAATGGACAGCCGATTCGGCTTAGGGCAATTAACTAGAGCAAGATCTTAATATAAGAGGCGGCTTTAATAAATCTAATAGTAAATATACCAAAAAATATTAAAATGTATAAGGCCTACTGAAACCCCAAGACTGTTTCTCTAAGCATATAACATCCAATAATAGATCATAAGAGCTCTAAAAACGACTTAATAGGTCAAAAAGATGAAACACTAAGTATAAAAAGAACAATTAGATCTATTATAGCTGATGTAAACCCATCGAGACGGTAGATATCGCATATAATCTAGGCCAATCCTTAGATCTAGCTCTATCGGCTGTTGGTTCTTGACAGAAACAGGCCGGTATCAAGACAGATCTAGACATCGTTCTAGATTCTATGTGATATATGATAACTAGCACAACATAAATCATTGAATCTAGAGTATCATAGCGATGGAAGCACTAAATTCGACGAGATACACCACTAATGACAAACATTTACCTTAATCGGGGATCGAAACGATGCAGCCCGAAGCCGGATCAAGTGTTCGTCTGAAGAAAAAAGGAGACAATGCGCCGAAGTTGTATTGATTGTGTGTGTTATTTACAGGGATCTCGGATCCTATTTATACCCAAAAATAAAACTACCCGTGCAAGACACGGTTTCTATCTAATCTACTATACATGGTACGACAATATCTCAGGACATAGTCCCATGCCGCATTACAATAGGAAATCTAAATAAATTCCTAATTTACAGATACAATTGCCGTTACAGGACCCTATCCATAGATGACAATATCTTTTAACGCGTAATTTGGGAACCGAATCTTCTATTTATCTTTAAGCACCTTCATTAGAAATGGTCCCATCTTCTTCTCTGACTCAGCATCGGCTATCGGCTGTCCTTGTCCGACTCATCCTCAGCCGATTGGCCTTGTAGCTGATTGTATCGCAGCCGACTCGACCTTTGTTCTTTCAATCCAATTCTGCTTCCATCTCAGCAGGGACTTAGGGATTTGGTTACCAAACTTAGCCGTTAATAGAAGCCTACAGGTGGAACATCATATTGAAATTGGATTTAAATATAACTTAAAGAACGAGTGAGTTTTTCCCTTCCCGGGAGGGCCAGAACTCCTCTCACTGCTAGAAACTCTGTATGGCTAGAGTGCATGAGGGCTCAAGTTCATGGAGCAGGTACTGCCAAAGTGAGGTTATTGAAAGGCTTTGCCATGACACGTCTCATGTGTTGGGACTTCGGCTCATGTGTTGGGCAAGCCACAGAGTATGTGAAAAGTGTACATCTACTGTAGTGTGAGTAAAACAATCTATTCGAATAGCCGTGCTCGTGGATATGGAGCGGCGGGACAAGTTTTTCGCTTGGCTAGACTCTAAATTTTAAAATGATGGGATGGGCATGCATGATGATTTTATGTGCTGGTGGATCAACTTCTCGGGAATGCGAGAAGGGGTAGACCCCAGAAAATCATGATGAACCAGTGGCGGGAAGCTATCTTTGGGATCACAATGGATGGTGGACAGAACCGTCGCTGATTAAATGAACTATGGAATTAAAACTTGATCAGTCTTAGGTCTTAGGCTTGTGAAAAGAATTACAAAACTGGCTTTATGCAAAAGAACCACAGCCATTCCTTGATTATCCCCTATTATATGCATCGTTGTTATGGTGGCTTGCTGAGTATGGTTGGTACTCACCCTTGCTATACGCACAAACATTCAGAGTTGGACGATGAAGACCTTGAAGACCCGTACGCATACTACCAGGAGGGTGTGAAGGATGATGGCGCCCAGTAGGTCTTAGCTCCGGTCGTTGCCTGTGGCAATGGCGTGCCGCTGCCTTATCTCCGCTGCCTTATCTGCATTCTACTTTTGCTTGTATTCCGGACCGTTCGGTCCTATGTTCTAGACAATGCCTTCAGGCGCTATATTGTAATATTCGCATAAGGTGATTGATGTATTGTGCACACTTGATGATTCAGTAATGTAATCGTGGGTACAAAACTACTCGATCCAGGGAAATGGTACTATGCACACGAATGATTCCTGTTACAAAAATGAGGGTCTACAGAGCTGGTATCAGAGCGTGCGAATGTAGGATAAGACCAATGATGCCCCACCCCTTTATAGTTGACAAAAGGGAGAAATCCCCATCTAGGATTATTTTAAAAATAAAAACATTATATCTACAAAACAAAATGTGTTTCCCTTATACTCTTGTCCCCTTGTCTCTCTACAAAACTTATTTTACTCCCACTTCCCCCTAACTCTGGTTGTCTTAAAAACAGATGTCAGGACAAGGTCAGATCGGAGCATGGGAGCTTGAGGTTCCACGAGAGAACGGATACGTTTTGAAGCTTCAGCAACTGATGTGGTGCCTGAGATACCCGGAGTTACCCACTTACAGGAGCAGGAGGTTTGGTACCGGAGACCATCCCGAATGGGAGGCTACCATAGCGATCGAGTCCCGCGTTGGTAACGAGCCATAGTTCTGCTTCAGGACACACTACCAGCGTGATTCGGTGGAGGCTGCACTTCAGGACTCTGCCCGTGAGGCATTCCTCCGTCTTAACGCCGTCCACAGGGCTGAGTTGACTAGGACTGAGTTTGTGCATCACCCGTATCGGGAGGAGGGCAACTCCGTCTGCACCGTGGAGGCTACCCCGTGCTGCTACAACCCCATGGTGACCCGTCTGTCCCGATGGGCTGAGGCCGTAGACGACTGCTATGAGGAGGCACTACTGGAGATCGACGAGCAGCAGAGACGCATGAGCGAGCTCGAGGAGGAGCACCACGACTGTGGCAGCAAGGTCAACTCGCTGAAGGCCCAACTCCAGTTTATCAGCGCACAGTACGATCAGCTCTCGGACCGGTACATCGCCCGTGGTGAGGCCATGGTCACCCTTGAGGAGCAGCTGAGGAAGAGCCAGAGGCAAGTCAGTCAGCTGGAGGAGCAGCTCCGTACAGTCTCGATTACCATTGTGGCTGCCTCTACTTCCACCGCACCGCCACCACCCCCTGCATCGGCTCATGACCACTACTACTTCCTCACTCCGCCGTGCATGGCAACTTTCCATGCATTACTGGAGGAGGTTGACATGCTGAGCACAGAGTCCGGACCCTACCTGGTGGATCCTGCTGCGACACAACCTGCTGCTGCACAGTCAGAGCCCACACCGATAGTCACAACTGTTCCATCCGAGCCTGGTTCTAGAGTGAAGATCCCGATCCAGATCGACATCGACCCAGAGACTGAGTCAGATCCAAAGGAGGTCGAGAGAGAGCCCAACATCACAGACCCGTCGGAGGACGAGGCCCCTGCTTACCGCATCACCTTTGCGGGAGGACCCATCATTCGCAGGACTGCCCGAAAGAACACTCGACCCAGGGGCAAGAAGCCCAAGACTGACTTCGAGGTGACCACTTCTGAGCCATGGGGACTTCGGTTCGCATCCGCCAGGGACCACCCACTTCCTGCACCCGGTTCATGCAGCTGGCTAGACGACTAGACGAGAGGTCTGCACTGGCTTTGGTCTTGCTTTGGATGGTTTTGGACAACAAGGACCACACCCTTCCCCCTTAGTAGTTGATGGCAGTAGTTCGATGTTAGCTTTTGCGTTGTGTTGTGTGGGACTGCATATGTGCAGTCTGTTGTATCTGCTGTTGATGTGTTGACTTAGGACCCATGTAATGTTCTATGATATGTTATGAATGAGTTTATTCCACCATGCTTGTCCCATAAAAGACCACCTTAACCAACCTAGAATAAATATGAATAGTATCGAGACCTTAGTAGGTCAAGTCTCTTACTCATCTACGCTCTACAGATGGTTCACCGATGTCGAGCATCGGCCGCCAACGAGAACCCACCAGAGCCCAACCCCACCACTTTGGCTGAGGTCATGGCTGTACAAACCCAGTTGTTGCAGGCCATCGCCAACAATCAAGGAGGCCGTGGAAGCTCAAGCCTTGGCTAGTTTATGAGAGCCAAGCCACCTACCTTCGCTACAGCAGAGGAACCTATGGATATGGAGGATTGGCTGCACATCATAGAGAAAAAGTTGACCCTTGTGCGTGTGCGCGAAGCCGACAAAGTGATCTTTGCCGCAAACCAACTGGAAGGACCTGCTAGTGACTGGTGGGATACCTATAAGGAAACTCAAGCAGAGGATGCTGCGGAACCAACATGGGAGGAATTCACCGCCACCTTTCGCGAGAACTTCTTACCTATGGCAATGATGTGCATGAAGAAGAATGAGTTCAGGAGATTCCTCACTATCATGCCTTGGGACTAGTATATGTCTTTTAGTTGAGTACAAGAATTATTGGTTTGAGCTTTATTTGGTCAAGACAAAATATCGAGTACTATAAAGCCTTACACCAGACTATTCAACCAGAATTGCTCTGATATCTAATTTACCTAAAATCAATTCTCAGAACAAACTATTAGACACAGCCCTAAAGCGAACGCTTAGGAGTAATATGATATGAATTGAAAATAAATTATATCTATGTGTGACTATAATGAGTACTCTCACCAGAGCTATCCTTGGCTGAACGGAGTTTTGTATACTCTTCCTAGCCCCCATCTTGTTTTTATGGGAAGTTTTCCACAAAAGCAGCTTGAATCTTATAACAGGACTATGATCAAGTTGCGAATTCCTAGCCCCCGGCCGTGAGGTTAGGAAAACCAATTCTCAATTACACAACCAGTTAATACGTTACAGTGGGTACTCTGACATGACCATCCTGATGTGGTCATTGACCCTTAGAACCTGACTAATCCAATAGTACCAGACGTTCCCCGACCAAGGTCTATGAGACCCGACGATTAGTCAGGCTTAACATAAGAGGACAATAAGAAACGACTTCGAGACGTAGTGATATAAGAATATGGGATCAACGGACAAATATTACACATTTTTTGATATGTATAAACACTTGCAGAGATTAATGCATGGGGATGGTAGCATCACTACACACGATGGTCTAGCAGGGACCCGGTGTAGTCATAGCCAAACCACTTGTACGGATGGGAGAATCACTACAACACTGGTCGAGTACCAGATGCGTAGTCGGACTCGACCACTCACAGAGGTGGTAGAAGAATCGCTACAACGCTAGTCGAGGACCATGTGTGTAGTCATACTCGACCACTTGCAGAGGTGGTGGAAGAATCGCTACACCGCTAGTCGAGGACCAGGTGTGTAGTCGTACTCGACCACTCGCAGAGGTGGTGGGAGAATCGCTACAACCGCTGGTCGAGGTCCAGGTGTAGTCATACCTCAACCACTCGTAGAGGTGGTGAAAGAATCGCTACAAGCGCTGGTTGAGAACTAGGTGTGTAGTCGTAGTCGACCACTTGTAGAAATTCGTAGATGTAGTGAGAGGATTGCTACAACCGCTGGTCGAGGACCAGATGTAATCATACCTTGACCACTCGTAGAAGATTCTAGAGGTGGTGAGATCGCTACTACCCTGGTTGAGAACCAGGTGTGTAGTCATACTCGACTACTTGTAGAAAATTCGTAGAGGAGGTGAGAGGATCAGTACAACTGTTGATCGAGGACTAGGTGTAGTCATACGTTGAGTACTCATAGAACATTTGTAGAGGTGGTGAGATCGCTACCACGCTGGTTGAGAACCAGGTGTGTAGTCGTACTTGACCACTCGCAAAAGATTTGTAGAGGTGGTGAGATCGCTATCATGTTGGTTGAGAACCATGTGTGTAGTTGTACTCAACCACTTATAGAGGTGGTGAGAGGATCGCTACAACCGTCGGTCGAGGACCGGATGTAGTCGTACCTCAACCACTCATAGAGATGGTGAGAGGATCGCTACAACTACTGATCAAGGATCAGGTGTAGTCGTACATCGACCACTCGTAGAGGTGACGAGAGGATCGCTACAAGCATGATTTATATAGAAGAAACAGAGCGGGCCCCAGTATTAGACAGTAGTTGGCCTATGGGAAACGCTTGTATAATAGATATTGTCAAAAAGTATGCTCTAGGTAAACATAATAGATTATGGGTCTATAAATAGGTATGGTGAATTGTATGAAATATTGTGTATCTTTGTAGATACATGCCGAATGTATCTACGAAATCAGTAGATTAATTTTTAAAAATCAACATACTAATTACCTTGATTAGTGTTACTAATCAATTTGGAAGTAGTTGAACCGGATTGAAGCCTCGTGGTCGATGATATTGAACTATTGTTTCCCGTGGCGACACTGTCAGCTCTGGAGTAGTTGACACAGACCGAGGTCTCATGATCGACAATGTTGTACTGTTGTTCTCCATGGCAGCGACGTCTTGAAGCTTGTGATCTCGATGGATTGATTTGTTGGCAGTGACGTACTCTGGTCGGGTCATAAATCCTAGAGCCTAAGCCGTTGAAATATCCCTCGTTGAAAAATCCACAATGACAATGTCTTGACAAAGATTGAGATGATGAGGGTCCCGCTCCACAGGAGAACGCACTCCTGTCGGGTCGTATCTCCCAAAGTTGAAGTCTCGAAGAGTTTTTGTGGATTGGACACCATGTGTTGAACTCCTTTTCGGCGAATTTCCTTATTGGCATATAGTTCTCGGTAGGAGCCGGTAAATTAGCCATTTTAGGAAGCTCGCCGGTACATTGGTTGTCACTACCCTATTCTCGACATTTGGCGGAGAGGTGGCCATTATAGGAATCATGTTCGCCTGTTCCGTCATCATTACCTCGTTCTCGATGTAAGCCAAGGGGGTTGAGATCGGGACGACAGTGAATATCGGGAAGACGATGGTTTTGACTTAGACATAAGTGAACATCGGTTGGGTTGGATCTCCCAGGCTAGGATGGTCGTAGAAGCCCTCGTCAGAAAATCCGCTTTCGAACTCATCTTGTTGAAACCTAGAAGCACCAAGTCCCCTACCTGACGTGCCACGGTTGATGGGCTATACCCCAACTATGGTATTTGTAGAGTATTGGGATCGTTGGACCCATGGCATATACGAGATTGAGGTAAAAGAGATGGGAGACATGGATTTTTATATAGGTTCGAGCCATTTAACTAACAGGTAATAGCACTACTCCTGTTGGTCGAAGCCGATGTTGCCTTTTTATATCAGTATCACGCGAGTACAATATTTGGAATGACCTAATCAAGTATTTGTTGGCTTGGCGGTATGAAGCTCTCACACGTAGTCGACGGCTAGTGTAGTCCTCTTCCTCGAATATGAACTTGGCGAGATTGAAGATAGCTCCAGATCCCTCCTGTCGACTTTGTAGCTTCGTATTGGGTTTATCTAGACTTGTCTTGAATTGTATATATCTTTATTGGCTTCTATTCTGACTGTCCCCTCTCTTCTTAGGGGGCCTTGTATTTATATCCTCAGATGTCTCATTGTCCAAGTAGAACTAGGGAGACAAATATGAATACGATCCGAGTAGTCTTTGTAGGGTTCGAGCAGGACTCCGCTTTTCCTTCCTTATCCGGAACACCTTCTATTCCGAGAAGATAATTTCCTTTTTTATGTGTCGTATTTCTTTAATTAAATAATATCTTCTCATATATTATTAGGTATATGTTATTTTTTATACCATGAACCCATGTGTAGAAGGTATGCCTTATCTTTGACACTGATAGTAGGGTCCACATGTCCATGGGAGAGAGAGGAGGGAGGCGTGGCTAGCTGGGCTAGTGGCAGGTCAGCAACCTGCGCGATGCATGGGAGAGAGAGGAGGCGTTGGGCCGAATTCAACCCAGTGGCATAAGTAGGATTTTAAAACCTTTTTAATTTACTTTAATTGCTGAAATGCTATTTCATTTATTAAAAATATTTTCCTTGATCAAATAAATTTGAGAAAAAAATCAAGGAAATAGATAAACAAGCAATATATTTAATAAAATTTTATCTCGCCCACTTGTATGTTGAAATTTATTAAGGATTTTATAATGGTGCCTGTTTCAAGCTTTTAAATAATTTTTAAAAAACATTATTAAGTGTATTATTAAAATAAACGATTTTTAGGGTGTGACGGTACAGCTAAAAAGAATTTATAGTTAAATTGTTTAACAACCTATATCTTTTAAATCAGGAATTATTTTTATAACCCGATTACACCATTACATTGTGACAATTAAACCTTTAAAACATGATCTATTTCAATAAAAGAAAATATATATTTTGTAAATTACTTTTATAATGTATGTAAATTGATTTTAGATTTAATTAATTACTTCTTAGACATTTATAAAAGTAAATCAATAAAGTCTAAAAGTAATTTACACAGGTTATAAAAATAACTTAACACAACATTAAAGCAAGTTACCATGATATTAAAAGTAAATCCGTTGTCGGGGGTGTGATATATTCACAACATTATAAATGTCTAAGAAGTAATTTAAAAAAATATAAAGTTATCTACAGGTATGATAAAAAGTAATGTAAACATATAATAAAAGTAATTTACAATACCTATTTTTTATCAAAATATAATATGTAAAATTTTGTTATAAATATTTAATTACAATGATGAACACAATGGTATAATCGGATTATCGATCGGATAAATAATTTAAAAAAAATTATTTGAAGTTTAGGTGTTAGAATATTTTTCTTATTACATATCTTCATATTCTCATGTGGGATTGTGGGAAAGGGATACATAATTTATATTTTTTGTCAGTAGTTGTTGATATGGTATCTGGTTTGGACTAATTAGTGATCATTGATAGAACTGCACAGTATCAACAAATGCTGCAACGCTGTTTGCCCTTTTTACAAATGCTGCATATAGTAGTCATGAGATTATTATTTTTAAATAAAAAATAAAAAAGTAAATCGTGAGATGCATGGACTCGTTCAGGTCTCAGGCAGGACTAACGCGGGATACGCTCGGACTCGCTCCGGCCCTCCGTCCCAAGGGTGCGCAAGTGCCGGGCCCGCGTGGGAGAAGGGGCGATGGCGAAAATCCGCGTCGTATACGCACGGTATACGGGCGACGGACAAAGATAGGGATAGATGTACGAGTCAGGGACTTGGAGTAAAAGGTTACAGTAAATTTATCTCTACGATTTCATCTCTTATAGATTTATATCTGAATTCAAATATAAGTTACAATATATTTATCTGTGAGATTTTATTAAAAAAGTCTATTTGTTAGACTATACTTATTTGTATTCGACTCGTATCAATATTTCTAATAATGTAATGAGGCCTATACATATGGTGCAGTCAACATGTGTTACGACGAAAAGACCTTCATCAGAAAAAAAATACAGGGACAAAAATTTGGACGGACCACATGTTCATCCGAACACGTCGCGACTTCGAGTCCCACTTCGACCGTGCGCTCCATGCCGGCCCCTTAGGGCAAGTACAATGCGTCTACAACCCCCGTCTATAAGCTGATAATTTTGTAAAAACAACCTCGTGTCGCCTCATAGACAGGAGGCCCGTCGCCTGATGAGTCGACGACCTTTGGCCTGTGCTCCCAGGCGAGAAGACAGCAGCGCATCGCGTTGAAGAACTGCTCGATGACCCCGCCCTGGTGAGCGCCAAATCACCCCGCATCCCCGCATCGGCGGCGACGGCCACGCATCCCTGGCGGCGGCGACGGCCACGCATTGACGTATGGCTTCTACCCCCTGCTCGACAGCTCCTGGCTAAGGAACTCCGCCCGGTGCTTCTCGAACCCGTCCGGCCTTGTCGCCGCCGCCGTCTCCTACCTCCTCTCCACCTCCGCCTCCGCCTCCGCATAGAATAAGCAGACCATATTGCCAACTATAACAGTTCAAGAGCCATCCACATTTTCAATGTTGAAGATGGAAACTGATTTCATTATGTTTAGATGGCAGGGGTCAAACCAGATGGTATTACTTTTGTTGGAGTCATCTTGGCTTGTACCCATGGAGGCTTGGTGAATGAAGGCAAGCTGTTCTTTCACTCGATGGAAGCAAAGTTTGGTCCGAAGCCAAGAATTGAGCACTATGGCTGCATGGTTGACCTTCTCGGGCGTGCTGGTCTCCTGAAGGAATCATACAGTTTGATTGCGAGCATGCCAGTGGAGCCTGACGCTGTCATCTGGGGGGGCCTTGCTTGGTGCTTGCAGCTTCCATGGCAATGTAGAACTAACAGAATTAGCAATGGACAAGCTCATCCACATTGAGCCACAGAACACGGCAAACTTAGTGATCCTTTCAAACATATATGCGTCATCTGGCAAATGGGATTGTGTTGCCCGAGTATGGAAGTTACTAAAGGAGAAAGACCACAAGAAATCAGCTGGGTACAGCTTCATTGAGTTAGATGGTAAGATGCATAAGTTCCATGTTGAGGATAAGTCGCATCAAAGATTTGTCAGACGCATCGGTGTCGTTGTCAGCCTCCTGGGTTTCTTGGATGACAGCTTCCTCCTCAGCCGGCCCGGCATTGACCATGACCGCTCGAGCGACGCGCCTCCTCGGGCGACACCTTTCCCCTTGTGCTGCTGCTTCTGCTGTAGGTCGAGCGCGTCGACGATGAAGTGACGCGGGCGGTCCATCATCAGCTCCGTCACTGACACCGGCTGCCTCGCAACTTGCAAGCAAATCTTCTGCTAATGGCGCGGCGGAGGCGGTTGAGGTGGCCGGCGCGGCGAAGGCGGTGGAGGTGGCTGGCGCTCGGGTCGGGAGAGACGGAGGTGGTTGAGGTGGCCGACGCATTTGGGTGCACGATGGAGGCGGCGGGAGAGGCGGTGGAGGTGGCCGGTGCTCGGGTCGGGAGAGGCGGAGGAGGTGGCTGGAAGAAGCTAGAAAAAACAGGAAGATGGTATAAAAAACTAGAAGAAACCGGAAGAATAAGAAGAATGTATGAAAAATAAAAGAAGATTTACAGTTTTGTCGAAACTCGGTTTCGGCAATAGAATTTTGGGGGGTGTAGTCAAGATCGCCAAGCACAATGGGTTAGGTGGAAAACAAGGTTTAGACAGGTTCAGGCCCTCTCGTGAGGTAATACCCTACTCCTATTTCGGGGATTCGATCCGCCGAGCGTATATTGATCTCAAGATTTGTAGTTCCTAAGGTCTAAAGCTCTTGCTTATGAAATTTGATCTAAAGCTGATAAAGCATATCCCTCAAGGGACACCCCTTACCCCCCTTATATAGTCTTGGGAGGCGGGCTTACAAGTCGGAAACCCTATCTTACTCTAAGTCGGTTTCCTCAATCTTACCAAACCGTGACTATGAGCCGTTGCCTTATCTTAATCGACAACATAACACCCAAGTCATAGTTGGTTTACATATTAAGCAGGCGCAACCTATCCCTATCTTCAGTCGGATAGGCCTGCCATGTGGATACCCGATTGCCATAATCTCCACAGTAGCTCCCGAGTCCTTTGCAGTCGACAAGATAATTCAGCCTCGAACCAAGATAGTACACAGCCAAACAACTCTTTGGCCGAGTGCTTCTTGCACCGAGTGATTCCATCACCTCTGCCTGAATCTCCCGAGTGGCTCCAAAGACTGTGAAGGGCTGGAAAATATCCAAAAAATTCTCAAAAAACAAATATCTAGGTGCATCTCTTGATGCACCTAATTAGGTGTAGCCCTCGACTATGTAGTTAGTCAAAAACAGACTAAACATATAGTCAAGAACTATGAAAAATTATTTTCATATAAACGCTTACCTCATGCTAAAGCAATCATAAAAAATCTCATCACTCGGCAAGCTCGTGCTTACCCGAGTGAATTTGCCCGAGTCACCTCAGAACAAATAACTCAATCAACCCTCGTGGGTGAAAAACACTCAGTAAACTCACGCTTATCCACGTGGATCTGCCCGAGTCATCTCGGAACAAATATTTTAATCATCCCTCATGGGTAAATAAGTTTTCCAATCATCTGAAAATATGACCAAAACATTAAATAGCTCTTGCCATAGCATTGGTCTTTAATCTAAAAAGATCTTCACCAAGATGAAAATATAGCATTGATATAATCATTTAATCAAATGCTTAAAAACCAAACAGTCCCTGTCATCAAGGCAGCCATGAAAAGCTTATTTGTTTGTCACCTTTCAAATTGCATCGTGCCAACTTCTCATGAAGTTATGCAAACCGCGGTATGAAAGGATTTTAAAGGCATGGGGCAATCAGACACGTGCATATTGCCAAAGCAAATCTGCTTAAGTTCATCCACTTAAGTCCCTAAGGACACGCGTCAAGCCACACCTTAGATGGGCCGCAAGTCTCTCATGGGCTCGACCCAATCGCAAGAAAACCTAGCGCAACCCTCAAATCTCTTACAAAGCCTCGAGGTCATCCCCGCCACTTCGTCTTCTCAGAAAAAATTCCCCACTCACAACACTGTTCATCAGCTTGCAGCGGAGAACCCTAAGCTCTTGCGCGCACCCAATCCACCGATCTAGAAGCTCACGCTTTGTCACCAGCCAGCCTTCGCATCCAACTTCAGAGATCCCCATCTCAAATCCCTAACCCTCGAGCTAGATCTATTTCCCCCAAAACCACATCCATGGCTGGAGAGAAAAAGATCCCTTTCGATCAATGGGCTACCTCAGATGTTAGGGAATCCACTCTTAAGGAGATGGTGAAGCACGGAGTTCTCCCTCCCAAAGAGATCGTCGGTTGGCGCCCGGCAGCCGGTGAGGAGTTTCCCACTCCAAACACCGGTGAGCTTGTTGTTTTCACTTCTTTCTTTTACTGTGGCTTCAGCCTCCCCACCTCCGAGTTCTTTAGGGGGCTTCTTGACTACTATGGTCTTCGGCTTTATCATCTGAACCCCAACTCTATGCTTCACATTGCTCTCTTCATCCATGTATGTGAAGCTTTCCTTGGCATCCTCCCCCACTTTCAACTCTTCCGGCGCATGTTTTACCTTAAGCCGCATCCAAATAAGGACTAGCCCTGCATCGTCGGTGGTGCGGGCTTCCAACTCCGCGGATCCCTTCGCAAGGAGTATTTTTCTCTTCCTTTGAAATCTTCTAACAAGGGTTAGCATGCGAGTTGGTTCTATATCTCCAATCTTGAACCTAGCCTGCCAAACTTCGTTGGCCTTCCCCCCGTGCCCAGGCCTACCTGGAGCACTGTGCCAGTAGCCCAAGACTAGGATGAAAGCCAACAAATTGCTAGCGAAGATCTTGGAGATGAAGCAAAAAGGTCTTCAGGGCGAGCAAATCACTCAACACTTCATCAGGAGCCGGCTGGCACCGATCAAGGAACGATCCAAGCCAGCCTTCGAGTATGAGGGCGAGAGGGACCCCAATCGGGAAGACCGCGACTCCCTCAGCTTTGAAATCTTGAAGATTCGCATGTACAAGGTCTTCTCGACTGGGATTGCAGTCGAACGCAGTCTCATGCTGCCAGTCCTCCCATTCAGTCTGTATCGACCTTGATGAGGACATCAATACTACCGATACATCCACGCCTCCACACGTACAACTTCATGGCCCAATAACCCGCGCTCGTGCACGTCAACTCAACCATCAGGTGAGTTCATTCTTAAGTTTATGTTCCTCTTCTTTATACCCTGGAGGCGCGTGCACTTTTGTTTTACTCAGGAACGATGGAGAGGATCCAACGGGAAGAGGATTCGCGCGGGGTGGATTCGGACTGCAGCACAGTGCCAAGTTCTAACGGCCGCCACGACTTCATGCAAACTCCGATTTGGGCGTGCAAGTACTTGATGGAAAGGTTATCAAGTCTACTTTCAAATGGATCCAGCCCCATGTCAATATCTGTTCTAGAGCGGCTGCAATTGTTCTTTTTCTACCGAGTGTTTTCTGTCTTTGGTGCTGCGTCACCTCTTTTGGCCCAATGGGCCGTGTATCAAGTTGGGCCCATTAGGGGCGCGTCCTAGGGTTTAGTACGACTCCGGCAACCCTGTGGTTGTCTCTCCCCTCTACTTAATCCTTCAGCCGCCACCAAGAAGGGCGGGTTTTGTTGATTAGAGTTAGCCTTTTGCTACTTGCACACAGCGCGCGTGTCGGCTAGACCGTCCGTCTGTTTGTCTTCGAAACTCCACCATATCGTGTATTCAGATTGAATCTTTCATCTTAATATATAGCAATTTTAGTGCTTGTTATACTTGTTCTTGCTTGTTCTTCGATTGCTTGCAGGACGAGTGCCCTAGTGGCCGGGTTGTCGCGCACCGCAAGATCGCGTCAACCAACGGAGACGGTGTATCGGTTGCTAAGGCGCATCGTCCTTGGACGGTTGTAGTCGGGCCGTGAACGTCGCCTCTATTTCCCAATCGAGTTATCCTCCACATCTCATCGAAAGATCGGGACTAAACCCTAGCGGGATCACATCAGTTGGTATCAGAGCGCGGTTGATCGGTGAGAGATTTTTTTTGCCCTTCGTTGTTTAATTTTGTTTCCTATAGTCCAGAAAAAGCCAAAAAAAATAGTAGATTAGATCAATCCTAACAAAACCCTTTGAGCCTTTTTTTTTACTAGGACTGCTTAGTTAGGGCTTGTTGAGTCTTCGATTGCATGGTTGTGTCAATGTGCTGGTCTTAGTGTTTAGGCGATTAGAGTTTCGAGTTCTTGCCACCACATACCGCCACCTTCACCATCGCCGCCATCACCTTTGTTTTAGCCGTCATCACCACCATCGCTGCCACCCCATCAATTACTTTCCTTTCATAGTTTGATCTGTTTTCGTATGTAATCTGTCTTGCCTTTGATCCAGCCATCGCAAGAAAGAAAATAGAACCCCGATTCGAGTTGCCTCGCCTTAAAACAGTGATATCTTTCTCATACGGGCTCGAAATTAGGCAAATAAGATATCTACGGACATCTACAGAAAAAGTTACATCCGTCTGTTCCCGCTTCGCCGGGTTCGGCAATCTTAAAATCGCCAAATTCTGCTTGCAAAATTCTGTTTTCGTGGCGAGAAGCTTCGAACCCCTTTCGTAAAATTTTGAAAAATTCCACGTGCCTCATTTTTTGTCCGTTTGAGCTAAGAATTTTTGTGGTTGGTTCTAGTGTGCCTCTGGTTGTGAAGAAAATATCAAAAAAAAAAAAATAAAAAATCGCATCTCTCTCCTCAAGCACTAGAGAGAGAAAAAAAAAGAGAAAAAAAGAGAGCAAAAAAAAGAAAAAAAAAGAGAAAAAAAGAAAGAAAGGGGCCGACTCGTGAGAACCTTTCCTTTGTCTCTTTTATCTCCTTTCCCTTAGTCCCCTTTGTCTCCACCTTCCCGTGATCGTGTCTGTTTGGGTTTGTATCTTGTGGCGTCCTTTGTGGTTAGGCTCGCGTCTCTATTTCGTCTAGTCTAGGACCAGCACGGTACCGACCTTGAGCGTTTACTCAATTTGCTTTGACTAACGTGGTTGCTAGTACTTCCTTGTGCATTACTTTCAGCCCTCCTATAGCTCCACACATACGACTACGCTTGACAACAGCCTTGTTGCTACGGCACCGATACACCTCGTTCCACGGTTGCGACTTGTCGGTTGTCGTCACCCCTCCCGTGAGCATGGTAAGAACTGGTAAGAACTTGTGAGATAAGCCGAGAGCGAGCGCCTTTCGAGCCACACCCCAATAGTTGTAGGGATTAATTCTTGTCAATGTTATCGTTTTTGTTTTGTTATATTAACCATGGCAGGCTCGGAGGAAGAAGAAGGTGCATCCCATTCTCCACGCACCGACGCATCATACAACATTTTGCAAGGGAAGTGAAGCGGCACACGTAAGGACTTGATGCAGATCTGCAGTGACGAATGACAAGATCGGGCAATTGGAGGCCACACAAATCGATGCCACAACCAGGCTCGCCGGGTTGGAGGCATCGGTCGCACGTATTGACACGAGCCTTGCTACACTTGTGAGGCATTTTGATAACCTCAATGCTCGGGGCCATGATCGCGTGATGAAGACGACGTTGATGGTGAGTACGGTGAGGACAACTTTGATGGTGACTATACCGCCGACACTGAACATGATGACCGCAACGCTCGTGATCGCCGCCGGCTACGTAACAACCGTAGAGGCATGGGAGAACACCGCCGACGAGAGGTACGCAATGAAGATGCTTTTTCTAAAGTCAAATTTAAGATACCTCCTTTTGATGGAAAATATGATCCCGATGCATACATTACATGGGAGATTGCTGTTGATCAAAAATTTGCATGCCATGAATTCCCGAGAACTCTAGAGTTAGAGCGCTACTAGTGAGTTCATCGCTTTCGCCTCGTGTGGTGGATAGAACATGGCAAGAAAAATCCTAACAACATGCCACGACTTGGGATGCTTTGAAACGGGTCATGCGGGCTAGATTTGTTCCTTCTTACTATGCACGTGATTTGTTAAATAAATTACAACAATTGAGGCAAGGTGCTAAAAGTGTAGAGGAATATTATCGGAATTACAAATGGGCATGCTTCGCTGTAATTTAGACGAGTCCGAGGATGCTGCTATGGCTAGATTTTTGGGTGGTCTAAACCGTGAGATCTATGACATTGTGGACTACAAAGATTACACTAATATGACTCGATTGTTTCATCTTGCTTGCAAAGCTGAAAGGGAAGTGCAGGGACGACGTGCTAGTGCCAAGACTAATGTTTCGCAGGAAAATCGACATCATGGCTGCCACGCACACCTTCTACTCCTTCACCATCTTCCACACCCGGCGGTCGGCACCTTCTCCATCCAGCGACAAGCCACGTGTCCCGCTGTTAGTGCACCGACTAAGACAGCCCGCAAGACCCGCCGCGAGTGCTTCTTCCTTGCATCCACCGGAAGAACAAGAGATGTCCAATGTCACCGTTGCAAGGGCTATGGGCATGTCCAGCGTGATCGCCCCAAAGCAAGCGTGTTTTGGTAGTAAAAGATGATGGTGAGTATTCCTCGGCTAGTGATTTCGATGAAGATACACTTGCTTTGCTTGCGGCTGACCATGCAGATAAAGATGAGGGAACGAAGAACATATTGGTGCGATGCTTGCGGAACGCTATGACACCTCATTGTGCAAGCGTGTGCTCGCACACAAATGGAGAAGGCCGAGCAAAATCAGCGGCACACCTTGTTCCAAACAAAGTGCGTCATTAAAGAGCGTTCTTGCCGCTTGATCATCGATGGAGGAAGCTGCAACAACTTGGCTAGCAAAAATGGTGGAGAAGCTTGCACTCAGCACCAAACCACATCCCCACCCATATCACATTCAATGGCTAAACAACAAGTGGTAAGGCAAAGGTAACCAAGTGGTCCGTATTAATTTTGCAATTGGGGCATATCGTGATGTTGTTGAGTGTGATGTTGTACCTATGCAAGCTTGTCATATTCTGTTAGGTAGGCCATGGCAATTTGATATGGATTCTATGCATCATGGTAGATCAAATCAGTATTCTTTTATGTACCATGATAAGAAAATTGTGTTGCATCCCATGACCCCGAAGCTGTTTTTGAGGATGATGTTGCTAGAGCTAAGAAAGAGAAGAATCGGGTCCATGCTATAAGTGAAAATCAGATTGTAGCCAAAGAACATGTGCAACATAACAAGAGAGAATCTAAATCGACAATAAAAATGTGATTCAATTGAAAGGTTCTTGCATGCTTGCTGTTAAATCTGATGTTGCCAATTTGGATACAACCGAAACCGTATGCTATGCTTTTGTATGCAAGGATGCTTTGTTTTCCTTTGAGGATATACTGTTTCTTTTCCACCTGCGGTCACTAATCTTTTGCAGGAGTATGAGGATGTTTTTCCCAGGATGTACCGCCGGGCTGCCACCGGTGCGTGGAATTGAGCATCAAATCGATCTGATTCCGGGGGCTTCACTACCCAACCGCGCGCCATACAGAACCAACCCTGACGAGACCAAGGAAATTCAGCGTCAAGTTCAGGAGTTGCTTGATAAAGGGTACGTACGAGAGTCTCTTAGTCCATGTGCTGTGCCGGTGATTTTGGTGCCTAAGAAAGATGGATCTTGGCGTATGTGTGTTGATTGTAGAGCTATTAATAACATTACCATTAGATATCGTCATCCAATTCCTAGGTTAGACGATATGCTTGATAAATTTCTCAGCCATTTTTGGAGAACTTTGTGGGCTAAATTGGGGACTAAGCTTTTGTTTTCTACTACTTGTCATCCCCAAACTGATGGGCAAACTGAAGTTGTGAATAGGACTTTGTCTACTATGTTAAGGGCTGTTTTAAAGACAAATATTAAGATGTGGGAAGAATGTTTGCCTCATATTGAATTTGCATACAATCGTTCGTTGCATTCCACTACTAAGATGTGCCCTTTTGAGATTGTTTATGGATTTTTGCCTCGTGCTCCTATTGATTTAATGCCTTTGCCATCTTCTGAAAAACTGAATTTTGATGCTAAACAACGTGCTGAGTTGATGTTAAAACTCCATGAAACAACTAAAGAAAACATAGAGCGCATGAATGCTAACTATAAGCTTGCTGGTGACAAAGGTAGACGTCAATTGAATTTTGAACCTGGTGATTTGGTTTGGTTACATTTGCGAAAGGAACGATTTCGATTTGCGAAAGTCTAAGTTGATGCCTAGAGCTGATGGACCTTTTAAAGTGCTTGAAAAATTAATGAAAATGCATACAAGCTTGATCTCCCCGCAGATTTTGGGGTTAGTCCCACTTTTAACGTTGCGGATTTAAAGCCATATTTGGGAGACGAAGATGAGCTTGAGTCGAGGACGACTCCAATGCAAGAAGGGGAGGATGATGAGGACATCAATACTACCGATACATCCACGCCTCCACACGTACAACTTCATGGCCCAATAACCCGCGCTCGTGCACGTCAACTCAACCATCGGTGAGTTCATTCTTAAGTTTATGTTCCTCTTCTTTATACCCTGGAGGCGCGTGCACTTTTGTTTTACTCAGAACGATGGAGAGGATCCAACGGGAAGAGGATTCGCGCGGGTGGATTCGGACTGCAGCACAGTGCCAAGTTCTAACGGCCGCCACGACTTCATGCAAACTCCGATTTGGGCGTGCAAGTACTTGATGGAAAGGTTATCAAGTCTACTTTCAAATGGATCCAGCCCCATGTCAATATCTGTTCTAGAGCGGCTGCAATTGTTCTTTTTCTACCGAGTGTTTTCTGTCTTTGGTGCTGCGTCACCTCTTTTGGCCCAATGGGCCGTGTATCAAGTTGGGCCCATTAGGGCGCGTCCTAGGGTTTAGTACGACTCCGGCAACCCTGTGGTTGTCTCTCCCTCTACTTAATCCTTCAGCCGCCACCAAGAAGGGCGGGTTTTGTTGATTAGAGTTAGCCTTTTGCTACTTGCACACGCGCGCGTGTCGGCTAGACCGTCCGTCTGTTTGTCTTCGAAACTCCACCATATCGTGTATTCAGATTGAATCTTTCATCTTAATATATAGCAATTTTAGTGCTTGTTATACTTGTTCTTGCTTGTTCTTCGATTGCTTGCAGGACGAGTGCCCTAGTGGCCGGGTTGTCGCGCACCGCAAGATCGCGTCAACCAACGGAGACGGTGTATCGGTTGCTAAGGCGCATCGTCCTTGGACGGTTGTAGTCGGGCCGTGAACGTCGCCTCTATTTCCCAATCGAGTTATCCTCCACATCTCATCGAAAGATCGGGACTAAACCCTAGCGGGATCACATCAGACCTCCTCCTCCGGTAAGTTGACTTAACTCCTTCATCGCCTTTCAATATTGATGTCACACTTCTCAGTGTTGTAAGAATCTTTCTTGTAGGAAAATGCCTCCATCATTTCGAAACCATACAAAATTCCTCATGACGACGTGCCGACTTGGCCTGCCAAGAAGCCAGCCGGTGGCGTGAAGATCCAGAGTGATCCAGCCGGGAAGAGGGCGGCCCCAAGTGAAGATATCAGTAAGCGGGCGAGCAAGAGGAGGCTCGTCATTGATGACTCAGACGACGATGTCCCAGCCCCTCCAGCCGAAGCAACCCCTCCAAGGCCGTCACTGAAAGCGGCGCCTAAGATCCGCCGATTGTCCAGGTACGTCTTACGATCAAAGTCTAGCTCTTTGTTGAAAAATTTCTTCGTCTTCATCTCGATTACTCTTGTCTTTCTCTTTGCAGGAGGCCTCAAGATATAGACCCCGCTGGGCAGAATGAGGGACCAACGCCAGCTGCAACAACCGAGGCGTCAAGCCGCGGAGCCAAAGCCCCGAGCCCTTTCCCGAGCGAGAGTGCTTCGGGTGAAAGGCCCTCACCTCCCAAAAGATACCCCAAGAAAGAAGCCCCGATCGCCGGGGAAACCCCGATCGGAAACCGCTCGGCCGCGAAGAAGCCCCTGGCTATGACTCAAAGGGCTCCGACTGAAGACCAGTCGGTCAAAAGCCAAGAAGAGAAGAGCAGCCGGGCAGTGCCAGTTAAAGATTCGGCCACCAAAACCGGTAAGTCCCGAATCAGTCTCTAGCTTTTTAATCTCTAGTCAACTCTTCTGTATCTTCATCTGCCCCTTCTGATCCATTCAGCTACAGTAGAGGAGATTCCCAAGTTGCAGTCTTCTGAAACCTGGGTTCCTCCGATCAAGATCGAGTGGCGGGATTCAGAAGGCCAGAGACAAGGCATCATCTTGAACAAGCAAATGGAAAGTGAAGAAAGAGATGCGATTGTAAGCAGCTGAATGAAGCGACTCTACTGTTAAACGTAAGTCCCGATCCTTTCGTTTGTAGCATCATCATCTCTTTTCAGTGGACCAACTTCAGATCTTGTGCACAGAGGGAGTACTGTCGATCAATGGCCAAGTCCGATGCACTCGAGAAGTTGGTCCCACATCGGAACTCTCTAGAGAACATCCAGCAAGAACTGAAAACCACTCGAGAGAAAGCTGTATCGAGGGAAGCGGCCCTAAGGAGAGAAATAGCTGAACTCGGGAGGAGAACCTCGACCTCCGGGGTTCAGTCGGGAGTAAGCTTATCCCTCTTGGTCTCTTTATGCCTTCTGTGTTGATCCTGGTTGTTGACAACCTTTCTTGCTGTAGAAAATTCATCGGAGGTCCACTCGCTCCAGGTCCAGCTGGAAGCAGTCAACATCAGCAAGGCCGAGATGGAGACCGAGTTTGAAGGTGAGCTCCTTGAAAGTAACATTCTCTGTGTTACTTTGTTTTCGAATGCTTTGTGTAATCACATGTCTTTGGCAGCTTACAAAGTCAAGACCCGAGCTCAATACAATGTTTTGATTGAGAGGGTCAAACAAGCCGAAAAGGTCAGGGAAGATGTTGCTGACGCAGCGACGCTGATCCTGCTATCCCTATTCCATCACGGAGTCGGGACCAGCTCATTGGACCCAGTCGAGATCTTCGACAAGCTTCGGAGGGCTCCCGATCAGTACTTGGCTAACATCTCCGAGGCAGCTACCATGGGAGCGGGCCTTGCCCTTGCGCAAACCAAATCACTCTACCCTTGGGTAGGTGTCAATTCAATCGGGGAAGGCTTCGCCGACGGCACCTCAGATGAGCAGGCCCTGGACTTGATCAGTGATGCGCAGGAGTCGGCCAAGAAGATTGCCATCGATGTAGTAAACAACTTTCGGCTTTGATTGTCTTGTGTACATTGTATGCAACTTTCTGATGTAGACTTGCAAATATTCAGCTTATTTATGTTAATGCCTTGATCCGAGTTTTTATGTAGAATTCTTAAGTAATTTTCGTCCGACTGTCACCAAGCCTAAGCTTGATTGGGTCATCGGAAAATTCTCAGTCCTTATGCATTGAACTCGAGTCAAGGGACATTAAACAATGATAGGCCGAAAAAAACATGCTTTATTGACATATGTACAACCCCCGACTGCTAACTCAAGAAGTCATCTTGCTTGAGTTTGGCAGTTAAGAAGAGCATGAAACTTAAGGCAATTTAAGCGTAGTATCGTCGAAGATGCTCGATGTTCCAGGAGTTCTCCACCATGGATCCGTCTTCACGTTTTAATCGGTATGCACCTGGTCGAGTCACCTCAGCGATTATATATGGTCCTTCCCATAAGGGGGATAACTTGTGACGGTCCTTGGTGGTCTGAATCTTGCGTAGAACCAGATCGCCAACGATAAAAGCTCGTGCTCGAACATTGCGACTGTGGTATCGTCTGAGCCCTTGAAGATATTTTGCCGACTGGATGAGGGTTGCCTCATGGGCCTCCTCCAGTCGGGTGAGGTCATCCACTCGGTTTGGGTCGTAGCGTTCGTCGTTGAAGCTGCGGACTCGGAGAGATTCGTACTCCATCTCGTTTGGCAACATGGCTTCTGCGTCGTAGACCAAGAAGAAAGGAGTTTGACAGGTAGCCCGACTGGATGTAGTCCGCAGAGACCATAGGACCGAGGGGAGCTCTTGAACCCATTTGCCGGCATAAGGACTTAGGTGATCAAACACTCGGGCCTTGATGCCTTGAAGAACCATGCCGTTGGCACGCTCAACTTGTCCATTGCTTTTGGGATGTGCAACTGATGCGTAGCAGATTTTGATTCCGAAGTCTTCACAAAATTCCTTGAAGATGCCTCCAGTGAATTGAGTCCCATTGTCAGTTATAATTCTGTTTGGGACACCGAACCGGTGCATGATGTTGAGGATGAAGTCTCGTGCCTTGTCGGCGGTGATCGTAGCAACCGGCTTAGCCTCGATCCACTTGGAGAACTTGTCGATCACGACGAATAGGTGTGTGAATCCTCCTGGAGCTTTTTTGAAAGGACCAACCATGTCTAAGCCCCATACTGCAAATGGCCAAGATAGTGGAATTGTTTGTAGTTCTTGGGCTGGGACATGACTTTGCCGAGCGAAGAACTGGCAACCTTCGCACGTGTGGACCACCTTGTCTGCGTCGGAGACCGTCGTTAGCCAGAAGAAAACTTGTCTGTAGGCTTTGCTCACCAAGGTGCGTGCCCGAGTGGATATCTTGTAGTAGTTGCCGTCCTTCCTCGGGTGTGACACATCTCATCAGGACTCCAGAGGGGCTCCTCTTGTATAAATCAGAATCAACCATGACATAAGCCTGACATCAGCGTCGGATGCGTTCTGCCTCATTCCGGTCTTCCGGCAGCTCTTGCTGAGTTAAAAATTTGATGAGTGGCATCCTCCAATCGGCATCGATCATGGCAACTTCATTTGCAGCTTGCTCGTTGGGAGTTGGACGTCGCAGCAATTAGGTCTTCGGGTTGGCGCTTGCGGTCCTTCTGGCCCTGGTTGCTATTGTCATTATCCTTCTTAGGATGTCGGCTTCCTCCTGATTGCTTGTCGTCCCTCCTGTCGGGCCGGTCTTGGCGCGCCGCTTTGATCGCGTCGCTTGACTTGGCGTAAGAGTTCGCCGTCTCGAACATTTGCTTCACCGTCTTCGGTGGTTTGCGCCCAAATTTTCCGATCAACAGTTCATCACGGACTCCCTTCTGGAAGACGGCGATGATAATGTCGTCAGTGATGTTGGGGATCTTGTTGCGCTTTTCGGAGAAGCGTCGGATGTAGTCCTTCAAAGGCTCATCCGGCTTTTGGACGACGTTGTAGAGATCAAAGTGGGTTCCAGGCCTCTCGAAGGTGCCCTGGAAGTTGGCGATGAAGTGGTCCCTTAACTCACTCCACGAACCGATCGAGCCTCTTGGCAAGCTCGTGAGCCAGTTCCTGGCTGAGTTAGCAAGGGCCACAGGCAGATAATTGGCCATGGCCTTGTTGTCACCTCCTGTCGCATGGATGGCGAGAGTGTACACGGTTAGCCACGACTCGGGGTCGGTCTTCCCATCATACTTCTCGATTCCGGTCGGCTTGAATCCGTTCGGCCAATGCACTTGGCGAAGATCCCGAGTGAAGGCGGGTACTCCATCGTCATTGCTGTCGGGGGATCCCCTTCGATCTTCTCGGGAGCGTTGATCTTGTTCTTGATAACGCCGGACAAGGACTTCTCGCAGATCACTCAGCGGAGTCCTTGGCAGGCTGCTTCGGTAGTCGGAGTCGTTGCTGCGGCGGACCCGGTGGTGGACGGGTGGACGTCTGTGCTGCTTCTTGCGGGAGTCGGCCGATTGCTCCTGATTCTTGCGCGTGGTCTCGTGGCGAAGGTCTCTTGACCTAGTCACCGTCTGGTGTGGTTCGGGCCTCTTGTAATCCCTTGACCTCAGCGGTGGGAGTCGGCTTCTGTCGGGCGTTTCTGCCACAAACTCAGTCGGTCTTCGGGTTGAGGTGGAAGGAGGACCGTTGGCCGTAGCCGCGACGATGGTCTTGATCTTGTTCAAGATTGGCGTTACGTCGGGGGGCGCCGTCTCGATCACGGTGTCCAGGAGTGTGAGGGCAGCGACAGCGTTCTGCTGTGGTGTCTGAAAGATGTTGGTGTTGCGGACTCGCATTTGAAGTATGGCCTCTTGAGCGGATCCTTCGGCTGCCCTCAGATCCTGCTTTCTTCTGTCGGTTTCCTCCTTGCGCTTCTTCTCTTCTTCTACCAGCTTGCGCTCTTGCTCAAGTCTGGCTCGTTCTTCTTTCGCGAGCCTACGGGCCATGGCTGAGTCGGTCTCGGTGACCTCAGCCATGAGGACGTCAAAGCACTTCGGCTCGTAGTCCTTGTCACAGTCGGAGTCGTTGGCTTCGTCCGAGGGGACGCCGTAAAGGTCGTCAAAGCCTGAAGAGCTGAGGTACTCGTTGAGTTCCGAGGATGAGCATGACCCGAACGGTTGGAGGATGACCGCGACTTCCCTTGGGCCCGGGTGGTTCGGATCTGGATGGTTCCAGTCCGAGTCGGAACTTGATGACATGGATCCCTCCGAGTGGGTCGATCTTGATTCGGGGGAGAGGAGCTTGCAGTAGATCTCAGCGGCGTTTGGTAATCCAAACGGTGTCGAGAGGTTTTCTCCCGAGTAGATTGGCTCCGGCAGGGAGATGAGAAGACCGCTATAGATCTCAGCGGCGTTCGGCAGCCTGAATAGCGCCGAGTGGATTCCTCTCGTCGAGAATGGATGGACTGCATCTTGGAATTCAAGATTTCGTCGCAGATCTTGGCGTTGTTCGGGAGCCCGAACGGCGCGAGTGGGTTTCTCCTCCCGACTGGTCCGAATCCGAGTCGAAGGAGGAGAACTTGTTGAAGTCGTTGGCGGCGAAGTCGCTGATGCCTGAAGAAGATCCCATCGCGCTTGCCGACGAGATTGTCGAAGAAGTCTTGATGCGCGGGCCCCTACCTGGCGCGCCAACTGTCGAAACTCAGTTTCGGCAATAAAAAATTGGAGGTGCAGTCAAGATCGCCAAGCTCGATGGGTTAGGTGGAAAACAAGGTTTAGACAGGTTCAGGCCCTCTCGTGAGGTAATACCCTACTCCTGTTTCGGAGATTTGATCCGCCGAGCGTATATTGATCTCAAGATTTGTAGTTCCTAAGGTCTAAAGCTCTTGCTTATGAAATTTGATCTAAAGCTGATAAAACATATCCCTCGAGGGACGTCCCTTACCCCCCTTATATAGTCTTGGGAGGCGGGCTTACAAGTCAAAAACTCTATCTTACTCTAAGTCGGTTTTCTCAATCTTACCAAACCATGACTATGAGCCGTTGCCTTATCTTAATCGGCAACATAACACCCAAGTCATAGTTGGTTTACATATTAAGCTGGCGCAACCTATCCCTATCTCCAGTCGGATAGGCTTGCCATGTGGATACCCAATTGCCATAATCTCCACAGTAGCCCCCGAGTCCTTTGCAGTCGACGAGATAATTCAGCCTCGAACCAAGATAGTACACAGCCAAACAACTCTTTGGCCGAGTGCTTCTTGCGTCGAGTGATTCCATCACCTCTGCCTGAATCTCCCGAGTGGCTCCAAAGACTGTGAAGGGCTAGAAAAACTCCAAAAAATTCTCAAAAAACAAATATCTAGGTGTATCTCCTGATACACCTAATTAGGTGTAGCCCCCGACTATGTAGTTAGTCAAAAACAGACTAAACATATAGTCAAGAACTATGAAAAATTATTTTCATATAAACGCTTACCTCATGCTAAAGCAATCATAAAAAATCTTATTACTCGGCAAGCTCGTGCTTACCCCGAGTCACCTCAGAACAAATAACTCAATCAACCCTCATGGGTAAAAAACACTCAGTAAACTCACGCTTATCCGCGTGGATATGCCCGAGTCATCTCGAAACAAATATTTTTAATTATCCATCATGGGTAAATAAGTTTTCCAATCATCTGAAAAATATGACCAAAACATTAAATAGCTCCTACCATAGCATTGGTCTTTAATATAAAAAGATCTTCACCAAGGTGAAAATATAGCATTGATATAATCATTTAATCAAATGCTTAAAAACCAAAGTCCCCGTCATCAAGGCAGCCATGAAAAGCTTATCTGTTTGTCACCTTTCAAATTGCATCGTGTCAACTTCTCATGAAGTTGTGCAAACCGCGGTATGAAAAGATTTTAAAGGTATGGGGCAATCAGACACGTGCATATTGCCAAAACAAATCTACTTAAGTTCATCCACTTAAGTCCCTAAGGACACGCGTCAAGCCACACCTTAGATGGGCCGCAAGTCTCTCATGGGCTCGGCCCAATCGCAAAAAAACCTAGCGCATCCCTCAAATCTCTTACAAAGCCTCGAGGTCATCCTCGCCACTTCGTCTTCTCAGAAAAAATTCCCTACTCGCAACACTGTTCATCAGCTTGCAGCGGAGAACCCTAAGCTCTTGCGCGCACCCAATCCACCGATCTAGAAGCTCACGTCGTCACCGTCCTTTTCTATTTTACTATTATCTCTCTTCAAATTTCAAAATCATTTATTTATTCAATAAAAAAATTACAATATTATTTAAATTAAATAAGTGCCTTGTTAATTGATTTAATAAGATAGAAATTTATTGTTTTCTGTTGCAACGTACGGGTTTGAATTATAAAAGGGACAAGATCTAATGTAAACCCGTTTTATGTATGCCCAGTGTGGAGATTGTGGCAATCGGGTATCCACATGGCAAGCTTATCCAACTGGAGGTAGGGATAGATTGCGCCTGCTATATCTGTAAGCCGAACTTGACTTAGGTATTACGGTTGCCGATAGAGATAAGGCAATCGGCCTATAGTCACGGTTTGGTAAGATTGAGGAAACCTACTTAGAGTAAGATAGGGTTTCCGACTTGTAAACCCTTCCTCCCAAGACTATATAAGGGGGGTAAGGGGCGTCCCTTGAGGGATATTCCGATAGGAGATCAGATATTCCGAGAGGAGTTCAGCTTTTAGCCCTTAGCTTAGATCACGAGATCAATAAAGACACTCGGCGGATCGAATCCACCGAAACAGAGTAGGGTATTCCCTCTCGAGAGGGCTCGAACTGTCTAAATCTTCTTCTTCTTCTAACCCATTGTGCTTGGCGATCTTGACTGCGACCCCGAAAATATATTGCCGAAACCAAGTTTCGACAGCTTGGCGCGCGTAGGGGCCGCGCGTCGAGACTTCTTCAACAATCTCGCCGACAAGCGTGATGGGATCTCCTTCAAGACTCGGCGACTTCGCCGCCAACTCGTCGGCGACTCCTCCTCGACTCGGATTCGAACCGGTCGGAGGGAACAACCCACTCGCGCCGTTCGGGCTCTCCAACAGCGCCGAGATCTTCGACAACATCTTGAAGACCAAGATGCGATCCACCTTTTCCGATGACGGACTTCACTCGGCGCCATTCGGATTACCGAATGCCGCCGAGATCTGCGCCAATCTTCTTGCCTCCCGACGGAAGCAATCTACTCGCGAAGACCTTTCGGTGCCGTTTGGGTTACCAAACGTCGCCAAGATCTACAATCAATCGCTCTCCCCGAGTTGGCGAGGATCCACTCGAAGAGCCCGATCCCCAAGCTCCGACTCGACGGAACGATCCAGATCCGGTTACCCAGATCAAGGGAGGTCGCCGTCATCCTCCCGTCCTTTGGCTCCGTTCATCTTCGAGCTCAACGGATACCTCGCTCCGCCGGCTCGACAATCTCTACGGCATCCCCTCGACGAAGCCGACAACTCCGACGCCATATGGATCGCGAGCCGAAGTGCTGACGTCCTCATGGCCGAGCCGGATGAGTCCGACTCAGCCATGCCCGTAAGGCTTGCCGAAGAGGAGCGAGCGAGTGGAGCTTGAGCGCAAGACACCGAAGAAGACAAACAACGCAAAGACGAGGCCGATAAAAGGAAGCGTGGATCTCGCGTGCACTGGACGATCCGCCGGAGGCCATCCTCCAAACACGGGTTCGCAACACCAATGTCTTCCAGACGCCACAGCAGAACGCTGTCGCCGCACTCACGCTCTTGGATACCGTCATAGAGACGGCTCCGGCCAACGTGACTCCTATACTGGATAAGATCAAGACCATCGTTGCCGCCACGGCTAACGGCCCTCCCACCACTTCGGCAAGAAGGCCGACTGAATCCGTGGCCGAAACGCCTAACAAGAGCCGCTCCCACCCCTAAGGTCGGAGACTATAGGAGGCCCGAGCCGGCCTGCCGTCAACTAGGCCAAGAGGCCCACCTCCCGAGTCCACGCCGAGGCACCAAGAGCAGACGGTCGACTCCCGCCGCAAACGACATGGACGTCCACCTGTCCACCACCGAGTCCACCGCAACAGTTCCAGCTACCCAACCAGCCAACAGAAGACCCCGCCGAGTGATCTGCGGGAAGTCCTCGACCGCCGCTACCAAGAGCGCGACCGTCGCACTCAGGAAGATCGGAGGGGATCACCTGATAGCGGCGACGATGGAGTACCGGCCTTCACTGGGAGCTCCGCCGAGTGCATTGGCCGAGTGGTTTTAAGCCCACCGGGATAGAAAGGTACGATGGCAAAACCGACCCCAATCTTGGTTAACCGTGTATACCCTTGCCATCCGAGCTGCAGTGGCGACAACAAAGCCATGGCGAACTACTCGCCCGTGGCCCTCGCAAACTCGGCCGAAATTGGCTCACCACCCCGCCAAGAGGCTCAATCGGCTCGTGGAGCGAGCGAGGGACCACTTCATCGCCAACTTCCAAGGCACCTTCGAGAGGCCCGACGCACTTCGACCTTTACAATGTCATCCGAAGCGGACGAGCCTCGAAGGATTACATTCGTCGCTTCTCCGAGAAGCGCAACAAGATCCCGAACATCACCGATGACATCATCATCGCCGCCTTCCGAAGGGAGTCCGTGATGAGCCGCTATCGGCAAGTTCGGACGCAAGCCACCGAAGACGGTGAAGCGGATGTTTGAGACGGCGAATTCATACGCCAAATCAAACGACGCCATCAAGGCCGCCCGTCAAGATCGGCCCGACGTAAGAGAGGACAAGCAAGCAGAGGAAGCCGAAATCCTAAGAAGGATGGCGGCAACAACGGCAACCGGGCCCGAAAGATCGCAAGCGCCGATCTAAGACCCGTGGCCGCAACCTCCAATACTCAACGCCGTCCCCGAGTCGCCGCCTACGACGCCATCATGAACGCCCGTGCACCCACCATCCGAATCACAAGCACGCGGCAAAAGATCGCTTTATCTACAAGCGCCATGCAAGATGCGCGGCGCAGCTCAACAAGAAGCCGATCGACGAGGCTGGCCCGTCCGGCGCCAAGAAGAACAACGCGGCGAGAATGCCGAACCTTTTCAAGATCCAAGTGGGGAGCTCAACCACATCTTCGGGGCCCGTTAGCCTATGAATCCAAGAGGAAACAAAAGCTAACCGACCGGGAGGTCAACGCGGCTCAACCTCGAAGTCCCTCGATCGCGATGGTCGGAAGTGGCCATCACTTTTGACCGCTCGGATCACCCTGACCGAGTGGTCCACCCGGGACGCTATCCACTCGTCCTGGACCCCGTAGTCCGCAACATCAGGCTTAAGCGCGTCCTCATCGACGGGGCGCGCCCTCAACATCCCGTTTGCCAAGACTATGGATGAAATGCATCCCAAGGGCCGAACTCAAAGCAAGCTCAGCCCCTTCCACGGAGTTATCCCGGGCTATCTTCAACACCACTCGGGCATATCTCTCTCCCAGTCACCTTCGGAGCCCGAGAGAATTTCCGAACGGAGAACGTCACCTTCGAGGTGGCCGACTTCGAAACGGCATATCATGCCATCATCGGAAGGCCTGCGCTTGCCAAGTTCATGGCGATCCCTCACTACACCTATCTTTGCATGAAGATGCCGGGTCCCAACGGCGTCATCACCCTTCGCAGCGATGTGAAGCAAGCTTTCACCTGCGACAAGGAGAGCTGCGACATGGCCCAATCTCGAGAGAGATTACGTGGCCAACAAGAAGTCCGATTGGCTGCATCAACTTCGGCAGAGGACGAAGTCCCGCGAAGAAGATAGCCAAATCGGGATCCGGCGACGCCAAGACCAAAAAGATCTCGCTTGATTCGTCCGATCCCTCCAAGACTCGCCGTAATCGGCGCCGACCTAGATCCTAAATAGGAAAGCGCGCTCATCACCTTCCTCCAAAATAATAAAGATGTTTTTGCTTGGAAACCATCTGATATGCCCTGGAATTCCTAGGGAGGTGATCGAGCACTCTTTGAACGTCAAAGATGACGTCAAACCAATTAAACAACGATTACGCGAGTTCGCACGGGATCGAAAAGACGCGATCAAAGAAGAACTCGCAAAGCTCTTGGCCGCGGCTTCATTAAAGAAGTCCTTCATCCCGATGGCTAGCCAATCCGGTCTTGGTCCGCAAGAAGACGGGGCAATGGCGCATGTGCGTCGATTACACCGACCTCAACAAAGCCTCGCCCCAAAGATCCATTCGGGCTACCTCGCATCGATCAAGTTGTCGACTCAACGGCCGCGAACTCCCGAGCTTCTTGGATTGTTACTCGGGCTATCACCGAATCAGTTTGAAAGAATCCGACCGCTTGAAGACATCTTTCATCACGCCGTTCGGGGCCTACTCTACATCACCATGCCTTTCGGCCCGAAGAACGCCGGAGCTACATACCAACGCATGATCCAAAGATGCTTCCGGCGCGATCGGCAAAAACGTTGAAGCTTATGTCGACGATGTTGTCATCAAGACCAAGCAGAAAGAAGACCTGATCGCCGACTTAGAAGAAACCTTTGCAAACATCCGGGCCTTCAGAATGAAGTTGAACCCGGAGAAGTGCACCTTCGGCGTCCCATCAGGCAAACTGCTCGGCTTCATGGTATCACATCGCGGCATTGAAGCAAACCCGAGAAGATCAACGCCATCTTAAACATGAAGCCCCGAGTAATCGAAAGACGTCCAAAAGCTCACGGGCATGCATGGCGGCGCTAAGCCGTTTCATATCCCGACTCGGCGAGCGAGGCATGCCCTTCTTCAGACTGCTGAAGAAGACAGACGACTTCCAGTGGACCACAGAAGCTGACAAGGCCTTTGAAGACTTCAAAGAGTTCCTTACCACGCCACCCGTCCTAGCTTCACCTCAGCCCGGAACCCCTTGCGTCAGACGTTTCAGCCACTCACCAAGTGGTCGGCACGGTCCTTGTGGTTGAACGAGAAGAAGAAGGACGGGCCCGTAAGATCCAAAGACCAATTTACTTTGTCGGCGAAGTATTGGCGGGAGCCAAAATCCGATACCCCGTGTACAAAAATTGCTTTATGGTGTTCTAATAACCGCGAGGAAATTGGCACACTACTTTCGTGGTCACTCGGTCACCGTCATCACCTCTTTTCCACTCGGCGACGTCATCCACAACCGCGAGGCAACCGGGCGCATCGCCAAGTGGGCCCTGGAATTGATGCCGGACTTAACTTTTAAGCCCGGACGTCCATTAAGTCACAAGCCTTAGCGGACTTCCCGGCCGAGTGGACTCGAAAAGAAGAGCACGTACCTCGGGAAGACCTCCAACACCGGACCATGCACTTCGACGGATCCAAGAGGATCACCGGCTTGGGAGCGGAGTTGTGCTGATCTCCCGACCGGGGAAAGGCTAAGATACGCCCTTCACCTTCACTTCTCCGCCTCACACAACATCGCCGAATACGAAGCTCTCTTACATGGATCGCGCCTTGCGCCTCACTCGGGATTCGTCGACTTATCGTGAAAGGCGACTCCCAGTGGTCGTCAATCAAGTGATGAAAGACTGGTCTTGCTTAAACGACACTATGGAGGCCTACCGACAAGAGGTCCGCAAGCTTGAGGACAAGTTTGACGGACTCGAACTCTCACATGTCCCGAGACACAACAACGAAGCCGCCGATGAGCTAGCGCAGTTCGGATCTAAGCGCGAAGCTGCTCCAACGAGATGTCTTTGTCGAACATCTTTACGAGCCAACCGTCACGCAAAGACAGCTTCCAATAGCAAACCACGAACGAAGTCACCATGATCGATACCGACGGAGGACGCCGCTCATCAAATTTCTAACTCGGCAAGAGAGCCGCGATAACCGGGATGAAGCGAACGCGTCCGGCGTCGTTGCCAAGCGTACGTCATGGTCGACTCCGATTTATACAAGAGAAGCCCCTCTGGAATTCTAATGAGGTGCATCACACCCGAAGAAGGGAAACAATTACTCCAAGATATCCACTCGGGCATATGCGGAAGCCACGCGGCGGCACGCACTGGTCGGCAAAGCTTACGACAAGGATTTTTTCGGCTTACCGCGGTCTCCGACGCGGATAAAGTCGCAAGAACCTGCGAAGGCTGCCGCTTCTTTGCCCGACAAAGCCATGTCCCGCCAGAGCTTCAAACAATCCCACTTTCCTGGCCGTTCGCGGTATGGGGTGGACATGGTTGGCCCTTTCAAGAAAGCCCCAGGAGGTTTCACACACCTCTTCGTCGCAATCGACAAGTTCTCCAAGTGGATTGAAGCCAAGCCGGTCGCCACAATCACCGCCGACAAAGCACGGGATTTTTCCTCAACATCGTGCACCGTTTTGGCGTCCCAAACAGTAATCATAACCGATAATGGGACTCAATTCACGGAGGCATCTTCAAGGAATTCTGCGAAGACGTCGGAATCAAGATTCGCTACGCATCGCAGCTCATCCCAAAAGCAATGG
This sequence comes from Oryza australiensis, assembly GCA_019925245.2. NCBI lineage: Eukaryota > Viridiplantae > Streptophyta > Magnoliopsida > Poales > Poaceae > Oryza > Oryza australiensis. The sequence goes on along the minus strand of JAIFGZ020000439.1, from coordinate 1,158,687 downwards.
GCAAGTCGAGCGAGCAAACGGCATGGTTCTTCAAGGCATCAAGGCTCGCGTCTTCGACCGACTAAGCCCTTATGCCGGCAAGTGGGTCCAAGAACTTCCCTCGGTTCTATGGTCGCCGCGAACTACACCCGGTCGGGCCACCGGCCAAACTCCTTTCTTTCGGTCTATGGCGCGAAGCCATGTTGCCAAATGAGATGGAGTTTGAATCCCTCCGGTCCGCAGCCTTCAACGATGAACGCTACGACATCGACCGAGTGGATGACCTCACCCGATTGGAAGAGGCCCGCGAGGCGGCCCTCATCCGGTCGGCCAAATACCTTCAAGGGCTCGAAGATACCACGGTCGCAACGTGCGAGCACGAGCTTTCACCGTTGGCGACTGGTCCTACGCAAGATCCAGACCACCAAGGACCAACACAAGTTATCTCCCTTATGGGAAGGACCCTATATAATCGCCGAAGTCACTCGGCCGGTGCCTACAGGCTAAAGCGCGAGGACGGGTCTATGGTGGAGAACTCCTGGAACATTGAACATCTTCGGCGGTTTTACGCCTAATCTGGCTAAGGCCTCATGTTTTCCTTGACTGCCAACCTCAAGCAAGATGACTTCTTGAGCTAGCAGTCGGGGGCTGATACACATATCAATAAAGCTCAAATTTTCCTCGTCAAATTTTTGTGCATAATTTGGTTTATCATTGTTTAATGTCCTTCGACTCGAGCTCAGTGTCTAAGGACTGAGAGTTTTCCGATGACCTAATCAAGCCTAGGCTTGGTGACAGCCAGACGAAAACTACTTAAGAAATTTCACGCAAAGGCTCGAATCAAGGCATTGACATAAATAAACTAAAAATAAGCACATAGATTTCATGACAAGAGTGTTGCGATTACACGACATCAAAATACAGTTCAGAGTTTAAAATTGTTTACTACATCTAAAGAGATCTTCTTCGCCGCCTCCTGCGCCTCGCTGAGCATATCTAAGGCCTGCTCGTCTGTTGTCCCCTCAGCGAAGCCCTCCCCGATTGAATGAATATCCACTCGGGGGTAGAGGGACTTGGTCTGTGCAAGAGCCAGACCAGCCCCCATGTTGGTCGCTTCGGTGATGTTCTTCGATATCGCTCGGGAGCCCCCGAGCTTGTCGAAGATCTCGATTGGCTCCAGCAAGCCGGCCCCAACCCCTTGATCAAACAAGGCTGTCAAGATTGGTGCGGCGGCATTGGCGACCTCTTCCCGTATCTCGTCGCTGGATTTGATCCGCCCGAGTAAGACGTCATACTGGGCTCGGGTCTTTATCTTATAAGCTGCAAGGAGTCCTAGATCAGTCAAGGCACTCGGGAATGAAGCAGCACATGAAATTCAACTTCAGAGAAGGTTACCTTCAAATTCGGCCTCCATCTCGGCCTTGTCGAGGCCGACCGCTTCCAGCTTGGACTTGAAGCGAGTGGACCTCCGAAGAATTTTCTACAACGAAAGAGGATTATCAATGGACAAGATCAACAAAAGAATCACGATGAAGCCGAGAGAGGCAGCTTACTTCCGATTGATCCGCGGAGGTCGAGGTTCGCTTCTCGAAGCTCCGAGACCTCCTTCCTTAAAGCGGCCTCCCTTGAAGCGGCCTCCTCCCGAGTGACCTTCACCGTCGCCGAACGTCCTCCAAGGAGTTTAAGTGAGGCACCGGCTTTTCCAGCGCCTCGGATTTTGCCATTGAGCGGCAATATTCTTTCGCATGCAAGGGCGAAGGATGATCGACCGAAGGATAACGAAGATATAATCAAAAAGAAAGATGAAGGCTTACGTTGAGCGTCGGTCGCCACGTTCGGGCTCTCGACGAGGGCATCCCTTTCATCCTTTTCAGCCCGCCGGTCGAGGATGATGCCCCGTCTCTCGCCTTCCGAGTCCCGCCACTCGATTCGATCGGAGGAACCCAGTCTCGAAGACCGTAACCTGGGATCTCTTCTACCATGGTCAAAATAAGAAAGACCAATGAAGACATGAAAGATTCAAAATTGAAAGAACAAAGGAAAGTTCGAAGCAAATCTCACCGGTTTCGGTGGCGCCCGCCTAGGTGGGGCAGCCGGGCCCTTCTTCTTCTTCGGGCTCGTGCCGAGTGACCCTCGGTCGGGCGCTCGGGCAGCGTCGTGGGCTCCCTGCAGCTGACTGGTTTCCCGGGATATCCTCGGCGATCGGGCTCTTCCCTCGGGGGCGCTCTCCTTCGAGGAGAAGGGTGCTTCTCCGAACGCCGCACTTGGTTGCGGGCTCCGGGTTTTGGCTCGACGGCCTTGGCGCTTCAGAGCAGCGGCCGGGGGTCGGCCCTTCATCCCTCCGACAGATCTATATCCTGGGGCTTCCCGCACGAGTAAATACAGCGAAGATAAAGAAAAGTTTTCTATGAAAGAGCTCAGACTTTGGTTTCGTAGCTTACCTGGTTGATCGGCGGATCTTCGGTGCGGCCCGCGGCGATCGCCTTAGAGGCGGAGTCTCGACGGAGGAGCCGGGACGTCGTCATCCGAGTCCTCGATGATCGCCGCCTTTTGCTTGCGCGCTTGTTCGAGTCCTCACTCGGCGCCGCCCGCTTCCCGACGAATCAGCTTGGATTTTTATCCCGCCGGCTTCTTAGGGCGATGCTGCGCGTCATCATGAGCCATCTTATATGGCTTGGAGGTGATGGAGGCGTTTTCTGCAGACAAGGGAAAGTGCAACATTAAGCGACAAGACGTCAAGATCGAAAGATAATATAGAGCAATCAATCGGCTTACTGGAGGAGGAGGTCGATGGATGCTGAATGGAAGGACTGGTAGTATGAGGGCTCGCTCGACCGAGATCCCGGATGAGAAGAGTTTGTACATCCGGATCTTCGGGATCTCGTAAGTGAGCGGATCCGGTCCTCCCGATTGGGTCTTCCGCCTTCGTACTCAAGGCCGGCTTCACCGCTCCCCGATTGCGCCGCCGGCACCCGATGAAGTGCCGAGTGATTTGTTCCCCGCGAAGGTTCCTTTTCTTCATCGCCGGGATCTTTGCGAGCAGATCGTTGGCCTCATCCCATTCTTGGGCTACGGGACGGTGCTCCAAGATGGTTTGGGACAGGAGGAAGACCGACAAAGGAAGGGAGGCCGGGTTCGGGATTGCTAATGTAGAACCAGCCTCGAGTGCCACCTTTGTTCGAGGATTTCAAGGGGAGAGAGAAGTAGTCTTTGCGGAGAGATCCGCGAAGCGGGAAGCCGCCCGCCAACGACACAAGGATGGTCCTTGTTCGGATGGGGTTTCAGGTAGAACATACGACGAAACAGATTGAAGTGAGGAAGAATGCCAAGGAAGGCTTCACATACATGAATGAAGAGTGCTATGTGAAGCATCGAGTTGGGGTTCGGATGGTATATTTGAAGACCATAATAGTCAAAAGCCCCGAAAGAATTCGGAGGTGGGAAGACCGAATCCGCAATAGAAAAAGGAGGTAAAGACAACGAGCTCACCGGTGTTTGGGGTCGGAAGTCCTCCCCGCCGCCGGGCGCCATTCCACAAGTTCCTTGGGCGGAAGCACGCCGTGCTTCACCATCTCCTTGAGGGTGTACTCCCTCACGTCTGAGGTGGCCCATTGGTCGAACGGAATCCTCTTTTCTTCCGCCATGAGAGCGAGGTTGTTGAGGAGCGGATCCGGCGAGAAAGGTTGGATCTTGGGCGATAGATGTGGGAGTTTTGGCTACAGGGCTAGTTGTCGCGGCGAGCAAGCTTCTTGGCGGATGGACCGAGGAGCGCGCAAGCCTAGGGTTCTCCGCGATGAACCGATGAACAGATTGCGAGAAGGGAATTTTTGGAAGATGAAGAGGCGGGGACGACCTCGTGTCTTTATAAAGAAAGATTTGAGGGTTGCGCTAGGTTTTCGGTGAGTGGGCCGAGCCCATAAGAAAATCTACGGCCCACTAAGGTGTGGTCCGATACGTGTCCTTAGGGACTTAAGCGGATGAGCTTAAGCGATTTGCCCTGGCAATATGCGCGTGTCCGAGTGCCCAATACCTTAAAAGATCCTTCCATACCGCGGTTTGTCCGACTTCATGAGAAGCCGACACGATGCAATTTGGAAGGTGACCAACAAGCAGAGTTTTTATAGCCACCTTGGTGAACAAGGGCTGTTTGGTTTTTCAAAGATTTGGTCTGGGTAATCTTACCGATGCTGTTTATTTTCCACCTTGGTGAAGATCTTTATAAGATTGAGACCAGATTATGGCAAAAGTCGTTTAATAACTTGGTCATATTTTTCATATGATTGAAAGAATTTATTTTCCCATGAGGGATGATTAAAGTTTTTGTTCCGGATGACTCGGCAGATCTACTCGGATAAGCATGAGCTTACCAAGTGCTTTTTACCCGCTAGGGTTGATTGAGTTATTATTCTGGATTACTCGGGCGAATCCACTCGGTTGAGCAAGAGTTTACCGAGTGCTTTTACCCAAGAGGGATGATTGAATTATTTGTTCGAGATGACTCGGGCAAATTCACTCGTGAGTATGAACTTGCCGAGTAATGAGATTTCTATGATTGCTTTAGCATGAGCTAGGCATCTACATGAGAATAATTTTTTATATAGTTCTTGACTATATGCTTAGTCTATTTTTGACTAACCACATAGTCGGGGCTACACCTATAATTAGGTGCATCGGAGATGCACCTAGATATTTATTTTTTGAGAATTTTTCAGCCCTTCAGCCTTTGAGCCACTCGGGAAGATTCAGCAGAGATGATGGAATCACTGGCGCCAAAAGCACTCGGTCAAAGAAATTTTTGGTTGAGTGCCGCTTTGTCTGAAGCCGAGTTGTCTCGTCGACCGAAAAGGACTCGGGGCTACTGTGGAGATTGTGGCAATCGGGTATCCACATGGCAAGCTTATCCGACCGGAGGTAGGGATAGATTGCGCCTGCTATATCTCGTAAGCCGAACTTGACTTAGGTATTACGGTTGCCGATAGAGATAAGGCAATCGGCCTATAGTCACGGTTTGGTAAGATTGAGGAAACCTACTTAGAGTAAGATAGGGTTTCCGACTTGTAAACCCTTCCTCCCAAGACTATATAAGGGGGGTAAGGGGCGTCCCTTGAGGGATATTCCGATAGGAGATCAGATATTCCGAGAGGAGTTCAGCTTTTAGCCCTTAGCTTAGATCACGAGATCAATAAAGACACTCGGCGGATCGAATCCACCGAAACAGGAGTAGGGTATTCCCTCTCGAGAGGGCCTGAACCTGTCTAAATCTTCTTCTTCTTCTAACCCATTGTGCTTGGCGATCTTGACTGCGACCCCAGAAAATATATTGCCGAAACCAAGTTTCGACACCCAGCATTCTACCTTCGATCCTTATACAAAACTGCACAACTCGGAAAACTCGGGACAAGAACAACATCCCGTACCAAGAAAGAGTTAACTCCTATAAAGAAATCATCGCAGTCGAAGTCGAAAAATAGATAGTATGTATGCTAAGCAGGTGGTTATGATCAAGCAATTGGAAGAAGTGATAATAGAGAACAACAAGCGTGACAGGTATGTATATATGCATAACTTTTGTTTTACTTTTGGTTAAATGTACTGATCATTCTCTCTTGTACAACTAGTGTACTGATCATTGTGCTAGTGTACTGATCATTGTGCATGCATATGTGGTTTGTTTTGTAGGCGTAGACGAGTGTTCGTGCGTGGCGTCATGTTCGCTGGCCTTGCCATTTACGTGAAGCGACATTTCTTTGATGGAAATGAAGAGGGACAAGGGGATGGAGGGGAGGAATTAAATAATCAAACCCTTATTTCTTGAGTATACATATACATAGACTTGTATAGAACTTGATTATTGAAATAAATTAAAGTTAGCGCTTGTGTGTGATTATGTTTATTTGTGGTAAAAAATAATATTCTCTCGTTTTGTGCATATCACCTAAATAATCATTAAAATATAAAAAATTAACGATAAATTAATATAAAATATATCACTCCATAAATATGTAAGTTGTAAAAAAATAAAAAATATAATTGTAAATATACAATGACTATTTTTAAGTTTAATTTGCTATTTTTTAGAAATTTGTATAAGTCAAATTTGGTCTTGCATGTTTGTGGAATTTATGTTGCTAAATATTTTTATAACTATTTAGATGATATAATATGTTGTTAAATATTTTTATAACTATTTAGATGACATAAAACGAGCAGACATCCGGATGAAAATCCATGTGTTTAGGCTTAGGTACACAGCACACTTTATTCGAGCTTTGGGAAGGGGGCGATACTTACTCGCAACTATAAGCACGGTTCAAGCGGTCAAACGCTGTATTTTTTAAAAGAACTTTCTATAAAGATATTTTTAGGGAAAGTTTTCTAAATTTAATATTTAATTAATTATCACTAATAATTTTTCTCATTTTGTGTATGGCTTATAAGCTCATTTCAATTCTGTATCCCATGGGTCCTTATTTGATATAATTGAACTGGTTCTTTTGTAGTTCTTTTCTTTTGAAACCTCAATAGGGTGTACTTGTATTAAAGGAGACACCGTCTAGTAGCCTTAGCGGTTAGAGATTACATGAAAAAAGACAGCAAAAAGAAGAGGGGGCGACCTTGAGATGTCACATGTCCGGTTTACACGAGTTGTGTTAAAAAATCGGTTATGCCAGACTTGATGCCTTTTGCTCTACCCACGCATTAAAACCAAATCGATCATTCTATCGATGATATGTTGCATCGTCATCTCCTCTTTCCTAAAGGCTAAAGGCTCGGTTGTTCCTCTCCTTTTTAGTCTTTTTAGGCGGTCTCCTTTTTTCTCTATGCAAGTTCAGAATTTGCCCCATCATACTAATTTTTATTTAGTAAAAATACTATTGTTTGTGTGACAGAGACCGGTGATATAAAATATTTTATTATTAAAAAAATAGGTTTAATTGTGGTTGTGGTTGTTTGGTTCCTTCTGATTCCTTTATCCATCGATTTATTCTGATCGTCGAAAATTATATAATGAATTTAAATTAAATTAACGTGTTTAAAAATATTTAAGTAGTTAGCTTTTTTTACGAGACCTAGCTACGTCGTCCTTCCTCCTCTTTCTTCCCCTGTGTCGCACTCGCGCCCTTTATCCTGAGCAGTGACGATGATGCCTGCAGCCTTGCATTGCAGCTCGCTGCATATAGCTCAGGGATTATTGCTGGGGAAGCAGCAGTCAGCAGGTTAGGTTGACGAAGATGGCAGTGGTGGTGGCGAGCAGCAGGGGGAAGGGGGAGCAGCAGAGGCTGCCGGGGAGAGAGGTGCAGTAGGAGGCGAGGAGTCCCGACACAGCGCCGCCACGGCCGCCGCAGCCACGGTCGGGCCGGCGAGGGCCGCCGTCGTGTACTACCTCTCGAGGAACGGGCACCTCGAGCACCCACATTTCATGGAGGTCGTCGTCGCCTCACCTGACGAACTCTACCTCCGAGGTACGTACGTGTGCTCTGCTTGATCGTGTCGTCCTCGTGGTTCGGTTTTTCTTTGGTTTTGTTGCTGCATTCGCCGTTCCGTGACGTCGTCGTTGTTTTTGTGCGTAGATGTGATCGACCGGCTCAACGCGCTCAGAGGCAAGGGGATGGAGCGCATGTACTCGTGGGCATCCAAAAGGTTAGTTTTGTTCACGAACTAGTTCATGTTGTAGCTTGCTTACAAGTGGGCACAAGCGAGCATTGCACATGGGCATCGTCTTCAATGTTGTGGCAATGCAGGAGCTACCGGAACGGGTTCGTGTGGCACGACCTGGCGGACGACGACTACATCTACCCGGTGGCCGGGCGGGAGTACGTGCTCAAGGGCACGGAGCGGTTGCATCCGATCCAGCTCCCGCTGCTCGACGCAGGCGCCACGTCGTCCTGCTCCTCGGGCTCGCAGCAGACGGCCACGTCCTCGCCGCCCGGGTGGGAGAATGGCGCCGGCACGATGCGCCACAAGAAGGGCGCGGGAATAAACATGCTGCCGCCGCCCGCACGTCTACACCTATGATACGTAAATTTACTATATTATATCTATATTATATTTAGTTTTTGTTTTTTCTATTTATTTATCGTTGGATCTATAACGATAAACGATATTCTTTTTTTACCATTATTTATTTATCGTGGATCTATATTCTTTTTTTATCATTATAAAAGTTCTATTAACAAAATAATCAATCTATGTGAAAAGTATACGTGGTCAGTTGGAGAAATAAAACAGTCATTCGGACAGGTGTTCGGTGTCGGCAGTCAGCTGTACATTTCATTTTGCACACATCTTGTTTCACAGCTGCACTACGGAAGCAACCAAAGTGCTACTGCATGTTAACTGTGTTGCCGACTTGCCATTGCCAGATTTGGATCTACTGATCCTGGATTAGCCACTTGGTGCTCTCACTCAACATCATATGGATTAGCCACTTGAATCCCTTTGCACGGCGCAAATTGAATCAGGTTGGTCACCTAAAACTGCCGGAAAAAATATTTTTTGGAATACGCATAAGATTTATGTATTTTGTAGTATTAAGATGAAAAAAAAGAGAAAAGTGTTGCTTTGGGCTTTTGCTCGGTTGGATTTTACCAGGTCAAATTTGGCAATTTGCACAGTTCGTCGACTAGGGATGGGATTCAACTGCAGAGCTGTCATCCCGATCTGTGACGAGTGCACGATATGCCTATGTAATAACAAATTTCATGTACGTAAGTGATAGCTAATTTGAGTTTCCAATTCAGCTGTTCATAACCCATAACTGATGCATGATCAGAATCTGATGATCAATTAATTCCTCCCGAGAGTACATTGATTCAGGTCATGGGGTTGATCAATTCCATGCCATTTACAGAGACTGTTGATTTTTTGATTACTTTGAATTCAAGATCAATCCAACTGATTCCAATTCTTTCTTCTAGAGTCACGCTCTCTCTCTTTCTTTTAACTGCTGTATTTTATAAACTCGAATCATAATTTAATCAAAGTCAAAACCCACAGCATCTGATTTGTCCGTTGTGCTGTCTGCTACGTTTGTGTTATCTGCTACCTGAAACTCGAAAAGGGATACCTGTTGTATAATGGTATATAGTAGAACTCATTGTCATCGATGGCATTTGTAAAACGAAAGCGTTTATCAATGGGAAATCATATAGTTCCTCATTGAATGTAGGTGTAGAGTTATGTGCCCTTTAAACTTCTGAATTTGACTAAAAAATATTTTCGAATTAACCTTGATCACATTCAGCACATGGCAGAACAGATAAGCATCCAGGAAAAGGGATGAGAAGCATATCCATTCTCAAACTGCCATAGAACATCTGACAAACTACATTGCTATTTTGTTTTCTAAAAGGAACAGAAAGTCCATACTCGTTAACACAACAAAAGGATTTTGCGCCTCTTGAGTCAGCCCTGTACATGGTTATAAAGGACAAACAAAAGAAAAGAGGCGGGTATCGTCACAACTAATGGTGTCAGGTCTATCACTCGACCATGCCTGCAGATTAAATGAATGGTAGTTGGAATAACCAGGTAAAAAGTTTGCATATAAATATGTCAACGAAACAAGTGCTTGCTTACTTCTCGGAGTGTTTGCTATTTTCTTTTATCTGAGATTCGAGATCCTTAAGTAAACGTGTGTGTTCATCCAAGCCATCAGTAATCTTGTCTATCTTCATCAATACCCGTTGATAAACGCCTTCCTCATTCTCATTAGCATGCCTTTTTTGTCCCATGGAGTCTCCTGAACGGGTATCAGAGGGAAAACATTTGTGTCTCTGCAATTTGAAGAATGGGATTGTGTTAGAATTTCAGAGTACAGTGATAGGCACTTTTTTTTTGCTATCCATATGAAGTCGAGTTTGAGAATACGAGCTACTCTGGTTACTAACTTACTATGTTCCCATTATAGGTCTGGCTAAGGTTCCCTTTTACACCCATCTAGCAGAGTAGCACTTGCTCATTCCTGTCGCAAACTTGTGCTGTTGTGCATGCTCAGGAATCAGGATTACCTCTGATGATGAACAGGTTTTTCATCCTTTGTGGAGTCCTAAACAAGGCCACATATAATCAATTCTTTGTCTAACTCGTTGCTTCTATATAAGGAGATCATCATCTATTGTTCAAACAAGAGAAGGGTTTTCCCGAAATCTTTTCTTCAGTATGAAATTGATCAAAAGTGGAGACCAGAGACCAGAGAGGCAGAGAGCCGGCAAAATCAAGCCATTGGCAACGCCAGACGAAGCTACCTTGGCCTCCCTCCCGGACGCAGGCAAACCTCATCCCTTGCCCTAATCCTAACCGTAACCCTGCACCACGGCCGCGGCGACGGCAGCCTGAAGGTAAGCCGTACCATTAAACCCGACTGAATACGGAACTAAGTATATGCCAACAGCAGCAGGTGGACAATCTAGTGATTGGTTACAGGTCCAAAGTCGATTAATGTGGACGATTAATTCCGCAGATCAATATATCGCGCCTTAATAGCCTCGCAATTCCTGGCCCCCAAAACAAACAAAAAAAGATCCATGGCGGTCTGGTCAGGGCGCCTAAGCCCTAGCCAGAGGTAGTGGGAGGTGGGGGGTGGGAGGATGGGATTATATACCTCAGTGGGCACGGAGCTGCTGAGAAGGCGAGCGCTCGGGGTCAGGCCCTCGATGGCGCGCCGCGCCAGCACGCATCCCTGCTGCTCGAGAGGCTGCCGCAGCCGGGCAGCCGACCGGAGGATCGCCGCCGCATGCTGTGGAGGGCGAATTTCACTATTTACCATCGCAAATGCATTTACGTAGGAAGACATAGGCCAATTCACAAATCGCCATGAAGTGCTAAAAGATTCTACGAATTTATCCAAAAATACCAGCGAGGCATTGCCACGTAAGCACTTACCCCGAGCGGTGATGCCTTTAACACGGCTGTAACGGCCATCCTTCCCTCCCCCATTTTTGCTTCCCGCCGCTCAAGCTTGCTGCACACAGCGCCCACGCCACCGCCGCCACCCCCTTCATCGCCGACGTCATGTCACACTTCGCCGGTGCCGGCCGCTACCGCTTCGGCTACGGTTACGGCGGCGTGAGCTCGTCGTCTGCTGCGTCGCGCGCGCCCGCTGCTCCTACTACCCCACGCGTGCTTGCTCCTCTTCTTCTTCCTGTACCGCTGGCTCCTGCTCCTCCTCCTGCTGTGCCGCGCGGCGGGTGGACCGTGTCACCGTTTACTGGCCGTGACCGCCTCGGCGACGACGGCGCAAGCTCGTCGACTATTGCGCCTCTCGCGCCCACTGCTCATCCTGTACCACTTGAGCCTGCTCCAACCCGCCCACGCCTGCTCCTCCTTCTGCTACGTCGCGCGGGTTGACCGTGTCACCGACCACCTCCCGCCCGCTACAGCTTCGGCTATGGTGGAGCGAGTTCGTCATCTGCTGCGCCAGGCGTGCTCAGTACTACTCCCGCTCCACATCTTCGTGCGCCGCCCGCGCCTACTCCTCCTTCTGCTACACCACCGCGTGGGTTGATCGTGTCACCGACCACCGCCCGCTACAGCTTCGGCTACGGTGGAGCGAGTTCATCGTCAGCTACGGCGGCGCGAGCTCGTCGTCTGCAGTGCCGCGCGCTGCTCCTCCCGTACTACGCGCGCCTGCTCCTCATCTTCGTGCGCCGCCCACGGCTACTCCTTCTCCTGCTGCACATCGCGAGTGGACCGTGCCACCGACCATCGGCCACTACAGCTTTAGCTACAGCGGCGCAAGCTCGTCGTCTGCAGCGCCACGCGCTGCTCCTCCTGCACTGCGCACGCCTGCTCCTCATCTTCGTACGGAGCAGTGTTAAAAGGAGGGAGGGGAGGGCGCGGTAACGAGGCCATTACAGCCGTGTTAAAGGCGTCACCGCCCGGGGGTCAAGTGCTTACGTGGCATGCCTCGCTGGCATTTTTTTGTTAAATTCGTAGCATCTTTTAGCACTCCATGGCGATTTGTGAATTGCAACCGTTAGGCTGTCTCCCCACATAGATGCATTTGCTATAATGGTAAATAGTGAAATTTCCCGCTGTGGAGACTTGAGTGCTGGTAAGGAGCCGAATCGAGATCGAGAGAAACGGGGAAACATGGTGTAGCAGCCGACCCCGTATACGTATCTAAATTAAAATTTTAATCCTTGTCATATTAAATATTTTACATCAATTCAAAATACTAAATATAAACTAATTATAAAAATAATTGAAAAATTTAAAAATAACTCATGAGATCAATCTATTAAGGATAATTAATCCACGATTAGAAAATATTTACGGTAGCATCATATCGTTAAATTATGACATAATTTGGCTCATTAGATTTGTCTCATGAATTATCCTCCGATTACGAATGAGTTTTATAAATAATCTATATTTAATACCGCAAAATCTTGTGGAAACATTCGATAACAAAACAACACCTACAAGTCCATCGTCATCCTTCTAGAGGCCGGCAAAACAGGTATGTTGACGCCAAATCCGTATCGCCGCTGCCATGCTGAAAGATATGTTGACGTCAGAGCACACGCTAGCCTGGAGATCTGCTTAGCTTCAGTGTAGGTCCTAAAATTGATGAAGTGCCGGCGTGCCAGTCAGTTTGATCCTGTCACTGACAAGATATGCAAAATAGCAGAGCATAAATCATATCGGCCAATAGGTCGATAATCAAAACAGCCGTCGATTGACAGCCGATTGTGTGATTCCACCGATGCCGATGTCCGGATAACTCATCGGCTGAAATCCCGACGAAACCCTTATTGGTAGCCATTAGGTAGGCTAAATACTATGATTCTAATCACGACTTATTAGGTCAAACTGAATTGATGCAGCACTAAGTATGGAAAGAAACGCAATATCTAGACAATTAAGCCCTTGACTAATTTTCAGGGTAGTAGATATCTAAACTAATCTAATCTAGTAAACAGTTTAGCCGGTATCAGCAGAGACCCTAAGACGAGAGATAGCCGATAGAGCTAAATTGAAATACTAGAACTAGATTAACAAATACATATGATAAGACCAGCTAACCCTTCGGTGAAACATTAGCATGAACCTATCGGCTTAACAAGACTTAGATTATCGATAACAATCTAGTAGGTTGGACCTAACCGATGCAGCATGAGATTGTATATGATAATCTAATACTCGATGAGCCGATAGATCTGTCTAATGTGATGGATATAACAAATCTACCTAAAGTGACATTACGTTTACAAAAACATCGACTTGATCAGAATATTAAACCTAACCGAGAAAGTCATAACTAAGCCGATGTATCTATGAACGATAATGAAACTAAAGATAGATATGATATACCTGGGCCGACGGGACTTTGGACTTACCCCTTCGTCGGAGATCGAAGCCGATGCAGCCCCGCGTTGGGTGCCAAATCCCACCGGATGATGAACAAAGTAGCCAAAAGTAAAAAGGTGACGATGCGTCGAGTTGTATTGATCATGAGGATAGATTACATGAACCCCGGACTTACATATTTATACCCATGGGCTAACAGAGATCCTAACAGATTACAAATCCAAGCTTTCCTAAAGATAAAAGGAAACAAACCGAGTCCTTATCGAATGCTAACACATTTTCCTAAAGATAAAATGGAAAGCTAACAAACTCTTCCTAATTATATATACAAGCCGCATCCTTCCTGAACTCTGTGTCTTCTGGATAAGATCTTTCCAAACCGAATCCAACAAGAATCCGACTGCTGGAGATTGATAATAGAAAACCCTCATCGGCTAACGCAAAAACTCTCAGCCGATTCTAGCTTTGAGCCGATATAAATACTCAGCTGACGAGGATTCTGGGGCTTACCAAATTCTGGCGTTAACAAGGTAGCCTAGCCCAGCCTGACCTATGCCCTACCCCACGCACACAGTTAGGGTTTAGGAGTGGCAATCCTACCCGCGGATACAGGTACCCGCGGGTTTCGTACTCGACGGGCATGGGCATGTATAGTAAAATCTACCTGTGGGTATCTCCGAACCCAAACTCGAATTTCATGGGCGTGGGTACGGTTTCTGTTTTTTACTCGTGGGTTTACCCCGAACCCACGGGCATACCCGAACCCGCATCCAACCCGCCCGAAACATATGAAAAAACCTAGGTCGGTCGGGTTTGGAATCTCCACTCACGAGCCACTTCTTCAGTCTCCCACTCCACTCCATGGTGGCGGTGCACACCTCCAATCCCTCGAGCATCGTGGACCTCGGTCCTCCCTGCCGCTGGCACCTTCTCGGAGCCCTCCCGGCAGCTGCGCCCTCCAGACCGGCTCCCTTCCGGCCACCGCGGCCTCTCGGTCGTCCCTGCAACCACCGGCGCCTCCTCGGCCCTCCCTGCCACTGGCGCCTCCTCGGAGCCCTCTCGGCAGCTGCGCCCTCCAGGCCAGCGTCCTCCAATCTGGCTCCCTCCCGGCCGCCGGCGCCTCCTCGGCCCTCCCTGCCGCCGGCGCCTCCTCGACACCCTCGTCGGCAGCGGCGCCCTCTAGCCCGACGACCTCCAGGCCACCGCCCAATCCCACGTAGCCACCGTCCTCCAAGTGACCGCATTCTTATCTCGCATTTTCATTTCTTTAATTAGTACTAGCATCAAAAGTTTATGTGTTACTGTGTACTCTTATCACTTTATTCATATTTTAGCTACTTAGCAATTGTGTTCTACAGTTGCATTTGTGCTCATATATTATTCCCTTTTCATAGTCCTTACTGTTATAAGTGCAAAACCTACTATTGGTTTTTACTTGTCAGTTATGCATTGAGAGTGTTATTTTTAGGAATTTAGGCTAAGATGCCCATGGATATCCGAAACCCGATGGATACCCGTGGGTTGGGTTTGGGTCTATATTTGCGCCCATGGGTTTTTCGTGGGTGGGTTTTGCTCGGGTTGATGGGTTTAGCCGTGGGTGGGTTTTCTTTGTACTCGCACCTGAATTCGGTGGGTGCCATCCCTAGTTAGGCTTATGGCTTTTGGTAGTCTGAATCGACAACAGTTGTGTGATTTGAGGAAGTAACCTGTCTAACTTTACACTTTAGAGGAAATCTGTCTCCCTATCTATTACTACCTTCATCCGTATATGAAGTAGGCAGTGTCGTAGAAAACATGAAGGAAATATTTTCCTGTTTGGTTCATGGGACTAAAATTTAGTGTCTATCATATTGAATGTTTAGATGTTATTTTAGAGTATTAAATATAGACTATTTACAAAACTCATTCATAATAGGAGGCTAATTCGCGAGACGAATCTAATGAGCCTAATTACGTCATGATTTAACAATATGATGATATAGTAAATATTTGCTAATCATGGATTAATTAGGCTTATGGATTCGTCTCGCGAATTAGCCACCAATTCTGCAATTATTTTTATAATTAGTTCACGTTTAGTCCTTCAAATTGATGTCCAGACATCTGATGTGACACGGACTAAATTTAGTACCTTGAACCAAACACCCCCTATATTATATCATATTATTAAATAGCTTTAAAATAAAACATCATGTTCACTGTAGAAACTAAAAATTTCCATATTAGTAAGTGAAAAATAGAGTTTCAATAGGAATACAATTTATAAATAAATAAAATTTAGAATAAAAATAAAACTATTGAAAAATTTCCATCTAGAATTAAATTTCAGAATAAAAATAAAATAAAATCTAAAATTAGAATAAAAAGAGAGTTCAAGTAAAAACAATTTAGACATAACGGAAATTAAAAATTAAAAATTAAAAATATTAAAAGATGAGACCATCTATAAGATAACACCATATTAATTAAAATTTAAAATAAAAATATAATAAAATTTTAAATTGAAAAGAAGAAAATGAGAGTTCAAGTAAAAATATAGTTTATAAATAACAAAAAATTGAAATAAAAGTTTCCACATCAATCGAAAAAAATAAAATTTAAGTATAAATACAATTTATAAATAACTTAAATTCCCAATAATAATATGAAATATCGAAAGGACAATCTATCTAGACATATTAATTAAAACTTAAAAATAAAAAAAATAGTATATAAGAAAACAATATGGAACATCATACAGAACAAATTAAATTTAAAATAAAAAATAAAATTAATTCTATTAAGATATCAAACAAGAGGTGTGAGAGAAGTATGACAAAGGCAGGGCTAGTGAGACTTAAAAATATAAAAAGCCCAACAATAACCCGATTCAATTCTTAGAATTCTGATAATCTATATCTATAATCTATAACTATCTATAAAACAAGTAGTGTTTCAACCCAAAATTTTCGTCCATCTAGCTATTTTTACGTAATACCCTTGAGTGTTTATAAAATTAACCCGCAGTTCACCTGTCTATTTTGCAGAAAACTCCAGTGTTTATAAAATTAACCCGCAGTCCCAATGCTGAAAAGAAAGGGAAAACTTGGATGGAAAAAAAGACCTATAACTATCTATAAAACAAGTAATTTATAGGCCTCGAGTAAAGATATAAAAAAAAAATAAATTAGAATTACATGAGAATTCAACTTTAAAATAATTATGATAAAATAAAATGATACGTGTTGAGCATGTAAAGGTGAGGAAGGACAACGGAATATTCCTAATCAAATTCCACCCAAACCTAAAATATTCCTATTCAACTTTCTAATTTCCTAAAATCTCCTAAAAATTCCAAATACTTCACATTTGGAATTTTTTCCTATTCAATTTTCTAATTTCCTAAATTCTCCTAAAAATTCCAAATACTGCACATTTGTAATTTTCCAGGAAAGTCCATATATTTTTTCCCTTGTTTTTCTATGTTTCCTGTTTTTCCTTTTTACCCCTTCTCTTTCTTTTTCTTTTCCCTCCTCCTTCTGCTTCCTTCGGTTGGGAGGCCAAAGTCCTCTCTCTCCTATCTAGTTGCAGGTAGGGGAGACCAAGCCCCGATCCCGGCCGTCCCCTACGCCCTTGGCCCGGCCTTCCTCTCCTCGCGTCGTCCCAGCCCACACCGCCGCCGCCAACCCGACCCGACCTAGCCCGCGTCGCCGCCTTCCATCCCCGGCATTGCTTTCCAAAATTCGGTGTCGTCCTTCCAAAAACTCTGTGCCAAGCCCTAACCCTAGCCCTCTTCATCCTCTATAAGTAGCCGCGGGCGCCGCTCCTTTTTCCCTTCCTTTCCGACGCCACCTCCACCACTTTCTCCACTGTGAGCAAGCCGTCACCGCTACTTCCCAGCCATCGCCGCCGACGGTAGCTCCAGCCATCGTCGCCGCCTCCTCCCAAAGCCGTTGTCGATGCTGGTGATCTTTGCGCCGTCTCCCTGCGCTGTCTCCTCTCTGTTCCCCTCTCTTTCTCTCTCTTGTGTCCGCCGCCCACCGCCGAGCACCGTCCACACGCTGTCTCGAAGCCCGGTGTTGCGTCGCTGGTTTCGTCTCCATCTTCTTTTACCGGCGCCACCTTCCGCCATCGTCGTCGCCGCCGAACACCGTTGCCCGTCCCGGCCGTGGTGACCTCGCCAATGGCGTCGTGCCGAGCCAAGCCATGGCCACCTTCCTGTTTGCTCTGCTCCTCCCTTGTGATGCTGACATGCAGGTCCCATCAGTGCCTCCTCTTCAGAGTATGACATATGGGTCCTGTGACCAACAATCCCCAATCAATCACAGCCACCCAATTTTCTAGATTGAATCTCAGCCTTTGGATCTTCATAAACCAATCCGGTGCCACATCCGTCCTAGGTCTGTCCACATCATCGCATGTCACCCATCGTTGTGCACGTGTTGCCAGTCAGCTGATCCACAGTACACCAAGTCCACCGTGGCCCATGCCACTGACCAGTGGGCCCCTCATATTTTTCTATTAAAAAATAATTCAATTTCTGAATTAAAAATCTAGAGAATATTCTCAGAATACTCCTTTTCTTATATTTATCGGATTTTCTTTGAATCCAAACTTCGAGAGGTCATAACTTTTTCGTTTGAACTCCGATTCGACCCGTTCTTCTTCCTAAATTCTTTTAAAATTGAGCTCTACATCCTGATTTAGTTGATTATTTCATTTGGTATTATTTAGCTATCTTTTTCTTTTGTTTATTTGTTTTTCATTTGTGATTGTGTAGACGTTGGAGCAGAATGGTAGTTCGTTTCAGAAGACGCAGTGCAAGAACAATATTAGGAGCAAGGCAAGTGCACTCTTTGAACATATTAAACCCAGTTTATAAATTTTTTTTGTTTTGAATTTGTATTATTTTATTTTATCTATAAAGTATCGATGGGTAGTGTGACCTAATTGTTATTATACCTTGCCTTTGATAATTATTGATTTCCTATGATACCTTGTCGCCCTAGTCTTTGTGAGTTGAACATTGGGCTTAACTCAGGATAGAGTAGCTATGTTTAGTCTCACTCAAGGTTGTTTTACAAGAAAAACATAATCTTGATTAATCATATACTTATAGTTACTTTTATATAAACTATGTGGATATGTGCTATCTTTTCGGTAGCATGTGTTGCACTGTGTAATGAACAATGGGCGAATAAAACATTTTGTATCGAGGTGATGGGTGGTTCTGTGTGAACCTGGTTAGGTGGTGATGTATCTATGTGATCGTTACCAAGTATGGTCCATGTGTGAGCCTGCTGTCAAGCAGTGTGCTAATTAGTTTCTCAAAGGGCTATCTACGTGTCCTTAAACTACTACCCTATGTTGTGTGCTGTTGTAGTTTTGACAAGTATGGATTTCTAAGAGGCCGAACAATTCAGGATTGCTTGGCATGGGCTTTTCAATTTCTTCACTTCTATCATTATAGCAAAAAAGAAATCGTCATTCTTAAACTTGATTTGGAAAAGGCTTTTGATAAAATTGAGAATCCGATCATTTTGGACATGATGAGATTTAAGGGCTTCTCAGCCAAATGGATACACTGGATGGAACTTATTCTATCATCTGGATCTTTGTCAGTATTATTGAACGGAGTACCTGGAAAACCATTCAAATGTAAACGAGGAGTTAGGCAGGGTGACCCCCTATCGTCACTACTCTTTATTCTTGCCGCAGATCTTCTACAGACAATCATCAATGATGCAGCGAGGAATCACTTGCTATGTCATCCTTTGGAAGATAGCTTCGGTGGAGATTATCCAGTCATCCAATATGTTGATGACACTCTCATTATCTTACCGGCGGATGCCACTCAAATAATGAATCTGAAATCTCTACTTGATGATTTTGCCTCATCTACTAGGCTGAAAGTAAATTTCTCCAAATCATCCATGATGCCAATCAATGTGGATTTGAGCACAGTGACTTCCCTTGCTGCAGCCATTAGATGTCAAGTGGCAACCATGCCTTTTACTTATCTAGGTTTGCCACTTGGTACAACAAGACCTA
Source organism: Oryza australiensis (assembly GCA_019925245.2). Classification (NCBI taxonomy): domain Eukaryota; kingdom Viridiplantae; phylum Streptophyta; class Magnoliopsida; order Poales; family Poaceae; genus Oryza; species Oryza australiensis. Next base: position 1,139,364 of record JAIFGZ020000439.1, on the reverse strand, counting down.
TGGTAAGTGAGTATATGTCGCTACTCAATCGCATTGAAAATCGTCTTATGGGAATCCATCGATTTCTCTCCTATGCCAGTCGTCTGACTATGGTTAACTCAGTGCTGTCATTGTTGCCCACATATTATTTATGTACACTCAAATTCCTAGCTGCGGTGATTGAGCAAATTGACAAGTACAGGAAACACTTTCTTTGGGATAATGGAGATCTTAACAAGAGAGGAGGTTGCTTAGTGGCTTGGAACTCGACTTGCAAACCAAAAGAGATGGGAGGTCTTGGAGTACTAGACCTAAAAGTTCATAACAAATCACTTCTTATGAAATTCTTGCATAAGTTTTACAATTGTGAAGACGTTCCTTGGGTATCTTTAACTTGGTAGCACTTATACTCCTCGGATTCGGTACCACATTTGAAAAGGCTGGTAGGATCCTTTTGGTGGAGAGATATTATGTCGTTCTCTGGCTCTTACTTGTCAATTGGAAGATGTCATGTGTAGAAATGAAATTATGTGTCCTTTTGGACAGATCAGTGGGACTTGGGAGTCCTTCAACATGCCATGCCGCAACTATTCTCCTTTGCTCAAGACAAAAGGATCTTTGTCCACCAATTTCTACCCCAAAGTATCGAAACCAACTTCATACTTCCACTCTCCCCACAAGCTGCAGACCAGATGCACAATTTGGAGTCTCAACTGGCCACCCTCTCAATGAGCCATACTCTACGGGACTTATGGTCATACATTTGGGGCTCTAATGACTATCAAAGTCGAAGAGCCTATAAATCTCTCCAAGGTACTCTTCCCATGTCTCCACTCTTCAAATGGATGTGGGGATCTTGTTGCCGAGGTCGGCACAAATTTACCTTTTGGCTTCTTTTGAGAGATCGTCTCGACACAAGAGGAATGCTGCGCCACAAGAAGTGGCATTTGGATGATTATAGCTGCACAATGCGTGCCGTTGGGCCTGAAGAAACCAAGGAACACCTCTTTCTATTTTTTCCTTCAGCAGTTGTTGTTGGCGATTTCTTGATATTTCATGGCGCTCTGATCTATCTTTCTTTGAGATGATCATACAAGCTCGTCGCACTTTCAACTCTAGAACTTTCAGAGAAATTCTCATTGTGGCGGTCTAGTCTCTTTGGAATCATCACAATGAAGTTATCTTTGATAGTGCCCCCTTGTCATTAAATAGATGGAACTTTCTTTTTAAGAGGGAGTTTGGTTTGGTTATTCATAGGGCCAAACCTTCTCTTAAGGTGGAACTTGAGGCTTGGTTTTGTAATTTTACATAGAAAGAAACACTTTCTTCTTGTTTGGGCCTGAGGCCTTGTAACCTGTACATAATTATAATTTTATAAAATGAATATCCAGTAGGAGCCTCCCCTGCTGTTTCCCTTCAAAAAAAAGTTGCCCTGGTTAATTAAGGACTTGACTTCATAAGCCATTGATCTGAGCGTACCTTACAACCACATGTTCTCATGGGAAGAACCTGGCCCAGTAGGATTCTAAGTCTTGGCACTATCAGCCCAGGTGGTTAGATGATAGGCGTTAAGGTTAGTCATGTGTACTTTTTTGTCTGTGTGAGGGAAAGGTGTCCCATGGGGAAGGTAGTGTTGGGACGGAGTTTCTAAAATGCCTTGTTACAGATTCCTTGGCCGCACACAACGTGAAGTGTGACATTGCCGCATGGCTGTTAAAAGGGCGATGTATATTGTGGGTCAAACTGTACAATCTCTGCAAAGTATTTAACTAATATATTCGAATAGTTGCGTCCGCGATCATGGACATGCTCGGTGATTTCTCATGAGGGGTAGTTTGTGAAAACTGGAAATGAGTTGTGTGCATGTTAATGAATATAGCTATGTGGTTCTGTGGGGACAGATCCTGTGTGAGTGGATGGATTGGTAACATCCATTATTTATAGTTGTTTGTTTGAGTTCTTATTTATAAAATTGTTTACAACTGTAAATTATTGTGTTATGCTAAATAGCCATTGCCTTCTTTGTTAGCGTTGCATATGCATATTTTCGTGTACTTGCTGTGCATTCCATGTACTCACCTTGCAATTCCTCAACTCCAGAAGAGAGGTTTCTACTGTTTCTTGAGGAGTTTGCTGCTAAAGACGAGGAATGGCCAGTGTGTCCCACTCGACTGCCTGTGGCCAGTTAAATGGAGTCCCTGCGTGTTTATCGTATTTTCATTGTTGCTTTATTTATTTTTCTTAGGCCCTTCAAGGTAGAATAAATGTAAACTTAAGCCGTAAGACTTATTGCATTATTATTAATATTAGGTTTCCTTTGTGACGTTGGCTGTGATATTATCTGAGTCTGTGTGTGCTAGCTTGATCCTGAACTAGCACTTATACACAGGAGGTCCTATTTCGGGTCCTCACAATGGTGACACTGGTGGTGGCGGCAACGACGCCATTGGAGGAGGCGAGAACGGCTCCATCAACGGAGGCAACAACAACAATACTGCCTCACCCAGCACCGGAGCGTTTGTCATGCCCAGAAATTTATCCTAAATTTTCAGACTATTTTATTTATTAAATCCCTATCAGGGGTCAATCAGAGTACACAAAATGATAAATCAATAAATAGATCCAAACGTGAAAATAAGGCGAAAAATTCTTGCAGAAGATGCACTTAGTCCTCACACCCAAAAGGAAGCAGCAACAGCGGAAAAAAGCGATCCTAGCGGGGGCTTCAGCTCCACTCCACAGGCATACTCAACTAGGGTATGAGCCTTGGTCCTCTAACATCGTCTTCAGCTCAGAAGTACAAGACTTCTGAAAGGGGAAAAATAGCAAGATTGAGTACAACCACCGTACTCAACAAGGCACACCAAAGATGCAGACGTGCAAGGAAAATACAAAGGGAGGCTTGCGGCTATTTGCATAAAAGCGGTTGAAAACTTTTATATTTTAACAAAACAGTAAAACAGTTGTTTAATTAGGTCAAGATTAAATCTCCACTGAACAACGCTACAACCACGTTGAACAGGCCCAACCATTCCACCTGAACTAAACCATTTCATTAGGTCAAGTTATTATAGGTGAGACTAATTATGGTGAATCTGGTCAATCGTCCATGACCGTGGGCACGGCTATTTGAATAGTTTTGCTCTAATCAGAGGTGCACAACTTTATCCACAAAACACGATTCCACACATGTTGTCATGCCCTGAAGTATCGCCACGATACTGCAAAGGGGAAAATCGTGACAAGACCCTTCACATAACTCCTCCTAACCAAGCGTACCACACCTCGGGTTTCACCCTCACCCCTCAAAAGGCAGTGGGCAGCCCCCATCATGCCGCGGTGAATCTGGCAGCCGATCAACCGGATACCCCAGTCGACCCAACTCCATCATGCCCACCCTCGCTTGGGAAGGTCAGCTAGGGAAGTAGGGAAGAGCTACACTACAAGTCCAATAGTTGCCCATTCTTGCTTGTGGTAAGCGGTGTTAGTCTTCCAGATTTTCCCATGAACCAATCCTTAATTAGCATCGGTGCGACAATCCAAACCATGCACCCACGGCCCACCATTAAGTCACATTTTAGTTGGTTAATTATGATCAATAAGTATGGCCTGATGTTTTGAGCTCGCAGCTCGTCAGAAGCTAAATGAGGATAGTGTAATTATCCCATTAAATAAGCTAGTGGTAATTAAGCATGACTAAGCATATATAATTTTAGCAAAAGACAACATAAGTGACACAATCTAGTCAAATTAATCACCCAGGTTGACAAAGGACGGATAACAAGTAGGTATGGCTCAAGCAAACAGATAGGTAAATCATGTTCCCACGTAACTAGCAAAACATGCAATTTTATTTGAAACGTAAAACATTTTATAAATCAGGTACAACATGCTCAAGAGGGAATGTGTGATTTGCCTTGCTTCTTCAAACAAACTTCCGAACTCTTTTCCTCGCGAGCGTGAATTTCCGAAACAATGGAGTCTACATGTTGGCATGAAAAAGAGGAAAACCCCTAATAAAAACCAAGTAAACAGTACATGAAAAATAAACAAACGTGTAGAGCTCAATTTTAGATGAATTTTGCATTTGAATGGCCTAATTTGGAGTTCATATGAATTAGATATGAATTTTAGAAGTTTTGGACTATTTCAATGAATTCTGTAAATTAAATTGATTTATTGCATAATTATTAATTATTTTTACAAAGAAAAAGACCAAGGCTGACGTTAGCGGAGGCAACAGCGCCGCGGGCCACGATGGACCGGGTCCACGTGGGCCAGTACACACGGCTGCTATTGGGGACGGGCCACCAACGTGGCGCCAACACGGCAAGACCGGCCGGGCAGCCACGGCGGCTGCCAGTGGACGGCCTGCAGACGCCCGAGGGGATTGGGCGGCCGCGGTATCAACAACCCGGATAGGTCCGAGACAGATCCGACGGCTGGGGCAAGGCGGAGCCGCGGCGACCGGCCTGGGCAGGGCGGTGACGGCGCGTGCGCCCGATGGTCATCGACGGTGCCCATCGGTGTGGCGGCTCGAGCGGGGAACGACGGTGGAGAGCGGAGAGGAAAGAGTGAGCTCACCGGGCGCACGCGAAAGGGAACGGTGGCGCGGGGCGCAGGGCAGTAGGGAGGGAAGGTCGACGCTCGTCGGCGACATGGGCGGCAAGCTCCGGCAGTGATAGGCGACGGCGGAGGGGCGGCTGAGATGTGGCTCGGTGCCATGGAGCAAGAGGGCATGATGGCGTGGCCCGGCGACACGCGAGGTGACGGGGAATGGCGGCCGGAGGCAAAAGGGCGGCGGCGGCTCGGGCGCACGGCGGGTGCGGTGTTCCACCGGTGATCCAAGAGCAGGGAGTGGCGGTCGGGGTGCGACGGGATGCGGGGAAGCCAAGGACGGCTTTGGTGCACGGCGGCGCGGATCGGAGCGGCGGTGGCGCGCGGCCGGAAAGGGCCGGCGAGCGGTGGAGTGGGCAACAACGCGGGGAGAGCGAGGAGGAGCGACACGAGCTCAAGAGAGTGATGGGAAATGAGCGGGGCGCACGGCGGAAGAGTTTTATAAGCGCGAGGAGTGGCGAGGAGGCCGGGGGCATGGTAATGGCGCGAGTTAATGGCGGCGGAAATGGCGGGCGGCTGAAATGATACGGCATGCGGGAAAGATGGGGTGAGGGACGGACGACACGGGCGTGGTGCACGGACGCGGGGTGGCGCAGGGTGGGCGAGGAGGTCGGGAAACGCGCGGGCGGCCACGATCTACGGCGGTGAGAAATCTGGCCGGAGGTTGGGGATGACAGGTCGGCCCCACCTGTCAGTCCCCAACCGGGATAGGGAGGGAGACCGGACTTCGGCGCGATTGGCTGGGCCTCGGCCTCGGGTTGGCCCAGCTGAGAGGGAGCGGCGCGCGTGGGAGAGAGAAAGGAATGGTCCGACGGGGAGGCAAGGTGGACTTTGGAGGGAATGGGCCAATTTCGGCCTAGAACAGGAACTGAATTTTTATTTGCTTTTATTTTTATTTAATTGCATAAATGAACTTTGTATTATTAAAATTATTTCTGGAGCTCCAAAATTCACGAAAAATTTCAAAGAATACTTTAGGGCATGGAGAATATTTTAAAAATATTTCTAGCCATGTTTTTTAAAGGAAAATTTTATTTCCTTATTAATTTCACTTGATTAATTTAATTTGCATTTTATTTAATTTCTACAAAATGAATTTAATCATTTTTAGTCCCGAACGAAAATCGGGGCGTGATAGCATTCTCCGGTTATGTCAAATTTCTAACCACAATGTCAAACATGCTTCAAGATGATGCTTATTTTGTTATTAGCATGTTCATGTTTAGCACTATCACTAAATCACATTTCTGTATACGTGATGTATAATATATTTATTTTCCGGATTAAAATATGCCAAATTATGACCAAATATACAACATTTAGTGTTATCCACTTCTTTCTTCTTCATCTCCCTCCTTCATGGCTCACCAACCGTCGAAAACTTTGGGGCTTCTTGATTCATGGAGCTCCTGTTGCTGATTCGATTTGTGATCTATAACGTGGTTATTCAATTAGAGATGATGAATCAGATCGGTGAGTTTTTTTGTCTTTTGTGTGATTTTCTCAAGTATTGTGAGAGTTATTTTCTCATGCTTGTTTATGTATGATTCCTAGAACTGCCATACCAACTCGATTTGTGATTTGGGGGAACATTCTTCAAATGGGAGGTGGTGTATAATTAAAGCTTGTTGTTGTCCTATGCGATTTCGGATCTAGCCAAGGTGTTGTTTGAGGAATATGTGGTGTTGGATGTAGTTTGGCTTGTTGATTTGAGTTAGCTAGCTATGAATTTTGGGTACCTTTTCCAATGATATATGTTGCTTGTTTTCATGGGGAATGGGAACATGCGGCTATGGGGAGTTTGTTGTTGATTTGTTTGTTGTTTTGATTATATTTTTTTAGAATTTTTTTTGAGTTTTCTCTCGATACACGGATGATTTTGAAGATGTCCTAATGATACTTCACTAGTATCATGATATTATAGTATATCATGCCAGTATAAATATCATGATACTATATGTATTTGACCTAGTATCTGATATGTATAATATGTATAAGTATTAGATCTGGAACCTAACCTATAGTATTAGTTGGTATCGGTCCTCTAATATTTATTGGTACCAGATCCGGTATCGGATACTGGTCTGATACCTATTGGTATCGAGCTTGATACCAGATACCAGGTTTAGTATAAGGTATTTGTTGTGATGCTAGGTTTCATGCATGCTAACATCAAGCATCCTATTGATCCAACGGGATCCTGTCCTCTAGTCTCCCTCAAGATTTGTTAGGGAAAGATTTTTTAAAAAATCAAATAAACTAATTATTATAGTTGGTAATATCTAATATTTAATTAATTATATGCTAATTTTTTCTCATTTTGCGTATGCCTTATAAGCTCAGTTCAAACTCTGTATCAAACGGGTCCTTGCTTGATATAATTGAACTGGTTCTTTGTAGTCCTTTTTTATTATACCCAAATAGGATGTATTTGTATTAAGAAGAAGGACACATTGTAGCCTTAGCAACTAGGGATGACAAGGAAAAAAAAGACAAGAAAAAAGAAAGAAGGGGGAGCGACCCCGGAATGTCCAGCATGCTTGGTTTATACGAGTTGTGTTACATAATATCAGTTATGCCACTTTCTTCGACAGGACTTGATGCCTTTCGCTCTACCTGTGCATCAACCAAATCTCGTTGGTCATTCGATCAATGATCCACTGTAGCGGCATTTCCTTGTTCCTGAACACTCAGATTGTTCCTCTTCTTTTTAGTTTTTTTAGTCGGTCCTTTTTTCTCTATGCAAGTACATAATTTGTTCCATCACACTACGTAACTTTTATTTAGTAAAAATACTATTGTTTAGGTGGTGTATGGTGATGTAAAATATTTTTATTATTAACAAAATAATCCATGTAAAAAGTATACGTGGCCAGTTGGAAAAAAATAAAGTAGTCATTCGGAAAGGTGTTTCATGTCGGCAGTCAGCTGTACATTTCATTTTGCACACGTGTTCTCACAGCTGCACTGCGAAAGCAACCAAAGTGCAACTGCATGTTAAGTGTGTTGCCGACTTGCAATTGCCAGTTCACATTTCAGATTTGGATCTACTGTGTTGACGTGGAATCACGCCATCATACCTTAAGCACATTATATGTAACCCGGGCGGCAACCAAAAATATGCCACCGTGGAGAGTGGGTAGATGCCGCCGAACGAATACCTGGGAGGGACCCCATCAAGGTCAACGCACGGCAGTTTGTCTTAGGCTTGACAGGCCAGCTAGGACATCCTCTAACGCCGTAGAGACGAGAGACAACAAGTAATTAGAGAATTTGAGGAGGATAGATTTTGGGATAGGTAGCAAGAAGGAGAGAGTTGTAGAATATAGAGGGTTGAGATAATAAATTTATTTTGACGATTGATTGGTGGTTGTTTCAATCGGCCTTGGCCCCCTTGTATAGGAGAGGTGGACTTATTTCATAGGGTCTTTTTCACGTCCAATTAGGCTTAGAAATTAACTAGAACTGGAGAAATCCCAGGCTAAAACAAGGAAACACAAGAAATACCTAAATTTGAACTCGGACTCTATGCTGAAGGTCTGACCGCCCAGACACATGTGGTCTAACCGTAGTGTATTGTTCAGTCTGACCGGCCACATAACGGCAGTCATACCGGCCTTCGCGGAAAAGTTTCGATATTGTCCAAATTTGGTTTAAACTTGCTATAACTTGACCCTAGTATCAAATTTGGTTATCAACACATGTCCCCTTGCCTTTTTGGCAAACTTGTGAGCCGAAAAACACTAAGCATGAGATCATCTAAGGGTGATATCCACCAATACTGGCCATGAATGCCTCTAAGGCGTATGTGTTTAATGGTGATGTAAGAATACTACGAGAGGCCCCCTCTTGTTCAGATTGTATTTTGCTTTGCTTTGGCCTCCACTCTTACCTCACCACTTTTTTGTGTTAGTTCTTTTGCGACCGATTCTTTTTTCAAAACCGGCTATAAGAAGAGCATGATTGATTATTTAAAACCGGTCTTTGTGGCAATGCCCATAATGGATAATAATATGGTATATAAGTAGGCATCATCCACATACTGTTGAAGCTCCATAGTGCATACCAAGGGTAATACCATGAAGAAGGAGAAGTCGGTTGTCGATGGTCCATCCTCGCTCGTCTCCCACCTTGCTTGGTAGGTGAACTCAATCTCCTAGGTCGCTTGTCATTTTCTAGAATTTCTGGCTCGTTATCTTGCCCCCTGAGTATTGAAGTCTTTAATATGGTCTTCTCCTTGCCATTGGGAATCTCCTTCTCTTGCAATTCAACGATGTGTATAGGAAAGCTCACCACTTGCATCTTTGTAAAAGTCAATCGTCCTTTGTCAATAACCGATTGAATTTGTCTACAGAATACATCGCAATCATTTGTAGCATGAGAGAACGAGTTGTGCCACTTACAATATGCTCATCGCTTTAATTTCTCAAGTGGTGGTATGACGTGACCTTGTGATAATTTAATTTGCTTCTTTTCTAATAAGTAGTCCAAAATCCTATCGCATTTGACCGCATCAAACATGAACTTTATCTTCTCTTGCCAATTTTTATGACTAACCGGCTTAACAGTGGAGCAAACAAATAGTTTAGAGTTGGAGTTCCTGTTAACACTGAAATTTGGTAATTGAGTTCCTAAGTTTGTAAAGGCAAAGTGGAATCGAATCGGCTGAAGGCAGGAATCGTATCGGCTAAAAGAGTGATCGGCTGTAGGGCTAATCGGCTGAGGATGGATCGAACGGGAGCAGCCGACAGCCGATTCTGAGTCCGGAAGGGATGAAATCGTGTCTAGTGCAGAAACTTGAAGATAAATGAAAGATTCGGTTGCTAATTGCGCGTTAAAAGATATTGCCACTTATGGATAGAGTCCTATAACGACAATTGTATATGTAATCTAGAGATTTGTTAAACTGTTAGTTGTAACACGGTATGGGTCCCGCTAGGGATAATATGGTGTTTTAAAACAGTAGTTTAGATAGAGTCCAGGGTTGTTATAGATATTTGTATCTTGGGTATAAATAGGACCCGGGACCCTCTGTATCATATAATTTTCAATCAATCCAATCTTCGGCGCATCGCCAACCTTTTCTTTAGACGAACACTTTGTTTGGCTTCGGGCTGCATCGTCTCGATCCCCAAGTCCAGGTAAATGTTTGTCATTAGTGGTATGATTTTCTGCTTCTAGTGCTTTCATCACAATGATACATTAGAATCAGTGATTTTACTACGTTATATATCATATAACGCATATGAATTAGATCAATATTTAGGTCTATCTTGTCATTGGCTCGTTCTGTCAAGAACATGCAGTCAATAGGGCTAGATCTAAAGGTTGGCTGGTTTATATGCGGTATCTACCGTCTCGAGGGGTATAAATCGGCTGCAACAGATCAGATGTTTCTTTTCATACTTAATGCTGCATCGGGTTCGAACTATTAAGTCGTCTTTAGAACTATCAGTGATCTGTTCGTCTGAGATTTGTATTATTTAGAGACAGTGCCGGGGTTTCAGCCGGCCTTACTTGCCCTAATATGTTTCTTTTAATGTGTGTATTACTAGATTTGTATTAGGAGTACCTCTTATGTTAAGATCGTGTTTCTGTCGGACATTACCTAACGAAGTTGGCCTTTCCCGGGCAGCCGATGGCCGATTTCCGGATTATACGTTTGATTCAGGAATATTATCTTCACATAAGATTCATCGGAGTACTAGCCGATTCTTTGTTAGCTTTCCAGTATCGATTAGGTTATCAATCCGTATATTTATTATTCTTCACTGTATTTGGATTGAGCGGCTAATGCTGTCTCGGTGTAGCCGATCCATTCCAGTCACTTGGCCCAAATATGGCCTAGAATAGCATATATACGTTCATGGATTTCCTTAACCGATCCCGTGGGGATCTAACCTAACACTTAACGTGCATTTTCTTGTTTTTCTTGTTGATTAGCAGATTAAATCAACTGGCACGCCCTGCACGTTGTAGGCAGCCGAGAAGGACCTGCACTGGAGTTAAGCAGATCTCCCAGGCCAGCGTGTGAGAGAGATTTCTTGTCAACAGTTCCAAACCCATTCAACTGTGTATACATCAACTGTCTCATCATCCAAAGATTCTTGTTGATCAACTATATTAACATGAGGACGATCGGATCTAACTTTTTGTGAGATTTTGGCTTCTATAACTTGGCTTTCTTGAGCCAAAGCCTTTTGAAGTAATTGGCTTAATCTAAGAAAGTATGACCATCTAGCTTTTCTTTTTTATTAAGTAAACCAGAATAAACCAAATATACCAAGTCCTTATTGGAAAAGTGTTAAACTATAACATCAGTTTCTTGTATGTCCAAATCTTCTAATGTATTCAGAGACTGGCTCATTATGCTTTTGTTTAACCGATGTTCAGTGTGACAAGTTTAATTCAGTCTTACTACTAAAGAAGTAATTATGAAATTTTGTTCTAAGTGAGACCAATCATGAACAGAGTTAGGTGCAAGAGAAATAAACCAAGTAAATGCAGCACAATATAAAGACAAAGGAAAAAGGCTAAGTTTCAAAATACTACTAGCACTAGCTTCTCCACATTGTATGATAAATTGGTCGATATGCTCTAAAGTAGACTGGCCATCTACGCCAGTGAACTTGACAAAATTAGGCACTCTAAACCCTTTAGGATATGGAACATTGTCATAGTGGTCAGGATAGTGTTTTTGATATGTATGCCTTTTAACCCTAGTATCTATGCCAAAAGCGTTTTTGAAAGCTTCAGAAATCTCATCGCTAAGAATCTTGTGTTTTGCTCGTGTGCCATTGACTACAGGACTCGGCAAGATTATTTGTTGATCTGCCAAATTCTGAGACGATACAAAGGGAGAATTAGAGATAAAAGCGACAAAAAGTGCTAAAGCTTGCTCTGTAACGTAACCGCTAGTCGTAGGATAAGTAGGAACGACCAAAATGGGAGTCAATCCTACAAAAGGCGTCAGGAGCGATCTGACCGAGTTGACAAAAAATCCACGCCCGACTGATGGTGCCAAATTTGCATTGATGTGAACTATGTCGATAAACATAATGGCCTGGAAGATCTACTTAGCTGCAGTGCAGGTCTTGAATTTTGATGAGATGCGGTCGTGCTAGTCAGTTTGATCCTGCAACTGACAAGATGTAAAGCTGATCGGCCAACAGGTCGATGTCAATGAAATGAAGCCTAGGTCCTGCTGAGAAATCCAAAAGATATGTGTCAACCGATAGCCGATAGCTTGATCGGTCGATAGCGTGATAGTCGATATCCAATAGTTGTTGATGCCAGCCAATAGCCGATGTAGCGATACTAGCCGATGTTGATAGGGTTTTAAACAATCGACTATATGCCCGATGTAGATTCCGACAAAGATAAATAATGACATAAACGCAATCGATTGATAATAATGTAATAAGATAATTAAAGCATACATTGGCTAGAAATCCGATCTCATTAAATCCAAACTATTAGATGATCAATGAAACTTTTGCTGCAATAAGCTAAAATCAACTTGTATATGACCCTTATAAGCCAATGCAACATCTAAATAACTCATCGACTAAAACCCTGATGAAACAATGATTGATGCGTACTGACTTAAATAAATATAACTTACAACTGCAACCTCATAGGTCGAACCCAACCAATACAACATAAGGTTGATAATTACCCAATAGATTTAAACTAGCTGATATGACACTGATCAAAGTGGTCATATATTAAATTTGACCAAGACAGTAAAACCATCAAAGAAAAATTTAACACATCAGATAAGATCTGTTAACCCTCTGATAAAACATTAGCATAAACCTATCAGCTTACCAAGATTTAAATTATCAATAACAATATAGTAGGTCGGATCTAACCGATGCAGCACGAGATTGTACATGATAATCTAATACTCAATGAGCCGATAAATCTGTCTAATGTGATGAATATAATAAATCTATCTAAAGCGACATTATGTTTAAAGAAATATCAACTTGATTAGAATATCGAACCTAACCGAGAAAATCCTAACAAAGCCGATGTGACTATAAATAGTAACGGAACTAAAAAAAGATGATATACCAGATAGGCAACATTTACGTCCGCTCGATTAATATATCGAACTCAACCGAGAAAGTCCTAGCCACGCCAGCGCAAGCAAAGATGACGAAACTCACTTCTTGCCGGAGGGCAAACTCAATCGATGCAACCCATGCTCGAAAATAAGAACTCGTCGAAATAAAATCTAGAAAACTAGAGTGGCGATGCGCTGAGAGTAGATATGTATTGATCTGTGGAGATCGTTTACAAAGACCCCGGGTGTACATATTTATACCCACAGGTCGATATGAGTCCTAATTGAACACGACACAAACTTTTGTAATGATAAAAGAAAAAAACATAAAGTCCTCATCGAACACTAAACACACTTTCCTAAAGATAAAAAGAAAAATTACTGAAGCATGCCTAATTAATAGATAAATTAAGCTGTCATCCGTGGTCTTTAAGTTTCCTTCTTGAACTTGGTCTTTTCTGGATAAATTTTTATCAGATAATTGATCTCTTCCCTTAACCAAATCCATCGAGGAATCCAAATTTTGGCGTTAGCAGACCGATGGTGCCTCCTCGGTCGGACCGGCCAATACCTCCGGTCAAACCGGCAGTATTATACCGGTATGACCAGCCAATGTATCCAGTCTGACCGGCGGTAACACACTGGTCGGACCGGCGTATGGTGCCACAGGAGTGAATCTAGGATATATTGTACCGATGGAATTGTAGGTATTATTCATTGGTCAATTCTGTTGTATAGGAAATTTTGGTACATGAAAATTTGATGGAATACCATACATATGTTCATTGTTATATGAAGTAGATGCATCACCTACGAACTGGCTATTTAGTCGATTCTCTAACTCACTCATGCGAGCATCTAAGGTTTTTTCCAAGGCAGTACTAAAGGTTTTCTCAAAGGTAGTACTAAAAGAAGTAAACCGATTGTTTAAACTAGCAATAACAACGCCATCTACTATTTGAGCAACTTCATATGCATGAACAGGGGTGTTGCTAGAAACAATTGTTACCTTGGATTTGTTGTCGATGTGCAATGTGAATTTCTCTTGTTTGATGATGCCTTGCCTCGTTTTCCGATAGCATGAAGCCATCTTCCGTCGTAAATCTTCAAGTTGAGCTTCGAACGCCTGGCAATCGGTTTTCGGCAACTCTCCATAATCCACAACCATGATGTTGTCTTGATCAAGATCGATATGAGAGCCCATGGTGGAGAACTAGGGTTTTGGCTATAGCAACCGAGATCATCCCTAGTGGAGTCACCAAAATGATGTATTGACGTAGAATCGCGATGCCACATCTTGAGCATGTTATGTGCAACCCACGGCGACACCCAGAGACGCGCCGCCGTGGGGAGTGGGTAGATGCCGCCGAACGAACACCCGAGAGGAACTCCATTATGGTGAATGCGCGACGGTTTGTCACAGGCTCGGCAGGCCAGCTAGGACGTCCTCTAACATCGTTGAGACGAGAGATAGCGAGCGATTGGGGGATTTGAGGAGAATATACTTTGGGATAGATAGCAAGAATGAGGGCGATGTAGAATATAAAGGGTTTGGGTAATAAATTGATTTTGACAATTGATTGGTGGTTGTTTCAATCGGCCTTGGCTCCATTTATAGGAAGGGTGGACTTGCTTTTAAGGGTCTTTTTCACATTCAATTAGGCTTAGAAATCAACCAAGACTTAAGAAATCCCGATCTATAATAAGAAATATCTAAATTGGACTCGAACTCTGTACTGAAGACCTGACCACCCGGACACCTACGGTCCAACAGTAGTGTATTGTCTAGTCTGACCATCCAGTCAGACCAGCCTTTGTGGAAAAGCTTCGGTATTTTCCAAGTTTAACTTAAACTTGCTATAACTAGTGTCAAATTTGGTTATCGACATACTGATCCTGGATTAGCCACTTGGTGCTCTCACTCAACATCATACGGATATGTAGATCCCTTTGCACGGCGCAAATTGAATCAGGTTGGTCACCTAAAAACTGCCGGAAAAAAGTTATTACTCAGAATACGCATAAGATTTGTGTATTTTGTGGTATTAAGATGAAAAAAGAAGAAGAAAGTTTTGCTTTGGGCTTTTGCTCACTTGGCTTTTAACAAGTCAAAAATGCATCGTTCGTCTACTATGGATGGGATTCAACTGCAGAGCTGTCATCTCGATCCGTGAACGACGAATGCACGATATGACTATGTAATAACAATTTTCATGTACGTAATTGAAACCTAATTTGAGTTTCCAATTCAGCTGTTCATAACCCATAACTGATGCATGATCAGAGTCTGATGATCAATTAATTCCTCCTAATTCCTCCTGAAAGTACATTGATTCAGTTTATGAAATTGACTGTTTGATAATGCAGTGGTAAAGGATGTACGGTTTTAATCTCAACCTCATATCTCATGTTTAATTCTCAATATGTTTACTATTTTTTAATTATTTGATAACCAAGTTTCTCATCAGCCATTCTCATTCTTTTTTTATCAATTCCATGCCATTTTCAGAGACTATTGCTTTCTTGAGTACTTTGAAATCAAGATCAATCCAACTGATTCCAATTTTTTCCCCCAGAGTCACGCTCTTTCTCTTTCGTTTAATTGCTGTATTTTATAAACTTGAATAATAATTTAATCAAAGTCAAAACCCAAAGCATCTAATTTGTCCGTTATGCTGTCTGCTACGTTACGTTGTGTTGTTCGCTACCTGAAACTGGAACCGGTCCAGGTTGGATGCCCTGTTTTCATGTCAAAATCTGCTGGCTACAGACAATCAAAAGTAACCCAGTTAAGTCTACAAAATAAAAGTAACCTAGTTGATCAGATCGAGACAGTAGCAACGCATGCACTAGCAGCCGTACAGGATCGACCATCTGTTTGACTGCTCATAAATCATCATTAACTGAACGATGTTGGTGTAAGTTCAGGGTTGCTGCTTTTTATTCTGACGGCCAAATTTATTGGGAGTTGCTCAAGTCTACCATAAATCATTAAATTGTGCCCATGCTATCCACAAGAAAATAACAGGAGAGATTCTTTTGTGTGCGAGATTGTAGAAAAACACAACCTTATTTCTCTTTACTTCATTGTTTATTGCAACTCCACGATAGTGATGTAAGTATGGATGAACATTTGTGGATTTACTTCATTGTTTCTTGCAACTTCACGATAGTGATGTAAGTAGGGATGAACATTTATGGATGGAAGTGGCTCAGGCGGCAGCAGAAAAGGCCGCTTTATGACCAGAAACAGATCTACTATCAGAGTAGATCGAATCCGTTTTTTTCGTCAAAGGGATGTCATGTAAGATAATCCTTAATTTTTTTATCGGATTGCTGGCGTATAAAATTATTGTCAAATTTTTTAAAGTTTTAGTATAAAAGATACACAATTTTTATGTGCATTCTAAAAATATAATGTATAAAATCAAGAATGGGAAGAGGAGCAAGAACTTGACCATGAGAAAGACATGACTAGAGAAAATATAGGCCAGTCAAACCTGTATTGCTTCACCGCATGCACTCCTCTTACTTTAACAGTCTACTTTTTATAATGCTTCATAGTCTAATTAGGACGGCTACAGATTACGTCTACTTGTTTTTAACTAGTCATTAGTTCTTTTTGTTTATTTTAAGAAGCATATCAAGATACGCCTACAGTCAATAGTCAAACTCTTGTTGAACAGTATGGAAATGCCCCTCAGGTTCTCACGCAAAGATTGCCAACTAAGCACGCCCACGTTTGTCTCACAATTTCCATAAAACTATTTTTTCTCCCAAGCTTCTTTGACATTTATTTATTATTCTAAGTTATAATATCCAATGCATGGTTTTGTGCTAGACATAATGAAAGGTCAGAATCCAAGCAATTTTTTTCCTTATCTACCGACACTTTGTGATAAGAAAAGAACTTGAGCATATCTAATGGCCGGGATTTGTTCCATGTCAATAAAATGAACAACGTTCAGAAATGAGCTTCTTTCAGTCAGAAAAATGGTACTACTAGCTAGTAGTGCTAGCGTGCGTGTCAAATATGAATTCACCGTGCAGCCATTTTCCCTCTGATCTTTCTGTTCTAAGTAGTAATTGATCATGCAATATAATCTTTCTTCAAAACAACCTTACCGTAAAACACCTACGCCCTTCTCTTTGCCCTTCAGAACATTGCAGAAGAAGGCATGCCCCCGCCCCGTCCGCCAGCACCGGCGTTCTGATCGGTGCCGCCTCTATGCGTCCTTCGCCGGCCAGCAAGCATCTTCGCCGCCTCCTGGCCATCCCCCCGACGCCCCAGCGGCCAGCTACGTGTGCTCCCAGCCGTGGCCGCCTTCTTTGCTCCCACGCCACCTCCGCTCCCAGCCAGATCTAGGCGGCCCGTTGCTGTTGGCTCTGTCTCGTTAGTTGTCGAGACACATGATATGACGATGCTGGACTCGCGACGGTCCTTCGCCGATGTGGTTTGAGGCCAGGGCTCCCCAATTTCAAAGCCAAATTCAAATTTGGGCTTATGCGGATGCCCGCCTTCTCCGCCTCGCCCCCTCTTCAAGTCGCCATTTACCGCTCCTGTCCGGAACAACCACCCCTGCTCGCCATGTCAATCCGCCGCGAAGGAGTACTCCCTATGCCACTACTCTACCTCGTCGTCCCATCACAGGCCAGCTGCAGGATGGCCATATCTCCGGGGATTCGGCGTGGATACGAGTGTGTTGCAAGCATTGGTGGTGCCGAGAGGAGCATTCACACGGCGCCCATCCTCGCCTGTCCCCAAGACGTGCCCAACGGCCAACTTCAAGTCGCTGCCTTGAACGCCAGCGCTCCTCCTCTTATCGCGCCTTCTAGGCTCAAGCAAGCGGGAAGTGCTTCGTGTGTCTCCGTAGTGGTCACCGCGCAGCCCTCTGCAGGGACCTGGTCCACTGCTTCACCTATCGCTATTCCAGCCATCGCGCCCGTGACTGTCGCCGCACGCGGCGGCCGTCTCTGTCTCCACCTAATCGCCGAGGCGCAGTGGGCGTGTCGCCGTCTTCACCTCGGCCGCGGGTGAGCTCGTGGGTGCGCTCGTCGTCTCCATCGCCTACATGCACTCGTGATAGCGGCGCATTGCTGGCCCAGCTGCCGCTCCCAGCACAAGACACCGCCCGCCTGCCTCTGCCTTTGCCGAGAACACACAGAGCCAAGATGACATAGCTGGGCAATCCAGCCACACGCCCGAAGGAGGACACCTGCTTCATCCCCTCCTCCTACGCCATCGACGAGGAGCTCCATGAATGGGGGAGACCGCGGCGGTCTCCTGGGCCGCTCGTGCGTCGCCTTTGATCAGGGCGTAGGACGTCGAGCAGGAATTCTTGGAGGAGTTCAGCTCCATCGAGGCGAGGTAGCTGTCTCACTCCACCACCCCCCAAGCTTTCCTCATCAAGTTCCAACAGCGCCGTCACTGCGAGGAGGCCTTAGCAAAGGGTTTCGTCAGGCATCGAGGTCTACTTCATCAAATGGTGCAGTCTCTAGAGCGCCCTTGGCATCGCTCTCATGTTTCGGGTGCGTCTCTACCTCAACGACATGCCTATGCATGCCTCGGCGGCGGACATGGCGAAAAGGCTCATTGGGTGCACTTATGCTCTAGAGCAAATCGAGACGGACCTCGTCCATCCGATGGAATCCGACAACACTCGCTTGATTGATCTCTATGCTTGGATGGCGAATCCGAGCATGATTTCATAGCAGATGTGGCTCGACTTTACCATCCACGCGAAGGACCCAGAGCTGACCCCCTTGCTTGTGGTGGAGAAGCGAGGCCGGAGCACTGGTAGCGGGGGGTTCCTCATCTAGTCCTCTTCCACCTAGAAGAAATTCACGACTACACGGCGCGACCATCGACCTCGAGGACCAAAGCTCCTTCTAGCCGACCAAGAGGCGTCTGCCACCCTGGCACCTGGGGGTGTTGGACGGCTAACAGGTTTCGGGGCGGGTGTTCGTGGATTTCCCTCACCATCCTCCATCGCCATGCTCCGTTCACGATCATCTGGTAGGAAGTGAGCGGGAAGATGACCAGTGCGAGGACCACCGCTCTGTCCACAGAAACAAAGGCACTAGCGACAAGCGTGATGATGATCGTGCTCGATGACCTGGTCGTGCGAACCGTTCGCGCCGAGGGTGCACAGGACGCAGCCGGGAATTGACGGGCACGATGATGATGATGACCATGACGGCCGTGACGACCGTGACATTCGTGACGACCGTGACATTCGTGACGACGTTGTAAGAAGGGGCACCGAGGGTACAACAACGACCATCCCAGGCCCGGCCATGGTTGGCATCATAGGGATCACGATGACGACCGCGACGAGCGAGGCTGTCACCTTGGCCACGACCATGATGAGCGTGGGATGAACGACAATGACTTTCACCGTGAACACACATGCTCCCGTGAAAGCGCAACAGAGGAGATTCCAACAGCCATGACGGCCAACGCCACCACGCCGAACCTACGCACAACGACGGCGGTGGCCGGCTGTCTGTGTTCGGCCCTCCTCCGATGGGACAAGAACTCCTTCCAGAGGTATGCAAGTTTAGATTTCTTCATTCGCTGCACTCCTCTCCCTTCTCGGCACAAGGACAGCTGGTGGGTGCTCCGCAATCTCTGGAAAAAAAGATACGCCAAATTTTGGCCATTTCTGACAAGGCCATGAACGTGGCACCAGTGACAGTGGCGGTGGGCGTTCCCGCTAGCCTGCTGCCCCTAGGATTGAAGCCTAGTTCGGCAACAAGACTTGGGAACTGGTTTCGGTGTCGCATGTGCTCTCCTGCATTGAGGAAGTGATACCAACGCCGGCCATGGTGACAACCTGCCAGCAGATCAAGGACGCGTTGCTGCGCCTAGAGTTGGCTGCCGCCTCTGTCGATCAACCGGGAGGGGACACGCTCCCCACCCCGCCAGCTTCCCCTGGGACGATGATGTCGGCCTACACCCTGGATGTTCTGGGTGTTGTGGCGACGCCTTCCCCGACATATGGTGAGGCGGTGGCCATGTCACTGGCCCCCTCTCCCCTATTGGTGACCCCGGCGCCAAATCCCCAGTTGGCCCTCTCGCCCCCACTGGCGACCCCGGCACCAACTCCCCTACCGGAAGAACATGTCGGAGAGTTGTTGTCCACCCTTGACAAGCATCATCGCAGGTCTCTTCGCCTCACCGCCGACAATGCCGCTGGCATGTGCGTGGCTGATGGCACTGGCAAGGCGGGTAAAGCTCCGGCAGCGGCTACGCAGCCAACCCACCATAAGGAGCGAACGCATCGCCAAGCAGTCAGCAAGGCTGACGATGGAGAGGTGCCAGCGAGTGCTCTTCAAGAAGCTCGGACTACTCCAAGATGACGAAGACGCCTCCTCCGTCGAGCGTGCCATCCGCCAATACATCACTATGTTCAATGGCCCCCTACCGCTGCATGCAATCGCTGCCCTGACGGCAATGTTTGGCCTCGATGACGACGACCAGAACGCCATGGACGTGGTGTTGCTACCACTTGTGGGAGAAGGGGTCACCAGGGCGGCCGAAGAAGTGGAAGACGCTTTAGCCTAATGCGACGCGTGTGTGCTCGCCCGTGGATTCAGAGTCCCCACTACTCCATGTATCATTGCTTGTCTTTTGTAGCTGGTGTGCCGTCGACAGCCTGCGAGCTGCCTTCCCAGCATCGTACTCTCTCCGTTATTGTCGCCGACGTCGGCAGGAACTTTGTCGCTCTTCTTTTAATTTATGCCGCCTTGTTTCTCGTCTCTTCATCTGCGCTTCTTGTAGCCTGGCATGCTTTCAAGAGACGAAGCTTTAGAGCATTGATGATGTCCTTGCTCGCTTCCTTGGAGGCTACAAATTGGACAGTTTCGCTTTCAAACCGACCAGAGGAACAAGAGGGGGTATTCTCATTCTTTGGAATAGTGTTGCCCTCGTAGTACAAAATGTATGGGTGGGTTGCTTCTCGATCTCGACGCAGGTAACAGTCACTCTCACAGGGGCCTCAATCTTCATGACTGGGGTCTACGGACCTACAAGACATCGGTTGAAAGATGCTTTCCTACGACACATCAGAAGGCTCAAGCCCTTGGAGGATGAGGGGTGGTTACACCTAGGAGACTTCAACATGATCTACAAAAGCAAGGGATAAGAACAATATCAACTTCTATCTGGTACGCATGAGACGTTTCCGCTCAACCATTAATTGCTACGAGCTTCATGAGATCCCTTTGCAGAACAGGAAGTTCACTTGGAGCAACGAGTGTCAAAGGCCCATCCTGGTGAGATTGGACCGCTATTTTGTAACGAGACCTAAGATATTGCCTTCTCCCATCATGTCCTCCATGCCCTCCCTACGGGGCCTTCGGATCATTGCCCCCTTATCCTATCAAACCTACAAGCCCTACATGACCCTTCAGGTTTGAGAATTTTTGGACATAGATCCCGGGTTTGGATCTGGTCAAGGCCAGCTTGAGCCAGCCTACTTCACACACAGAGCCGATGCACCGACTGAACCACAAGCTTCAACGCACTGCGTCCAATCTCAAAGATTGGGCAAAGGGGATCTGCACCGAAGCAAAACTCCAATTCCATATGGTGCTCGATGTCATCCAATGACTTGATGTGGCTCAAGAGCGGATAGATCTTTCCCCTTCGGAACTGCGCATGAGAGCGGCCCTCAAGCGGAAAATCCTTGGCCTCGCCATAATTGAATGGGCAAGAAAAAGGCAAGTCTCAAGATTGACAAATGTCCGAGAAGAGCATGCGAACACAAAGTTTTTCACCTCAAAGTAAATGCACAGAGAAGGAAAAACAACATACTAAGGCTGTGTAAAGAGAGTGGCTGGGCGATCACACATGAGGAACAAGAAGCAACCGTATTCGAGCACTTTGAGCATATCATGGGCTATCCGAGACAGAGGCCGAATGAGCTAAACTGGGAAGCGTTTGGTATTACACCAATGGACCTCTCTTGCCTTGAGGAACCTTTTAAGAGCAGAAAATTCACAGGGTCATCATGGAGATGCCTATTGACAAAGCACCGGGCCCAGATGGCTATATTGGGATCTTCTTCAGAGAATGTTGGAACATCATCAAGGCAGACGTATACTTAGTTTTGTACTCCATTTTCAATCTAAGATGCGCCAATTTAAGCCTCCTAAATTCGACAAACATAATTTTGATCCAAAGAAAGAGGGGGCAGAAGGAGTGGCGGACTTTAGGCCGATCAACCTAATCCACAGCATAGCCAAGATCATAACCAAACTTCTTGTGATGAGGTTGAGGCCCCTCATGACATCCCTCATCTCTGTCAACCAGAGTACCTTCATCAAGAGGAGAAGCATTCACGACAACTTCCTTTTCGTGAGAAACATGGCTAGGCGATATCACCGCGCAAGGCGGCCAATGCTTCTTTTTAAGCTTGACATAACAAAGGCTTTCGACTCCGTTCGATGAGACTACATGCTGGCCTTGCTGCAACAACGAGGCTTCCCCGCAAAGTGGACAAATTGGTTGGGTGCCTTGCTTTCCACCTCTACCTCTTAAGTACTCCTAAATGGCATTCCTAGTCAAATGATCCAGCATGGTAGAGGACTCCAGCAAGGAGACCCGCTCTCCTCGCTCCTCTTCATCCTGGCTTTTGACCCACTTCAAAGGATCCTTGTCAAGGCAACAGAGCTAGGTACCCTCACGAAGCTCGAGGTAGAACGGCTCGCCTTCGAACCTCTTTGCTTGCAGATGATGCGGTCATCTTTGTCAACCCACTCCGGGAGGATGTTGAGGCTTTCACAGAAATACTGCGGCGCTTTGGCACGACTACCGTTTTGGTCACCAACTTCCAAAAGTCCCAGGTTGCGGCCATCCGATGTGAAAATATTGATCTGGGTGGAGGGAGTTTTAGCTGTGAGAGCGCATTTTCCGATCAAGTACCTAGGGCTCCCCTTGATCCTCTGTAGAATGAGAAAGGCGGACATGCAACCCATCTTTGACAAGATTGCTGGCCGTGTGGTGAACAAAAGGGGGAAAACATGGGTCTGGCCGGGAGGACCACTCTTGTGAAAGTAGTGCTAACGATGCAACCAATCTATCTCTTGACTGCTTTGAAAGTGTTGAAGGAAGCCTTGGACTAGCTTGACAAGCAGCGGCGGCGCTTCCTGTGGGCTGGCACAGGGAACATCACTGGAGGAAAATGTAAGGTCAACTGGACAAAAACTTGCTTGCCGACCAGAAGGGGAGGGCTTGGTGTGCTCAACCTTGAGAAGTTTACAAGAGCTTTATGCCTTTGCTGGCTTTGGCATGAGTGGAAAGACCAGGGCAAACCTTGGGTGGGTCTCGAGACGCCTTGCGATAAAGTGGATAAGAGTATCTTCGCTGCTTCAACGATAATAGCTATAGGAGATGAGAACTTGATGTGCTTCTGGGACTCCGCATGGATAGATGGCCTCAACCCCAGAGATCTTATGCCACTAGTCTATGTGATCTCCACGAAGAGGGGCAAGTCCCTTAGCCAAGGAAAGGAGAATGATGCTTGGGTGGGAGACCTTGCACTGGAGTCAAACCCGCAAATCACGGTGGCCCTCATCGACCAGCTCGTGGCCTTATGGACCACAGTTCGCGACATGCATTTAGACGAGCAAGAGCCTGACCAGATATCTTGGAAGTTCATGGCGCATGGTCACTACTCGGCTTCCTCAGCCTACAAGGCGCAATGTCATGGGTCGCCTAACACACCTTTTGACTCGTTGATTTGAAAAGCTTCGACACAGGGGAAATGCAAGCTACATGCCTGTCTCATTATCCAGAACAGGGTATGGACTTCCAATCGACTTGCAATTAGGGGCTGGCAGAACAATGGGCGGTGCCCCCTTTGCCGAAGAAAGGATGAAACGGCCTTACACCTTGTCGCTGGCTGCAGATATACCAAGAGGATTTGGAGCTTGGTAGCCTCTTGAGTAGGTCACCAACAGCTTGAGCCCCGCCACTAGGGGAACAATCAGACGATCCAAGAATGGTGGAAGGTGCTAGTTGCTTCGGTGGGCGTCCCAAGGAAGGGCCTCCGTACCTTGATTCTACTCATCGTTTGGGAAATTTGGAAGGAGCGCAACTAGAGGATCTTCGACCACAGGGAGGCCTCCTCATCCTTCCTGCTTGTGAAAATAAAAGGAAGAGGTCGGTGTGTGGGCCATGGCAGGGGCTAAGCGTCTGCATGAGCTTATACCATATCTTGCTTAAAGTGTATCATTCTCCTTTTGCCTTTAGGGGTTTTATTTTTCTCCTGTTTTATTTAATAAAAATGGCACAATCATTTCCATTAAAAAAACAACCTTACCGTTCAATAGGATGCATGCTTGCAACTTTGACATCTGAATTAAGGAAATGTTCACCCAATTCTATTTGATCTGATGATCGCACTACTGGAGAAGTGATCTTTGATCCACTAGCCAAAATCCATAGTAGTCCCGGTTCCTATTGGAATCGAGACTAGAAAACATCTTTAGTCCCGGTTAAAAAAGGCAATGACTCTCTACAATCTTTAGTCCCGGTTGATGTTACGAACTGGGACTAAAGATCATCTTTAGTCCCGGTTAGATTTTTGTCAGAATCTATCAGGCTGGCGACCATCTTTAGTCTCGGTTTTTAACTCCAACCGGGACTAAAGATCCTATCTTTTGTCCCGGTTGGTGTTATAAACCGGGACTAAAGATAATCTTTAGTCCCGGTTGGTAACACCAACCGGGAATAAAGTGAAGGTGCTTTTTTTAACCTCTCCAGTTAAAAATATGCTTTGTTGTAAAGGAATGGACATAATTTTGCTGCATGATTCAAATGGCCTAAAATTAATTTGAGAGGATCTGTAATTGAAAAGGAGGTGGTGTTGTGTGTGGGTGGGTGATTGAAGATAGAAGGAAGTTTTGATCATTACATTGTAATTACACATTACCATATTGTTATTAACTAGTGATTCTCAATATATAACTTTTTGTATATTGTTTTTGGTGATAATATATAAATCAGAGGGATCTACAATATTGATAAGAACATCATTTCTTCGAATATCTTCCGTTGTATTATCACTAAAACCTTCTGTGCCATAGCCTTTGCATATTTCAGTTTCAGAGTCCGTCGTGTTGAGTTTGTGTCCTGGTCGAGGTCTTGTTACGGATTAGATCGTGTTAGAGTCCAGGTCGTGTGTTTTTCCCTTTTTTCCATCAAACCCTAAGCCGTCGTGTCTAGTTTGTGCGCGTGTAACAAGTTTTTGCGTGCATTGTTCTCGTTTCGTCCTCTAATTCAAAGTCAGTTTTTAAAACGGTCATAACTTTCGCATACGACTCTGATTGAGATGTTCCATATATGAAAATCGATCAAAAAAATTTTGGATGCATTCATTTGCCGCCTCGCCGCGTTCGACGATTTTATTTTTCCTGAAAATGGCTCAGAAGATTGTTTTTTCGAGCCCAGAAGCTTTTTTCGATTTCTGAGTGCGTCTTCTGAATTTTTCACCGGCCACGTCTTTCACTTGTTTAGGCTCAAATTTTCGTGGTTACCTCTCGTGTGCCCCTAAGCCAAAAAATAAAGAAATAAAAAGAAAAGGTCGAGTTTTTCCAAAAAAAAGGTCAACAGTAGATCAAAAGGAAAAATAGAAGGGGCAAAAGAGAAACAATATCTAGAGGAGCACATCAAAATGTCAGATTATCTATATTTTGATTAAATTTTAATGCATTACTTTATTGCTTTAAACCTATATTTAATAAAATTATGTTGGCCCTATTTAATGGATTATTTAATTGTTAACCCTAGCCGGGACCAAATAATTTTGGAAAATAGCAGAAATTCTCTTAAGTCTCGGTTGGTAGCTACAACCGGAACTAAAGGTAAATTAGAAATAACGGGAATTATCTTTAGTCCTAGTTGGTGGCACCAACCGGGACTAAAAATTGGATCTTTAGTCCCGGTTGATGCCACCAACCGGGACTAAAGATTCAGGGGTATATATATCTTGGCGCACATCGTCTTCTTCACCGATCCAACACTTAGTTGTTTTCTCCTCTCTCAGCTCTCTCTCCCTCTCTCAACTCTCTCTCGCTCCGGCGACGACGGTGGAAGGTGAGGAGATGGCGGCGGCTCGAAGGTGGTGGTGCCGTCCTCCCCTCCGCAAGATTCGATGGGAGGGAAAGTGGTAGCGGCTCGAAGATGGCGCCGGCCCGTGGCTCGGAGGTGGCTGCGGCGCCGCGGCTCATAGATGGCGACGGCCCGGTGGCTCGGAGGTGGCAGCGGTGCCTCCTCCCTTTCCTTGTCCTCTTCATCGTCCTCTCTAGGAGTGGCGTGCGGCGGCGGGCCACGGGCGGGGGCGGCGGCAGCAACGTCCCCTCCGTCGGATCCGGTGCTGTGTATTTTTGGAGAATTTTGTGGTGTTCTATACTTGAATTTGATATGTGATATATGTGTATTTGTGATGTTCTATACTTAAATTTTGTGATGTTCATTACTCGATTTGTGATGTGAATTTGTGATGTGGAGAAGATTTAAAAATTTTGTGATGTTCATTACTTGATTTGTGATGTGAATTTATGATGTGGAGGAGATTTGAGGATGTTAATTTGATATGTAAATTTGATTTCTGCAGAAAAAACAACAAAAAAACAAAAAACACTTGGGATATCGGAAGCATAATATATAAACAAGCAGCAAGAGAAAAATTAAAAAAAACTTTAGTCTTGGTTGATAACACCAATCGGACTAAAGATGGCGGAGCCAGCTAAGTGACATTATCATCTTTAGTCTCGGTTATTTCAACCGGGACTTAAAAAAATGATCTTTTGTCGCGTTTTTTAGTTTCGATTTAAAACCAGGTTATAAACCGAGACTAAAGTCTCTTTCTCCAGCAGCGTCGACAAGCCGTTCAATTTAGACTCGGTTTTGCAAAGACGCATGGCAGCATGCACAGTTTGACATCGTGTGTAAATAGTCACTAAATTTGGTGATGCAGATCAGCCGTTCAGATTTCAGCTGCATACGTACACGACCTGCATATGCTGGTGATCGTTTGGACTTTGGAACAAATTGCGAGTTCCGAGTGCTTCACAATTATCCTTAAGTCAATTTTCGAGGGCCAGAAAATTCTATTATTCTCTTCAGATCATGGTCAGTTACGTCATTGGACATATAATACTAGCTTCTAATCCGGTCATAATCTGGCAGAACAGATGTGCTACTGATGGATGGGTGGAGCCGTTAACAAAATGAAGCGGACAGCTGAGAGTTGCAAGTCAGAGACGAGAGAATGTCAGCTACCCTCTTGAAGTCTTGGAAATTTGCAGAAAGTCTAATCCGTATACTGCTCTTGGCCATTATTAAGGAATTAAAATGACGGCCTGTTCAGGTAACCCGTGGAAGTAGTTTTCAGCTCGTGCGTTCTCTGTAGTCCTTGCATAGCCAAGTCATGGGAATAGTAGTAACCACAAGAACTAATTTCTTATAAAAAAAATCAATAACTAAGGCGATGTTCCTCTACCGATTATGTTAGATTATCAGAAATACTATATGTCGGGATCCCCTTGTTCCCTGCCTATCTAAGGAAGTTGCGAGGAGGAGCGAGAGCTGAGCAACGAGCAGGAGGTGGCCGCAGGCGGTGACCTCCGACGCGAGCCGTGGAAGAGGACCTGCTCAACGGGCAGAGGACGCGACCACCAGCGACGAGCTTCGACGTGGCATGGGTACTACTGAAAAAATGATCTTTCATCATCTGCCAAAATTCATAATAGTCTCGGTTCTAATAGAAACCGAGACTGAAAAATATTTTTAGTCTCGGTTAAATGTTTAATCCCGGTTGGTGTTACCAACCGGGACTAAACTTTATTTTTAGTCTCAGTTAAAGCCCGTATCGAATCTCCACTATTTTTAGTCCCAGTTGGTGTTACCAACCGGGACTAAAGATCAATATTTGTCCTGGTTTTTTAATCAATCGGGACCAACCTTATCTCCTCGTCTCCCGTGCTCAGCCTTATTTCCAGCGCCTTATCTCTCCCTCTTCCTCTCTCGCTCTCTAACTCCCTCGCCCGATCTCTTCATCTCTCTCCCACTCTCATTGGCGATGTGCTAGCTGGAGATGGTGGTCGGCGGGGCGGGCGGCGGTAGGTGGCGGGGAAGTGCGGGTGGCGGCGAGGCGGGCGATGGCGGCTCGGCGCCCCATCCCTCCGCCTCCTTTCCTTCCCATCCCCCCTCCTTCGGACTCATGACGGCGGGCGACGACGGCTCGGTGCCCCATCCCCCCGTCTCCTTCCTCCCCGTCCCCCTTCTCTGGACTCGCGGCAACGGGCGGTGGGGTGGGGCGGTGCAGGTGGCGGTGGCCTGGCAGCCCGGCGGCAGCGGCTCGGCGCCCCATTCCCCTTCCTCCGGACTTTCGACCACGGTGCGGGCGGTGACCACGGGCGGATCTATGATGTATTTTTTAGATGATTGTGAATTTGTTTGATGAGGCCGGTGCGGTGCGGATTTGTGATGTATTCTTTTTTGAGATGATTTTGTGAATTTGTTTGATGATTTTGTTGTATTCAGATGTATTCTTGTTTATCTGTGAAGTGTTCTTTAGATGTATTCTTGTTGATCTACGAATTTGTGGATGATTTTATTGCATTGTTGGAAAAAAATGATATGCAAACAGAAAAAACAATCAAAAAAGAAAAAAAGAAAATGGCAGCCACATGGCGTTTTTATCTTTAGTTCTGATTATTTCAACCGGGACTAAAGATATATATTTTTTGTCCCCTTTTTGTTGTCCCGGTTTGCAACCCGAGATTAAAGAGGGTTACAAACCGGGACAATAGTGGGCTTCCCCAGCAGTGGGGGCATGGATGGCGGAGGACGCGGCCGCCAGCAACAAGCCCTAGCATGGGGCGTGGACGGTGGAGGACGTGGCCGTCGCGATGAGCTCTGGCGTGGGACGTGACGGTGAAGAACGTGCTCAACACGGAGGACACGGTCACCGGCAACGACCTCCGATGTGGGGTGTGGACGCTGGAGGACCTACTTAACACGGAGGACGCGACTGCCGACGACGACCTTCGACTTGAACTGTGGATGATAGAGAAGGACCTGGTCCTAGTCAACTATATTGCCGCCCACAGGGAGTATTGTCTAATTCCTCACAAGTACCATATGATACCTCGCAAGTATCACATGACATCTCACATGAATCATCTGATACCTATAGATATCAGAACCCAACATCACAAGTATCTCGTGGTACCTCACAAGTATCACTTGATACCTCATAGGAATCATTTGATACCTCGTAAGTATCGACGAGTATCGGGTGATATCTACGGGTATCAACATTTGGTATCAATGAGTATCAATTATTTATAGGTATCACATGATACCTCAGAGGAGGTATCGGACATAATACCAAACCGATAACCGATATCATCCTGTTCAAACAAGATTTCGTTGTATAGCTACCCCTACATTATTACATACATATCCGCACGCTTTTTAATTGGTGCATTTTTATAAAATAATTCTATATAAATTGTTTAGAATACTTTTTAAAAATATTTTTCAGTTTTACTAGTTAATTCATTTCATTTGTTTGTAACTCTTATACCTTGGATATCACAACAAAACCATTTATTTTATCATTTGCCCATCTATTAAAACCCCATTCAAGATATATTATTTTCGGATTATTCCACTACGTTGTAGGAATAAATTAAATATTTTGAAAAATGAATTTAACTAACACTAGTAGCTTAGAACACATGGTATAAACACTATAGCAAAATAATTTTTAAAAAAGAAATGTATTTTTGTCAAAAAAAGAAACCTATTTTTAGATACGTTGAGTAAATTACCAGATAAAGAACAGGGCCAGAACAATCAAACTGAGTTTATGACCTTCTTTGGTAGAGCCTTGGATCCAAAGATTTCTTGATGCTAGGTATTCCTAAGTACACAAATTTGTGGATCTAGACATGTGATTATGTTGGTAGCATTTAGATAAATCATTTTGTTCTCATTTTAAATAAAGTTTAAAATTTTAAACCACTATAATTTATCATAGAAACTTTAAATGGATTGAGATCTTAGGTCCCCTTTGATTCAAAGAAAAATCATAAAAAAATTGGAGAATCTTATTTCTATAGAATTTTTTTTCTATATAGCCCTTTGAATCAAAGGAATGGACCGTATGGAATACTATAAAATTCCTATGAAATGTATCATTCGATGCAAATTTTGAAAGAAATTTAGGACCACTTTGAATTGCATAAATGGAAAAAATAGAGAAATAGAAAAAACACATGATTCTAATATGAATTTACCTGCAAACAGAGAACTGTAAAACATAGGGAAAGCAAAACAATGACCGTTTGACTGGACTATGGAAAAATACGAGAATTGAATGAGAGAGATAAATTTATAGAAAAATTTTCAAGTGGTTAGAGCTCTTGTTAAGTTCTCTAAAAAAATCTCTACAGAATTGTCCATTTTATAGGAATTTCAAATGATAGAATATGATTCAATTCTTTGTTTCAAAGGCTTTCATAGGAAATTTTTCTCTAGTAATAAAATCCTTCAAAATTTCTATGTTTTTCGTACAAATCAAAAGGACTCTTAACATGAGGTAAAACCTTATGAAAAGTTTTCTTGAGTCTTTATCTCTCCTCAAATTTCTGTGTTTTTTTCAAATCAAATTGTTATTTCTATATTCTTTTATATTTTGTAATAATTTGTTTTACATTTACATTCCTGTCGATGTGTTTTCGCATTCTTTTTTTTCATTCCTAGTGCTCTAAGTCAAACTTGTGGGCTCCTGTGATTTATAGGATTAACAAAGGATTTTTGTAGCATTCAAATTCATATGAATTTTTTAATGTCCCTTTGATTCATAGGAAAAAAAGGAACTTTTCATAGGATTGTAGTCATTTCCTAGGAAAAGTAGCAATCCGTATGATCTTTTGTGAACTTTCCTTTATTTTTCTCATAGCACTATAAAAGAACTCATATTATTTTTTCTATATTTTTTATTTCTGTAGAATTTGAGAAACATACTACTTAAAATTTCCATGTTTTATCTATTTCTATTTTTTTCTATATTGCGAATCAAAGGGGGCCGTAGAGTCTACTCCTAGCAACTACCGTGACTCTGAGCCCGCGAGTCTGTGACTGGTTTTTCAGCAACATGGGGGAGTTGGGGACAAAGAAGTCATAATTCACCGCGGCAAGGCCGCTGGTAAATCCAGAGAGAGAGAGAGACGCGACAGAGGCGAGGAGAAACCACTGCACCCGAACCGCCTCACTCTCTCTTTCCTCTTCTTCCTCGCGCCGGTCAGGTCCGGTCAGCTCGTCTCCTCTCCTCCATTTTGGCGACGCAAGCATATTAAGCTGTGGCGGCGGCTGCAACTAACCAATCCCGCTTGCTTGCCGCCATTAGCGCTGCTCTTTAAAGCTCTCTCCTCCTGCCATCTTCTGTGGTCGACACCACCATACCACCTCCCTCCCGCGCTCCTCCTCGCAATGGCCAAGCGAGGCAGCAACGGCGAGACCGCCGCCGCGAGCAGTGACGACTCTAGCTCCGGCGGCGGCGGGGTGGAGGCGCCGAGGCGGCAGAAGCGGCCGCGGAGGAGCGCCCCGCGGGATTGCCCCTCCCAGCGCAGCTCCGCCTTCCGCGGCGTCACACGGTGCGTGCTTGTGCGTTGGCTGAGCTGACTGAGCCGGCCGCGGCCGGAATTCTCACCGGCGTACGTTCGCCGCCTGAGCTGACGGCGTTTGCGGTTTGTTTTTTTTGGCGCGCAGGCACCGGTGGACGGGGCGGTTCGAGGCGCATCTCTGGGACAAGAACACCTGGAACGAGTCGCAGAGCAAGAAGGGCAGGCAAGGTATCACCACTTCATCACCAATCACTCCATGAATCCACCTTAATTGCATCCTCCAAGCTGCTCATCGGATTCTGAATTCGCTGCGTCTTTTGATATTTTCTGCATGCTTCGATTTGCGATCGGATTGGCATGGCCGGACGAACAGTTTACCTCGGTGAGCTCCCAATCTGAAGAGATTCTGAACCAACCCATGGCCATGGCCATTCATCAGAAAGGATTTGCTTGCTGATGCTGACCTCTCTGTCTGTGCGCCGGCGTTGCAGGGGCGTACGACGGCGAGGAAGCGGCAGCGCGCGCCTACGACCTCGCCGCATTGAAGTACTGGGGCAACGACACCGTCCTCAACTTCCCTGTACGTGGCATACACCTCTCCAAAATCCATGGCATATTTCTCTGAACTGAATTATCTGCACAAGTGTTCTTCAGAACTCTCCAAGAAATGCATGCATAGTGCAGCTTCTTTGATTCTGTTGGTACTCTGAGGAAGATTGTTGCTGTTGTTCTCATGTTGGAACTCTCTGCAGCTGTCAACATATGACGAGGAATTAAAGGAAATGGAAGGGCAGTCCAGGGAAGAGTACATCGGATCGCTCCGGAGGTAATATTCAGTTAACCCCATATTACCACTAACTTTCAACAAAGAAAAGTTAATTCAGATCATTACAAACTTTCAGAAAAATCCAAATCAAAACCCATTGAAAAATGCTTCTCTGATCAGATATAGTGACATATTCATGTCTGAGAAGTTGTGTTTTGAAGTAGTTCTTGATTAAGATCATAAACCTTTTTCACCCTGCAGGAAAAGCAGTGGCTTCTCAAGAGGGGTGTCCAAGTACAGAGGAGTTGCAAGGTAGTTAGGAGTACTAATCTACACTGAAGGTTCCAGCTTTCTACCTAACATTGCTAGTAGAATCAGTTAATTAACATATGATTTATTCAGGCATCATCACAACGGCAAATGGGAGGCTCGGATTGGGCGTGTGTTCGGCAACAAATACCTCTACCTAGGTACTTATGGTAAGTAGTTTGTGACTTTGTTATATATATGCATTAAAATGTTCTTAAACTGATAATCAGTCATCTATCTTGCGGGTAAAAAGCTTTGAAATAGTATAAATTTTACAGTGGAATAGATTCTTCTTATCTGAGTCAGCATGAGTTATCAAAAGATAGCCATTGGGTGTCGTTGTTAGATAGGTGACACTCCTGTTAGTTGCAAAGGAAACAAAGAATTTTTTAGACATACATCCAAGAACATTGCTGATGTGTTAGCTTCAGACTTCAGACAAGTAGAACCTAACTACTAACTACTTTGCAAAGATGAAAAAGCACTTAGTGAAGTAAAGATGAAAAGGCACATTAGAAATAGTTTGGAAAGAATGTCACCGAATTCAAAAGAGCTTTCAAACTATGGCTATCCAAACTAGGATTTGAAGAAATTGAATAGGATAAAGTTCATGATCTTTGGGATAAGATTTGCCGAGTTATGTTTGAAGCAGCCGATGGCCATACTCTGGTAGGGCCAGTTCATCTGAATGCCACAGAAATGTTTCCGTACGCTGTCGCCAAAAGCCAACGGATGCGGTCCAGTTCTGACTAGGATGGACGACCTTTTGTTTGATTTGTGCGCAACTATGAGCAAAAATTTGCAGCATGAACTGAACTGACGATTTTAGACCTGTATCATGATCTATAGCTTCATTTCGTCAATTCATAAATCACTATTGCAACCGTATGAATTGGCCACCAACTGTTATGTCTAGTTGCTGCAAAAACCGGTGGCATGATGTGCCGTGCATCTGCACAAATTCAAATCAGTTTTATTAGCTAACCGTAATGTTGTCTCTTTGTCACATCTGTACAACAGTACAAGGGACGTGCAATCCAGAGAATAAAAAGGTCCACAAAGACTGGTATTTTGAGCAAGTCGGTATATGCGGGTTACTTGCTCCATGCTTCTATTTTTTAAAAAAAAAATCTCCTGCAGTTTTGGTTAATTTGTTAGGTTTTATAAACACGTGATATTTAATTTTTCTATAGATAATCCATCAATTTACATCCGCATTTAGAACGCTACCTAGATGTTAGTTGTCCACTAATTCTAAGAGTACACATTTTCAGAGGGACTATGCTACTTTACACTTTGAAGTCAGAGACAGAGGCAGGAATTTGCTAAGCCTAAGGCTCAACAAATATAACTTGTTAGATCTTCAAAATTTTCATTTGAATTTAAATGGGATTGAGTTTGCGATCGGCAAGGGCATTTCAGTCTTCATATTCCCTCCTGTCCGTGGGGCCCACAGACAGGGACCAAGCAGTGGCACTGGCATGGCCGCCGGGTCACTGGGCCTGGGCGCAGGATGGCAGGAGACAAGAGTTCCGGGCAGCCACACGCCACAGTCCCACACCCAACTCAGCAATGCACAGCCACGAAATCAAACCACGCTCTTTCTTTCTTCTTCTTCTTCTTCTTCTTTTTTTTTTGCGGGAGAAACCACGCTCATCTCATCTAAGCCATCATCTTGCATGTTGTTTTCTGAACGAAATCTACCATTTCATAGGGATTTCCTCTGTTATGTTTTTTTTTGCAATCTTTTTTAATTTGTTCATGACTCACAGTGCTCTTTTTCCGTACGATATGTCAGCAACACAAGAGGAGGCAGCCGTGGCGTACGACATCGCCGCGATCGAGCACCGCGGCCTCAACGCCGTCACCAACTTCGACATCAATCTCTACATCAGGTGGTACCACAGCTCTTGCCGCTCCAGCAGCGCCGCCGCCACCGCCACCGGCGACGACATGGCGGCCCAGAACCCCGCCGTCACCATCGACGATGATGATTTCGACGAAGCCATCGCCGCCGCGTTGCGAGAGGACGACGAGCAGCCGTCGTCGCCGTCGACGTCGACGACGCGTCAGCTGCAAACCGCGGACGACGACGACCTCGTCGCGCAGCTCCCGCCCCAGCTGAGGCCGATGGCTCGCGCCGCGTCCACCTCGGCGATAGGACTACTGCTGCGGTCGCCCAAGTTCAAGGAGATCATCGAGCAGGCGGCGGCGGCGGCGGCGTCATCTGGTAGCAGCAGCAGCACAGACTCACCTTCTTCGTCGTCATCGCTATCGCCGTCGCCGTCGCCATTGCCATCTCCACCGCTGCAGCAGCCAACCGTACTGAAGGACGACCAGTACAACGTCGACATGTCGTCGGTGGCGGCAGCGAGGTGCAGCTTCCCGGACGACGTGCAGACGTACTTCGGGCTCGACGACGACGGCTTCGGGTACCCGGAGGTGGACACGTTCTTGTTCGGGGACTTGGGCGCGTACGCGGCGCCCATGTTTCAGTTCGAGCTCGACGTCTGAACTCCGACCAGGTGTTTTGGGAGGCCCATAATCCTGGCCTGAACTAAATTTGGGCCGGATGGACTGGGATTGTTCCTCGAGAGGCGGAGAAGACATGGGCCGGAGGGGATGACCGAAAGGGGAGGTCTCCAAGTTTTGGCTATCAAGAAGCTAGAACTGAGGATTAGACGATTAGTTTGCTGAGTTAACTCACAAATAGTTTTTAAGAAAGATTAAATATTGGTTTATTTGTTGCCCATCCCTGCGAAGGGAGAAGGACCTTAATAAAGAGTAAATATTGCCGTTCTCTACGATGGCTAGTTTATGTACGATTGCTAGATAGTTCCTATTTCACGAAACCTGCAGCATTGTATGTACATATCAATTCTGCCTTTTATGTTCGTAAAAAAAGTACACCTCAATTCCTTTAATAAAAATCCATGAATCCTACCCATCCGATTGGAGATCGACGACTGAAACAGCCTCCCCCGCACCAAAAACGAACCACTACTTCCACTTCCTCCTCTTCCCGCCCTCCCAGTCCCCTCCACTCCTCTCTCCGCTCCGCAGCCAACCGCCCAATCGAATCCCCCAAACCCCAACCACGGCGGCGCGGCGGAAACCCTAACCCACCCTCCTCCGGTCGCATCCTCCCCCGGCATTACCGCCGATGGCGGGCCCTCCCGGCCCGGCACCGGGCACCCCCTCCTCGTCCTCCCGGCCCAGCCGCCGCCGCCATCGGCGGCGCCGCGGCGGCGATCAACAGCCCCTGCATCCTACCGAGGCCCCGCCGGAGGCTCTCCCCGGTGCGGCCTCCCAGCCCGGTCGGCGCCTCGGCGGTGATCAACAGCCCCCGCATCCTCCCGAGGCCGCATCGGAGGCTCTCCCCGGCGCGGCCTCCCCGCGCACGCGGCGCCGCGGCGGTGATCAACAGCCCCCGCATCCTCCCGAGGCCTCGTCGGAGGCTCTCCCCGGCGCAGCCTCCCCGACCGCGCGGCGCCGCTGCGGTGATCACCAGCCTCCGCCCCCGCCTGCGCTTCCGCCCGCAGCGGCGGCGGTGGCTGGTGAAGGCGGCGCGGGTCCCCGCCGCTCGTTCCGCATCAGCCTGCGCCCCCGCGTACGCGTGGTCCCGTGGGTGAAACCCCCCGTGGCGAGGAAGCCCAAGGACCCCGCGAAGCCCCCGCGCCCGTCGATGGAGGCGCTCGCGGCGGAATGGGCGAAGGAGAAGGCGGCTTCCGGGGCCCCCGAGGAGGAGTGCGTCCTGCCTTTCCTCCAAAAAGGTGCGCCTAAAAAGGTAGGCGAGCTGAAACTATCGAATTCGTTCTCTTTTAGTAGTATCATTTGTTTCCTTCCTCATGGCCTCTTGGTTCGGTCGTTAAGTTGCTTGGGTAATTATGCTCTAGTTCCCCTCTTCGGGCCTCCTTGCGATGCTCTATGGTGGATTTTCCCCTGCACACTACGAAAATTTCAGCCTATTGCTGTTGTGGTGCTTTGATCTCTCTGCAGAATGGTGTTTTTGGCAATCTGGGGTTGTAGGACCTCAGAATTCGACGATTAGCAAATGTAGGGTCCAACTCTGTATATTAGGGTTAGGACTAGATGTGTCTTCATCTTGGTAATATATGACAATATGTTGATGTCAACAAGGGAGTTTCAGTTAATGCGGCCTGCTACTGCTAGGATATGAAACTGAAAGGATAGCTGCCTCCTTTTATTTTAGGCAATTTTACGCTGTGTCTTATGTGAAACCATGTGTTTATAAACGTTCATGCTTTTGGTTAAAAGTTTTTGTTTCCTGTTACTTTTCGACACATGAGCTGTGAGCAATTCCTTGTCAGCATCGCCTGAAGTGTATTGATCTTGCATAAAAGTAAAGACATACTACTATAATGAATATGTCCGTGAAAACAAATCCAGATCCATTAGAACTTATATAACTCTGGGTTTCTTAATGGTTCAGAAATCTAGTGCTGTATATGGTCTTGACATTTGTAGCATCACTGTACAATCTACTGATTCAGTTTTGGACTATCTGTATAACACCATTTTGTTATGCTTTGTATTACAGACGAGCTAATAGCACAAATGTTGGATTCATCGTTAGCACCACTGTATGTTGTGACTGCTTAGAATGACTACAATTGTTGTCATGGGTCACCCAGAAATTTGATAACTTCAACGTAAGATTATAGCTTTCTTGAGAAGGGGTGGAAGGCAGAGAATTTGGGGTACAGGCTGAAACAAAGGACATCGACTTTCATATCAGTTTTCATCATTATATAATCTTGATAAGCTCGACATTGTACAAAATTCTTGGACCTAGATGGATTTGGATAATGGACATATGGATACGGTGATACTAAGCTTGAAGGTATAGCAAGGGCTGCAACAGGGATGCGGATGGCCAAGGAATAAATCTTCAACTTTTGTAGAGTAATGAGAGTGTAATGGAAATTCATTCTGTGTTAGGACAGTTGGACTAAGACACCAACTGTATTTCCAAGAAAGCTGGTTTCATTAAATTTTGGGTAGCTGATTATTAAAAGCATAATGAGAAACCAAGTTAAATGGTGAATGGTGATGGAATTCAAAGTTCATAAACAACAGATAACGATTAGTAGGTACAGATGTAGGTCAATTTCTGTACATGTATAAATATGGACTTAATTGATCATGGCAAGCAAGTTATATCTTAAGAGAATATGGAAGAGTTAAGGCTGTTAAGCTCTATGCAAGAAAAAGAGCTGGATGTATAGGAGTAAACATTTTCTTAATTAAGGCAGAGATGGGGCTTGAACTGTAGTCCTCAACTACTGCACATAATTGCACATGGGAATGGGATGTCAATCCATATACATGCAACCTAAAGAAACTGAATTTTGCTGAAGAGGTCAGATATTTGTATGGATGTCTCCCATGAGAAACCCTGATGTACATGTTAATTAAATGTTCTCTATACAGTAGTTATTCAATAACCTGTATACAAATTGATGATTATGTGATCACTTAACTAATAACTGATAGAAGAAGCTCGTATTATTAGAGTCTGAATAGATGGAGGTTTGGAGGCATTGCTTGTCGCTGTTATTCAAGTGTCTGGTTGCTGATAAATAACAGGAAAAGAAGCTTAGGGCTGCTGTATAAATGAAGTCAGTGTGTGGACATCTTCAGCGTAGAAGTTTAACCAGAAAATCTTAGTAGCTAATACAAGAAAGAGGAAAGCTTCATCAAGAAATGAAGGAACGATGCCAAGAAAATCTTGCCATAGCATTCTGGTCCAGCAGGAAAACCTTTGGCTCATAGGATGTTAATATCAAGTTGTCTGTGCTTAGTATTACTTGGGTGTATACTCCTTATGGTACTCATCTGCTTTTTAATTGAAGTGCAAAAGGTATTGTGGCACCTCCTGATTACTGGAAAAAGGAGTCCTCTAAATCATTTTGGATATAGGTTGAGTGCCTGGTTTGCTCAAAGAGTATTCTGCCTGGTGACAAGATGCGTTGTTCAGTTCGTGATTGTGATGCAAAGCTGCATAAGGCTTGTTATGAAAAAAGTGATGGATGCTGTCCTCGACATGTAAGCTTCTGAAACCAAGTCACTGCTATGTTTCACTTGTTTCTCAATGTTTTCTCATTGCCTGAAAAAGAAGCAGATTGAAATATCCATATGCACATAACTGAGACTTTTGACACTTCTCAGCCCTACATAATAGCAACCGATAATTACAGTTTACTGACAAAAAGAAACTCAGAGTTTCAAATTATATATGTGCGTCGACCACTTATCCTTATATTTATATGTTGCTTATTTAATAAAGGGGTTAATACAAGAGTTGGATATTGGCTGATCAGAGAATATGGATGTAACTTGAAACCTTAAATCATTGGCATGTATAGCTGCAAATTTAATGTTTCATCGTTTCCTCACCATGACCAGGCATTAAATGATTTTGCACTTAGTGAAGATTTAATTAGTAATGTCATGAGAATAGAGTGCCTCATTGAAAATGCCATCCTATTAGTTATGAGTTTGCTTGCTATATGTTGCAAAAGATTACTGGGTTGACTTAGAGTTTTTCTTAAATCCTTACTTGTTTAAAATATTATGAATTTAATACCTGTACCTGCTTTGTTTCTATTAACATTACTTGCATTTCTGTTAGATGTCTTTATTTCTGCAATCTTTTCTGTCTTTTGATGGTAATTTCATTGATGTCGTGATATCTGCTACTTACAGGATGCAGGTCCTACGGATGGTATAGAGGTGATCCATACTTCCTTTTCATACTCAGTCATCTGTATTATTGAACACTACAACCTTATCTATCTGTCTAAGGTGCATTACCTATTTTTTAAAGTTGGCTGCTGAGATGTGGCTGAATCTGATGCATAGCATTATGTTAGATAATATATTTTTGTTTCACTTGCTCTCAGTGAAGAATTTTGTCAGTTGCTAACTTGATTTTTGAAAAATGATTTGATTTTTTACTCATTCTATATATGCTTGTAAGAATCTGGGATGATTTGTTTCGTGGAAACAAATTGAAGGATAAAATGTAGCAGCAATGTATGTCTTTCTAGTTTTTCAGTTCAGTATTTTGTTTCTACAATTTTTCTTTGATGTGTGTTCTTATTGATTTACAGGAAGCCTTCCGGCGCTTACCTCTCCCATACACTTTCCAAGAGTTCAACATTGACCCTATCAAGAAAGAGGAACTGGATAATGGGACAGAACCACCTCCATATGTACACATGAAGCGTAGTATCCTTTATTGCCTCTAATTTAAAATATACACCTTTTCTATTTACTGCTCTATTTAGTGCTAAAGGAGTTTATTCTTATCCAGTTTTTACTCCTTTTGCTTTGATGCTTCAACAACTATTGTTCCCTTAATGAACTAAGATCTTTATCTTGTCAAGAACAAATGTGATGATGATTCCATTGAAGGTGGATGCACTAACTGTCTCCCTGCTTTTACCTGTAAACTAAGCTGTTCATGCAGGTACAAAGTATCCATTCCATTATTATGTGCAGCTTATCAGACTTTTGCCTGTTGCACATTGGATATAGTGTTTTCTCTTATGCTCATTGGACATAAATGTATGTGGATATAAAAAGAAAATATATAATTTTTAATTTTTTGAAGAAAATTAAGATAATTCCTACAGGTCTCTATTGGTGAGCTGCTCTCGGGCTTGTCACTGCTCAGATGATTGCACTAACAAACCATTTCGC
Source organism: Oryza australiensis (assembly GCA_019925245.2). Classification (NCBI taxonomy): domain Eukaryota; kingdom Viridiplantae; phylum Streptophyta; class Magnoliopsida; order Poales; family Poaceae; genus Oryza; species Oryza australiensis. The sequence goes on along the minus strand of JAIFGZ020000439.1, from coordinate 1,099,249 downwards.
CGAGAGAAAAAGATCGAGATCATTAAGGTAAGGCTTGCCATGGACTACTGAGTTTTTGGAGAGCAGTTAAATTTCATAGTTGTCTTGGTGATATTGATACATGCCTATGGATCTTTTCCCAAAGTACTAATGCTGTCCTTTTTCTTTATGTGTTCTTATGCTGTGCTTGATTGTGCTTTGCATTATAATCCAAATCTGATCTTGAAATTATTTTCTGTTGCTATTGTTTCTCTTTTGACAGTCTACTTATTAGTGGAATACTTCTGCAGACACAGTATTGTGGATGGGGCGCTAGAGCACTGGAAGCCATTGAGAAAGATGATTTTGTGATAGAATTTGTTGGAGAAGGTATAAGATATTCATTATTTGGTTTGCTTAGGCATTTTATTGTAATTTATTCATATTACTGCTTCTTCTTACTTATGCTTTTGTGGACTAATTTATCGAAGGTCTTTACATATGTTAAACCTGTTAAATTACTTTCGTAGGGCAGGACTGAAGGAACAAGCCTGAAAACTTTTTAGCTCCGCTTACTTTGTTTATTGCAGATCAATAGGTCTACCTTCCATACTTGCCAACTTTCCCTATTAACCTATCTAGATGATTTGATAAACACATACTAATAACTGGCTTTGTTTTCTCCCCGAAAAAAAACTATTACCAGGACAAAGTTAGATCTATTTTTAGCTTATTTTCCAACTTATTATGGGAAAATACTGTTTAACAGAGCATTATACTGTAATTCCACATGATAATGTATGTTTCAGCATAGTTTGATGTTCCATACTATTGCCTCTGTAACACTTTTTATGCAGTGCTAAGATATGCCTTTGTTTGTTGTGTTGTGATTTGTTGTGTATTATAGCAATCTATCAGTTAATTGTATATTATATTCAAACTTACCTTTCTATCCTTGCTCCTTTCCGGCTGCTGATAATGAAATTAATGTTATATGGTAATGATGGTTATGCGTCATGCATCGTTTTAAAACCAAATCAACCAGGCAAACCTGTTACGGTTAAGTAAAACATAGTAAATAATCCAGTTAACAATTATAATTCACTGAGTTTATCGGTATAATTACCTAACAGGCCATTTGCAATGTTAGTTTAGGCCCTGTTTGGTTTAGCTCTTCAAAAGCCAAAAGCTAGCTTTTGGCATTTGGCTAATGAAAAGCTGAAACTTCAGAAGCCAGAGGCCGTTTGGGAACCAGCTTTTGGGTTAGGAAAAATCTAAATTTGCATGAAAAAAATAAAGAGCATCAACATCTGCGTTAGGAAAAATCTAGAAATAATAGAACGAACTGTTTTTTATGTGTAATGAGTGGTAGGCGGGTAATTTGTATCAACTTTTCCCTTAGAAGCCAGAGAAGCTGCCCAAAGTGAGCTTCTATGTTTTCCAAATGATGCAACTTCCTTTTAATTCTTTGTTCTTAACATGCTATTCCAGTTATTGATGATGAGACTTGTGAAGAAAGGCTTGAGGACATGAGAAGGCGTGGAGATAAGAATTTCTACATGTGTAAAGTCAAAAAGGACTTTGTAATTGATGCAACATTCAAAGGAAATGATTGCCGCTTTTTTAACCACAGTTGCAAACCTAATTGCCAGTTACAAAAATGGTTAGAATGTTCTTTACTCGCTGATGCATTATATAAATTTCACAGTTTGGTTAGGGTTGTTTTCTAGTTAAATTGGTAATTAGTAGCTAACTTTTTTCTTAAACAAATTAAGATTGTTTCAATTGTTCTTTTGTTTTACCAGGCAAGTCAATGGCAAGACAAGGCTAGGTGTGTTTGCTTCAAAAGCTATAGAAGTGGGGGAACCCTTGACCTACGACTACAGGTACCTGTTCTTATAAACATGAAGGGTTTTTTTCCTTTACAGCATGAGAATTTTAACGTGATTTTTATGGTCTGTCTTTTTACCATCAAAGAGATTTCTTATTCATCGCATTATTCAGTTTTCGCCTGCTGAAGTGCATAATTCAGAACTGTTAGCTCAGCCAACAAAATATTATGACCATAAAAGAATATGTTGAAACTTCTATTCAAATATATGTGTAATACTGATTACTGAGTATTGGTACTTATGTTTCATAGTTTTTCTTGCATGTTTATCCCAGTTCCATTTGATATTTGGTAAAACCTTGAAAATTATATGTTACCTATCATTATATGACTATTGAGTTTGCCTTCTTTGGTCACATATATATATATATATATATATATATATATGGTAGGGCTAAAATGCATCTAGATGCATTTCAGCCCTACGTTGCACAGGGGCCGGGCGAACCAACCAGGCGCGCGTGACCGAGTCGTGCCACGGCGCGGCGTGACGCACACATATCCTCGCCCAAACCTTATCTTCATGCGCGTGTTTGAACCAATCACACAATCACTGGATTTCATTAAAACTCTAAAGTTAAGCGTGCTTGGGCAAAAGTAGTATTAGGATGGGTGACCTCATGGAAAGCAACTCCACTAGTTTGTTACACAAGTTGCAACATATCAATATCACCGACCGTCCAATTGCAACTGGTTTCAGTTGCAACTAGTAGTTGCAACTTCACCAACTTCACCAGTTGCGACACACCAATATCACGGACTGTCCGTCCAGTTGCAACTTTATCTAAACACTAGTAGAGTTGCAACTTCATCTAAACATCAGTTACAACTGGCGTGTAGGTCTAGTAGTTGACTAGTTGCAACACACTTGATATGTTGGTTGCAACCTAATCTAAACACCAGTTGCAACTCCGTCGGAGGACTTCCCAGGATGTCACCCATTCTAGTATTACTCTCGTCGACACACCAATATCACGGACTGTCCGTCCAGTTGCAACTTTATCTAAACACTAGTGGAGTTGCAACTTCATCTAAACATCAGTTACAATTGGCGTGTAGGTCTAGTAGTTGACTAGTTGCAACACACTTGATATGTTGGTTGCAACCTAATCTAAACACCAGTTGCAACTCCGTCGGAGGACTTCCCAGGATGTCACCCATTCTAGTATTACTCTCGTCCAAGCACGCTTAACTTCAGAGTTCTCATTTATCCGGTGCTTTAGTGTCGATCCCACTTCAGAGTTCTAATGAGATCCGATGCTTTAGTGTCGATCCCGACGAATCAGCCGGTGGATTCGCATGTGGATTGGATTGGTGCGCCTGATTAGTTGGGTCGGTTGGCCTGGGTGCATACTGTACCTGGAATGTACCCAGGCGCATTATAGACACAATATATATATATATATATATATATATATAACAAGACTACTCTACAACTCACCTCTAGAATAACTATTCTACACCCCCTCTTCCCTCAAGAGCCCAATCCACCTCCTTTTTTTCCCCAAAACCCACCTCAATTCCCACTACCGCTGGCAGGCCAGCTGGGCTGTGAGCGCGGTGCGAACGGGCTTCCCAAAAAGCGAGCCCCGGCCCGGGTCAACATAGAATGGGGGGACAGCCCTAATGTTGTGTTGGCTGGGTTGCGGGCGGATAAATGCGGACGTGGGGGCTACTCTTAAACGTTTGCATGTGGACCAGAGAATGGAGATGAGGATTTAGCCATAACAGACAGCTTCTTTAGAATTATTGAACTGAACTCGATCACCCGAGGAAAGCGAATAGAGCTAGTTGCCAAGGTAGCTGGGTTATGAGATATCCCACCGCTTGTGAAGAATAGGAAGAGCCATGCATGCCTTTCTGAGCAAGTAGTGTTGGACTAGAATGAGTGAAGAGGAATGGTGCATACAATAGCTTGTGCTTCTCACTCACGAGATATGCATCTCCTTTCTTTCCCAAGCTAGGCAGGCATGTAAAGAAAAAGGATGGCTTTCTTTCGGCATGAAAAGGTAATGTTGCAGCTTACGTGCAGTAACAGTGATAAAATATAGTTAAAATATAGTCATGATGGATCTAGTTTTGTAGAGTTCTTTTTTTAAAATATTATGGTGCAAAACGGTTTGAAAATATAATATGTGATGTGAAAGATATTATTGTTTAAATATAAAAATTCTTATCATATCACTTGCACTTAGCTTTGCTAGTGTAAGGTGGGTGGTAGGTCATGTACCTGTGTTCGGTTATTACCACATGTTATTGTAGTAACACTATCAATAAATTGCAGTAACACGCTATGTTACTACAAAATTTATAGTTATTACTGTACTCTTGTAGTAACGTCACGATGATATTATAGTAAAAATAGTAACAATAATGCTACAGTATTACTACTTATGAAGAGATAAATTTCAAAAGATCAATCTTTAAAGAGCAATATCTTTTAGATGATGTACTACTTTTTAAAATCGTTTGCACCATGACGCTTGAAAAAAGTGCTTATCAAAAATAATCCGTTATGACTATATTTCAACTATATTTCAGCGTTGTTACTGCATGATGACCGTCGCGTTACTGCACCATTCCTACGAGACGAGAGCTGAGAAAAGGTGGGTGGTAGGAGAAGTCAGCACGTGGGTTGACCAAGGTCTGACCGGTGTGGGGAGTTTTAACTAGCCTTTGACCAAGGTGAGAAATGATTTTTGGACCTTGGAAAGAAGGTGGGAGGTGGGTTTCTATACCCCGGGGTGTAGAATAGTTTTGCTATATGTCTTTTGTGCATACAAGCAACCGAGAATTTCAAAACTTGAGTATTAATATCTTCTTATAATATTTTGATTGGTAATGCGAGAGTCGTATTTGCATATTTCTCTTGAAAAACACTATCAGAATATTAATTCTGCTCACTCTGGTTATAAATATAACTTTTGGACATAAATGTAATGGAACCAAAAAATCAAAATTTTGAGTATCAACTTTTTTCTCTCAATATTTGGATTGCATATATGAAGCGTGTGCTCATTTGTCATGGAAAATTACTTTCATTTTTATTTGGGTCGTACATACCCTTGTGAAAGTAATTTTTTAGTATATATTTCTACTCCAAAGGGATTTTTCATGACAATTACTTTCTTATTTGAGTATATGTTTATACACAAATTAGTGGGCCATCAGAGGGATTTTTCCATAAACAAAATAAAAAAGCTGTTGCATATTACTTTGGTTCAAAAGTTGTTGAACATAATCACAAAAGAGATCCTCTATTTGCTTGAGAAAGGATATTCATGATGCACTTGATGACCAGAGTATTCTGGCTTCTGTTTTGTAGATTCGAGCAACATTACGGTCCTGAAATAGAATGTTTTTGCGGGGCTCAAAACTGCCAAGGGAATTTGTCTGTGAGTGGTAAAGATTGATTAAAGTTGTATGCTGTTAGGAGGTACATAGAAGGTCCTAGGCCATGGCAAATGGCAGTAAATGCAATATATAGTGAAAGATTGATTGGGAAGCACATTTGCTCATTGTTTCATCAAGAAACATCACTCACCAATTCTATTCACTGTCTTTGGTACAATGTGTTATAGACAATTTGTTCGTAGTCATCCTTCTGGTTTAGACTTGCAATAGAGTTATACACTATTCTTAGTGTACAAATTTTACTACTATGTAAGTACGTCAAACGCATAGTGTAAATATTGATATAGTGCTATCTACTGTTCTTTGGAATCCTTATACCCTAAAACTTTGAATGAACGTCTGTCACTTCAAAGCCATGCATCTGAATTTGTTCTGCGAGTATATTCCATTTCCCTCTGGATAGTTGGAGGGTGTTTTAAACTAGTACGGACAAGTATTGGAGGAGATTAAAATTTGCAGTAATTATTTAATGAATTTTTTTGTAAGTGTTTGTTATTAGTATGACTGAAGTTAGGGCTATCAACCAACCAAGCTTGAGTAAGGTTGCCAGCCGGGCTCGAGCTGGATAGAAGGCGAAGCTCAGGTCGAGCCTAAATTGGACTACAGGCTAGCCTTAATGTCAGGAGGCTCGATACCGGCATTTTTTAGCATGAAACCTCTTATGGAAGAGATGGGAGATCAGCTTTAAACAAATCAGCAGCTATATTTTACTATAGTTTGTAAAGAAAACCTCAGAGAAATCAATTATAAGTTGCAACTAGAAAACAATTTGAAGCATTGTGTGCGATCGTTTTGATTATCAAAGCTCATAGATGGCACTCCGTAGTTCAGTTGTACTACCATACAGATTCCTCATGAATGACCCACTGGCCCAGACAGCTCCCCAAGAAATCAATCGCCTGGGCCATGACCATGACACTGCCAAGCATGCATTGCATATACTCCTTTTGCAGATTAAGGAAAGTGACAATGCGGCACCCTAGATTTTCGTGAGAGCAATGCATCCAACATTCCTACTCTCAGATTCGATCATTTACTGTTGCAGATACAAAAAGAAATGGAGCGAAGTGATTATCTAACAGGTCACAAAACAGTCAAAATGACTCCATGTCTCAAGGCTCTTTCAACATCCCTCCCCTTACATACAGTGATACAGATGAGTTCAGAATTGAGAAGCCCATACATATATGAACAGGGGTGCCCTGCGAAAGTTTGCTCGAGATCAGGGCCAGGATGCAAACCAAAGGTCTGCAGCGCTGCATGTGCCATGTCCGTCCCCAAATCAACAAAGAAAGAAAGAAAGCAGCAGCAAAAGATAAAGAAGCCTGTGAAAAGAAGCAAAAGAGAAAACCGGAGAGGAGCCCTTTTTCTTTACATCTTTCTCGGGAAAAGGGCCTCTCTTTCATCAGACACAAACTACACACTGTGGTCTAAAACTAAAAAGCATCTCAATCACTTTGAAACTACTCGTACTACTCCACCTAGCAACAAATCCAATCCCTTCCCTCTGTAATATATTTTTTTCTTTTTTCTGAAGTACTCTCTCTGAATATCTGATTCTCTGAATTTTTTTTCAGTGCTCTGAATGCTCTGCTGCTACCTTGGCCCTGACAGCTCCATCTCCTCCACCATGTCGATGGACCGCACCTCGTCGCTGCTAAGGCTGCTGTCGTTGTCGTGGAAGTCGTTGAAGAAGACGGAGCCGTTGGAGTCGTTCCGGTGGTCGTAGCCGAGCTCATGGGGCGCCGCCGTCGCCATCGTTGCCTGCCGGTGGTTGGCCTCCCATTTCTCGGCGAGCCCGTCTCCCTCCAGCATCCGGACCACCTCCGACATCCTCGGCCGGTGAGACGGCTGGAACTGGGTGCAGAGCAGCGCCACCTGCACCATCTCCGCCACCTCTATCCTGTCGTAGTGAGGCCCCAAATCTTGGTCCACTAGCAAGTCATGCAGCTTCTCTTGGTGCACCTTCCTCACCTTCATTTTGATGACGCGATCGAACAAAAAAAAGAAGCAAATTTTCAGATCATTTACACATGGAGATTAAGTAGTTGAAGATATTGTCATTTTTCAGAAGCTGCATTTGCATGCTATGCAGAGTGAACAGTACGTGGAAGGACGATCAGCATTCAAACATGCAGTGGCAAAGCTTGCAGGATTGCGTTAATATGTCAGGTTCATAGTACTTGCAATTAATCTAGACTGACAGTTGGGGCGCCTACTGACTACTGTCATTCGAGCATCAGATTCACTAGAAGTTGCTATTGAATGAGCAGCGCCTCAAGTGCAGTGAGCCAGTGACCGCGCAATGAACGCACATGCTAGTGTCCTGGATGGATCTTTCGCAAAAGATTTGCGAACTTCACCAAAGACATTCACGGGCTCGATCAAATCAAAGCAACCAAGGCTTTTAATTCGTCAAACAAAAGCTAGTGCAACATCTTTCCGATCACGGTACGTCACGGCTCAAACAGCATCACAAAAACGTGCAAAGTGAAAATTTGAGCAGAAATGTGGAAATGCTTACCCAATCGAGCATGACGCCCTTCTGGTGCTGGATGGCACCGGAGCCCTTGCCGACCTCGAGCGCGCGCTGGCCGGTGACGAGCTCGAGCAGCAGGATGCCGAAGCCGAACACGTCGGTCTTCTCCGACGACTGCCCCGTCGAGAGGTACTCCGGCGCGATGTGCCCCACGGTGCCGCGCACCGCCGTGGTGACGTGGGAGTCCCCGTGGTCGAGCAGCTTGGCCAGCCCGAAGTCGCCGACGACGGCCTCGTGGCACTCGTCCAGCAGCACGTTCGCGGCCTTCACGTCGCGGTGGATGATCTTCGGGTCGCACTGCTCGTGCAGGTACAGCAAGCCCCTCGCCGTCCCCACCGCGATCCGCTTCCTCGTCTGCCAGTCCAGCGGCGGCTTCCCTTCATAAAATTTTGTAACAAAAGTTTCGATAAAATTCGCTCGAATAATCTCACCGGAAACAATTCAATTCTCGCAGCCAAACGAGCAATGCCCTATCTACTGCTTGTGAGTATAAATGTTGTGTACAGTAAACGTAATTGGGTCAATTGCTATGTTTGAACCAGCAAGGTACGTAGGGTAACAGAACCCGTCCCCCTGCATCGTGAACGAAACCACGAGGCGGCCATCGTACTGAAATAAAGCCAGGTACAGTATGCCACAAACTTGTTGGCACATGCGAGGTGCGAGCACGCAGCAAGCCGGCAACAGCGACCAGACACACGGGCTCGTAGCGTAGCTGGGGCACGTAGCCTGTGCTGCCGCTGCCTGCCTCCCTGCAGCAGCTGCGGCTAGGGAGAGGAGGCGGCCCCCTGCCGGAATAAAAGAAGAAACAAACGTTTCCCTGCGCCTGCACGGCTGCACCCCTGACCGGTGGCCCCCTCCCACCCGGACCACCACACCGATCTCCAGAGTCCAAGTCCAAACCCCAGCACAGTGGCAGCACTGCTACTGTATAAAAACCATCGCAATGATAGCGTTACACCCAGACCGCAACCCTGAATCCCTGATGGCTCGTCATCACGTTTGCCAATTACTGCTACCGCGCCGCCGGCCGGTGAACCAATCGATCAAAACCAAGCATAAACCAGCCGCGACCGTGGTTGCGCTGCGCGGCGGCAGGGGAGGAAGGACGCGCACGTCGGCGAAGCGGACAAAACGTGAGTGCGGTGGCGCCTGGCGCGTGGGCCCGGCGTGGCATGGGGAGCAAAGTACAGGAGGAGGGAGGGCGCGACCACGCCTGACCGCTGACACAGGGACGGGACTACGACTCATCCATCCCATGACTCCTGCGTGCACCCCAACGCGCGGGCCCCACCCACCCCCACCACGAAATCGACACTACTACTGTGTTGCGCGTGTCACGTACCTCGAAGGCGGGAGGCGACGCTGCCGTTGGGCATGTAGGGGTAGACGAGGAGGCGCTCGCCGGAGGCGGCGGCGCAGAATCCGACGAGGCGGAGTAGGTGGCGGTGCACAGCGAGGCTGATCATCTCCACCTCCGTCCTGAACTGCGCCTCCCCGGACGCGGTCGGGTCCTTGAGCCGCTTCACCGCCACCACCGTGCCGTCCGACAGCCTCCCCCTGTACACGTCCCCGAACCCTCCCTTCCCCAATATGTTCTTCGCGCTGAACCCGTCCGTCGCCGCCTGCAGCTCCCTCAGCCCGAACTGCCTCACGTTCCCCAGCCTCGCCACCACCTCCCCGCCACCCCCATCCTCCACGTCTCGCCCCTTCTCTGCAATCACAAAAACCCACAATTACACTCACATTAAACTAACTAACCATGCTTTTTACTGGCGTTGATGGGGACGTGGCGTGGCGTACCGAGGATGCCGAGGACGGAGGGGCCCGAGAGGAGGCAGCGGTGCCGGCGCCTGCGCCTCCAGAGAAAACAGGACACGGCGAGGAGCACAAGCGCGGAGGCGCCAAGGCTTGTCCCTACTCCAATCGGCAACCGCGCGGAGGCTCCTCCAGCCTTTGACCTCCCCATCGCTGCCGCTGCCGCCCCTGTGCACGCACGTACAGCGCATGCATGCACATACGCCCAAACGAACACGATTAACTCCTCCGATCCCCCAACCGCGCCATGCGGCGATCGATCCCAAGAAAGCGAAGACAAGACGAGAGGAGAGGAGATTGGACTCACTGCTGCTGCTGCTGCTGCTCGGAGTGGAGTCCAGCGGGAACGGCACGGTGACCGGGGCGACCACGGTGGCGCACTCCCCTGCGTTCCCCGCATGGCTGCCGCTGCCGCTGCCGCATATCATTGGATTGCCCACGACGCTGCATGCGTGCACGCATAACATAATTGAAAAAGAAAAACGGCATCAGATTCGAAAACAACCAAGTATATTTTACTAGAAGTAGTAACAGAGCTAGCTAGTGGCGGCTGGAATAGAATAAGACGACGAATGCACGAGCAGTGGTACTAGGAGGAGGAGGAGTAGTCCATACTTGAATGTTCTTGTGGGGAAGTGAGGAACAGGGCCAGTGAGGTTGTTGTAGGACAAGTCCCTGCAAATCGCATGCGCACCAAACCACACCGAGATCAATCACATCGATCCATTCAGCTATGCAAGACAAAAAGAAGGAGAAGATTTGACAGAGTTGGATTAATTAGCATACAGGAAGGAGAGCTGTGGGATCTTGGCAAGCGATGACGGGAACGCCCCGGACAAGCTGTTGTTGTTTAGCCTCCTGCGGCAAGAACACACAAGTGAGACAACATGAAGAACTTAAAACTATTTTAGCTTAGTGTAGAGTAAGTAGTAAAGAATGGGATGGGAAGAAATGTGTTGGGGGAAAGGTGACTGACAGGTATCGGAGGGTGGAGAGGCGGCCGAGCGTGTCGGGCACGCGGCCGGAGAAGCGGTTGTTGGAGAGGTCCAGCGTCTGCAGCCTCGGCAGCGCGCCCAGCTCCGGCGGCAGCCGGCCGGTGATGTTGTTGTTCTGCAGCAGCCTGAAAACAAGTCGAAGACACACGACGTCATTATCACCATTTGATGCTCTGCTCTGCTTTTTCCTCCTCCATTTCTCCCAAGGACACGAGATAAGCAACTAAGCGAGGAAAAAAGTTCCTTTTTTTAATTACTTACACTTGTTCAAGGTTGGTAAGGTTAGCGATCCTGCCGGACAGGGTCCCCGACAAGCCCTGGCTGGGCGCTCCCCTGAAACGAGACGAGAGGTAGTACACAAGCACGCATTAATGGAGCTGATCGAGCCGGTCGGCCGCCATTTCCGGTCTCTCGCTAAGTTGCTCAAACAAGCAAAGCCAGACGACGACTGAGAGCGAGCGAGCTTACAGGCCGATGACGAGGTTGTGGGCGGAGCAGGTGACCATGGCCCAGCTGCAGGGGTCAACGGAGTCCTCGTCCCAGTTGCTCAGCACGCCATGCGGGTCGACCAGCCCCTGCCTGATGGCGATCAGCGCCTCCACTGCACGCGTATGCATTCGCAGCGCCAAATATAATCAACATGCTCATCAGCCGCAGCCATCTTCGCTTCCAAGAAGCGTCATGTGAGGATACGTACCTTCAGGGTTGAGGGGCTCGGAGGAGAAGGCGAGGAACGGGGCGGAGGAGACGAGGAGGAAGAAGAGGAGGAGGTTGGAGGCCATTGGAATGGGGAGCGGAGCAGTGGGAGGAATGATGGAGAGGAGAGGCGCCCGAGAGGGGGGAGAGGAAGAAAAGTGGGAGGGAGAGGGGGAGAAGCAGGGGAGGCAGGCCATCAGGCGTCGAGCGAGCGGAGTGGCTTTGCTTTTTCTCGTGTCATGGAGGAGGGAAAGGAGACCGGGGGTGATGTGACTGAATGCTATGGCAATATGGCATCTTTGGATGAAGATGAAATAATCATGGCATGGAAACTGACAGGTGGGGCCACCCACTTTGCAGTAAGACACTTTGGCCTATTGGGTGAGAGGGGAGAGAGAAGGCTTGTTTGATCTTCAAGTGGGATGCGGGAGTGGATTCTACTCTTTTGATATGTCTTCTCGTATATATTTTTAAAAAAATTGATATAAATAGTTTTTAAAAATTTTGAAAAAAATTGATAATGTAGAATATTGTGATATTTGTAGGTTAATCAAAAAATTTAGTTTAAATTCGACCTACACATTGAGAAATAAAAAAGAACAAATTCATATGTGAATAGTATGCTCCTATTCATACATTGAATTTATCTTTTTTTATATCTTAACATGTGAGTTGAGTTGAGTTTGAACCTTTATAAAGTTATAGATATGTTATATGATTATTGTCAAAAAGTTTTTAAAAATTTTCATAGTCATTTAAATGATTTTTAAACAAACGAGAAAATATTTTCTCGAGGAATTAAAATAGTTTTCCTATGATGAAGTGAGTATATATGTGTTTTTGAGGTGAACCTTATTTTGTTCACTCTTCATCTTTGGCATTTTGTATGGGAGGATTGTAGTAGGGTTTGTGGATATACAAGAGACGGAGGTGAAGGCCCGTGGAACTGATAAGAAAAAAATGTTAGTGTTATGGATAAGGGTATTTGCAACACTCCGACATAACGAGTGACCTCGCACTGCCACATCAGTGATGAGCCTCCGTGTTGTGGGGAATGAGCGAGGATGGTGTCTTAACACAGTCAGATGTCTTACAAATGGAGTGGGTTCCTAAGTGGAGAGAGAACGTGGTTTAGGATCGAAGGCAACAAGAACTGAACAAAGAAGTTAAAAAATGGAACCGAAAAATAAACTAAGATGTTGCCACCAGGGTTTGCAATGCCGGTGACATATGCCGTGTTGTCCCTCGGCGACACGACGAATTTCGTCGAAATTCGTAAAAGCCGGCGGCAATGAACAGTAATAAATTTGAATTTGAACGATTTCGTGTGTAGCGTTAAAACCGTGCAAAAACCGCGAAAAACCGTGGAAACCGTGAAAACCGTAATTTAAATTTGAACCAAATCAAAATCCAGCGTCGTCTGCGGTTTTCACGAAAACCATGCCATATACCGTGGTTTTCGCGACAAACATCGCGAAATTTATATATTTTATAAAAATATATTTTTTTGTTAAAATGAATTTTTTTCAAATTTTAAAATACCACGGGGATGCCGTGTCGCACCCTGCGAAACGACCGAAAGCCGAAAACCGGGCCGGCTTTCGTGAAATCCGGTACTGTTGCCACCAAGCATGAGCTCACTGTGGTGACGTGGTTGCCAAATTGAAGGTCTGGTTCCCAAATCAAACGCCGTTGTCTGAGCGGCGATCCCAACGCCAGGGGAGAGAGAGGCTCAAGCCCCTCCTACCGTTGGGCAAACCGGTATGTACTTTTCATTTTTGCTAGGTACAGGAGAAGCTTAACGATCATAGAACTAATTTTCATTTTTGCTAGGTACAGGAGAAGCTTAATGATAATAGAATAATTAGTTCTTTTAGTTTTCTAAAGTAGATATTTATAATATATTCATGAATTTGTTTTAGATTTGTTTTAAATTTAATTCACTCATATTAGTTTATATTAGTTTGTTTCATTCTATCGGCATTCCCAGAAATTTGGTTCCACGTTGGTCATTGGTTGTCTTTTTGGCGACAATGCTCCGATCTCTTTAATGATAATACTATACTACCAGTAGAAATGATTTGAACCATTTGTTAACTTTGTCATTTTATATTTTTCGGGTTAGATTGATACGTGGTCATCTATTGTATTGGCATCGTTCATACTACCTCTATTTCAAAATGTATAACGCTGTTGACCTTTTACATAACATTTGATCATTCGTTTTATTAAAAAACTATATAAATATCATTTATTTTATTGTGACTTATTTTATCATCAAATAAAATATAATTTTAACTTATATTTTACATATATATTAAATTTTTAATAAGACGAATGGTCACACATTATATAAAAAATTAACGGTGCCATACATTTTGAAAATGAGTTAGTATTTCATTGAAAAAAAGAAGGAAAAAGGTTTAGTCACTACTAAATGACGATTATACCCCTTCACATCTACTTTTTATAATAATGTCCCTTTATATTTTTATGCTAACTTGAATGATAGTACAACTAAAAATGAGATCAGCAGTTAAAATTGATTTCTACTATCGAACATTGTAGCGGGGCTCCTGCGGCTACATTTTTCTTGGAACCGAAATGTATTAAGAGGTAACTGGGGAGAGGTAGGGATAATGGATCAAAGGTGATGTCTTATGTTCATAGACAACTCTGTCGCCACTAGGATAGTGAACCAGCATCAACAGGGGTTCAACTTGCTTATCGATGAGGACGTAAGAATGTTTCATATTATTGGTTGACGAGAACACGGGAGGTGGTGGCGTGGATGGATGGTGGGTAGGGGATGGGTTTAAAAATAGTTATGTGCGAGGTTGATGATTGTAAGACTTTTATATATTTGTAACATGTGAATTTGTATATTAATTTTATTTTGTTGTTTGTATATTCTGATCGATTGTAGACAGAGGTTTAATGCATATTTAATTTAGAATTTTGGTTTCTGAATTTTTGTACATCACAAGTTGATATGTTGATGCAAATTCTAAGGCGCAAGAAAAAAGGTGATCGAGTCGATGTATATGAACATACTTGATGCAAATTCTGAAGTACGACAAGTAGTTCCAACTTTCATGCATGTACTTATTCATTAGTTAGCCAATTAGATTCCGTCGTCTGAGGGGAGCAGAAGTCAGAATCAGTGGCGTTTTGATTCGTTTGTCACGACTAGCAACTGTATCCGTATGTTGCCACGAGTGAAGTCGAGGCGTGACGCGGATTGGGACGGGAGGGAGGGGCGCAGGTCTTTTTTTCATCCAAGCCCTCTCTTTCTTTTCAGCATTGGGACTATGGGTTAATTTTATAAACACTCAATTGGTCTGTAAAATAGCCAGACAGACGAAAATTTTAGTTAGAAATACTAATTGTTTTATAGATAGTTATATATATACACTGATCTAGTACAATATCATCTATCTATTATCTATTATATACTAATACTAAAAGTTCATTAAACTCCTACAAACACTTTTAAATCGTCATATAGCACCATATAAAATACTCCTACGCCATTATGTGGCACTATAATAAATCCTAGAAATTTAAAAAAAGCAAAGCATGTAATCGTTGATTTTCATTTAATTTGGTGGACTCATTATTTTTAATCATTATATCTACTTAAAAAACTACCAATTAAATTTATCTCTAAAAATCCCCACATCTACGTACACATAACCACCGACGTACGTAAGCACACTGGCATCACGTTCCTCTCTTTCTTTTTTTCCTGAAATAAAAAAAATAAATAGACCGTTAAGAAAATGATTTCAGCGCAAAGCTATATTTAGGAATTAAATTTAAAATCAAGGCTCCTTTGGATTATAGAAAATAAAAAAAGTATGCGATTTGGATTTCTATTGATTGCATCACTATACTATGCTTTGGTTTTCACGAATATGTCATAGGAATTCTGAAGGAAAAATTCCTTTTCTACCAATACCATCCAAAAAACACACGAAAAATTGAAGTCCATTAAACATCATGCAAATCCTCCTAAACTGCCTCCTAAACCGTGAAGTGTCATTCTGCTAATTGTTGTGTGCTAATTGTTAATTGTTGAGATGAATTGGTATTTTTTATATTAGTATAGATACAGAGCTGCCGAACCTGGCCCAGGGTATCTCATAAAAAAACAAAAGCCCTTCATTCAGAAAAAACGGGAAGGAAAAATCATACTACCAAATGACATGTCGACCCCATAAAAATGCTGGGCCCACATGCCAGTGAGACACGGTCCGTAGTCGCGTGAAGCAACAGGTCAGGTCAAAGGTCAGAGGCTGGTACACTGGGCTACTGGCCGTAGGAGTTGGTCTGCCTCTCCGAGTCCGAGCAGTTGTACACTTGTACTAAGCCCATGTGTACTATATACCACTAGTCTACTCTAGATCAGTACAGAGCACTCACACACATACTAGAACGCACATACATGGAAAATGCATTGCTGATCCAGATGCATTCTCCTGTTGCGAAACACATGATGTACTACGCTACGCGAACGTGATGATCTCTTTTTCACGTACTATACCCCTCTCTGACAAAGCCAAAGATGCAAAAGATGACAAGAGGAAAAACAAAGAAACAAAGAGAGGAGGGAAAAGGAGAGAGAACGTTTGCTGGGAAAGAGAAGCAAAAGCCAACCCCAAAGATAAGTGAAGAGAAAAAGAGACATGCATGCAGTAGTAGGACATGCATGCAGAGAGGCACTCTGGTCTCTGGCGCTGCTGCTGCCGCTATCTCGATCCGTGGCTCTCGTCTTCCTGGCCGGCCGGCCAGCCGGTCGGCGGTCTCTCTGTCCCTCACTCCCTCTCTCGTTCTCTCCCTCGCATTCTCTCGGGCCAAAAGCCCCAAAAGCCGTGTGATCCGCTGGGACACCGGCGTGTGGCGCAGGGCCCTGCCGGCTGGCCGGCGAGAAGGGGAATCATGGCCGGAATGGACGTGTGTAGTAGAATGATGCGTGTTCGAGAGGCGCGCGAACGCGAGCGCGAGCTTGTCATGATATGTTCCGCCCGCGCGTGTCTCATGGATTGTTGCGGGCGAGTTGTTCGATCGTGTCGGCCGCCCTAGGGACGCGGTGACGCAGAGCTGCGTGCTTGCTGCTTCGCGCGCGGCTGCTCCTCCGTGCCAATGGCAGCCGTGACCGGTGCACGGCGACCGGGCTGATCGATCGGCTACAGTGAGCTAGCGAGGCTGGCGCTCATGCCTGCATAAGGTGACAAGATTGAAGGTTTAGGTGAGGTTTCACTAGTAGTGCGTCGTACCGGTGTAAGGTTCTGTGCACTGATCGAATTCGTCACCGTGGTCGGGGTCTGATTCCTTCTGAAACCGACAGGATTTCAGGTAGTGATCGAGATGGATACAAAATGAACAGATTTGGGTTGCCGTGTTTGGTTTGGCTACCCTGTTGCTTAGAAGTAACATTGCATCAACCAGCATCTGTATTTATAGACATACCACTTTCTGACTTTCATGCGGGCAGTTTAAACAAAATCTGTAATGGAAATCATTCGTTCTGTTAATAAATATTATCGTTAACTTTTCATCGAACCGAGTAACTTTAAGTCAGAGCAAATCAATACTTTAAATTTGGCCAAATAAAAAAATCATACATGTAGGTCTATCTCCAAAAGTATTTGCCATATCATGAACGATCACTACTTAAAAAAAAGTCGAGGTCAAGGCGACGCTAAAAGAGAACATTGTACATTAATTTGGCCTAATACAATTTACACAAACAAACATCTTACGACACATATAAAGCTATCATATAAATATATAAATGACTGATCATACAACCCACGATATAAAAATCATCTAATAAAAATCATCTAATGACCAAACCAGCAAACATGCGAGTCTCACTTCCTTTTTCTTTTCCTTCTCTCTCTTATCTCTTCTCTCCTTCCTGCTTTCTTTTCTCTCTCTCTTTCTTTGCCTCTCTTTCTCCTTGTGCTCTCTTGTGCAGGGCGCCGACGAGGTGGCTGGCTACGGCCACGGGGAAGGGGAAAGGAGGCGGCTCCCTTGGCCCCGCCGCGAGCACGCCCCCCTCCCCGTGAGCATGCCCCCCGGCCCGCCGCGAACACCAGCAGATCCACCACCGTCGTGGACGCCGAGGCCATGACGCGAAGTTGAGGAGCTCCGCCACAGCGTGGACACCATCAAGCGCGACGCCCTGGTGGCATTGCCCTGCGCCTCCTCGCCGCCCTGCACCCCTGCCCGCCGACGCCACGGTCGTACGGCTTGGCGGCTGCAACCGAGAGACTCACGTCGCACCACTAGCTAGCTCGTTTGTAGTGCGCGAGCCTGACGGCGAAGAGGAAGATGGGGCCCTTGCGGAGGCCCATATTGGTGCCCAAGAGCGCGCAACAAAGTTGCTCATCTTGTCACGCTAGTGTACCACCTCGCCTGTCCGTCGTTGTCGCCACCAGCTAAGTGAGTGGGGGTATGGCTAGCCTCCCAACAGCCGCGCGTCCCCAGATCCACGAGTCGACGAGTCGCTCGTACAACGCTGCGCACCTTCCATCTTTGGGTCTCGAGCCACGAGTCGAGGCCGTCGCCTCACGAGGCGACGGGGCAGTCGTCTCTTCCCTGATGAAGGGACTTTTTTTGTAAAAGTGTCAGCTTACAGACGGGATAAAAAGACCCGTTGTACATGCCCTTAGATGATCACCTATATTAATGTCTAACATCACAAGAGTGCCACTTAAGATAATGCACATGAAAATTGAGGTGTTCTCATAGTCCACCTAGATAAATGTGTATCTTTAGACTGTATCTTTAGACGGGCGCTCTTAATTGTCTGCAAATGACTTGTCTTTTTATTTTTCTTGTGCCACTACTTTCACTACCTATATTTCTATCGGTGATCACGTGGACTCCTCAGAATTCGAATGACCGTTGTGCCGCACCTCCTCACCCCCCACTTTCGGCCTATGTTCCAATAAATTGAGAGTTATGCAAGTTTTTTCGTCGCACTATCTTCCTCTATCTTCATTCTCCTCTATCTCTATCATATCGGGTTCGTCATGTCAACCATAGTACATCACCTCTAGAGAATAGAAGGTGAAGACGGAGTCGAATAACGCCTCGCCCCAACACCACCACCATTACTTGGCGACGACAGGAAACAGACGATCGATGAGTATTTCTTCAATGGGTCGCATATGCTCAACTTGGTGCCACAGTTCAACAAAGTTGATGCAGCTAGCAAACTATCAACATAAAGTTAGTTCGAGGAAAATACATATATGTCGGTTTCCTCAGTTCATTAATTTCCTTGTGGATATAATGTTCGTCTGAATTCACATATGGAAAGAGAAAAAACGGCACAGTTGCTGTAATTTTCAGTTGAATTTAGTTTGTTGTTCTGCCACTAGTACAGAATGTGTAATAGGTGGCGGTTCGGAACCCCCAATAGGTATCGGTTTTGTACCCGACACCTATTGGTCGGCACCAATGATAAGAGTTATTGGTGCCGGTTCTTCACCCGACACCTATTGGGCCAAAAAAGTGCCGGTTTTTCATTGAGAACCGACACCTATTCGAAGTAATAAGTGCCGGCGACTATTGAAAACCGACACGTATTATGATATAATAGGTATCGGTTCTCAATTGCAAACCGACACTTATTTGGACTAATAGGTGTCGGGTCTAGTTTTCAACCGACACCTATTTGGGATGTGCCGGTTTTTGTTTGAGACCGATACCTATTTGGGGTAATAGGTGTCGGTTTTTGTTTGAGACCGATACCTATTGGTCGTAATAGGTGCCGGTTTTTGTTAAAAACCGGTACCTATTTTCTTGAACGTACAAAAAAAATTATATTTAGTATAAATATTCCTCCATACAGCCACACAACAAGCGGACACAAAACATTTGAATTCCCATAGCAGGTCACATTTTGCAATGGTTCATACATCAAACATTATCACACTCATAGAAAACAAAGAGCCAAGCATTGAGCCAGATCCATGCAAACTTTGCACATGTTTTCAACTTACAGATAATCATGTTTTCAACTTTGATACAACATATACATGATCTCAGGTACACAGCAGATCAGGTTTAGGAGATTATATATATAAGTACCATGTATGGAAAAGCTTAGACAGAAGCATCAAGTGGGCTTCGAAAAACAGGTAAGAAATCTTGTTGCCTTGGTGTGTAACATGCAATATAGCTGGACATGTGGATCCAACTTGAATACTAGTTGATAAGAACAATCTCACACTCATTCTCATCTCTCTCTCTCTCTGCAGAAACACACATGGAGAGAGTGCAGTCCCAGAGACAGTACAGCGCACAATGTTGGTGAAGGGAGGCACAGCTGCACAACAACTACCATCTATTTGTCTGTTCTGTTTGATCTTAGCTAACACTAGGGCCGCTAGCCTCAAGGAAACGCACTCATGAAACGTGATATGCGCCAGTCTCGGGGATGACATGTTCGAAGATGAACCCGCAGAGTTGTTCAGCGAGGGCAAAGCAAACATGTGGCAACAACTTACTTGTTGGGAGCTTAAGTTTCTGCACATGAAATGATTGAATAAGTGAAAACGCACTATGAGTTTAGAAACGCGTATTTCCGTCTTAAAAAATAGACGAACCTCCGCATCCGTAATGTTTCAGTTGTCGATCTCCATGAAAGTCCACATAAATTTCATCGTGTAGAACCCACATGTGCTCGTTCCTTGATCTTGACGTTGGCACCAAGGGTGGCAGTTACCCGGAATGTATTTGAACAGGAGCGTGTCGAATGCACTTCTTCTTATACTTCACTAGTACCTTATTGAGGATGTCAATTACGGATTGGAAATCTTCTCGTGGTTTCCTCAATCCATCCGAACGAGGATTTTGGAATCATTTAAATGGATCACAAGAAGGATCCAGTGGTTCCTACATACAAAGGGACAGGGCAATTAAAACCGAGTAAAGACAAATGGTATGTGGAACGATAACCGCCTCACTTACTTAAAGTTGTAGGGCGTAAGAATCGTATTCATGTCCCGAAGCTTCACAAAGGAGCTGTACGGGTAGTCCAACACCATTTTTTGGGACGTTGGGCCTCCATCAATCTGATTTGAATTGACAATTGCTGGATCGAGGAATGCTAGTTTGTTACAAGTCGCTCTACATTCAAGCGCCCCCATTCGCATAAGGAAACAAGTTAGACAACTTACAAAGGCTAATAAGGGTATGAACTTAGAAATACTAGCTAGGGATTCGAGTATGCTTACAATGCCCATATTTGAAGCATAGATACGTCTAGCTCCCTCATTGTATAGTTGAAATAGTTCTTCAAATGTGACCCATTACACCATCGTCGTGATGAAAGTCATCGTTCTTGTAAAAGACACCGAACGTCTCCTTACCCTCCTTTGCCATCCGTAGGTACCACTCTTCTACCCTTCTCATCCGAGTGCAATTTGCAATGACGTTGCGATATTCGTCGGTGGTCAAAGGACCACCTAACTTGAACTTAGCGCCAAAGGTGCCTTCGGAATATTCTCCACATCGACAAACTCTTCAGCCCTGCACTTTGGAGAAATTCTTTCTCATTCTTCTTGGTGTCTTTTGTGAATTGAGCCTTCGAAAAATCTTGCAATTTCTTATTCGGATCGTGCGTTGAAAGTCCGAAATAGGTTGCTTCGGGCTGGTGGCCTTGCCATACGAATGAAGTGGTCCTGTACTTGAACCGACACTTTCGGAGATGGCTCGACTTTGTAGATATAGTCGCTTTCTTGGCCTTCTTAAGGGTCGATGGTTCAGACATATCTGTAGATTTGCAAAGTCGACCCCTCTTTTTGGGCTGGTCATCAGGAGCTCTTTGTGCCGGCGGAGGAGACGGGCTCTTACGTGGCAACGGTGGTGGAGGTGGCTACGGCCGAGACGATGAGGGAATAAATTTTTGGCCGCATTGGCTTGATTCCTTTCGCTAACCTCCTTCGCCACATCTGATGTTCTATAGGCCACAAATTCATCCCAGAAATTACGGCACCTACGATAATTGGGATCTTCAAAATTTGGTGTCCGCCCTCGCTTCACAAACTTTCTACAAAGGTCCGTCTTGAACTTTCGGAAGCTGACGCTCATCCTCTCAAGGGCCCTCTGCTTTGCGAGTTCTTCTGATCCCGTGGGAAATTGGAATGTCCGCTTCAACTTGTCCCAAGCAAGGTCCTTGTCTCTGTCTGGTACCGTCCACTCCAAATGATCTGGATCACTGCTCTTCCAGTATCGGTACTTGATTGGGATGTAATCCTTCACGATGACACCTATAGCATTTGAGTATGGGGTGAGTACCGACGCAGGAGCTGTAGGGTTCCCGTCTGGATCTAACGCTGTTATAGTGTAAAGGCCCGAGGGCATCCTAGTTGGACCTCTCCCCTTTTTTGTCGATGAGGTCTCGGTATCACCAGAGTTCACAATGGCCGATGGGGTAGCCTCCTCCACTCTTTCAGGGTTCAAGTTAAGAAAGCCACTTGGGCTACCAGGACCACCGTCGTTTTCTCCGGAAATTACAGGCATACTGTTATGTTGTTCTCGGGACATTTTCTACACTACAATGATCAAAAGTTTATTAGCTAATACCTCCACCAACAACAACCAAGTGGAGGACATACAAAAATATTAATAAGAGAAAAGAAACTTGGAGGTCACATGTACTTATGGTTATGGAGGCTTATTAGCTAGACATAGATCTAGAGAGAGAGTAAACTTAGAGAGAGAGAGGATGAAATAAAATATCTGTTTCGATAAATCTGGTTGAGCTTCCTCTTCATTCAGGATCAGCAAGGGACTCACCTATGGCTACCATGCAGGTAAAGTTTCTAGAGTAATATGCTTTCATGTATTGATACTATATATACTAGGATTCTTTCATGTTAAGTTGATTCAAGTAGAGTATACTCTTACATTGCCATGGAATCTTCTGTCTCAGGCAAGTGGCGCATGGCTTCTGTATAAATCAAATACAAGGGAGGAGAGCTTCCTTTTTGCTACTCTCAAAGGCTTTTCTATTTTTGATGACCGTGAAGGAACGAAAGATGAGTTAAGGCTTGCCATTGGGAAATCAGCAACAGTTAGAGACACATCATCTGCTGATGGCTATGATAATCCTAATGAACTTGATTCAGGTGAACGAAGAATACAAAAAGATCTAGGCCTTGAGTTCTTTGTGCCATCTGCTCGTAGTCTGTTGTCTAATGATGAAGATATTTGCGGGATAGGGAGGGAAAAATTCTATCAGGCCCTAGTGCTGAAAGATTCATTCATGT
Source organism: Oryza australiensis (assembly GCA_019925245.2). Lineage (NCBI taxonomy): Eukaryota > Viridiplantae > Streptophyta > Magnoliopsida > Poales > Poaceae > Oryza > Oryza australiensis. The sequence goes on along the minus strand of JAIFGZ020000439.1, from coordinate 1,076,647 downwards.
GCTCTGTTGTAAGGGGTTGCAATTTCGGAATGTCACAATAGTGGTATGCTCTACACTTTCAATATTTATTGTTTGTTCTCCATTTTCTTTTACTTGACATTTCTTTCTACCAACATCAAATAAAAAAAGAGGGAGTAGTAATTTATAATATATTTCTTTGGCTTGACAACACAATATCTTGCTGCAGAATGGTGAGTATTTGGACTCATGTACATCTCTGGGCAGTGATTGCTGGTATTCAGCATCAGAAAATGATCATGTCTACTTAGTAAGCGAAAATGAAGGCCTTCTATCTACTCACAGTGAGGAAATTACAGAAGATGTTGTAAAAAATACAAGTGCCAATAGATCAACAGAATTCATAATTGAAGTACAGGTATTGCTCTGAACGTCTAGCTATACCTGAGGTACTTAATCTTGGCCGTTATGCTGTTGGCTAGAATCAGATAAACTTGATTCTGAGTCAGTTGTGAAAGTTTGTGATACTGATCTCGAAGCAGGCAAGGCAAGGATATTATTGAGGAAATCAACTTTATCAATTCATACTTCTCATAAATTCATACTTCTCATAGAGCAGAGGCGATGTGTGAGCACAGGCTATATTTTGAGTTTGTTATGGAAAAAGTTTGAAGTAGCAGCAGCCTCATATACAGTGATAAAATGCACCAAATCCTAATAACAGCTGCAGCCCAGAGTCCAATGATTTCCTAGAAAGAACAAATGATGACAGCAAATTTCAAAGACTTACATCCAGAGCTGAACAGCCCCAAAGGCTGAGTTTATTCAGGTTAGCATGTTTTATTATCAACTTTTGGTAATTTTTTAATTAAACTTCTGTTGCAATGCATGGGAAATATGCTAGTAACTTTGATATAGTCAATCAAATCACACAATTTATATGAACTATAGGAAGGTAGTGGTCTGCGGGCATGCATATTATTTGGTTCGAATACAGATATAAGAAAATAAGTCTAAATTAAAGTAAGATATTTTTCTATTTTTAATTGAATGTTTATTGTTTTTGTTAACAAATCTTGAGAAACTTTTCACTAGTACAGAAACTTTTCACTATCTAAAGGAAGAAATGTCATAGTGCTTCGCAACACAACTAATGTCACAGTGAGACTAGCTAGGTGAGATCACCGCAGGCTCACAACACAAAACTAATTACACATTGCAACACAAGGAAAAAAAAAGGAAGAAACAAAACCCTAAAGGAACTTACATTGGTCCGGGTTGACTATGCCGAAGTGCTTCGCAGCGGGCTATGGGGGCGGCCGTCGGTGGAGGGATGATGCCGGTCGGCGGTGGAGGCGGGCTGGAGGGCGGCGACGCTGGACAGGTCGGAGGCGGTCGACGGCGGTCGAAGGGTGGGGTGGCGCTGCGGAGACGGAGGACGGGCGGGTGGCGCGGACGGGCCGGCGGCGGCGCGTGTTCGACGGAGGACGGACGGGCGACGCCGGACGGGTGGACGGGCGACAGATCTGGACGACGGCGGCGCTGGACAGGTCAGAGGCGGGTGATGGCGGTCGGAGGGTGGCCGGGTGGCGGGCGACGAAGGGCGGGTGGGCGGCACTAGACGGGTGAAATGGCGGCGGATCTGGACGACACCGAGGAGGCGGCGGATCTGGAAATATATATTCTAACTTTATAGGTGCCGGGTCCAAATAAAAACCGGGACCTATTAGGAGAAATAAGTGCCGGTTTTTACAAAAAACCGGCACTTATTAGGGAAAATAGGTGTCGGTTTTTAGTTGGAACCGACACCTATTCTCCAGTTCCATTTATGCATGCAACTTAGGCTGCCAATGGGCCTGATATGTATGCATCAATTGATATATAATCATCCAGCAAATTAAATCCAACCATTGATTGTTACAACGGGAGTGCACGCGAATATATTCATTCAGTTCCAAAATTACAGATTCATGTTTGTTACAATCAAATTCCAACTTATAAGTCGATCACTACGAGAATTTTTAAAAAATGTGACGTCTTCATATAAATGACATTATTTTATTTTGGTTACATAACTCTACGGTGATAGTCTCTTCAAAGTTGACAATCAAATACTTTGAATTAAAGAAAAAGACACAAATGACATAAATGGTGTCATTCATCTACTAACATATACACACAAATCACAAAAGAATATCATAAAGAATCACTACACAAATAATAAACAACTAAAATATACTAACCTTTAATTTTTGAAAATTTTTGGCAAAACCTTCCCCCCTCTGTTTCGTTCTACACATGAAGACCGAATAAAAATGGGCTAAGTGGCTGAAAGATGGCATTTATAGGTGGTCGGAATATAGGTGTCGGTTTTTAACAACAACCGACACCTATATTACGAAGCTTACAACGTAAGGAACCTTATAGGTGTCGGGTGAAGCGCAAAACCGGCACCTAAAGTATAAGTGTCGGTTTTTACTATTGAACCGACACCTATTTAGGACAAATAGGTGCCGGTTCTATTTAAAAACCGCCACCTATACTATAGGTGCCGTTTACTATTCACCCGACACCTATTTCGCACTATAGGTCGCGGTTATTAACAAGAACCGGTCCGTATTCTTTACATGCTACCTATATGCATTGTAGGTGCCGGATTTGTTTTAACCGGCACCTTTTTGGACGACACCAATGAGTTTTTTGTAGTAGTGTGCATGTTCAGGAGGAATACTGCCCCTGTTGAATGAGGCCCAATAAAATGTGATTAACAACTGAGAAGACCTGACCAACGGATTAACCGGATTAACCATTACTTTTATTTTAGTTATTTTGCATGCTGTTTGTAGTTTAGTAGATTGTTACTCACTAGACAAACGATCTTTAATATATATTAAAAACCCTCTTTAATACTGATTATAGCAAACCTAGACTAATAAATTTAGACTAATAAATTAAGACTAAAGATCTTGATTTTAGTACTGAAACCGGTACTAAGGATACATACTAAGTAAAAAAATATATGGGATATAAGATTTAAACTCAAGATCTCTCACCTCAATCTTCACACGCGTTACAATCTCACATACTATACATATCTAACTTCAATAGATATGCTTTCTTTTTAACTAATCCTGAAGGCATTTTTAGTATCGGAACCGGTACTAAAAATATAAAAATATAAAGCATCTTTAGTATCGGTTAGAAATAGAGCCAAAATATTTATATTTTTGGGTATCACGACGAAATATCTAGTTCCGGGTTTGTGATACCGCGAAAACTATGCGGTTTCGCGCGTATCGTGGGGTACGAAACGACATCCCCGCGGTTTCATTTGAATAATTTCGTGCGAATTCTAAAAATTAAAAATCTTTTTATCACAAAATATATTTATTGGTAATTCAAAAAAATAAATTTCACGCGATTTTGCCGCGAAAACCGTGGCATGTGGCGCGGTTTTCGCGAAAACCACGGCACGAATTTGGTTCAAATTTAAATTCCGTCACTGTTCGCGGTTCGTCATGGTTTGGGCCAAAAAACCACAGTTTTGACGCGGTTTGGGCGAAAACCGTGGCACGACAAATCGATTCAAATTCAAATCCGTTTACTGTTCATTTCTCCGCGGTTTCGACGGTTTTCACGTGGTTTTTGTGATATCGCCGGGTAGCAGCACGGTAGGCCAAAACAAAATATGAAACCTTGATCAGTTCTCTAGTAGTGACTGATTGCTTGGTATAGTTATCAAGTCATGAGGGTGCATGTTCATTCTTCAAATACTTCAAAAATCATGCCAAACTGACCATATCCACAATTATATATATATATATATATATATATAAATTATATAACAAATTTTATACATAAAAACAACATTCTATTATGAATTATTCATCCACAATAAAATATGTACATCGATAGGCATGCGCGTAGCGCTTATTAGTCTTCATCAACACCTACACACTTATTTTTTTTGCGCAGACCTACACACTTACACTTATTTATGCATACATGAATGAGGTGATCTGAACGCATGAAACACAAACTACACAAGCTAGGAACACACAACAATATGCTAGCTAGCACTTGCTAAGCTTCATGGGTCATGGCGAGCTTACTTGCCATGTCCACTGCCAGCGTATGAGCCGGCTCTGGACCCTGCATACGAGCCGGCACCAGAGCCTCCATGCGGGCCAGCACCGGAGCCCGCGTACGAGCCGGCTTCGGAGCCAGCGTACGACCCAGCGTCTCCGCCGTTGGAGACAGCATGCGAGCCTGCGCTAGAGCCGGCGTACGAGCCTGCACCGGAGCCACCATCTCCACCGTTGGAACCAGCATATGAGCCAGCCCTGGAGCCAGCGTATGACCCGGCACCACCTGGGCCCGCGTTCGAGCCGGCTCCTGACTCAGCGCTCGAGCCGGCCGATGAGCCTCCTCCACCTGACCTCGAGCTCGAACCCGAGCTTGAGCCAGACCAAGACCCAGAACCAGACCCAGACCCTGAGCCTGAACCAGAATAAGACCCGGAGCCTGAACCGGACGCGGAGCCAGAGCCGCCACCACCACCACCAATGCCAACTCCAATCCCCGAGCCGACTCCCAGGCCACCGCCGGTGCCGACGCCCAAGCCGCCACCGCCGCCAACTCCGAGGCCGCCGCCGAGGTTGACAGGTCCTTCCTGGCAGCGCGGCCCTCAGCCGCGAGAACGACCGCCGCGACCATCGCGACGCCCAACACGACCACGGCCTTCACGGAAGCCATCGCGCGCACACACCGGCCGGCCACAGCAATTCAGCAAACGCTGACACTAGTCGTGCACGCGCAGGTTCCAAACTCCGGTGACCCCACTGCTAAGCTAGCCTCCTCTGCGCGCTGTGGTGTTGTGGCTTGATGGATTGATAAGTTCGTGGTGGGATTTCCCGGTAGAATTTATAGGGAGCGCGCGGTGGTGGTGGTACGCATGAAGTAGCGCGGCGCGTCGTCGTAAGGTTGTAGTGGGGTTTGCGTCGGTGTCGCGAGGTTGTGGCCGCGGCCAGCGGAGGGCGGTCGCGTAGTGGAGCAATAATCCGGCCTGTCCCGCAGATTGGGCGCGCGCTCCTCCGCAATCCGATCGACACGTACGACGTAAGCCAGACCGGACCGAACTGATCATGCTCGTGTACCCTACTACCCCGAGTCCCCGCGATCAATGGTAGATCCACGTAAACACGGCTTCGATCGAATCTGACGAGTCGTGTCTGTTTATCGATCTCTGGTTGACCTCTCTCGCTCCTCCGTGCATGATTGGATTTGGTGGTCTCCAGCTAGCTGGTGCTCGTCATTTTCTCTTGTTGTCAACTGCGAAATCCGAGTTCCCACCAACTCCAGCCAATTTTGAGTTTCACGACGAACAACCAAAAAATCTTTGAATTTTTAGCATTTTTAATTTTTCTAAAGTTTTACAAAACTAATTTTTGGTTTCAAAAGAATTTTAAAAATCACTCACCTAGAGAACGATTTTGCTAACGTGGCAGATTGTCATTGGGCGTCGTCTGCCGCGCCGTGACATTTTTGCGGAAAAACCCCTTGCCGCCCTCGGTAAGGGCGGCGCGGTATTTTTATGGAAAAACCCCTTACCGCCCTCGACAAGGGCATTTTTTCACTATTGAAATAGATGGCTGTCTGCAAAAGGACGACCGCCCTGACAATTTTGCAGGCGGCCCCTTGCTGACCTTGTAGAGGACAATTTTTGTTAATCTCGCCTTCTGCAAGGGCGTTTTTTGGCTGGCTGGGCTCACAGAAAACCCTAAACCCTAAACGGCCTGTATCGTTGTTTGAGTTGAAGTAAATAAATTTTTCCCAATAAGTTCAAGCTCATGGTAGAATTCCTCCCGAGGAAGTTGGTAAAGTAAATCCAAAGTGATGAATATTTTCCCAATATTTATTGTTTTTATCCAATCCAAAGGAAGTTTAGTAAAGTAAATCCACATGAAGTTTATAAGAAATTGTTAATAACTACATAGTAAAATTTTTCATAGGATTAAATTACTACAAAATTTCGTACAAAATCCTTTGTTATAAAGAAGCCCTAGGCGTATTATACTTTGAAAGCAGGATGCTCCACAATTGACACAGTGACAACTTTTTAAGTAATACAAGCATAACTCAGCATATATTAATGATACAATACATGACATATGTTTCATAACAAGTATTCATGTAATTAAACCGCGGAACATATGCCATGGACACCCGATACAAATTAATCGGACCCGACGAGTCGAGCCTCAGCTTTCCTACGGACCCCTTCTATGGCGTTCAACGTGTCTTTCATTTTTCTAGTCCTTCTCAGCCTTGTACTCTGTTTGTGTTTCACATTCAGTTATCTTGAGGCCGTTATATTGGGGAATGACATTGTCGATCCACATAGTAAATCCGCACCTCCTTTGAATGCCCTGATAAAGAAACGTAGGTAGTCAGTTAGAGTGGCAATACTATTTAGATGTTAGCTGAATTGAAAAAACATAAGACGTACAACGAAATCGTCGTCTAAGTTGGGGCAAATGAAATATCTCCTGCCATATGTTCATGGTTCAAAGGAGGTAGCCATCTTGCAACGATCCCTACAACCACACCTGTGACGCTCCGACCATTCAGGATAACCTAATGGATTGTTCCTCCAATCTAGGATTGCGATTTCCGTCTACGTACGTACTCCATCCATGTGCATGAATTGTTCGGTCGACTCAGGCTGCGTTACCGTTGGACCGATGGAAGTAGGTATCACCATATCGATCCACTGTTCAAATCGACACCGTCGTACATCCTCCTGGTTGTATATTTGTGGCAATGAAATAAGTGATTAGCTTTACCGAGAAAAATTGGTACTCACGATAAAATCGTCGTCGACAATCTCAGGACACATGAAGCATCTTTGTCCTCGAGTTGCATGTCTAATGGACCTTATCACCTGGCAAAGGAGACCACAATGACATTCTGGATGTTCCCGCCATGTGGGTAGTGCGAACGGATCTAGAGGCCAATCCAAAGCTTCCGCAACAATTCGACGTTGGTACTCGGTCTTCTGCCGAAGGTAGTCCGACCTTGTTTCGCTAAGTGGGTAGGAACGTGTTTTGTCGGTTCGTGGGTTCTCCGAATCTATCCACTCAATGAAGTTGCACACTCGATGATATGCCTGCGTAAGATGTTACCATGATGTAGGAACAAGTTAGCGTATTGTGTATTAAGAATACGTATTACAAATCGGAGCATAGTACTCATACCTGATCCATGTTGGCGCATTGGAAGAATCGCCTCCCCCGAGTTTCTGAGTTTAGGGACGACGTAAGTATACAGGCATCCCCACAATGGCACAATGGACGGTCACACCATAGTGAAATCCAACCGCCCAAAGGATGAAGTCGCCAGTCCAGACGCTCAGGAAAGGGATGATCCATTCTAGCTAGAAGTGTAGGAAACAGAACGAAGATATGAAGAGCTCGTATTCGGATGGTGCAATATATAGTGGAGAAAGCAGAGGCACATCTCAAGCTAACATGAGTTAACTTATTGAACGGATGTGACAACACGTTCACGTGGCAGCACAAAGTGATTGATTCTGCCATAGAAAGCAGCGACAAAAGCTAAGTCCGGATGCCTTCACGTGCCAAAAGATGATAGCGACATATCGTACACATATCTCACGAACCAAAAGCTGATAGCGACCTATCGTAGACGTCTCTCACGTGCCAAAAGTTGTTCGTTTTTTTTTGAGTTGATGTTGCGCATACTATGTACTGTACGATCTATGTGATCACGGGCGAGTATGAATGGCCTAAAAGGTGCTCGTGACATATCAGTGCGACGACCCAACAGACTTATATACAAACAAGTAGCACAAAGTTACTAAGGGTAAATATTACAAATAGTTAGCACTAAGATACTACTATTGAGGCCTCTTACTCCTCTCCCTCCTAGCCTATGCCCTAACATGCCCCTGGGAGTACGTCAGCCTGTCGGGGAGGCACAACATGTCCTGCACGGACATCTGGTGCGAGCGTCTCTTATGGCTGCTCCTGGCTCTGCGGTGGTGGTGCTTCGCCAAGCTGCGAGGCACTGATGACGTCCTGCTCTAGGTTGTCAAAGTCGTCGCCACCACCTGACCCGCCTGCGTCGCCAACACTTGACCTGCCTGCCTGCGACGAAGATGCGCCCGAACAGAAAATCCTCGCCGAGTAACCTGCTGGAGTTTTGCAATGTTAAGCAACAGTCATGACAACTAGTACAGTTGTATTACGCAACGAACGACGCTTGCTCACCTCGTGACTGACTGAAGGGACACGGGATCGACGAACCGCTCGCTCTAGCAAAGGTCGCTGTGCTGGGCAGAGTCATGAACGGACGAGGGATCGACGAACCGCTCGCTCCAGCAAAGGACCCTATGGGCAGAGTCGGACCTACGAGCCATGTAGATTGTGAAAATGTGGACAAGGTTTGCATAGTAAACAATTTGGTAAGGAATTAACTTGTGGACGTTCCAGCACCGTGCGAAGTCAATCCTGGGGTTGGGGCGCGTGGACGGGGAATTGCAAGGACCGGTGGAGGTATCGCGTCCACGGCCGATCGATAGGAGAAGACACACATTATAGCGTGAACCTTTCTGTTTAGTCGGTCCGCGAGGGCCCTCTGCTCGACGTCGGTGAGGTACAGTCCCGCGTCCAGCCTCTGTGTCAACATGCTGACATCGGTGTGCAAGGCTCGTGCAGCATCGGCCTATGAAAGACATTAATAATCAATCGAACATAATGAAAGGAAGAAGCGTGCAGAAGATGGACTTACCCCCGTAAAGTAGTCCCGGTCACGGTGCAAGGGGTACGTGTCCATGACTGAAGGCTGGTGGAGCTGCGGAGCGGCCGGGGTGAAGGTCACGTGGGCACGCGTGCGTGGTAAGTACCAGCGAAGGTACACAGTGTAGTTGTCCTCAGAGTGGGGGAAGAGCTCGTCGATCACCTCCTTTGTGGCTATCAACCAGTCCTCCACGTATCGGTTAAGTCGAGGTACCCAGATTGTCCCTGCTTGCTGTCCCCGGTGAGTCAACCTGCAAAAAAACATTATGGTTATCGATCTGTTTAAAGCAATAGACATAATAGTAGTGAAGTGGAACAAAAATTACTCACTGATAGTCCTGGGGGGACGGGCATCACTATGTTTAATGGAAACCCCTGCCTCAGTCCGAACGCCTCATAACACAGTGAGGGCAGTGAGGCTCGACGTAGATGTCAAACACCATCGGCACCAACGTCAGCCAGTACGCCGCGTCACGCGTGCACAAGGCAGACAGACCTAGAGGAGTCTCGGCGATGGCCTACTTCGTGTAGGGCTCTGTCATGCCCAGAAATTCAAGCCAGAATTTCCACAGCTAATTTGTGCATTAAACCCTCGTACAGGCATCAGCCGAGGTACACAAATCGACAATTATTGATATTACATAATTCACATCTTAGAAACAATATAAAATAATTACATAAATGCAGCGGAAAAGAAAAAAAGACTGACTAAACTGAAGCTAACACCGCGACGGAACTCCAAAACACCACAGGCAACCTTGACGGCGGACGCAAGCCTAAACCTCGTCGAAACTTTCTTCTCCTACAACCTCTTGCTCTGGAGGGGAAAATTAAGCAAGACCGAGTACAACCACCGTACTCAACAAGTTATACCGGAAGAGGAGGTATGATGCAGGATAAATATCAAGAAAGGGATATAGGCTCATTTGCATAAATAGCATTTCAGAAACAGTAATAATAATTAAAAGTAGTAAAACAGTAGTAATAATTAAGCAACATTAAATAAACACTGTCCAACGTTAAAACCACGTTGCAAGAGGCCCAACCATCCATCTATACTAGTCAAGTCCCAACAGTTCATTCATGTAAATAAGTGAGACTAATCAAGGTGAATCTGGTCGATCGCTCATAACCGTGGGCACGACAATTCGAATAGTTTTACTCTGATGAGAGGTGTACAGCTGTACCCACAAGACACAATCCCACGACATGTTACTGTGTGCCGGTGTACCACCAAAATACCCCGGAAAGGAACTATGACTGGACGCTTCACATAACCCCCTCTAACCAATCGTACCACACCAAGGTTTCGCCCCTACTCCCATCGGGGTAATGGGCAGCCCCCTCTCGTGTCGCGGTGAATCTGGAAGCCTATCAACCCTTAAAACTGGGGCCGACCCAACTCCATCACGCCCACCCTCACTAGGGTATGTCAGCTAGAGACAACTACGCTACAGACCCAGCCATTACCCATGCTGGCTTGTGGTATGCACGGTAATTCTTCCAAGGTTTTCCGAGAACCGGTCCTTAATTGTCATGAGCACGCTAACCAATATCCAACCATGTTCTAACAACCCACCATTGTCATTATTCAGTATCATTAGAATGGAGTCACAAACTTGACATCATCTGAGAATTAGTCTATAATATATAATTGATTAATGTGATCTCCTTAAGTGAGCTAGTTGAGCTAAGCATGGCTAACAATGATCTATACCCACATCTAGTCATATTGAACCCAAGTTATCAATGGTATAAGGTATACAATTCCTATGGTTGAGTATAATAGGTATAATAATCCCATAAAATGACATTCTAAAACATATGCAATATTTGAGAGAAAAGAGATATTTAAATAAAATAGGCACAATATGATCAATGTAAAGTATTACTTGCCTTGCTCTGGAGATTGGGAGACCTCCGCGACTACTTCGAGGAAGACGGGATCACCGGAACTATCGGAATGTACACGACAAACAAAGCACTTTCAACAAAAGATGCTAAAAGTCTACTTAAACAACACAACAAACTATTTTTAATGGATTCTTGACATTTTTTTTGGATTTAATGAAATTTGAATAGACTAAAACGGAGCTCGGATTAAAAAGATATAAATTTTAGAAGTTTACTTGCGATTTTTAAACTAAACAGAAAAGACTAAATTAATTATTACACAATTAAGTCTCGGGTTGACGTCAGAGTGCACGGGTGGCTAGGGCTGACATCAGCATGATGTCATGCTGATGTCAGCGGCAGCGGCGCGGTCAGGCTGATGCCTGCTCAGTCCACGGTGGACGAGTCCACGACAGGGGCGACGGCGGCTTGCCACCCACGCGGCGGCCATCGGAGGAATGGCGGCGGATCGAGGCGCGCGCGTGTGTGCGGGATCGAGCGGCTCGGATGCGCCCGATCCGGCGATCGGACGGCTGCGGGTGCGCTACGGTTAGGGTTTTGGGGGTGGCGGCGGCGGCGACACGTGGCTCCATCGCAACGGTGGTGCGGGGCGGCGAGATTGGACGGTCCCGATCTACCACGTAGTAGATCTGACGGTTGGGTGGCGGCTCGGGTTAGGTTTTGCGCGGGCGGCGGCGGCCGAGCTTTGGTTGCCGGCCATGGCCGCGCGGCGGCCAACCGGGCTTCAGTGATGCGGGAAACGACGGCGGGCGGCGCGGAGCACGGGAACGACGCGGTGACGAGCGCCGCGGCTAGGCGCAGCCGCGGATGACGCGGGACGACGACGCACCGCGGAATCCCGAAAGAAAAAGGGAGCGACGAAGCTCACCGGAGACGGGGAAGGAGGTGGCGGCCGATGGCGGCGAGCGGCGGTACGGCGGGGACTAGGGCTAAAACGGCGGCGACGACAAAGGGAAGGCGCGGCTACACGAGTGGGCTTTATAGGGGGCTAGGGGAGGCCGAATCAGGTACGATTGACCCAGGTTTCTTGCCGACGCAAACGGACAGGGGGAGAGAGAGAGTGAAAACGACGGCGGCGGTTTGGATAAGGTGGCGGGCGTTGGGGCGCGGAAGGGTGGCGCCGGGCGAAGCGCTCGGCACGGCGTGGGCCCGACGCGGCGCAGATAGGATGTGGGGCGGCGGCGGCGGGCCGCGCTGGGCACGGGGAAGGCGGCCCGACAAGTGGGGCCCACCTGTCGGTGGCCCACGAGCGAGAGGAAGGCCCGGCGTACTTCGCGCGGGCTAGTCGGCTTGGCTTGGGCCGAAAGGAGAGGAGCTGGGCCGTCGGGTGAATAGGAAACGATTTTTGGGACTTAATTTAATTGTAGATTTCTTATTTAATTGATTAAAAATATTTCTAGTGCTCGAAAATTCCCGTAAAAATCCTATTAGTGTATTTTGACACGTAGAATTTAAGAAAAATCCTACCGTGCCATTTCCATTTATTATTTGCATTTGAAAATTACTTGTTGGCTCCAAATTAAATCTAGAAATTTTGATTATTTCAGGGTAAATTATTTAAACGATTTAGGGGCAAAACTCGGGGTGCGACAAACCTACCCCCCTTAAACGGAATCTCGACCTCGAGATTCGGAGGCACTGGCGAAGAGATGCTGGTGCGCAGCCTTGAACTCATCTTCTCTTTTCCAAGTAGCTTTTTCTTCGGAGTGATGAGTCCACTGAACTTTGCAATCTGATAACCTTGTTCCGAGTCCTTCTCTCACTGGTCTCGAGAATACGAGCTGGTTTCTCCACATAGGTCAAGTCCTCTTGAATTTCAATCTGGTCTGGATTCGCCTGCTCTTCTGGTACCGTCAAACATTTCTTTAACTGAGACACATGGAACACGTCGTGAATACCAACCATGTTGGATGGAAATTCCAGCTGATAGGCTACTTCTCCTTGATGTTCCCGAATTCTGTATGGTCCCACAAAACGTGGTGCAACTTGCCTTTGGTTTGAAAATGATGTACTCCCCGGAGACGGGTAACACGAAGGTACACATAATCCCCTGCTTCAAAAGCGAGATCTCTTCGACGATTGTCTGCATAGCTCTTCTGCCGAGATTGCGCAATTCTCAATCTTTCCCGAATTGTTCGAACTTTTGCTTCTGCTTCACTTTATCACTTCTGTGCCAAACAACTGACGTTCACCAGTCTGATCCCAGAAAAGGGGTGTGCGACACTTCCGTCCATACAACGCCTCATAGGGTGCCATTTGAATGCTGGCTTGATAACTGTTGTTATAGGAGTATTCTGCATAAGGCAAACTCTTATCCCACGCTTTACCAAACTCAAGCGCACATGCTCTCAGCATGTCTTCCAGAATTTGATTCACTCTCTTGGTTTGACCATCTGTTTGCGGATGATAGGCCGTACTGAAGTTCAAATGGGTACCAAGCTCTTCTTGCAACTTCTTCCAGAACTTGGAAGTAAACTGACATCCTTGGTTAGACACGATCTTCTTAGGCACTCCATGTAAACACATGATTCTAGCAAGGTATAGCTATGCTAGCTTCTTTCCCGAGTAGGTAGTATGCACTGGTATGAAGTGAGCCACCTTCATGAGTCGATCCACGACTACCCAAATTGAATCATACCCTGACGATGTGTGGGGTAAACCTGTGATTAAATCCATTCCAATTTCTTCCCATTTCCATTCCGGAATCGAGGGGTTGCAACAATCTTGCGGGCCGTTGATGTTCTGCCTTGACTCGCTGACAAACATCACAAAGCGCGACAAATTCAGCTATTTCTCTCCTCATAGTGACCCACCAAAACTTCTCTTTGAGATCCTGATACATCTTTGTACTGCCCGGATGAATTGAATATTGGGTTTGGTGAGCCTCGGTGAGAATCAAGTTCTTCAATTCCTTGTCCTCAGGTACACAGTCTATTACCCATCCAGATGGTTCCGTGTTCATCCTCAGTGAAATCACGTGCTTTTCCAACTCTCATATTCTTCTTGAGTTCGGCAATCTCGGGATCTGATGCCTGAGCAGTCCGAATTTGATCAATGAGAGTGGGTTGAGCTTCCAGAGTGGCCACAAAACCATAATCCATAACCTGTAGATTTAGGCGCTCAAATTCTCGTTGCAACTGATCACACATTCTTTCTATGTTGATGGTGTTGTAGTAACTCTTCCGGCTCAAAGCATCTGTTACCACATTAGCTTTGTTGGGATGGTAATGTATCCCCAAATCATAATCCTTGATCAATTCCAACCATCTTCGTTGACGAAGGTTCAAGTCCGGTTGGGTAAAGATATACTTGAGACTTTTATGATCTGTATACACTTCACAATGATTGCCGATTAAGTAGTGTCGCCAAATTTTCAAGGCATGGACCACTGCGGCTAATTCCAGATCATGAGTCGGATAGTTGTTCTCATGTGGGCGCAACCTACGAGAAGCATATGCGACCACTTCGCCTTCTTGCATCAACACACATCCCAGCCCTTTGCTGGACGCATCACAATACATTTGGAAATCTTTTGCTGGATCCGGTAGTATCAATACTGGCGCAGACACCAACTTCTTCTTAAGCTCTTCAAAACTCTTGTTACATTCCGTTGACCACTTAAATTTCTCATCTTTCTTCAACAACTGAGTCATCGGCTGATTTTGGAGAAATTCTCAATGAAGCGGCGGTAATAACCCGCAAGTCCAAGAAAACTTCGGATCTGAGTGACTGTTTTTGGCGGAGTCCACTTGGTCACTGATTCCACATTTGACGGATCCACGGCTACTCCTTGAGCAGTCACAATGTGGCCGAGGAACTGCACTTCCTTTAACCAGAAAGCACACTTGCTAAACTTGGCGTAGAGTTGATGATCCCTCAACTTCTCGAGCACTAACCGGAGATGATGCTCATGTTCCTCCTCGGTCTTGGAGTTGATCAAAATGTCGTCAATGAACACCATGACAAATTTGTCCAAAAATTCCATAAACACCTTGTTCATCAGATTCATGAAGAAGGCCGGTGCGTTGGTCAATCCAAAAGACATGACCGTACACTCATACAGACCATACCGAGTGATGAAAGCGGTCTTGGAAATTTCCTCTTCCCGAATTCTCAACTGAAGGTAGCCTGATCGCAGGTCTATCTTGGAGAATACCTTTGCCCCCTTGAGTTGATCAAACAAATTATCAATCAGGGGTAGAGGATACTTATTCTTGATAGTGACCTCATTGAGTGCACGATAATCGACACAAATTCTCTTGGTCTTGTGTTTTTTCTCTACAAATATCACCGGAGCACCCCAAGGTGACGTGCTCGGGCGGATATAACCTTTCTGCAACTGTTCATCCACTTGCTTCTTTACTTCTGCCAACTCGTTGGCTCCCATTCTATACGGCCTCTTGTGGATCGGAGCAGTTTCGGGTATTAAATCAATCCGAAACTCAATCTCTCTTTCGGGCGGCATCTTTGTTAGGTCTTCCGGAAAAACTTCAGGGTACTCTCTGACTATGGGAATATCTTCTAATTTCGTAGGGATCTTTGCTGCTACTTCAGATGATTCCCCAGTAGAAACATGATTCAAACTTGCTACAGTCTTGGCTTGTATGGGAGAACGAAAAACAATCTCTTGTCCTTTTCCATTGATCAAAGTAATTGTGCGACTAGCACAATCAATTACTCCCTTATGTCTTGACAACCAATCCATCCCAAGAATGACATCTAGGCCTTTGGATTTAAGAAGGATAATGTTGGCTAGAAATTTGGATCCTTGGATTTCTATTGCCACCGAGGGATAATACTGAGCAGTGTCCAAATGGTTCCCAGGGGTTTGAACCTACATAGGTATCTTAAGTTCTACTACTGATAATCCATGTGTCCCACAAACTGCTTGGAAATAAATGAATGCGTAGCACCAGAATCAAATAATATTGTAGCAGGATTGAGACTCACAGGAAACGTACCCAGTATAACTTGGGAGCTGCCTACGCTTCCTCTGCGGATGCATGATTGACACGGGCCTGAATGAACCTGCGTCTAGCGCGCCTTGGCTTTGGACACTTGTCTGCAAAGTGCCCAGGGTTACCACAGTTGAAGCAGACTCCTGGCTTCCCTCCGGAGTCCTTTCTTGGAGGTGGTGGCTTGGAGCTGCTGGGGTGGAGCGGTTGGAGGACGCGGGGCTGAATTGCGTTGCTGCTGTGCACTGCCACTACCACTACATCCAGCTTGAAAATTCCCTGGGTGATAAGGCCGATGCTGACGAACAATCACGGTGGTAGGTCCATCCTGACTTTCGGACATGAAACGCGGCCTCTGCTGATTTCCCTGCTGTTGAGGAGGTCTGAAATGTACTGCCTTTCTTTTCTTGAGCATCTTGTTGCGATGGTCTTCCTGCCGAATGGCCTTGTCAACCAGCTTCTCAAAGTTAGCATACTCCCCTGAGATCAGCTTGTCAGTAAGTTCATCATCCAAACCAGCTAAAAACTTTTCTTGTCTTTCTGCATCGGTGCGCACGTCCTCTGAGGCGTAACGTGCAAGACGGTTGAACTCATGCAGGTACTCAGTAACCGACCTGTTGCCCTGCTCAAGAGAACGAAACTCACGCTTCTTCTGCGCGACTATTCCCGCAGGAATATGTGTTGTCCTGAAACTGTGACAAAACTCTTCCCATGTGACTGCTACTCCAGCTGGGCGAGTAACCAAGTAATTGTCCCACCAAGCAGAAGCGGGACCTTGCAACTGATGAGTAGCAAAAGAGACTTTTTCTTGGTCCGTGCACTGCAGTAGATCTAGCTTCTTCTCAATACCATGAAGCCAGTCATTGGCCTCCATAGGATTGGTGGTGCTGGAGAAGGTCGGCGGTCGGACGCGAAGAAACTCTGGCAACATAGACTGGGGTGGTGGAGGAGCAAATTGGTTATTCTGCTGCTGCTACTGCATCTATTGCAACATCTGTTGTTACATCTGCTGGTGCTGTTGTTGTATCTGCTGCATCATCGCAACCATCATCTGCGTTTGCGAAGCAAGCACATGAGTAATAGTGGGATTCTCATGTGGCGGCGGAGGAGCATTGCCATTGACATCATGATTGTCATTGTTGTTGCCTGACTGCCCATTGTTGTTGTTCGCTCCACTGGTCCTGGTGTTCACCATCTGGAGAAGACGACCGAACAAAAGAGAGAAAAGAAAAAAACAGACTGACTTAGAAACTAAACATTATTATTGGAATTCAAATGCATTGTTCCGATCTTGATTAAAACAAGGAAAAGCATGAAACATACTTAATTGGTCAGCCATACCACACTCAATATAGACTGCCAGCTAACCCACACATAGCAGCCTAACACACAACAACTACTAAGAAGACAAACTAAGCAAAAGGTAAAACTAGGGATGGCGACTAGAACAATCCGCGAGTCGTGGAGTCGAAACTGCTTCCTTCAGAAGATCCCCATTCTTCAGAACGGCTCGTGGAGTCCTTCGTCTTCATCTCGGACTTCGACTTTTCCGAATCGGTGGCCGTAGCCCATCCAATCCTGCCTCTTTCCTCAGAAGAACTCCGAGTCTCTTATGAATCCATGTCTTTAGTTGAATCCTCAGAGCTTGAATCACTGGAGATGGAGATCCAACCGTTGTTGCCACCTCTGCGCTAGTATGCCGAAGCCGGGGCGAATGCTAGAGCAGATCATGCAGCCGGAGGAACTGGGGCAGGCGCCGGAACTGAAACTGGTGGAGCAGGAGGAGCTGGAGGAGGCGCAGGAGGAGTCGGTGGAGGAATCGGGGCGCCAACTGGATACAGACACGTGCAGTGGTGGTCTTCCGAGGCGTAGTACGAATCCTGACACCACCTGGTGCTGGGAGTCCTTTCAACTCAGCGACTTCCTTCTTGAGACGGACCGCTTCGTCTTGCAGACTCACGATCCTCATCATCTTCTTGTCGTTCAGCTCCTTGGCTACCTTGTGCAAGTCTGAGTGCATCTTGTCCAGTCCCCTGATCACCGTGCACATGCAACCAAAAGTAGAGTCATTCTCATCTGCTGTAGACTTGAAAGCACTGACGTCGGAGGAACTGCCACGACGAGGATGGTAGCGATAAGCGGAGGTGCGAAGGTCGTCATCGTGCAACTCCCTCATCCTAGTCATCATCAGATACACAACTTCTTGATAGACATGATCCGAGGTGCCTCCTGAAGCTGTGACTTCCATGTTGGGAAGACAAGTCCCCACAAAACCGTGAACCTCCAAACGGACACGGTGAGGCAACTCGCCACTGAGAGGTGCGACTATAGTGTACTCCGGCGCTCCAGGATACCCAACTGCCAGGGCCATGCGTGCCAGCTCTGCGACGAAGCCCACCATTCCTTTTCCACAGTGCGTAGCTGGGGAACCTGCCATCTATGGAAACAAAGGGGTGGAAATCAAAGCATGCTCAAAACCAAAAGACCAAAAACCCATTTTCACAAATTCTAAAACCCTAGACTCGACTTCACTTTTGAAAACACCCCTTTTTTTTAAAAACTCATGCAAATGAAAAGATTAGAGGGCTCTTAAGGTTTCCAGTTGGCTTGTCTACAGTCAAGGCCGGCTCTGATACCAACTTGTTACGCCAGAAATTCAAGCCAGAATTTTTCGCAACTAATTTGTGCATTAAACCCTCGTCAAGGCATCAGCCGAGGTACACAAATTGACAATTACTGATATTACAGAATCCACATCTTAAAAACAATATAAAAGAATTACATAAATGCAGCGGAAAAAAAGGCTGATTAAACTGAAACTAACACTGTGACGGAACTCCAAAACACCACAGGCAACCTTGACGGCGGACGGAAGCCTAAACCTCGTCGAAACTTTCTTCTCCTGCAACCTTTCGCTCTGGAGGGGGAAAATTAAGCAAGACTAAGTACAACCACCATACTCAACAAGTCATACCAGAAGAGGAGGTATGATGCAGGATAAATATCAAGGAAGAGATATAGGCTCATTTGCATAAATAGCATTTCAGAAGCAGTAATAATAGTTGAAAGCAGTAAAACAGTAGTAACAATTAAGCAATATTAAATAAACACTGTCCAATGTTAAAACCACGTTGCACAGGCCCAACCATCCATATATACTAGTCAAGTCCCAACAGTACATTCATGTAAATAAGTGAGACTAATCAAGGTGAATCTGGTCGATCGCCCGTAACCATGGGCACGGCTATTCGAATTGTTTTACTCTCATGAGAGGTGTACAATTGTACCCACAAGACACAATCCCACGACACGTTACCATGTGTCGGTGTACCACCACAATACCTCGGAAAGGAACTATGACTGGACGCTTCACATAACCCCCTCTAACCAATCGTACCACACCAAGGTTTCGCCCCCACTCCCATCGGGGTAATGGGCAGCCCCCTCTCGTGCCGCGGTGAATCCGGAAGCCGATCAACCCTTAAAACTAGGGCCGACCCAACTCCATCATACCCACCCTCACTAGGGTACGTTGGCTAGAGACAGCTACGCTATAGACCTAGCCATTACCCATGTTGGCTTGTGGTACACACGGTAATTCTTCCAAGGTTTTCCGAGAACCGGTCCTTAATTGTCATGAGCACGCTAACCAATATCCAACCATGTGCTCACAACCCACCATTGTCATTATTCAGTATTATTAGAATGGAGTCACAAACTTGACATCATCTGAGAATTAGTCTCTAATATAATAATTGATTAATGTGATCCCCTTAAGTGAGCTAGTTGAGCTAAGCATGGATAAGCATGATCTATACAACGATCTAGTCATATTGAACCCAAGTTATCAATGGTATAAGGTATACAATCCCTATGGTTGAGTACAATAGGTATAATAATTACATGAAATGACATTCTAAAACATATGCAACATTTGAGAGAAAAGAGATATTTAAATAAAATAGGCACACTATGATCAATGTAAAGTATGACTAGTCCTGCTCTGGGAGACTGGGGGACCTCAGCGACTACTTCGAGGTAGACGGGATCGCCGGAACTATCAGAATCTACATGACAAACAAAGCACTTCAACAAAACATGCTAAAAGTATACTGAAACAGCACAGGAAACTATTTTTAATGGATTCTTGACATTTTTTTGGATTTAATGAAATTTGAATGGACTAAAACGGAGCTCGGATTAAAAAGATATGAATTTTAAAAATTTACTTGTGATTTTTAAACTAAACAGAAAAGACTAAATTAATTATTGTGCAATTAAGTCCCGAGATGACGTCAGCGTGCACGAGTGGCTAGGGCGACGTTAGCATGACATCATGCTAACGTAAACTAGGGCGGACGGCGGCGACTCGCGTCGCCCTAGGGTGGCGTCGCCGCGGCCGACGCAAGCGACGGCCGGCTCGGTCCACGGTGGACCGAGTCCAAGGCGGGGACGGGTGTGGCTTTCCGCCACACGGAGGCCATTGGAGGGATGGCGGCCGGATCGCACGGCGGGGTGTGCGCGCGGGATCGGGCGGCTCGGATGCGTCCGACCCGGCGATCGGACGGCTGCGGGCACGCTAGGGTTAGGGTTTTGGGGTGGCGGCGGCGGCGACACGTGGCGCCATCGCAACGGTTGTGCGGGGCGGCGAGATTGGATCCCGATCTACCATGCGGTAGATCGGACGGTTGGGAGGCGGCTCGGGTAAGGGTTTGCGCGGGCGGCGGCGGCCGAGCTTTGGCCGCCGGCCATGGCCGCGCGGCGGCCGGCCGGGCTTCGGGGACGCGGGAAAGGGCGGTGGCGGGCGGCGCGGAGCACGGGAAACGACGCGGTGACGAGCACCGTGGCTCAGGAGTGGCGCGGGATGATGCGGGACGACGCCGCACCGTGGAATCCCGAAAGGAAAAGGGAGCGGCGGTGCTCACGGAGACGGGAAAGGAGGCGGCGGCCGACGGCGCGCGGCGGCGCGACGGGGACTAGGGCTAAAATGGCGGCGACGACAAAGGGGAGGAGCGACGGCGCACGAGCGGGCTTCATAAGGGGCTAGGGGAGGCCAAATCGGGTACGATTGGCCCGGGTTTCTCGTCGGATCAAACGGACACGGAGAGAGAGAGAGAGAGCGAAACGGTGGCGGCGGTTTGGATAAGGTGGCGGCCGTTGCGAGGCGTGGGAAGGGCGACGCCGGTGCGACGAGCACGCCTCGGGCCCAGGCGTGGGCCCGACGCGGCGCGAGGCGGCGCGGAGAGTATGCGGGCGGCGGCGACGGCGGCCGGGCGCGGGAAAGACGGCCGGACAGGTGGGGCCCACCTGTTGGTGGCTAGCGAGCGAAAGGAGGCGGGCGGACTTGCGCAGGTGAGCTGGCTCGGCTTGGGCCGAAAGGAGGAGCTGGGCATTGTCGGCCCGGTTAGGAATGGGCGAGAAAAGTACGGGGCCATACGGGTGAATAGGAAATGATTTTTGGGACTTAATTTAATTGTAGATTTCTTACTTAATTGATTAAAAATATTTCTAGTGCTCTGAAAATTTCCGTAAAAATCCTGTTAGTGTATTTTGACACGTAGAATTTAAGAAAAATCCTACCATGCCATTTCCATTTATTATTTGCATTTTAAAATTACTTGTTGGCTCTAGATTAAATCCAAAAATTCGATTATTTCGGGGTAAATTATTTAAACGATTTTGGGGCAAAACTTGGGGTGTGACAGGCTCCCGGATGATGTCGGAAGCCTGCAGACGGTCGAACTTGAAGACGAACTCCGGGTAGCTCCGTCTGACCTGGAAGTGGGTGTAACGGCGCTGTGACACATAGAGAACCAATTGTTGAGAACAGAGTCGTATATAATATGAAATTTGAAATCAAGACAAATTGTACTTACGTTACGGCGACACCAGTAAGTGCCCATCATCGACCCATCTTCTAGGGTGTCGGTTGCGGTTCCTGACTAATACGAAGCGATGTCCACGAGATCGCGAACCGCTCAACTGCCCAGAGGTGAATAAGGAGGGGGCAGCCAGCGAATATCGCCCCCGCATCCGTCTTGCAGCAGGCCTCGCACAGCGCATAGTATGTGGCTGCGAGGACTGCCCATCCCCAGCTCCACTACAACACACACCCTATCTCAGCATCCGCGATCGCTCGGGCGTAGTGGATTAGGCCCTTGTCCACCGCGTGGCCTGTGGTGCTGGTGAACATCACCCAGTTGAACATTCGCAAGAGGTACGCCTCTAGGGAGCGTCTCACGGAGTACTCATCAGCGTCAGGGTGGAGCTTATCAGTCTACAAGAAAAAGCAAACGATGTTACAACTAAGAAGATTTCAGGAAAATAACAAAGCTTTCAAGTAAACTTACTGTGAACTACAGCAGCCAAGCCTTCGTAGGCTGGTGTACGTGTGCAGGGGAGCAACTGGCGAGATCCCAGGTAGCCTCATCACGCGTGCGAATTCCTGTACAACCGCCCTCCGCATGCAGCACACATTCCTGCACAGCTTGGACGCGGTTGATGCCACGCCTTCTCCTCTCGACACACATTATCTCGTACCTATGAACTTGGGTACCTTGGGAAATAACTCTGTGCTTCATAGCCTTTGCTATTTTGTCTTTCATATACTTTTTCACCACATTCCCAAATACAATGTTGTTATCAGCCATCAATGAAACAATTTTCTTGTATCTGTCCCTGAAGTATGCCTGTGTGCCATGAAGGATAAATTCAATAATACCAACCAATGGGATTCCTCGCACTCCTCACATTACCCAGTTGTAAACCTAGGTTGGTTGTCATTATACCATATCGAGACCCATCAGTGTCATACAAAAGAGACCACTTTTCTTTCAGTTCATTCTCTATCCAGTGTGAGAAATTACGGATTGATGATGCAAACCTCCTTCTCATTGTGGCGGGTCATCATATAGTGGACCAAGAGGTACTGGAGGCTCGTCATCCTGTGGCCGACGAGATTGCTCGTCGGTTTGCTTCGTTGTCAGCTCATCCAACCTCCTCCACAACTCATTGAATTTCTTCTCTTGATTCTGACCACATAGCATCTTAAAGAGATCCATCAGGTACTTGTTCTTGAATTACTTGTAGAAATTTGCTCCCATATGATGCCTGTACCATCTACTCCGAACATCATGCCACCTAGCTGGAAGTCCCCTCTCCGGCCAACCATTCTGCAGGTAGTCAATTGCCTTCAACATGCCCGCATGACGATCATGTATGAGGCAAACATTGGGCCTGATACTCACGTCTTGGCAGTGAACTCTCTCCAAGAACCAATACCAGCTTTCAGTGTTCTCGCTCTCGACAAATGCAAAGGCCATAGGTAACACCTGGTTGTTCCCATCGGCTCCAATCGCCGTCAGTATCTGACCTCTGTATTTGCCTGTCAAAAAGGTTCTATCTATGCACAACACAGGGCGACAGTGCACAAATGCGTTGATGCAAGCACCAAGCGAGAAAAAGGCTCTTTGCAGCACACTCTTGCTCGGGTCAGTAGACGACGGAAATGTCTGAATGTCATAGTAGGTGGGGGTTTTTCTGAGCAATGATGGCTAATAGACGAGGCAAATTGTCATAGGATGCTTCAAATGTGTCATACCTCATCTCTAAAATTTTTTGTTTCACCCTCCAAGCCTTGGAATAGCTTATAGTATACTTCAATTTGTATTCAATGTGTCTAATAATGGAGCCCGGTTCAAAATCCGTGTTACAAACAACATCGCTGTACATCTCACCGATTACAAAAGCTGAGATGATGTTGCGGTGATACTTATCCACCCCTGGCAACCAACATGTGTGCTCGGTCACAATGCTCACTTTCCAATAGTCATTCCATTGCCCTTATATGCATGCACACGCCACGAACAATCCTCCTTTATGCACTTCACTTCATACACATAGTTGGTTGACTTCACCACCCTAAACTCTCTATGCAAGGAGACCGCCAATGCTTCACGGCCTTTTTTATGTCTTCCTTATGAGCATACATGGCACCCTGGATTATCTTGTTATCTTAGTATTCAAAAGATACTTGCTGCTCCTCTGACATAACAAGTCTAGAGAAATCTGTTTTTGTCCAATCAATGGGCATTACATCTTCTTCCTCGTCGGATGATTCATTGTCCTCTGTCTGCTCATCTTCAGAATCTTCTGAAGGGTTGCGCGGAGGCTACGCTAGCCGAAAACAAAAATTTTAACCGCGCAAACCAGGAACACTTGCAAGTAAGGGCCGATAGATCGTTACCGATTGGAGTAGAGTGCTGCGGAATAGCCAATCAGGGCAATCCGATCCGGAACAGTGTAGCCGATTCCGGAGACGCCGATACGCCAATCAGCCGATTCGAGTCGTCCGGCCGCGTTCTCACGCCTCGCTCCGATGCGCTCGACCGCAGCCGATTCCACCACGCCCGATCGCTCCGATTGCGGCCGATCCGGCCGATCAACGGCGCGCAACGTAGCGCGCCTCTGCCGTATCCACACGTCCGGGACGAACGCCGTACACCCGTGTGCTAGCACGCGATGCAAGGCTAGGGTTTGGCTCGAAGGTGGGGAGGGTTTCCGTGGAGATTGATCTCGGCGACTTCTGTTGCACGCGATGCAATTGACGTGCCACAACTCTCCACCCCTCCCTCCTTTATATAGAGTTGGCCGACGGGACTAGTGGCCGATTAGGACTCTATTTTGAATCGGATCTCATCCGTATCTCATAGAGTTGGCCGCCCACACGTCGTAAGCCCATAGGACTCTATCCGATCGGATCCCTATCCGATCGAGCCGTATCCGAGTCCAACTCGAATGCATGTTCTTATCCCCTTAAGCGTGCGACCCTGTAGGTTCAGGTATACTCGGTTTCGGCTATAGTCTAACTTAGCCGATCGTCGGCTCGAGTCTAACTCAGCCGACCTGTCAACAGCGGTGCCTAGCAGCACATATTGACACCATAGTATACAAGAATAATATCGGCTCGAACCTGTAATGTGTACACAAATCCCTTTGCCTCACGATACCGCTTAAGCTATAGGCAAGATGTGTGCCATCCCTTCAATAGCTTAACCATTCACTCGAACCGTATTGGATTATCTGTCTGTTGATTGACTCCTCAATCAACTTAGCATGGCCATGCATTTCTATAATCCATTACCTCGAGGGGCCCAGAGATATCTCTCCAAAGGAGGGACAAATTCCATCTTGATCACTCATATCCCACTCCATGTTTCATAGCAAACCCGAAAACTACCTTTATAACTACCCAGTTACGGAATAGCGTCTGGTAGTCCCAAAGTAGGCTACTACACATGTTGGAATCCATGGTGATCTCAGGTCTAAGGACTTTGTACCAACACTACCTGAGACCAACTAATGGCACATTAATTCCTATAGTGTCTCATGGTGGGTCTATCCAACAATGTGTTCTCCAACACATATGTCCATGTTTATTGATTTGGTATCTTCATATCCATGATCTATGAGACATGATCATCAATCAATAAACATGCCGATCTTAGAATCATATCTATTCCAACAATATGACATATGATCAGGGATCGTTTAGAAATAGATTCATACATAAAGAGTCTCATAAATAAGTCACGTACTTATTGATCAATACAAGATGTCTATTTCATGGAACTGAATAACACTTTATTCATAAATACATAAACATTGACGTGATATCCAACATCTCCATGTTGCCTCTAGGGCATATCACTAACATCTTCCCTCTCTATTTCCTTAACAATTGCTTCGATTCTCTCCTCCTCATCCGCCACGCCCATCGCCTCCTCCAACCTTGCTTCATTACCCCCAGTTCGCACCGATGGTTCAACATTCTCCACAACATTGCTAGGAACCTGACCATCCTTTGTTTGCATTGTAACACTGCTATCGATTTCATGCAATGCCACAAAAATAACAAGGGGCCAAGACCTTTCAAAAGCCATCTCCACATAACGTCTCCAGGAATCAGTGTTATCTATATGCATTAGTTCCCAATAATATTCTTTTGTTGCACGACTCACTACAACGAACAGAGACATTGTGTTCACTCTTGTATCCACTTTAAATCCACCTAGCAACCAACTATAAACTGACTCAAATGTTTTCTCGATAAGCCTATCAATGCCCTTCGATTTCATCCTAAATTCAGACAGATCAACACCATCTGGACCAAATCTAACGTTGCCTTGACCGTGTACTGTCTGAAATATGACCTTATTTGCCATTGTGCCTCATAAACATATTGAAACTGAGTTTATTTTATACTACCAATATGTTGCCTAGATCAATCTGTGGCTAAGTTAAAGTCTCTAAAAATATGTTCTCTGCTCTAGATTTTAAAATCTACCAAATCGATTTGTTCATCTTGATCTACCGTCCATCATATATATATTCTGCATATGTCCATCTCAATCAGTTTGTCCTAGGTCAAATTGTCTAAAATAAATCATGCACTAATTTTTAAATCCAGATCTGAGTGCTGCACATCTATTCAAATATTACAAAAAAATTCTATTTGGACTAGTACTCTACACAAAATAAATAATATAAACATAGATTGGGATAGTGTATTTACCTGGGATCGAGTAGGCACACCGACAGGGCTTCGTCGCTCTCCTCCTTCTTCCTCACCTCTTTATTTTTTTCTTTTCTGGAATCTCACGCGACGCAAATGAACTCCTCCTGGATGGATTGGGATTTTATGGGGCGACTCCCAAAAATCGCCCTTGCAGAGGGCGAGATTAGGGCAAAAATCGCCCTCTGCAAGGACGGCGAGGGGGCACCATGCAAAAATGCCAGGCGGCCGCCTGATCAACGGGCAAAAATCACCCTTCGGGAGGGCGGCAAGGGGGCCGCCTGCAAAATTCCTAGGACAACCACCCTTTTGCAGGCGGCCTCCTATTTCAACAGTGAAAAGCGCCCGTGCAGAGGACGGCAAGGAGTTTTTCCGCAAAAAGCCTCAGCGCGGTAGACGGCGCCCAACGGGCGTCTGCCACGTCAGCAAAATCGCCCTCTAGGAGAGCGATTTTTAATTCTCGCCCTCCCGAAGGACGATGAGGGACTATTTTTGCCATTCTTTGAAACCGAAAATTAGTTTTGCAAAACTTTAAAAAATTAAAAATGCTAAAAATTCAAAAATCTTTACTTTTGCATATGGGCCTCAGTAAGTAAGCTAGTGGGCTGGGCTTCAAGCCTCCCCCGATGTGAATATGTGAGCACTGTGGACCGTGGTACAAAAGTTGCTGCAATGTTTGTGAGACGGTCAGACGCCTACACAAAGACAAACTCATAAATTCACAAAATCTCATCACATAACACATTTTTAAAGCTCATCACTTTCTTTTGGGGAAAAAACTCATCAGACACTATCATGCTTTTTATAGTAAATTACAGGTTGGACTAGATTTTCTAAATAAAGTTTCACATTTAATTTGACCACGCCCATTACAATGTTTTCAAGTAAAGCCATATAAGTTTATCTAAATTTGCACTTTGAACCATCCTCTCTATCTCTCTCCACATCCAGTTCCCCATCGTCACACCACCCTCATTGTCGGCTCACCACCACTTTGAGCTTGAGCTTAGGATTTCACCTAGAGCTTAAGCATCTACTGTCCCGAACTCGAGTTCAAGCGCTTCTATGGAGGAGGATCGTCGTCACCTCCTTGAGCTTGAGCTCATGATTTCACCTAGAGCTTGATCGCCTCTACTATTTCGAGCTCGAGTTCAAGCTCTTCTATGGAGGAGGATCGCTGCCACCTCCAGCGCCTTGGCTGTGCTTTTTCACAAACTTGCCGATGATGTCCTGCTCCTTCACCCTTTAGATCCACTCCATGAGCAAGGGAAGATTGACGACATCGACAAGACTCTAAGCTTGAACTTGCCTGCACCGTGCCAAGGCTTGTGCGCGATCTCGTGGTGTGCTGCCTCGAGCTCGAGCTTATCTTTCGTGTGCCCCTCATGGATCTTGATCTCTCTATCATGACCTCCTCCTCTTCTTTCACTTGATCCAATGGTGCTAGGGGACACGGTGGAGAAAATGAGACTGGGAGAGAAGCTCATTGGTTCAGGAGAACATGAGCCCGCTGATGCCATGCTCATCGAACTCCAATTGGTAAGAGAACGGAAATGGAAGTGGAGAAGATAGAGAGATGGGAGAGGGTGGTCCAAAGTGCATAGATGGGTAAACTTACGTGAGTTTAAGTGAAAATATTGAGCTGAGGTGGTTTAATATGAAACTTTGGTTAAAAAATGTAGCCCAACATGCAATTTACTCATTTTTTTCATAATAGAAATCTTCCATCTTAGTTTTACATGGTAAATTACATTTATCTCAACCATAGAAGTTACTTTCATTATCTAAGAACATTAACAAACTAGCTTCTATAGTACAATCCTCTAGTTAGTTTCTTGAGCACATCAAGAAGAGATTCATACAAGATACCTTGGATAGATTAACTCGTTAGTACTCCCTTTATTTTTTTAGTTTGACATTGGTTAGTTTAAATTTTTTATTCATAAAAAGGACTTCCAACTTTCAGTTAGGGGCGGAGACAAGCCTAGGACAGCTGGAGCTTGAGCTCTAAGCTTGCCTCTGTAATCATGCTTAAATCTTTTTTATTCACCTTATAAATTTTTGAGAAATTTAGTACTTTATTAGTTGAGCTCTACTAGTCCTAGGTTTTGATAATTTGTGGCTCTATCCCTGGTTTCAGTTAAATGATGAGCTAACAAAAATGCATGCTGTTCGTGCAGAAGAGGCAGATCTCTGTCTGGCTGATGCCTAAACTCAAAAAGGTCGCGATCCAACAGACACGTATGTATGAGTCGTCGTAGGCGCGAGTACTATTATAAAATCCTCCCATTAGCTTAGTTAAATTGCTTATTACTAGGACATTAGATGGTGTTGAGATACATTCTTTTTTTCCAGAGATATTAAGGTTGTGTTTGTTTAAGTTTTTTTTATTTTTTTTAAAAGCTAGCGGATGATGATTTTTTATTATTAGTTTTTATAATAAATTTTTTATCTTTTCAGCACACTAAAAATTAGTAAATCTCATTTCAGTTAGCTTTTCAGCTTTCTATTCATTTCCTCATAAATTAATTTTTTAACTTTCCAAAACCAAATTAAAAAGTTGACTGTTTATTTTATCCAACCAAATTAAAACCAAATTAATTTTCCAACTTTCCTCATAAATTAAAAAGTTGATTGTTTATTTTAGTTTTTTAGCTTTTGAAATACAAAAGCTGGAAAGCTATTAAAAAGATAAAACAAATAGGACCTATGAATAAGAGTACGTGTGATGTTAGATTTGGAGAAGATTCAATACGAGAAAGAAGAAGTTAGAACCGACCTTTCTTTTCTGCCACTTCAACCTTAATACCAGCGACCAGTCATACCATAACTTTTAAAGGAGAGAGTATTTTTGGATCCATGTTATTGCTCTCAAAGAAAATAATCTGCCATATATATTTTTTTAATCATAGTGGATCCCACCCTCGTCTATGGTACCTTATGATTCTATATATTGAAGTTTTCAAAGCATTTATTTTTATCATGAAATCCATCATAATACACTATGCATGCTCTTAGCTCTTCATATCATCCTATGGTTTTGACTTATTTTGGTGTCGCTATGTTCAAAAGCAGTACTGTACTACCGTAAGGCTCTCCGACCATACTTAGACTGTATTCTTTTGTTTGGTTTCCAACTTATTTTCACATGCATACTTTCTAAACAGGTAAATCGTATTTTTTCAAAAAATTTCTATATAAAAGTTGTTTTAAAAATTATATTAATTCATTTAAAAATAAACTAATATTTATTTAATCATGTGTTAATGAGTTATTTTGTTTTATGTGTTGGAGAGATTAGTTCTAATCTCCCAGAAACAAACGCAGCCTTACCCGAACAAACCAACAAGTAATGTGGCATACCTTGTCTTTTTTTTAGATTATGAGTTGTAGCCGGATCAAGTTAACCACGACCAACTGGCCAGATCAAATTGTTATCTTCCCGGACCATCTTCCATAAGAATTAATTGGTTCTTTGGTGTTTATTTTTTAACGCACCGACATTTAGATTGTTCCAATTTTAGTGAATAGAATAAGAGAAAATTTTGTAAGTATGAAACTATACAGGAAAAGTAAAAGAGAGCCTTCTTGTTGTCACTATTGGAGAAACGGTTTTCCTAAACAAGGCCCACAATAAGTTTCAGGCGGGCCATAAGTGCTCGCGCCTAAAAAACCGGTCCCAAGGGGGCTGGCTATTGGACCGCATGGGATAATGCATTATCCCGTGCGGTCCACTTAAGTGATCGCACGAGCTATTATCCCATGCGATCGTTTAAGTGGCCCGCACGGATAATGCAATTATCTCATACGACCCACATAACAGCCCGCACGGGATAATGATGCATTATCCCGTGCGGTCCACCTAAAGACCCGCACGGGATAATGCATTTTTCCGTACGGGTCATTAAGTGGACCGCATGCAATGATGCACCATAAATTTTCCGTCCAACCCAACAGTTGAACATTTACCATGGTATTTTTCTGTAAAAAAGGTTTATTATAGGGGGAAGGTTTTCAACTTAATTTTTCAATTGGAATCAATACAAAAGGTATCATACTTGATCTCCTCTTTCATTTGCTTCTATTTTTAAAAATTTTTATTGGTTGAATGCGAAGATATTTGAACTTTTTTTTAACTTGGTTTCTCTTTTCAATAATAGACATTATATTTTTGTGGAAGGCTTAGACTTTAAATCTTCAATTGAAATCAATATAAAAGGTAATGTGCTTGATCATCTCCTTCATTTGCTTTTGTTTTTGTAAAATTTCATCGGTTGAATGCGAAGATATTTAAACTTGTTTGAATTGTTATATATTTTGAGCTATTTTTATAATTTGTAAGTCAAATATTTTTTTATTGAACCATTTTTTGGTAACTAATTTTGTCTCATTATTATTATTTGTTGTGCATGAGGTCTTAGTTATAAAGTAGGATTTAAGTTTAATTTGTGTATTTAGAAAACACCGGCAATATAATATTAATTTATGCTGTCACTTTTTTAGATGGATCGGATATGGATGTATGAGACACGGAGAACTCATCCGGTGTTCATGAGAAAAGCATCAATATTTATTGATAAGGCTAAGGCACACGCTTTGAGGGAGAATAGGAAGGATATTTTTTGTCTTTGCGTGGATTGCAACAATCAGAAGATGTTGAAGGATCCGAATGTAATTCTCGGACACATAATTCAGTGTGGATTTGTGGAGAAATACACAGTTTGGACTTATCGCGGGGAAGTCGCCCCTCCGGAAGAGAATCTTGATATTTGGTTCGATCAGGCAGAGAATTTTATAATTGAGGACATGTCCCGTGAAATGACGGGTGATTTTGGCTGCTCTGGTTTTGATGATGCAGAGGTTGATATTGATCTTGATCTTGAGGATATGTTGCGGCACGCTGAACCAGAGGTCCTAACAGAGAAAGTAAGAGATTTAAACAATTGGGAGGCGTTGCAGAAAGCAGCGAAAGATCTTTTGTATGATCAAGCAAAGGGATGTGATATGGATATACAGTGTTGCGGTCGGTGCTAGAACTTCTTAGATTGAAGGCCAGGCACAGATGGTCTCATACTAGTTTCAACGAATTGATGGGTCTCCTGAGAGCTATGCTTCCTAAGCCTAACTTGTTGCGAGCTAACACCTATCAAGCCAAGAAACTGATATGTCCATTATCACTTGGTGTGGAAAAGATCCATGCATGTATTAATCAATGTGTACTTTATCGCAAGGAATACGCTGACTTGGACAAGTGTCCAACTTGTGGGGCGAGTAGGTACAAAAAGGATAACAGTGTCGCCGATAGTGACGTTGCCGAACCAAATGCATTGGTCGAGCCAGGAAAAAAGATTCCGGCCATGTTGATGTGGTACTTGCCAGTGAAAGATCGAATGAAGCGATTGTTCTCGAACCCCACCGACGCCGAGTTGATGAGATGGCATCAAGAGGGTCGAAAGACGGATGGTATGATTCGACATCCCGCCGATGCTCGACAATGGAAAAACTTTGATTCGAAGCACCCAGAATTTGCAAATGATCCGAGAAATGTCAGGTTTGTGTTGAGTACGGATGGAATGAATCCGTTCAGTGACCTAAGCAGCTTGCACAGCACTTGCCCAGTTCTGCTCACCATGTATAACCATCCGACATGGTTATGTCAGAAGCGAAAGTACATTTTGTTGACTATCCTTATACAAGGGCCAAAACAGCCTGGCATCGACCTAGATATGTTTCTTGAACCTTTGATGAAGGATATGCAAGAAATGTGGGAAGAGGGTCTATGATTATTTGATGCGTACCGCCAGGAGTATTTTACTCTGCGTGCTATCATATTCGTTACTATAAATGATCTACCAGCCAATTTTTCCCTATCCGGACAGATTAAAGGAAAGACCGGATGTCTGATATGTCTGGACAACACGTCGTACATATACCTGACCTCGTCAAAAAAGTTAGTTTACATGCGTCATCGACGTTTCTTACCACAGAAGCATAGGTATCGTGCGATGGCTACTTTTTTTGACAAAACTATCGAGGAAGGTACTGCCCCTGAAGCAAAGGATGGTTCCACGGTGTTCAAGCTGACAAAGAACATAAAGGTCGTGTTCAGCAAGGGAAAGATAGCTTCAGGCAAGAGGAAGAAAGAAGTGGTAGAAAACACGCTGCCCTTCAAGAAACATTCAATCTTTTTCAAGTACCTGACGTACTGGAAAGACCTGAAGATTCGGCATGCCATCGATGTCATGCACCTCGAGAAAAACGTGTTCGACAGCACCATCGGGACTTTACTTGACATCCCTAGTAAAAAAAGGATGGGTTGAAGTCACGTAACGACCTGGTCAATTTGGGCATAAGGAAAGATATCCACCCGATAGAGCTAACGAATGGTAAGATTGAGATTCCACCGGCATGCTACTCAATGAAACTAGAAGAGAAAAAAGCTTTCTGTAAATGTCTTCGTGGATTGAAAGTGTCGACTGGATTCTCATCGAATATTCGAAAACTAGTATCAATGAAAGATTTGTTGATTTCTGGATACAACGCTCACGACTGTCATAAGATGCTTACGGTATTCCTCCCTATCGCTATAAGGGCGGTGAAACCAGTGCACACCAAGGTAGTGATAAAAAAGCTGTGCTATTTTTTAATCGAGTATCACAAAAAGTTTTTGATCCAGAAGAATTAGGACCCCTTAAGAAATTCACAGTCGAGATAGCTTGCCAGCTAGAGATGTTTTTTCCTCCATCGTACTTTGACATGATGGAACATCTCATTGTTCACATTGTCCCTCAAATTATTGAACTTGGTCCTCTATACCTACATCAAATGTGGGCGTACGAGCGATACATGGCTGTTCTGAAAGGGTATATCCATAATCGTGCTCATCCGGAGGGCTCGATGAAAGAGGGTTACACAACTGAGGAGGTTGTCGAGTGTTGCCTATATTATATGAAATATGCACTACGCTGGCACCGGCTATCTCTAACGGGCATTAACCCTCATCTCTATAGGGTTGGCCCCCCGTCACTGTAAAAAGGTCAATGATGTGAGAAAATATCTCTAACGGGCACAAGGCTGTCACGGATGCACATTATCTCAATCGGCCCATAAAAAATGCCCATCACAGATGAGTTTGAAAGTCAAACCAGTGGGGTTGAACGCCCGTCATGGATGACACATCTCAATCGGGCCTAGTTATAAGCCCGTCACAGATGACAACTCATCTCTAACGAGCCGTGGTTATCGGGCCATCACCGATAGGGTTGACCAAACACGAGGTCAAATAATATCCTGGTTTTTTGCCCGTCACGGATGACATATCTCTAACGGGCTTAAGTAGCCCGTCACGGATGTCCTATCTATCTCTATCGGGCTTTTAGGTTGAGACCGTTACGGATGTCCTATCTCTATCGGGCTTTTCCACAATGCTCGTCAGGGATGAGTTTATTATAAAAAAAATAAAATTTATTTTTGGGCTAGCCTCAGGCCTTTGCTAGCCATGCCCGCTGCAAAAAATGGACAGATATCATCACAACCCAGCCCCAGCCCCAGCCATTCATCACAGCCACAACCATGTTGATCCATTCACATATACATTCATCACAGCCACAACCATAGCCATATGCATATCCATTCACATATATATTCATCACAGCCACAACCATGTCCATTCACATATATAGTCATCACATATATATTCCACAGCCACAGCCACAGCAAAATAACAAGTGTACTAACCCCAAAAAACAGAAAAAAAAGACAAGTATAGATGGCTATTTATTTTTTGCAAAAAAGAACATGTGTAAGAACCGAAAAAAGGAACAAGTGTACTGCTTAAAAAAAAGACAAGTGTAGATTGTCTGTTTTGTTCCAAAAAAGAACAAGTGTAGTTCAAAAAAAAGAAGTGTAGTTCCAAAATAGTCTTTACTTTTTGCTCTCAGAACAACTAGACTATATATGTAATAGTATGAGGTGTTGTGGTAGCTTAGGTGGCTTCCAAAAGATATCCGCCATGCCCTGTGACACAAGGTTTGATGCGGATATCTTCGGAAGCCACCTAGACTACAACACACCTAAATAATTTGAACCGTGTTTTGGATGTTGCAATTTGCAACATGTCTGAACGGCTCCAGTTCATCATCGAGCGAAATAATTTAGTTACAGATGCATCAAAACCTGCAAAAATGTATTATAAAGAAAAGCAAGTATATACAGAAACAACGTGCAGAATTGTATTACAAAGAATATTTACAAAAATCAAATGTTTGTCGCACTGTCATTGCAAATGTTCTACCATTCAGAGTCGATCGAGCTACCTAGGACCTTACTCTAAACATTCCTTTCGGAGACAATATATCATCTAGTATGAATTGTGATATCTCCTCTCTAATGATATCGAAGTTGTTATCCGGAATGTTTGATAGTTTAACCTGCATGTTAGGCTTAAGTTAGTCCACATACTTGGAAAGTTGTCGTCCTATGTATATTAACAATTGTAAACACACCTCAAGGTCGGGCAATGTCATCTTGTCTGTTAAGATTCGCATGTTATGGCAGACGTGGAACCCACACTGGTCACCCACTTGTTGTTTAATTGGGAAGTCTTTTTTGTGACCGAGTTTGGGATGTCCATCCTTATGCCTCCTGCCTTTTGCTACGTACAGGTCCCATGCCTCGTTCAAGACAGCTTCGATGCGGACCAGTTGTATATTTTTGTCTTGATATTGGAGTTAAGGCAGTGTACCAAACTCCACTTCGGCGTTATTACCAGAAGAATCCAATGACCCCTGCGACATTATTAAATTGCAAGGTAAATACTAGAGCTATATGAGCCGCGCATTTGATTCTAAGTAGGGTACACGCTTACTGTTAATTGTAGGCACACATAAGGAAGTCCTTGTCTTGACGGGCATACAAGCAGTCCTTCATATATTCCACCATGCCAGCTCGATCGTTTTGCATATTTGTCTCGTTGACGATAGATGGATCGAGAAAGGCAACAAAGGGTGATTTTTTTGGACCTGCTTCCAGTAAACCTACAAGCAAGACCAGAGTCCGGGTTAGCGTCAGATATGGACAATTATTATCATATCTCGTATCCACAAATACTTACAAAGAGTAGCACTTAAGGAGGTTGGTGTCGACCGCTCGCACCCTGTAGAGGTTCCATAGATCTTGAAAGTCTACGGCGATGAAGCTAGCAGGGCCGAGGAACGGCTGACTATCGTGGTAGCCCAACATGGAGGTATCTCTATGCTTCCTCTTTGTGTTGGTCCTCTCCAAGTAGTACCCGTGCAACTCCTTGCATGCAGGCCCCATCCTTGATAAGGTGTCGTCTCCGACCAATGGCATGCCTAATGTGAAAGTATTCGGAGCCGATGACGCCTTGCCAAGATCAAGCTTTTCTTGGCCCCTTGCACCTTGCCTACTCCTCTCCCCTTTCGCCGATGTCGGGTGGAGAAGATCTCGCCTTCTTCAACTTTTTGGCGGGAGGGGGTTGGTGCGGCTGCGGTCCACCTCCATACCGTCGTCCCCAAAATCTGTATCATATTGTATTTGGAGATCTTCTTCAACGGCAGGAGGGGCAACTACAAGTTCTCTGGCTTGAGAGGCAACTACAAGTTCATGTTCTCTGGCTCGAGGGGCAACTACAATATCAGTATGTGCACGCGACGGTACGGACGAGAACTTGGTGCTAGCCTAGGAGTTACATTGATCTGAATGTTCTGCTTGGGCCATTGGATAAAGGTCCCACATGCAGCTCCAAGGGTCAGAACCTCATCGTTCGGTGGGTGCTGAAGAGTGAAGCCCACCCAATCGGGCTTCACTAAGTCCACTTGGACTTTTGCATGTTCGGCTAGCAGCTGCGCCCCATGAACCTGGGTTTCAGGGGTAGGCTTGAATGCAAGACCCTCTGCAGCCGGAATTGCAAATGATTGGGTCACCCTAACGACTAGGGTGCACGATGTGGGTTCCTACAATAGAATCGTACGTGTCATTACTACTAGGGTGTACTTTGGTGCTAATACAAAATATACATTTGTTGAATTTTGTTACCGTTATGTGGTCCACCGTGGCGGGGATTGGTGCTTGTTCTGCTCCCGCCTCAGTTGATGCGCAGCTGTTACGCCTTTGCGTGGGGCTCACTTCTACTCTGGGAGTTGCAGCGGCCGGAGTTTCGGTGATCAACTTCTCATATGTCTCCACCCGAGCCTCTACTCGTGCCAGTTTCTCATTGAATTCTTCGGCGAGCTCGACTCTAAGCTCCTCCCGAAGTTGCTCCTTAAGGCGTGCTTTTTTCTCCGTCTTTGATAGCTTGTGCTTCCTGTACTGCCAAGCAAATTGGGGAAACCCATACTTCCATGGGACAGCAGAGCCAATGCCCCTTGTCCGTCCACGGTGTTCTTCATTTCCTAAGGCTTTTGTGAGGATGTCATCCTCGCGCCTTTGTGAGCAGACTCGGAGGAGGAATGTCTCTCGAGCACTGGACTCGCCGTACGATAGGATTAATTAAATGTAGAGGACGATACAACCTATTGAAAGATGTTTTATGTGTTAAACTTACAAGTTTATCGTACACCGCTTGATCTTCGGGGTTTGGGAATGTAACATCCTGAAAATCGAAGGAGTAGAATTCGGAACGTGAAAATCGGAACTCGCAAAAACTTTTTGGAATCATTGCTTCTTATCGTGTTCTTCAATTTTATTTGCCAATTCAGTTGCGTAAGAATTTCTTCTGGAATTGCTTTGAATTAAAGTTGAATTAAAACCCTAAGCTTGAGACCCCTGCTGGGGAAAATAATTTAAAAATAAATATATAGATATGAATTTGGAGAGGGGTAAACATATTAATTTTGGAGATTTGCAAAAGATTCTTGAAGGGAATATGTTTTGGTTTAAACCCTAACTGGTGGAAGAAAAATAATAAACAGTTGGATTTGGAATAAAAATATTTTTTTGACAAGGAAATATGAATTTAAAAATCCCAAATTATTGATTTTTAAAAGAAAGAAATAAAAATAGGAAAAAAATATATTTTGAAAAAAATAAAAAGTGGGGGAAAAGTTTGGAAATATAATTTCAAAATTATTTTGGGAATATTGGAATTTATTTTGAATTTTAGAGTGGAAGGAAATGGAAATAGAAAATAGGATTTCAAAATTCGGAAAATAGAGAAAGTACACTGTTCATGCGTATGCAGTGTTCGACGGCGTCCTCGCGCTGTGCGCGCGTCAACACGCGCGCCCGTGCCATGCCGCGTCGTACCGCCGCCCGCGTCACCGCGTCCTCGCACAACCGCCACGCCCGTGCACCGCATCGCCCACGCACCCGCGCCATGCCGTCGCCACGCCGCCGACGCCGCGGGTTCGCCCGTACGCCGCCGCATGTGCTCGCGACGCCTCGCCGTACCACGGCGCGCGACCGCGTCAATGCCGCGCCGTGGCCGCGCGCTGTCCACGCCGCGCCGTACCACCGTGCCATTCCGTCTCGTGCTGTAACCATGCCCACCGTGCGTCGGCCTCACCCCTCCCCTACTCGCGCGTGCGTCACCCTAGCTCTGCTGCCATGACCGCCGAGTTCGAGCTCGCGTGGTCAACTATATATAGCACTCCTCGGCCGAAACTCACAACACAAAAATTGTGCCATACTTGTCTCATCTAGCTCCTCACCAATTTTCCCCAAAATCCGTTCACCATAGCGCTAGAATTTCGCAAGAGATCGGAGCACGGGTCGGAAGAACCCTAACTCGGCCGCCCGGTGCAAACTTCAAAATTCGTCGCCCTCAATTGATTTCCTCTTGAATTAAAGGTACATTCACGATCTACGTGCTCTAAGCTATATTTCCCCTAAGTCTCCCGAGCCGAACAGCCGCCAGAAATCACCGGCGACGAGCGCCGCCGAACCCTCTGTTTTTGGCCGCCGCCGTGCGCACGTCGCCATACCACCACCGCCCCTTTCCGGCCAAGCCGACCCCCTAGCTAGCACCCCCGTGTTCCGTAGATCCTCTAGGACCCCTTGGTTCGGC
Organism: Oryza australiensis; assembly: GCA_019925245.2. Lineage (NCBI taxonomy): Eukaryota > Viridiplantae > Streptophyta > Magnoliopsida > Poales > Poaceae > Oryza > Oryza australiensis. Next base: position 1,038,403 of record JAIFGZ020000439.1, on the reverse strand, counting down.
CGCATTATTACCGGAGTGCCGCCGCACCGTGCACCTTCGCCGCCGAACCTCTGTTTTGGGCCGCCGCCCGTCGTCGCTGCACCGCTCCGCCGCCTCCCTAGCCCAACCGCGCCTCAAAACGGACTCCCGCGTCATGTAGATGGTGTAGGGTTAGCTAGATGCCGAGCTCCGATCCTCCTCGCCGTCGTTCGGCCATGACGCGTCGTCGGCCTCGCCGGGGGGAATGAAGGAAGAAAGAAAAGGAAAGAAAGGAGTAGAGAGAGCGAGAACGGCTCGCGGCTCGTGGTTGAGCCGAGCCGAGTGAGGGGAAGGGCGCAGGTTCGATCCCGGCTTAGGCAAAATTTTTGAAATTTTTTTTATTTTTATTTTTCTAAGGAGATTAAAAATAAGAATAAAGCTTATTAAAAATCCTAGGAAAATATTTATACTCTTTTAAACTATTCTAAAACTCTATTTACAAAGATTTTGCACCTTTTTAAAGGGGTTTATTTATTTACCTTTTAAATTTCTTTGCAAATAATTATGAAGTTTACATTTACTTAGACTTCAAACTTTTAATCTAATAAATTTCCAAAATATTTATATATCTTTGTGAGGCCCGTTTATTCACTTAGTTCATATTCACAAATCTAGGATCTTTCCCAAGAATTATAAACTATCTCATATAAATTCCGATCAACCCTTTTGCGACATATACATTCGATATTTAATTTGCTTCATCAAATCCTCCGTAATTCGATTAGGGTCGTAAGGGAGATGGTTTGAAGAGTTCTTTATGATTTTTCATGCTTTTTCGTTCGTTCTTATCGGATTTTAACTGGAATCCATTTTTCTTTTCCTTTTCGCTCGTATGATTAGCGACCGAAGAGGCGAACGCCGACCCGCAGAGACCCCACTCAAGAAGCGTACGAGCAAGGCAAGTCTTCACACCCTTTGAACATATTGATCCCAATTGCGAAATGATGTTATTTTACACTCTAAACATGCATGCTTTACCATGTTACCTATACTTGTTGTGCCATTCCTTGCCATTGAGTACCCTTAGAACTACTCCTTGTAACTCACGATGTGATACAACTAACCGAAGCATAACTTCGGTAAACCGCTTAGCCATGCTATACTTAGCTTTATGCATACTCATGACTTTGTGAAAAAGCTTTGTGCTTGGGCAACTACTTTAAGGGAGGTAGTTGAGATTCGGCATGTGGAGACATGAGCGCCACATGACCATGATGAATTACATTTGATGAAAATTGGAAGTACTAAACAAATGTTTTAGACTGGGGCGGCCGGATGATTTGGGTGGATTCCGGAAAAGGCAAGTGCCGACCCTGGTCAATTAAGGACCGAGCCATGAGATAGCGGAAACGAGCCGACAACCGTACTTCTCGAATGGGTATAGACCTAGCCGACTAGATAGCCGAGCGGAGGCGGTATCCTTGCATAGATGGTTCTCTATGATGTGGTTATGGGATGAGGATGAGGCTGCGGCCTTGTTATGAATGGTGGGATTGAACCGATGTTAATTAAACTTAAAGATCTGAAAAGACTTCCCTTACCCCGGTGCGCTGAACTCCTCTCACCGCTAGAAAAGGACGGCTAGAGTGCATGAGGGCTTAAGTTCATGGAGCGGAGTACGCCAAAGCGAGGTTATCAAAAGGCTTTGCCGTGACCGTCTCATGTGTTGAGGCGTAGGCTCATTTGTTGGGCCGTCACGGAGTACGGGTAAAGTGTACATCCACCGCAGTGAATGAATCAATCTATTCGAATAGCCGTGCTCGCGGATATTGAGCATCGTGACAAGACTTTCGCTTGGCTAGACTTTGAACTTAAAAATGCTGGGATGGGTTTGCATGATGATTTTGTTCGCGTGGATCAACTTCTCGAGAATGCGAGAAGGGGTGGACTCCCGAAAATCATGACGTACCTGGAGGCGGGAAGCCATCCTTGGAATCACGATGGATGGTAGACGTAACCGCCACCGGGTTAATGAACTATGAAATTAAAACTTGTTTTGGCTAGATGGTAGGCTTGTGAAAAGAATTGTGAAAACCGGCTTTACGCAAAGATAACCCTAGCCATGTTCTTTGAATAACCCCGTCATATGCATCAATTCTGTGTTGACTTGCCGAGTACGGTTGGTACTCACCCTTGCTATACGCACAAACCTCCAATGGAGTTGAAGAGCCGAAGATCCATATGCTTATCACCGGAGGACGAGGGAACCGACGGCGCCTATTAGACTTTAGCTCCGGTCGTTGCTGTGTGGCAATGGACAAGCCGCCTCTCTTTCGCCGCCTTATCTAAACTCGTTTTTATATTGTATTCGGACCATAAGGTCCTGTAGGATGAACAATGCCTTCGGGCCTATTTATGTAATAATGGTATTGTAAGACTATTCGTGCATGCACACTTGATTATCCGAACGCATTCGTGGGTACCAACTACTTGATCCAGGAAATGGTACTATGAACACGAAAGATTCCCGATTCAAAATCGGGGTCCACGAGCGGTATCGAGCCATGCGACCGTAGGCTAAGACCAAATGGCGCCCTACCCCTACCTAGATGGCTAAAGGGAAATATCCCTACAGTAGGACCAGTTTTAAACTATTATTTCCGAAAATGCAAATATCTCTTTTCTACATCTGTATTTCTTTTTACCAAATGATTATGTAAAAGCAGATGTCAAACCACGACGGAACTTGGGAAGTCACTGTTCCGCGGGACGAAGGGTTCGTGGTCCAACTCCAGTCCCTACTATGGTGCTTGAGATACCCGAGCCACCCACCTATCACATCAAAAGGCATGGCTCCGAAGAGTATCCAGCTGAGGCATTGTATCCATAGAAGCCCGTATGGGAAGCGAGACATCTTATCGCTTCCATACCCGCTACCACCGGGACCTAGCGAGCGGCTATTCGGGATGCATCGCGAGGCCTTCCTTCGCCTTAATGCGGAACACCGTGCCAAACTCACAATGACGAGTTCGTGCATCATCCTTACCGCGAAGAGGGCAATCCGAGTCGCACCGTGGAGGCTACCCTGCTGTTACAACCCGATGGTCACGCGTCTATCGCGTTGGGCGAGACGAGACGATCGTTACGAGGAGGCCCTTCTCGAGATCAACGATCGCAGTCACGCCTCAATGATCGGTCACAGCCACCAAGGCCGTGGAGACCAGATAAGCATGCTGCAGACTCAGCTGCAGGCCAATGGTGCTCAGTACGAGCAACTCTCGGACCGCTACATGGCCCGAGGGGAGGCTCTGGTGGAGCTGGAAGAGCAGCTCAGGAAGAGCAAACAGCAGATCAACCACTAGAGGAACAAATGCGCGCACTCGTCCCGTCTACGCCGCAGTACTTCCACCGAGCCCGTACCATCACATCCCGCCCCCGTGCCCGACAACTATTACCATATGACTCCAGCAAGCTTTGATACTTTTCAAGCTATGATGGAGCAAGCTTTCATGTTGAGCACAGAGCCTGCACCATACCTAGTCGACCCCACTGCTGCTACATCCATGGGACCCACCCCGAGCTCCATACCAGTACCATCCGAGCCGGGATCAGGAGAGGGTAACCCCATCCAGATCTACACCGATACGGAGTCCGAGGTAGAGCCCATGGAGATCAAATGGGAGTCTAGCGACACCGACTCAATGGAGGAGGAAGTTCCCCCTCGTCGCTTGACTCACACGGGAGGCCCCCTCACCCGCCAGACTGCTCGCAAGAGTACGCGGCCACCGAGTCGGAAGATTCGGCGTGACTCCGAGGCCACCACCTCCGAGCCGTGGGGACTTCGGTTTGCTTCGCGCGCAGACCACCCACTTCCGGCGCCCGGCTCTTGCGGATGGATGGAGGACTAGGCGGGAGGACCTTCCCGGCTCGTCGGCACTTCCTGTTTACCCTTAAGTAGTTGATCTAGTTGGACGATATAATTGCTATCCCGGCATGAAGGACTGCGTGTGTACACCCATGTACCCCTTATGTAATATGTGAACCTAAGCATCGCCTTGCGATGTCTTAATTCGTATGCTTATTATTATTTCACCTTGTCTCGTGGATTGGAGATCATTCGATAGAGCTTGAAGAAAAATTTCCGGTGAACTCGTAACTTAAACTAGTCCGCTCTCTTAATTTATCTCCCTTCTTCGGATGGCACATCGTCGCAGAGCCGCGGCAACCAACGAAAACCCGCCGGAACCCAACCCTCCACCCCGGCGGAGGTCATGGCATTGCAGACCCGGCTACTCCAAGCGATTGCTAACAATCAAGGAGGTCGAGGAGGATCAAATGCGGGAATTCATGAGAGCTAAGCCGCCCACTTTTTCCACGGCCGAAGAACCTATGGACGCGAAGATTGGTTAAGAGTGATAGAGAAGAAGTTAACCCTCGTCGAGTCCGAGAAGCCGATAGAGTTGTCTTCGCTACTAACCGCTTGGAAGGACCCGCGAGTGACGGTGGGACACCTACAAGGAGACACGAGTGAAGACGCCGCGAACCAACATGGGAGGAATTCACGGCTGCATTCCGTGAGAATTTCGTGCGCGCGTAATGAGGATGAAGAAGAACGAGTTCCGCAGGCTGCGTCAAGGGAACACATCAGTACAAGAATACCTGAACAAGTTCACCCAACTTGCCCGTTATGCCACCAGTGACCTGGCAGACGAGGAAGAAAAGATAGACAAATTCATTGAAGGACTAAATGACGAACCGAGGGGACCAATGATCGGGCAGGGATCACACTAGTTTCCAAAGCCTCATCAACAAGGTCGTCCGACTTGAGCATGACCAAAAGGTGGTGGACAATAACCGCAAGAGGAGGCTCGCTATGGCTCGCCCATTCCAGGGAACGCCACAACGCCCCAAGGGAGCCACTCCGTCTGGATGGAAGCCAAATGTCCCGGCAACCGGACGTTCTCCCGCTTCCGACCATGTCAACAGGTCAGCTACACCTCAGTTACGTACGCCCACACCAACCCTAGCCGCTCCAGAAGAAGGAATGTGAGTCGTTTCAATTGGGGAATTCGGGCACTACTCCAATAGCTGCCCAAAACCACGCAACGCCCCGTGCGCATTGGCGCCAATGCAACACCCGTCCGAGGAACCCCCACCCTCGCGGGGACGAGGTCCGCTTCGGACCCCGCTACCCAACGAGACTGCCACCGGGTTTCGACGTGGCCAAGTGAATCATGTACGGGCAGAAGAAGCACAGGAGGACCAGAGCGTATTGATGGGTATGTTCTCTATCAACTCTACGCCAGTTAAAGTTTTATTCGATTCTGGAGCCTCGCATTCATTCATATCTTCCCAAGTAAGCAAACAACACCACCTACACCAAGTAGCACTTAAGAGGCCTATGTTGGTACACTCACCGGGGAGACATAACCGTACCCCATGCCTCGCATTAATGTGCCCATACGGATTAGGGACGTGGTGTTTCTCTCAAACCTTATGGTGCTATCACCCCAGACCATAGATGTCATACTCGGAATGGATTGGTTGACCAAGAATAATGGGATTATAGACTGCATCGAAGGGAAGTCACGGTATCCACCCCGTGGGATCACCGATGAGCATAACTATGGATCAAAACCCAAAGCTATGTGAGCAAGCTGCGGGAGTGTTCACCATGCTACCCTTAGGAGGAATGCCCGTAGTACAAGAATACCCGGATGTATTTCCCGAGGAATTACCCTAATGCCACCGGATCGCGATGTAGAGTTTATCATCGACTTAATGCCCGGTACGCCCCCATATCCAAGAGACCATATCGAATGCCGGCCAACGAGTTAGAGGAACTCAAGAAGCGATAAGGGAACTACAAGAGAAGGGATTTGTACGCCCACTCTTCTCCCCGGGGAGCCCCGTACTCTTCATCAAAAAGAAGGATGGAAGTATGAGAATGTGTGTGGATTACCGATCGCTGAATGAGGTAACCATCAAGAACAAGTACCCGCTGCCCCGGATCGATGACCTATTCGATCAACTTAAGGGTGCATAGGTGTTCTCAAAGATTGATCTCGCGGTCGGATATCATCGCTTGAAGATTAGAGCCGGAGATATTCCTAAGACGGCGTTCTCTACACGTTACGGCTTATACGAGTTCACAGTGATGTCCTTTGGATTAACCAATGCCCCGCCTATTTTATGAACTCGATGAACAAGGTATTTATGGAATACCTGGACAAATTCGTGGTGGTGTTCATCGACGATATACTTATCTACTCCAAGAACGATGAGGAACACGCGGAGCATCTACGACTAGTACCGGAAAAGCTACGAGAGCACCATTGTATGCAAAGTTCAGCAAATGTGAGTTCGGCTCAAGGAAGTCGCTTTTCTTGGTCACGTGGTTTCAGGGAGGAGTAGCGGTAGACCCCGCCAAGGTCGAAGCGTTACGGGATGGGAGGCACCCAAGTCAGTAACAGAAGTTCGGAGTTTCTTAGGCTTGGCCGGTTATTACCGACGGTTTATCGAAGGGTTTTCCACTATAGCCCAACCTATGACTCAACTTCTGAAGAAGGAAAAGAAGTTTGAATGGAATGAGAAGTGCCAAAAGCCTTCGACCAATTAAAAGAAAAGTTAACCACTGCTCCAATCTTGACCTTACCCGACAACCGAAAGGACTTCGTGATGTACTTGTGATGCATCCGGCAAGGATTGGGAGGAGTATTAATGCAGATGGAAAGGTCGTGGCGTATGCCTCGCGACGCTACGACCTCACGAGGAGAATTATCCCACACACGACTGGAATTAGCCGCGGTTGTACACGCATTGAAGATCTGGAGACACTATCTGATCGGAAACCACTGTGATGTGTATACCGATCACAAGAGCCTAAAATATTTCTTTACTCAGCCTGATCTCAATCTACGACAGAGGCGATGGCTGGAGTTGATCAAGGATTACAGTCTAGGAATCCATTACCATCCCGGCAAGGCAAATGTAGTGGCCGATGCGCTGAGCCGCAAAGCCCAACGCAATCACATGGAATTAGGAGGTATGTCCAGCGAACTTCAAGAAGAGATGGCCAGACTCAATCTGCACCTGATTCCTCACGGAGAAGTAAACTCACTGGAAGTCCAGCCCCTACTGAGAACTCAAATAGAGGAAGCCCAAAAAGGGAATAAGGAAACCCAGGAAATTAAGGAACGCATGGCCGCTGGACGCGCTCAGGAGTTTTCAGTGGATGACAAGGGAATCCTGTGGTACAAGAAAAGAATCTGTGTGCCTGAACAAGGCGGTTTGAGGGGATTGATCTTAAAGGAAGCCCACGAATCGGCCTATTCGTTACACCCCGGAAGCACGAAAATGTACCAAGACTTGAAAGGAGAATATTGGTGGCCTAATATGAAGAGGGATGTAGCCGAATATGTAGCGGTGTGCGATGTGTGCCAAAGGGTGAAAGCTGAGCATCAACGCCCAGCTGGTTTGCTGCAGCCACTCAAGATTCCCGAATGGAAATGGGACGAGATAGGCATGGATTTCATAGTGGGGCTACCCAAAACTACGACTGGCTACGATTCCATCTGGGTAATAGTGGATCGGCTTACCAAGACTGCCAGATTTATACCAGTGAAAACTAACTACAACAGTGCCAAGCTAGCGGAACTATATATGAGTAGGATTGTGTGTCTTCACGGTGTACCAAAGAGGATCATATCGGATCGTGGTACCCAATTCACATCTCATTTTTGGAGCAAGGTCCACGAGGCACTCGGCGTCACCTCGCCTTCGCACCGCTTACCACCCTCGACCGACGGGATCGAAAGGACGAACCAAGTCTGGAGGATATGCTGAGAGCCTGTGCATTGGATTTCACCAAGGATTGGGAGAAATGCTTGCCGTACGCCGAGTTCTCTTACAACAATAGCTATCAAGCCGGTTTGAAGATGTCGCCAAACGAAGCTCTATTTGGTCGCCGATGTCGAACCCCATTAATGTGGTCGAACCCGTGAACGAACCGTATTCGGGCCGACATAATCAAGGAGGCCGAGGAAAAGGTTCCCCGATTCGGGACCGACTACAAGCCGCTCAATCACGACGAAGAGCTACGCGGACACTCGACGAAGAGAATTGGAATTCAAAGAGGGTGACTACGTATATCTAAAGGTCTCACCCTACGGGAACACAGAGATTCAAAGTCAAAGGAAAACTCGCACCACGATACGTGGGCCCATTCCCGATCGGCGCTAGGAGGGAGAAGTGGCCTACCAATTGGAACGCTCGAGAATCTCTCGGATGTCCACCCAGTATTCCACGTATCGCATGAAGAAATGTCTCGGGTACCGAAGAACAAACCCCGTTAGAAACCATCCAAGTCCACGGTGATCTTACCTATCCGAACATCCAATCAAGATACTAGACGAAGCGTAAAAGGAGACACGAACCAAGTCATGGCGCATGTACAAAGTACAATGGAGTAATCACACCGAAGAAGAAGCTACCCGGGAGAGCGAAGAATTCCTGAGGACGGAATACCCACACCTATTCAGCCACCGGTAAGGAAATCTCGGGGACGAGATTTATTGTTAGGGGGGTAGGTTTGTAACATCCGAAAATCGAAGGAGTAGAATTCGGAACGTGAAAATCGGAACTCGCAAAAACTTTTTGGAATCATTGCTTCTTATCGTGTTCTTCAATTTTATTTGCCAATTCAGTTGCGTAAGAATTTCTTCGGAATTGCTTTGAAATAAAGTTGAATTAAAACCCTAAGCTTGAGACCCTCGTGGGGAAAATAATTTAAAAATAAATATATAGATATGAATTTGGAGAGGGTAAACATATTAATTTTGGAGATTTGCAAAAGATTCTTGAAGGGAATATGTTTTGGTTTAAACCCTAACCGGTGGAAGAAAAATAATAAACAGTTGGATTTGGAATAAAAATATTTTTTTGACAAGGAAATATGAATTTAAAAATCCCAAATTATTGATTTTTAAAAGAAAGAAATAAAAATAGGAAAAAATATATTTTGAAAAAAATAAAAAGTGGGGGAAAAGTTTGGAAATATAATTTCAAAATTATTTTGGGAATATTGGAATTTATTTTGAATTTTAGAGTGGAAGGAAATGGAAATAGAAAATAGGATTTCAAAATTCGGGAAAATAGAGAAAGTACACTGTTCATGCGTATGCAGTGTTCGACGGCGTCCTCGCGCTGTGCGCCGCGTCAACACGCGCGCCCGTGCCATGCCGCGTCGTCACGCCGCGCCGCGTCACCGCGTCCTCGCACAACCGCCACGCCCGTGCACCGCATCCCACGCACCCGCGCCATGCCGTCGCCACGCCGCTGACGTCGCCGGGTTCGCCCGTACGCCAGCGCATGTGCTCGCCGACGCCTCGCCGTACCACGGCGCGCGACCGCGTCAATGCCGTCGCCCGTGGCCGCGTCCACGCCGCGCCGTACCACCGTGCCATTCCGTCCGTGCTGTAACCATGCCCACCGTGCGTCGGCCTCACCCTCCCTACTCGCGCGTGCGTCACCCTAGCTCGCGCCATGACCGCCGAGTTCGAGCTCGCGTGGTCAACTATATATAGCACTCCTCGCGAAACTCACAACACAAAAATTGTGCCATACTGTCTCATCTAGCTCCTCACCAATTTTCCCCAAAATCCGTTCACCATAGCGCTAGAATTTCGCAAGAGATCGGAGCACGGGTCGGAAGAACCCTAACTCGGCCGCCGGTGCAAACTTCAAAATTCGTCGCCCTCAATTGATTTCCTCTTGAATTAAAGGTACATTCACGATCTACGTGCTCTAAGCTATATTTCCCCTAAGTCTCCCGAGCCGAAGCCCGCCGAAATCACCGGCGACGAGCGCCGCCGAACCCTCGTTTTGGCCGCCGCCGTGCGCACGTCGCCATACCACCACCGCCCTTTCCGGCCAAGCCGACCCCTAGCTAGCACCCCGTGTTCCGTAGATCCTCTAGGACCCCTTGGTTCGGCCGCATTGTTACGGAGTGCCGCCGCACCGTGCACCTTCGCCGCCGAACCCTCTGTTTTGGGCCGCCGCCCCGTCGCCGCTGCACCGCTCCGCCGCCTCCCTAGCCCAACCGCGCCTCAAAACGGACTCCCGCGTCATGTAGATGGTGTAGGGTTAGCTAGATGCCGAGCTCCGATCCTCCTCGCCGTCGTTCGGCCATGACGCGCCGTCGGCCTCGCCGGGGGAATGAAGGAAGAAAGAAAAGGAAAGAAAGGAGTAGAGAGAGCGAGAACGGCTCGCCGGCTCGTGGTTGAGCCGAGCCGAGCGAGGGGAAGGGCGCAGTTCGATCCACGGCTTAGGCAAAATTTTTGAAATTTTTTTTATTTTTATTTTTCTAAGGAGATTAAAAATAAGAATAAAGCTTATTAAAAATCCTAGGAAAATATTTATACTCTTTTAAACTATTCTAAAACTCTATTTACAAAGATTTTGCACCTTTTTAAAGGGGTTTATTTATTTACCTTTTAAATTTCTTTGCAAATAATTATGAAGTTTACATTTACTTAGACTTCGAACTTTTAATCTAATAAATTTCCAAAATATTTATATATCTTTGTGAGGCCCGTTTATTCACTTAGTTCATATTCACAAATCTAGGATCTTTCCCAAGAATTATAAACTATCTCATATAAATTCCGATCAACCCTTTTGCGACATATACATTCGATATTTAATTTGCTTCATCAAATCCTCGTAATTCGATTAGGGTCGTAAGGGAGATGGTTTGAAGAGTTCTTTATGATTTTTCATGCTTTTTCGTTCGTTCTTATCGGATTTTAACGGAATCCATTTTTCTTTTCCTTTTCGCTCGTATGATTAGCGACCGAAGAGGCGAACGCCGACCCCGCAGAGACCCCACTCAAGAAGCGTACGAGCAAGGCAAGTCTTCACACCCTTTGAACATATTGATCCCAATTGCGAAATGATGTTATTTTACACTCTAAACATGCATGCTTTACCATGTTACCTATACTTGTTGTGCCATTCCTTGCCATTGAGTACCCTTAGAACTACTCCTTGTAACTCACGATGTGATACAACTAACCGAAGCATAACTTCGGTAAACCGCTTAGCCATGCTATACTTAGCTTTATGCATACTCATGACTTTGTGAAAAAGCTTTGTGCTTGGGCAACTACTTTAAGGGAGGTAGTTGAGATTCGGCATGTGGAGACATGAGCGCCACATGACCATGATGAATTACATTTGATGAAAATTGGAAGTACTAAACAAATGTTTTAGGCCGGGGCGCCGGATGATTTGGGTGGATTCCGGAAAAGGCAAGTGCCGACCACTGGTCAGTTAAGGACCGAGCCATGAGATAGCCGGAAACGAGCCAGCAACCGTACTTCTCGAATGGGTATAGACCTAGCCGACTAGATAGCCGAGCGGAGGCGGTATCCTTGCATAGATGGTTCTCTATGATGTGGTTATGGGATGAGGATGAGGCTGCGGCCTTGTTATGAATGGTGGGATTGAACCGATGTTAATTAAACTTAAAGATCCGAAAAGACTTCCCTTACCCCGGTGCGCCGAACTCCTCTCACCGCTAGAAAAGGACGGCTAGAGTGCATGAGGGCTTAAGTTCATGGAGCGGACGCCAAAGCGAGGTTATCAAAAGGCTTTGCCGTGACCGTCTCATGTGTTGAGGCGTAGGCTCATTTGTTGGGCCATCACGGAGTACGGGTAAAGTGTACATCCACCGCAAAGTGTGAATGAATCAATCTATTCGAATAGCCGTGCTCGCGGATATTGAGCATCGTGACAAGACTTTCGCTTGGCTAGACTTTGAACTTAAAAATGCTGGGATGGGTTTGCATGATGATTTTGTTCGTGGTGGATCAACTTCTCGAGAATGCGAGAAGGGTGGACTCCCAGAAAATCATGACGTACGGAGGCGGGAAGCCATCCTTGGAATCACGATGGATGGTAGACGAACCGCCACCGGGTTAATGAACTATGAAATTAAAACTTGTTTTGGCTAGATGGTAGGCTTGTGAAAAGAATTGTGAAAACCGGCTTTACGCAAAGATAACCCTAGCCATGTTCTTTGAATAACCCCGTCATATGCATCAATTTCGTGTTGACTTGCCGAGTACGGTTGGTACTCACCCTTGCTATACGCACAAACCTCCAATGGAGTTGAAGAGCCGAAGATCCATATGCTTATCACCGGGAGGACGAGGGAACCGACGGCGCCTATTAGACTTTAGCTCCGGTCGTTGCTCGTGGCAATGGACAAGCCGCCGCCTCTTTCCGCCGCCTTATCTAAACTCGTTTTTATATTGTATTCGGACCATAAGGTCCTGTAGGATGAACAATGCCTTCGGGCCTATTTATGTAATAATGGTATTGTAAGACTATTCGTGCATGCACACTTGATTATCCAGAACTGCATTCGTGGGTACCAACTACTTGATCCAGGGAAATGGTACTATGAACACGAAAGATTCCCGATTCAAAATCGGGGGTCCACAGGGAACGTCAGTGTTCCATCACTATTCTTCTTCGCCCTTGCCCTTGCCCAGTTCCTTGCTCGGGTAGTCAGGATATCACCAAGAATTAGCGGGGTGTTAGATTCCGTGGCAACTTGATCCTCCCTCTGCCATTCCTGCTGCTTCTCGGCGTATCCTCCCGTGCCAAGCCGGTGCGGGTGAAGGTTTTTTGCCTGCAACGCCCTATAGGCCTCGCTTTTTGCCCGAGACTCAGGGGTTGATTTGGCGGCATGGAACTCGTCCCACACGGCCTGGGTGATGAATGGGTACTTCCTAAATGGTTCTGGCTGGGATGGATAGAGGACGTAGTCAGTGACGAGCGTGGTCTTGAAATTTTTCCACAAGTTGCCCATCTTGCGCATAGCCCGTCGCTTCAGTCTTTCCTCGGCCTCTTCTGGGTACTCAAAACTCTCCTTGAACTCTCTCCAGGCCTCATCTTTTTCTTCCTGTGGGACCCGATCGATGTGGTCCGCCAAAATTGTGAAGTTTCGCCTCCCTAGGATTTCGCAGATTGTTGCGAATTTTTTGACGGCTTTCTCTGGGGCCGTAGGAAATCTCTGTTCATCCACCTCCGTTATTCTATACACTTCCTTAGGGATCTTATAGTGGGACCTTGGAGCCCGGCTCGTTGTGGTCCCACTTGTAGTCGCCACATTTTCTATCGAAGAAAAATAACATTACTAAACTTTTACATATTACTAAACTATTGAAGGTGAAAGTATTAGATGTGGCCTCAGTTTTGCTCAGAAATTGTGCATCAATTACAATCATTTGCAAGTGTAGATCCAAAAAAGAACAAGTGTAGATCCAAAAAAAGAACAAGTGTAGATAGTCTGTTCTTATAAAAAAAAGAACAAGTGTAGTGCCCCCCAAAAAGAACAAGTGTAATGGTCTGTTCTTATAAAAAAACAAGTGTAGTTCCCAAAAACAAAATAACAAGTGTAGAATATATATGTGAATGGATCAATTTGGTTGTGGAATTGATGAATATATATGTGAATGGATCAACTTGGCTGTTTTTTTCAAAAAAAAACAAGTGTAGTTTCCAAAAACAAAAAGAACAAGTGTAGCTGGTCTGTTCTTATCATTAATCTTGAGCACTCATCACTGGCCAGAAAGAGGAGTGGAGAGAAGAAAGGTGAGAAAAGAATGTTGAGCATTCATTACTAGGCAGAAATTGTAGTTTCCAAAAACAAAATAACAAGTGTAGCTGGTCTGTTCTTGAGCATTCATCATTGGCCATGAAGAGGAGAGAAGAAATCCAGGGGAGTAGAGAGAAGAAAGGTGAGGGAAGGAACAGCAAGTTAGCAGCATCAGCACCAAAAAATTGTGCATATCATAGTCATATCATAGTCATATCAGCACCAAAAAATTGTGCATCATAGCAGCATAGCAAGATAGCTATAGTTAGAGTTTCAATCAACAAAGTTGACTGTTTCAATCAAAAAAGAAAACAATTTAAAGTTGACTGTGTCAGACAGTAGAGTAGTAGTAGTAGTGTTTTAGCTACTATTACTTTATTAACTGAAAATAGAATAACAACTTATTGTCAAGTTATGGGCTAAGATAAAATCTATATTATTAATTTTTTGAATGGCATGTATATTAAAATCTATAAAATCTATAACCCAAAAATGACAACTAATATTAGCATGAAAATAAGAGAGGGAATACGAAGAGAAGAATGAGGGGTAAGTGTATACGTATACATCATCCACATATCGGGGGTGGGGTACTAACCGGTAGAAAATATTCATAATACGATAGAAAACCATCTACATTTCATAAAGTTGTATCTAAAAGGGCAAAACAGGGAAACCCTAGAGGCGGATAGTATCAAGAAATTAACAACAGATGAACATAGCATCAAGAAATTAACAATAGATGAACCCTAGCGGCGGACAGCATCAAGAAATTACAAGATACTAGCAGCGGATGAGCATCACAAAGTATTACATAGCATCACATAGCATCAAGAATCCGCCGCCGGTGATGAGAGGAGAGAAGAGGGGTACTAACCGGTGAGGACGGGCTCGGGGTCGAGGCGGCGGAGGTGCGGCCGCGCTCGGGGTTGACACGGCCAGCGTGGAGGGAGGCGGCGGCTGGCTCGTGGTCGACGCGGCCGGCGTGGAGAGAGGGCTCGGCGTCTATCTTGGCGGCAACGGGCGGCCGGGCTCTGGGTGGACGCGGCCGGCGTCGAGGGAGGCGGCGACGGGCTTGTGGTCCACGCGGTCGGCGTGGAGGGAGGGCTCAGGGTCGAGAACGGCAACGGGCAGCCGGGCTCGGAGAGGATGAGAGGAGGCAGAGGCGTGGAGGAGAGGGTGAGAGGAGGCGGAGGCGTGGAGGAGAGGAGGCGGCGGCGTGGAGGAGAGGAGGAGAGGAGGCGGCGGCGATGGCGCGCATGGATCTGAGAGGCGGCGGCGCGGAGGCGAGGAGACGGCCGGGCTCGGGGTCGGCGTGGAGGCGAGGAGAGCAGGTGGCGGCGCGGAGGCGAGGAGAGCAGGCGGCGGCGTGGATCTGAGAGAAGGCGTGAATGGATCTGGATCTACGGGATTGACTAAGTAACCCTAGTCAACGTCATCTCTGACGGACGCATTACTAGGGCCCGATACGGATGAGTCATCTCTGACGGGCCCTTGTAGTATGCCCGATACGGATGACAATCATCCGCATCGGGCATTAAAACAATGCCCGATACGGATGATTGTCATCTGCATCGGGCGATTACAGTAGGCCCGATACGGATATGTGTCATCCGCATCGAATACCTTATTAAATTAGTTTACAGTTGGGATTATAATTTTAAAAAATATTATAATTAACAAATGAAATTATTAATATAGTGTACATTTAGCACTAAATTTTAAAAAAACCATGATAAATTAAAATATGTCTTATTAAATTAGTTTACAATTACCATTATATTTTTAAAAATTATTATAATTAACATATGAATTATTTATATAGTGTAAATTTGCCATTAAATTTTAAAAAAACCATATAAAATTAAAATATGCCTTATTAAATTAGTTTACAATTGCCATTATATTTTAAAAAAATTATTATAATTTACATATGAATTATTTAAATAGTCTAAATTTGCCATTAAATTTATAAAAACCCGTAAGAAATTAAGGCATGAAAGATATGCGATCATTCATTAAGGCACCGGTACAAAATACTTCGTCACATTCATCAATTTACAAATTATATTACTACAAAGACTCTATTTACAAGGATATGCCTTCCAAATGGTCTGAGTGAGCGTATGCCACTTCGTCTTCGGGATCATCGTCAAGTTCGATCTGAGGTCTTACATGAAGATTCTGGTTGTATTCTTCTTCATCGACGACGTTGTCAACCCCAACAATTCTTCGTTTGCCATCCCTAACAACGTGCCTTCTTGTTTGCGGGGTATTTTACATAGAAAATCTGCTCGACTCGCTTGGCTAGGACGAATGGTTCGTCCGTGTATCCAACCTTGGCCGATCCACTAAAGTGAATCCTTCCTTGTCGACTTTAACTCCGGTTCGAATATTCACCCAACACAACGAAACAAAGGGACTTTGAAGCTCCTGTAGTTCATCTCCCAAATCTGCTCTATGCGGCCATAATATGTGTTCGATCCAGCTTTATCCTGATATGCATCTATACGGACTCCACTATTCTGCACTGTGCTTTTGTTATCTTGTGTGACGATGTAGAATGTGTATCCATTGATATCATACCCTTGCCATGTGTCAACATCCCAGCTTGGGCGCCTTGCCAACCTTCGTATTATCTCAGTTGGGTCATCGGTCGATCGTGCGATACGATTCTTGAACCAT
This sequence comes from Oryza australiensis, assembly GCA_019925245.2. Taxonomy (NCBI): domain Eukaryota; kingdom Viridiplantae; phylum Streptophyta; class Magnoliopsida; order Poales; family Poaceae; genus Oryza; species Oryza australiensis. Next base: position 1,022,094 of record JAIFGZ020000439.1, on the reverse strand, counting down.
TCAGTATGTTCTCTGTTGATCCACATGTCTGATCGACCCATGTTGTCCTGTCGGACTTTCGCTAGATGCTCCTCAAAATATGGAGTTACTTCAGCCATATGTTGTAGCACAGCGAAATGAGCCTGTGCATAGGTAGCTTGATCGGGAACAATTTTTTTCTGCCTATTGTGCCAAGGTGTGGACCCCCGTTTTTGGAACGGTAATCTTTCGTGTTCTTAGTACCATTTCCCTGGATCGAGCAGTTGGTACCCACGAATACAGTACTGAATAATCAGGTGTGCATGCATGAATAGTCTTACAACGACATTATTACAACAATAGGCCCGAAGGCAATGTTCAACACACATGACATCATGGTCCGAATACACCACAAAAGCAGAAATTAGATACGGCAGCGGAATAGAGGCAGCGGCATGTCAATTGCCACAGGCAACGACCGGAGCTAAGACCTAGTAAGTGCCATCAGTTCCTTCACCCTCCTGGTAGTAAGCGTAAGGATCCTCCAATTCTTCATTCCCACCATCTGAAGGTTTGTGCGTATAGCAAGGGTGAGTACCAACCGTACTCAGCAAGCCAACACGGAATTGATGCATATGATAGGGTTATTCAAGGAATGGCTGGAGCTCTTTTGCATAAAGCCAATTTTCACTAATCTTTTCACAGGCCTAACAACTAGCCAAGTCAAGTTTTAGTTCCATAGCTTATTAATACGGCGACGGTTCTGTCTACCATCCATCGTGATTCCAAGGATGGCTTCCCGCCTCCGATTCGTCATGGTTTTCTGGGAATCCACCCCTTCTCGCATCTCGAGAAGTTGATCCACCAAATAATGAAATCATCATGCAAACCCATCCCAGCAGTTTTAAGTTTAAAGTCTAGCCAAGCGAAAGTCTTGTCACGATGCTCGATATCCGCGAGCATGGCTATTCGAATAGATTGATTCATTCACACCGCAGTGGATGTACACTTTACCCGTACTCCGCGACAGCCCAACGAATGAGCCTCCGTCCCAACACATGAGACGGTCACGGCAAAGCCTTTCGATAACCTCACTTTGGCAGTACCCGCTCCATGAACTTAAGTCCTCATGCACTCTAGCCGTCATTTTCTAGCAGTGAGAGGAGTTCTGGCGCACCCTGGGTAAGGGAAAACTTCCTCAATCTTTAAGTTCAATTAATATCGATTTAATTCCACCATTCACAGCAAAGGCCGCAGCCTCATCCTCATCACATAAACCACATCATAAAGAACCATCTATGCAAGGATACTGCCTCCGCTCGGCTATCTAATCAGCTAGGTCTATACCCATTCGAGAAGTACGGTTGTACTGGCTCGTTTCCCGGCTATCTCATGGCTCGGTCCTTAATTGACCAGGGTCGGCACTTGCCTTTTCCGGAATCCACCCAAATCATCCGGCCGCCCCAGTCTAAAACATTTGTATAGCATTTTCAATTTTCATCAAACTTAGTTCATCATTCTCATGGCCATGTGACGCTCATGTCTCCACAGGCCGCATCTCAACTACCTTTCCTAAGGTAGTTGCCCAAGCACAAAGCTTCTTTGTAAAATCATGAGTATGGAGGGATCTAGTATAAGCAGGGCTAAGCATTTTTTTTACCGAAGTTAGCCTCCAGTCATATCACATCGAAGGTTACAAAGAATAATTCTAATGGTGATCAACATCAAAGCAGGGTATATCAAGCATAGGTACTCATTTGTGTATAGCATGCAATTTGTAATTTGAAATCAACGTCATTTCACAAAGTAGGATCAATATGTTCAAAGAGTGTGATGACTTGCCTTGCTCGCACGCTTGTGGGGTGGTGTCTTCAACGGGGTCGATGCCGGTCTCTTCAGGTGCTACCCGTACGTGCGAAAAATCAATCGATTCCAATTAGAATCCTATATAACACCAAAAGGTCGAAAAGATCCGAATTTTGACAACCGGGACTACTGAGGGTTACGAACCAGAATAGTGTTAGCAGCCACCGACTCCGCCCATATGAATGGCTCATTCACCACCCGCCTAGCTCCAATGGCGTCCGCAGGTGCACTACATCACTTGTGGCATTATTCTTCACTGCCGCTATATGGGCTGCCGCTCTCGCCGGCCACGGCGATGACGAGCTTGATCAGGTGACTGCAACACCTGGCGGCGCGCCGGCGCCGCCGCCACGGCGCTCCTCCTGCTCCTGTCCATCACGTACTTCCTGGCCGTCGCTGTGTGGTGTACCGCGAGCTAGCCGCCGGCGTCACTGTGTCACCGATGAGTAGCGGGACGACACGGAGGTGTACGTGAGGAGGTGCTTGCTCGGTTGCTCTTCTCTTGTACTGTTGTACGTGGGTGCACGCCGGCCGACGCGTTTGTGTACAACTGAAATGTTATTTTCATTTTCATGGATATATTGCTTGTGAACAGTGATGAGTGTACTCGCACGTGCCATACATGCATATGCTTAATTATGTATTTCTAGTAATTACTGGTTAAAGGGTTTGCACTGCAGTAATCGATGACTCGATCTAGGACAATAACTCATTTGGCCTCGTATGTAATTTTATATTTCAGTGTTTCAAATATTATTTACCAATTTTGATCGTTTGGCACGTTTCTGTCTGAATTTTTTTAAGATAATGGATATTTATTAGGTAATAAAATTACATCTGATTGTATCATGACTGTATCGTATTGTCTTGTGGCAGCTTACTCCAACAATCCAAAAACAAAGTGGTTGTTGGAGAGAGAGGAGAGTCACTACTGAAGAAACGATTTTTCTATGCGAGACTCTAAATAGGTTCCAGACGGATCATAAGTGGCCGCGCCTGGAAAAATGAAAGATACATTATCTGTGCGGTCCACTTAAGCGACCGCACGAGAAAATAAATTATCCCGTGCGGTCGCTTAAGTGGGCCGCATAGGTTAATACCGTAGTATCCCGTGCAGCCCACTTAAGCGACCACACGGGATAATCTATTTTTTCGTGCGGCTGCTTAAGCCGCCCGCACGCGATGATCACCACCACCTATATAGGTGCGCGTGGGCTCCGAAATTTTCTAACACCCGACGAAATTCAGATCCCGCCTCCACCATCGAGGGCTCTCTCCTCGCCGGCGATCTATGCCTCCGCCTTCGCCTCCCTGCCGCCGACCTCCACCGCCGCCTCCCTGCCGCCAGCCTCCTCCGCTTTCGGCCTCCACTGCCGCCACCGCCCACGACAACGACTGCGGAGGCTTCTCGGGTGTGTCGGCGCATCGCCGCCTCCATCGACGGCCACCTCCACCGCCGCCGCTCCACATCCATCGACGCCCGCCTCCACCGCCTCGCCACCTCCACCGTCGCCGCCTCCACCGCCGCCGCCACCACTGCCACCGACGACGACGATGCCACAATCGCCGCCAACGCCGACCGTGAAATTATTTTTTTTGTAATTCGTGATATGAATTTAGTTGTCAATTTAATTATATATGTAAAATTATTTGTAAATTTAATTATACAAAAATTAGTTGGAAAGTATATATGTGAAATTGTGATGATGTGAAATTAATTTTGTGTTATTTGTGATGTTATATTAGTTATCAATTTAATATCATTAAATCATGAAATAATTCAATAATTCATATAGGACAGATATATCTTTCCATGTGGCCCACTTAATACGTTCGCACGGGAAGATCTATTATCCCGTGCGGGCGGCTTAAGTGGCAGGCACAGGATAATAGATCTTTTCATGCGGGCCTCTTAAGCCGCCCGCACGAGATAATAGATCTTCCTATGCGGTTGGACCGCCTGCACATGAAAATTTGATTTTTCCAGACCTTCTCGTGTGTGCGGGTCGGCCTTCCGCACGGGAAGATGTCTTTTGGCCCGCAAGCAGAAATCGTTTCTCCAGTAGTGAATTCAAAATTTGAAAAGAGAGAGCGGGCTCCTTCTTCCTCCGTCTTGCCGCCGCCCGAGCGGCCATCGGCAAAGCCGTGCGGCCTAAAGGGCGGCGGCGGTGGGGCTTCTCGCCGGCTACGAGGCGGAGACGACGACGGCTGGACGGCGGCAGGAGGCAGGGACGGCGGCTGGCGGCGAGGACGGCGGCTGGCGACGGAGATGGCGATTGGCGGTGGGACCGACGGTTGGCGACGGGATGGCATGGACGGCGCTGATGTCCACAAAGATGAGGAGCTCGTGGGTGGCGGTCCCTCGGGATGTATGCGGCGGAGACTCCGGCGGAGTGGGCAGCTGCGTTGGGACGCTCACCTTGCAGCTCGCCGGGCTGGGTGGCGGCGATTTGCGCGGCTTCCACACGCAGTTGAGCCATCACGGGAGGAGCTCGGTGATGGTCTTGTGGAAAGCCGCCTCAACCTGCGGGATCAGGTGTCCGTCGAGCTGCTCCACCAGGTTCTTGCCGAGCCCCGACGGGTCGTTGTGGCCGAACTAGGTGCGCACCTCCGACTCCGTCTCGCCAAGGAACCTCTTCACGTCCTCCTCGTGGAGCTCCTCACCAGGCCAACGCCCCATTGAGCGCAGCCGCAGCCGCCACCAGCGCCTCACCACCCAATGGGCTCTGAGGAAGGTCCGGGACGGCGACGCGGTGGTAGCGATGGACGCCCGAATGCAGAGGACCAGCACGGTGGGGGTGGCCATAGAAAAGGTGATGGCGCCGGCGGCCGAGTGCACCGCCCCGGACCACGCGGCGCACGACATCGACGGGGTAGGTGGCGAGCACGTCGTGGCCGGCGCGGTGCTCCTCCTGGAGCCGGACATCGGCACTGTGCGAATGGACGCGTCACGAACGGGATGCGGATCTTGTTCATCGGCTGGCGGCGGAGATGGTGGCTGGCGGCGGGGATGGCTGCTAGCAGCGGGAAGGGCGAATGGCGGCGGGGATGGCGGTGGACGGCCTGGGGGCCCGTGGCCCTAGGGGCGCCGCGGCGAGGTTGTCTTCACCGGGTGAGCAAGGGGACGTTTCTTCCGCCTCGCGCCGGAGAATCGCGTCCCAGCGGCGTTCGACGATGGGGTCACGGCGGTGCGGCGGCTGCGGCAGCAGACGACAATCCGCAGCGCAGCCGCCATCTCGGACGACGAGCTCTCCTAGTGGCGTCAGCCGCGGCGGCGTGCTCCCCCCTGAGCTGCCTGACCGTGGACATAGAGAGGGAGAAAGAAAAAAAGGAGAAAAGAAGGGGAAGGAGTTAAAAAACAAACAAAACAAAAAAGATAAAAAGAAAATAAAAATGAAGAAAAAAAGGAAAAAAGAAAAAAGAAGAAGAAAAGTTGAGAAAAGGAAAAAAAGTAGTAGTCGCGCGTGCGGACCGGTAGGCTCTTGTGCCGGTGGTGCTTTTTCGAAGATGCGGCGCGGCGGCGGGCGAGGCTTTCGAGGTTTCGGTGGCGGCTAGGGGGCGGTGGCATGACTGTCGAGTTCTAGCTGCTTGCAACGGACCGCGGCGGCTAACATTGCTTGGCAATGGTTAGTGCTGTGCGGGACTATGTTAGTAGACAACGCTTGCAGCGACGATATCGTGCGACGACTAAGCTTGCAGCGGATCGTGGCGGATGGTTTCTTGCTGGGCTATCCGGTACGGTGCATCGTCAAAAGATGACGCAAGCTATTTCTCTAGTTTTTCGGCTTGCGAGAAGGCCAAGCGCGAGGGTGAAACAACGAGGCCAGGTCGACTCGCTATGGTGGCTCAGTTGTTTGACGGAGATCGGGAGAAGCAGGGCAACTACTCTTTCACTATGACGGCGACAATAGAAATAGATCCGCAACGAGAAGTGCAGTAGCGGGAGTGGCATGGCCCCCGTGAAGAGGAGTGCAGTAGCGGGCGTGGCGTGGCCCCCGCGAAGAGGAGTGCAGTAGCGGGCGTGGCGTGGCTCCCGCAAGCGGCGAGGTGGTGTCCAACGGCGGATGTGGCGAGGCCCGCACGCGTTGAGTCCTTTAAGAAATTCGGATCTAATGGTTATCACCCCGTCGGGTGGGGTTTAGCGTGCAGCGGCACAGCAGCTACGAGTACTGCGTGGCGGGAACCCTTTCGGTGAAGTGCGGTCTGTCTTCCCCTTTTGTCCAAGTCGAATTGGAGCTCTGCGATGAAGTTTTCGTGGCTAGTTGCGTGTATGTTTGGTGGGTACCATCGTTTAAGGCGTCGATCTTTCGGCCGGGTGGTGTGAGTGGGTTTTGTTAGGGTTCTTGTGAGGACTCGAGTTGAGCGTTTGCCAGGGTTGACGGCCCAATCCAACCGGGCGAGTTTCTTTTTTTTTCCTATGGCCTCCCAAGGCTATAGTCTTGTATTTTTTTACTCTATCAATGAAACATGTGCTATCTTGCGTGTTTCGTTTAAAAAACAATCAAAAAGCAACATAATGATTATGCCACTCTCCGAAACAACTCCTTTAACAAGAAACCGACATTTATCCACCGATATCGTTCAACCAGCCAATGGTTAGTACACAACTCTTTAGAATGTTTATGTCCGGACAGTTCCATTCTTTTTTAGTTTCACTATCATTTTTTTATTTATAGCTCTACCATTTCGATTCCATTTGTGAAAATGGATAGGGCCTTTTTCCGACCATCTTCACCCCTAATGCCACTTACGGTGAGAAAAATATAGACTGATGGTAAACATCATTAGAGTATTCCAGCCGATTGGGAAATGTCAGAGCTATGAAGGAACATATATGTACTTCATCCATTCTAAAATATAAGGATTTTTATGTTGTTTAGCAAAAACTAATTAAGCTTATGTCAAAAGATTTTTTTAGTCACTTCAGTTATCAATTTTAAAATTAAAATTGCTTAGATTTCTTTTCAAAGCATTTGATTAGCTGTTAAATCATTGAAGTGATAGGATTCATGGGAATCAGTGAAAATACTAATATTGTGCTACAAATTTTGAATCCTAGAAATTCTCATATTTTAAAACGTAGAGAGTATTAATATATATTATCTCTCTTGCTATCCAACCAAGCTAGCTTGGACAAGAGTCCCAGCGGTTACCAGTAGTTGTCATGATTATTATTGAGTAAAGTACATGAACATTCTTTAAATTTGTCTGAGTATATCATCTAGGTTTTCAAACTCTATACTTTTTAGGTTTCTGAACTCATCTAGGCACCATGACTAGTCTAAGCGGATCTCTTGACCCACTCTATACACGAATATAGCATTTCACGGTGGATCATTGGTGGTCTCACACGAGGGTAGGGATCAACTAACAAGTGTGGGACTCATTTAGAAGATTTTCTTTTGCTGTTTTTTCTCCTTTATTTCTCTTTTCTCCTCCTTCTTTCTTGTTTTTCCTTTCTTCTTCTTGTCGTGGCAGCTGCTAGTCGCCGCCACATGGGGCACTTGCCTTGATTACCTCGGGTCGTCGTTTGGATCAGAGTCTACTTTAACGGTTGCATGTTTCGCTATCGAGCTTTCAATAACCACCTTGTTGAGCTCAAGCCTAGCAGCGACGGTGGAGGCGATATCTTGAGGGCCCACAAGCAAGGGCCAGCTTGACGACCATGGCTATCTCGTCTGTAACTGCTTGAGCTAGCGGTGGCCAGCTCTCCAGTGCGACAGTGGATGTGAGGGTTGTGGTGAAGAGAAGAGGAGCGACGGTCATGGGGATCTCGTCGGCAGCCGGCATCTGCAATGAGAAAAAGGAGAAGAAAGATAAAAAAAACAAAAAAAAGAAAAAAGATTTTAAAGTGGATCCCAATTGTCAATTGATCCCTACCCTCGTGTGGGACCACCGATTATCCACCGTGTCATGCCACATCGATGCACGAAGCAAGTTGCGATTCATTTGGACTAGTGATGGTGTCTGGGAGAGTCCAAGAATCTAAAAATGTATTTTAAGAGTTTGAAGATCCAGATGACATATTTGGATAAATTTGGGAACCATCCATACATTTACTCATTGTGATTCTTATTCCATCCAGATCGACGTAACTATCATTTTACTAACTGAATTGGTTGCACTGGTGAAATACCTAACTGACTACGAACACTCGTTCTTTTGCTATCTAACGTGTACTTAGCTTATTACATAGATGCAATCTCAATGAGATTAGCAACCAAATACCAAGGGTGCGCAGTGATGCTGGGCCGTTTTGAGTCAGATCGGCCTATCGGGCCAACATTGACCGAGCCCCATGTTGCCGAAATGGGCTCGACCCATCATTGACGACGATGTTTAGAGACCCCAAAAAATGGCCGTAATATGCCCGCGATCGAGCGCGCGGCGGCTTTGCACTGCCGCACGATACTGGGCAGAGCTTGCCAGATTTCCCAGACGACCAAGAACACCGTTTACACGAAAACACACACACAATGATCGATTTTATGAGAGGAAGTCGGGGAGGAGGAAGAAGAGAAGAATTAGAAATAGGATTCTCTTAACTCTTAAGCATGAATGTTAGTAAATTTGAGCTGTTAGCTACTCTATTTGTTCTGAAATATAATAACTTTTAAACTTTTAAATTTGTTCTAAAATATAACAACTCATACATCAACATTTTATTTTCAACCAATTACAATCCTCCACCTTTTATCTAATCGTAATCTTTTCACATTTAATTCTATCTACTTCCTTAATAACTATGTCTAGCCATAAAAATTTTTATATTCTAAGACAAAGATAGTAGTAGACAATCCATTTAATTAATTAAAGAGTCATCGTGTTTCATAAAACCCAAAGGATCATTGTGTTTCATAAAACCCAATTTATGATTCAAATTACATAAAACCATAGGTGTTTTGGCAAATGACACATAACTCTATGTATTATGGTTTTAAATTTTTACAAAACCACGATATTAATTATTTTGACTTTGATCTATAGTTCTATAATCATATTTTAAATTTATGAGGATTTTATTCATCGTATAAATATTATATTTGTTTTTAAAATTTTGATATATGGATATATCAAAATGGTTGGTGTGGTTTTGTGAATTTTAGAACCATGATACCGGGGTTATGTGTCATATATCAAAATTTCTATAATTTTGTACAACTTGGATCATAATAGTGAGGATCAAATCACTAGTTAAGTTACAACTACCAATTAAGCTAACACAGCCGTATCAAGTTTCCAGTGCTAATTGAGCACCAAGCATACGGCTGGGGAACCATACAACAACAATTCCAATCTCTACAACCTGAACACACCCATGTCGTACTGAAGCAGAGCATTCTCTGCGAGAGCAAGCACACTAGCGAGCCAACAAGAAGGTGGGCATGGGAAGCATGCTCGGGTCCGGAGCAGAGAAGTAGGCAGGACCACAGAACGGCAGCAGCGCCGGCGGCGGCTTCACCATTATCTCCGTTTGAGGCTTGCTGATCATCTGTGCACTCGTCGTCATCTTCATCGTGCGGCTCGTGGAGTTGCTGTTCCCGCTTCCGAGAGCGCCTTCCTCTGGGCGGGGCTTCTTGTGGATGTCCCAGCGCTCGGCCGACGACGCGCGGCTCAGCGGCCGCTTGCTGCTGTCCCAGCGCTCGACGGAGTCGGAGCGGCCGTGGCTCCCGGTGCTGCCGGCCGACGACGCAGGGCTGCCGGTTGTCTTGTGCGCGTCCCAGCGTTTGCAGGAGTCGGCGCGGCCGGGGCTACCGCCGCTGGCCCTCGACGACGATGCTGCCGAGCCGCCAGCTTTCTTGTTCTTGTGCGCGTTCCAACGTTCGCAAGCGTCGGCACGGCAGGGGATCGCGCTGCTGGCGCTAGAAGACGACGACGACGCTGCCGAACCGCCAGCTTTCTTGCTTGCGTCCCACCTCCCGACGGCGTGGCGCGGCCGGGCTTGGGATCGGAGGCTGGCGGCGCGCGGAAGGAGGCTGGGAGGATGATGAGGCACGGCGTCGGGAGCAGCGGCAGCATCTGGCTCCTCGGCGGGGTCGGGAGCAGCGCCGGCAAGTTGCTTGCCGGCGGCGTCGGGCGCAGCGAAGGGTGAACCGCTGGCGCCATGGCTAGCTGCGCGAGATGTCACAAGGAGAGAGAGACAGTTGTACGTGCCGCGAAGCGATTAACCGGAGAAGAGAGCGCGCGGTGTGGAGTGGAATCACACGACGAATTGATGGGGACTACGTCCACGCGCCCACCTTATATCCTCACGATCGATTCGACTCCCCTTCTGATTCGGAGTTCGCACACCCGATATCCCCTACCCCAGAAGTGGTGACTCCGCGACTGAGATTCGGACTGGAAAACAGTGGGCCGGGCCTTCCAATTCGTGGCGCTGTGACATCCAAGCCCATTTTCATATGGGCCGTTTCTTCGACAGGCCGTAGTTTACCACACAGTATGTGACGGGACACATTTGCGAATTTTTTGCATTTTTAATTTTTTTTTAAAGATTTACAAATCTAACTTGCGAGTTTGAAAAATTTCAAAAGTAATCTCCTCCCGCCCTCTGGGAGGGCGTGAAGGGAAAAAACGCCCTCCCGAGGGCGAAAAATCCGACGTGATGACGGCCCCGCACGGCCGTCCGCCGCGCGGGGCATTTTTGGGCGGCCCTTCCCGCCCTTGGGAAGGGCGTTTTCACGTGCACGGGGCCGCCCGCAAAATGCCAGGGAGGCCGGCCTTTTGCGGCGGCCCCTTCCCGCCCTTGGTAAAGGCGTTTTCACCGTGCACGTGGGGCCGCCGCAAAGGCCGGCCGACTGGCAATTTTGCGGCGGCCCCTTCCCGCCCTTACCAAGGGCGTTTTTCACCGTGCTTACAGGGGGCCGCCCGCAAATTGCCACGGCCGCCCGGCAATTTGCAGCGGCCTTTCCCGCCTCTCGCAAGGGCGTTTTACCAGCCGAATATAAGCCGACTCTCAATCATTTCAACCTCATTTACACCTTTCCAAATCCGAAAAAGAACAGAGAGAGAGGTGAGGAAGAGGAGGAGCGCGGCGAAGCCCCGCGGATTGCGTACTTCATTGGAGGTAAATGCAATATCTCGTCATTATTTTGTTTGTTAGCTAGTATGTAAATGAAATATTAGGAAAAATATAAATTTGTAATATTTGAATAGGTATTGAATAATTTGTTATAGATTTGTAAAACAGATGGTTTAATTTAGATCAATGTAGATAATCTAATCGACAAGAACATAGGAAGAATAGATAGATCAACAAGGATATTTAATGGACATTAACATAGGTAGAATAGATAGATCAACTTAGGTAGAATGTGTTTGGATGTAAGTGTAAATTATGTGAGCAGATGGTAAGCACTATAGAAAATCGTACGTATAATTTTGTTGATGATCAAAATATGTTTAGATATAAACTACGAGTTAATTGAATTTAGTTTATAAATTTTGGCAAACCGAAATGAACGAGTTACGATTGGCGGTAGATGGAACGAACAAATCGATTTGGGAAAATTTAAGATGTAGACCAGAGAACATATTGTTAAAGAAATTAAGTTAGACACGAATCATCTAGGAAATATATTCGTAGTATGGAATAAACTCGGTTTCAATTTGTTTGTCGTGCACTATGGCAAGTAAGATCATATTTCGATAGTTCACGGTGAAGGCAACGTTAGATACGGTCCGTAAGGTGTAGATTTGTCGAATTTAGGATGAAATCAAAGGGCATCGATAGGCAAAGAGAAAACATTTGAGTCGTGTATAGTTGGTTGCTACGTGGATTTAAAGTGGATACAAGAGTGAACACAATGTCTCTATCCGTTGTAGTAAGTCGTGCAACGTAAGGATATTATTGGGAACTTATGCCTATTGATAACACCGAGTCGTGGAGACGTTATGTGGACATGGCACTTGAAAGGTCCTGCCCCTTGTTATTTTTGTGGCACCGCACGAAATCGATAGCAGTAATACAATGCAAACAGAGTATGGCGAAGGTCCAAGCAATGAAGCAAGCTTAGAGGAGGCGATTGGCGTGGCGGACGAGGAGAGAGAATCGAAGCAATTGTTGAAGAAATGGAGAGGGAGGATTCTGAAAATGAGCGCGGAGGGCGATGAATCATCGGACGAGGAAGAAGATGTCATGCCCGTCGATTGGGAACAAGCTGATTTCTCTCGCTTGTTATCTCGGAAGGGCAGCATGTTTCATTTGAATACAAAGATAACGAGGTCATCCAGGGTGCTAGGTATACTCATAAGGAAGACATGAAAGAGGCAAGTGAAGCATTGGGCGGTGTCTTTGCATAGAGAGTTTAGGGTGGTGAAGTCTACGAACTATGTGTATGATGTGAAGTGTATGAAGGATGATTGTCCGTGGCGCGTTCATGCATACAAGGGAAAATGGAATGACTATTGGAAAGTGAGCATTGTTGGTGAGCACACATGTCGTGCCGGGGTAGATAAGTACCACCGCAACATCACCTCGGCGTTTGTTGCCGGTGAGATGTACACCATGTTGTTAAAAACACGGATTTTGAACCAGCTCCATTATTAAGCACATTGAGAACAAATTCAAGTATACTATTAGCTATGCGAAGGCTTGGAGGGCGAAACAAAAGATATTGGAGATGAGGTATGGCACATTTGAAGCATCGTATGACAATTTACCTCGTCTATTAGCCACCATTGCTCGAGAAACCCCAATACCTACTACGACATTCGACATTTCCATCATCTACCGATTCGAGCAAGAGCGTGCTGCAAAGAGCCTTTTCTCGATTGGTGCTTGCATCAACGCATTTGTTCACCGTCGCCCGTGTCGTGCATAGATGAAACCTTTCGACTGGGAAATACGAGGTCGATATCGACGGCGATTGGAGCAGATGGGAACAACCAGGTGTTACCTATGGCGTTTGCATTTGTCGAGAGTGAGAACACCGAAAGCCGGTATTGGTTCTTGGAGAGAGTTCGATGCCAAGTCGTTCGTATGAGGCCCAATGTTTGTCTCATACATGATCGTCATGCCGGCATGCCGAGGACAATCGACTACCTTCGTAATGGTTGGCCGGAGAGGGACTTCCACTAGGTGGCATGATGTTCGGAGTAGGTGGTGCATGCGTCATATGGGAGCCAATTTCTACAAATAATTCAAGAACAAGCACCGATGGATCTATTCAAGAGGCTATGTGGTCAAAATCAAGAGAAAAATTCAATGAGATGTGGAGAAGGTTGGATGAGCCGACAACGAAACAAACCGACGAGCAATCTCGTTTGCCACAGTTGACGAGCCTGCTGTACCTCTTGGTCCATTGCATAATGACCCGCCAACAATGAGAAGGAGGTCTGCACCATCAATACGTAATTTCTCCCACTGGATAGAGAATGAACCGAAAGAAAAGTGGTCTCGTTGTATGACACCGACGGAGCTCGATATGGTATAATGACAACGAACCCGGCCGAGGTGTACAACCGGGTGATGCGAGGAGTTAGGGGGCTTCCATTGGTGGGTATTGTGGAATTTATCCTTCATGGCACGCAGCATATTTTAGGGATAGATTTAAGAAAATATCCCCTTTAATGGTCGATAACAAAATTGTATTTGGTAACGTGGTGACGAAATATATGCAAGACAAAATTCTGAAGGCTATGAAGCACAGAGTAATCCCCCAAGGAACCCAAGTGCTTGGACGAGATCATGTGTGTCGACAGGAGAAGGCGAGGCATCAACCGTGTTCAAGCCGTGGCAGAATGTGTGCTTCATGCGGATGGTGGTTGTAGCCGCACCGTATGAAGCCGAAGCTTAAACATCTCGCCTTGCTCACACGCCCTTGCCGCACTGGGACTCGGCATAGTTCCGTATATTTATGTGTCACCGTACTACAGAAAGAATCAATTTTTCATACGTGGAAGGAGGAGATATATTGTTTTGGGATATCTGGATCGTACACAACACTGCGGCCACAAGTGTTCTACATTCCGATCCATCGAAGTTAAGGATGAAAAAGGGACGTCGTCGCCGAGACGCATCGAAACGACATGGACGAGTCCGAGGCCGGGGAAGGACCCTACGTTGCAGCAAATGCGATGAGCGCGACATACATACAAAAATGCCCGAAGAATTCGAAACTTCAACCGTCGAAGGTTCAGACTTTCCGGACAGCCCTCCGATGGTAGCCGTCCATCCGGAGAAGGAACAACAACGAGGCGACCACGTCCTAGACGTGGTCGTGCAGCGACTACGTCGTCCACTGGAGATGCAATGGCTTGATTATTTTGTTTGCTCCTATTCAATGTAGTGGTGATCTCGATATTTGTACTATTTGTCATGTTGTTGCCATCCTGTCGTGCGTGTAATATTTATCATTGTGAGACGTAAACCGGTTTATTGTTGTTGTGATACTTATATGTTGTGTTTGTTAGTTTGAATTAAGACGTGAACTTTTTAATGTTGAGATATAATGGACCATTTATGTCATGTATTCATGTTGTTTTGATTTTTCTTATAAATTGCTTATTGTGTGCTTCATGTATTCATGCAGGTATGGCGGACGATACACCAGCGCTTTTCAGCAGATAGGTGGAGAGGGCGCACAGGTCGTACTTGTCGGCAGTGCAGGGTGCTCAGCTGACCACCTTTCGTCCACGGCCGTCGCGCGAGTTGTTTCGTGTCGATCCGCGACACGTCGAGCGGTACGTTCAAACTCTTATCACTTACCGCAGAACACTATGCTTTATACTAATATTACACTATGTGTATGATATGCAAAGTTACGTGAGTCCGGCTCGATCGCTCTCGCGACTCGTTGAGGCGCGTGCCCACGATCACGACCAGCCGACGGTTCGATGCGGACCGGTCCCGATAGCCGCTTTGGTGGATCGGTGGCGTCCTGAGACGCACACCTTCCATCTTCCTTGTGGGGAGATGGCTCCGACGCTGCAGGACGTCTCCTACCTGCTAGGGCTACCACTAGCCGGAGACGCCGTGGGGCCCGTGGACGGTGTTGGTGGATGGAGGGATGACATCACCGCGCGCTTTGCTCAGTGATGAGGCTACGGGCTCCCACTGCTCGCCGATCTACCCTTACGCGACCACCGGCCTACGAAGACTTGGATTATGCGCCACGTAAGTTAACTTCAAGACTTCGATATTTTTCATTACATCCGATGTTTGTTAACATGGTTTTGTCCTTTGTAGGCCGACAAGCTCCACCCCGACGCCGACGAGTACTCCGTGCGACGCCGTTGGAGGCGTACCGCTTTGGTTGTTCGGCCGGGTGATGTTCACCAACACGTCTGGGAACACTGCGAGAGGGGCCTGATCCACTACGCCCGGTCGATAGCGGACGCGGAGATAGGCGGCGTGCCTCAGTGGAGTTGGGGTTCATCCGTGCTCGCAGCCACCTACCGTGGGCTGTGCGACGCGTGCACGAAGACAGATCCGGGAGCGATCTTCACAGTCCCCTTCTCTTACAGCTGTGGGCTGCGGAGCGGTTCGCGATCGGCCGACCGGTCGTCGACACCTCTCCGTACGACGTAGCGCCAGCTTTCGAGAACCCGGCCGACGGGCCTACGATGGGTTCGTACTGGTTTCGACGCAACGTAAGTACAAAGTCATATTTCTTTCAAATATTTAAATTGTGTTGAACAAAACTTGTAACCACTTGATTTTTTTATTGTCGCAGCGTCGTTACGCCCACGCTCAGGTGAGACGGAGCTACCCGGACTTCGTGTTTGAGTTGGATCGTCTCCAGCCGTACGACGTTGTCTGGGAGCCGTACACGCAGCAGGCGGTCGCAGCTCGTGCGCCTCTAGGCCTCTCGACGTTGTGCACGCGCGACTCGGCCTACTGGATGACGTTGATCCCGATGGTGTACGACATCACCGTCGAGCCTCACTGCCCAGGCCGAGTGATGAGGCGCCGGATCGCGCTGTGGATTCCCGTGAGACGACTCGTTGCCGTTCCCCACCGTGACCACCAAGTGAGTATTTCTATTTCAAATGTAGTACGATTGTGTCAAATTAAATGGAACTATAGTCGACCTTTGCGTGTACGCAGTTGTCTCGACGGGGACAAGCAGGGAGGCTCCTTCGGGAACCACGTATGCAGCAATACGTGGCGGATCGGGCCGATAGCCATCGAGGAGGTGATCGGCGAGATCTACGCCCACTCCGAGGAGAACTACACCGCCTACCTTCGGTGGTACCTACCGCGGACGCGTCCGCGCGTGACCTTCACACCGGTCGCAGCAGCCCGCACTGCAAGAAGCCACGGACACCTACCCTGTGCACCGAGACCAGACTACTTCGTTGGGGTACGTCATGATTTGTCCGCATTAAAGCCTTTGTACGTTAGTTTATGTTTTTTTATTGGAGCGAAAAACCTAACTTGTTTTGATTTTTGTAGGCCGACGCCGCACGGGCATTGAATGCCGAAATCGACTCGGTGATGCCGAGGCCGGACGCAGCATTCACCCGAACGAGGTGGAACAGAGGATGACCTTCGAGCGGATGCAGACGACGGCACGGAAGATCTTGCGGATCTTCTCGTGTCGTTCGCCGTCGACGCGGTTCCTCCACAGGTGTTACAGGTCCTCGTCCACGCGGTCCAAGACCGGATGGTCACCACACGGCGCTGGTCCTTCCCAGTTTAGTTCCACTCATTTTCATTGTGTCAACCCTACAACTTGATCTAACAAACCGAATGTCGCCTAGGTTCGACGCTACCGAGCGGGGATGCGGCAGCGCGAGTGGATCGTCGATCCTCGGCCTTTCGCTACTCGGCCCAAGACCGCAAGCTTTGCTGGAGCGAGCGGATCCTCCGTCTCGTCCCCGCCACCGGGAGGTGAGCAAGCGTCGTCCGATGATTAGTTCACACGTGTTAGTTTAAGTCACCGATGCTTCACATTGCTTACATACGGAGGATTCTACTCGGCGGGGATTTTCCGGTCGGGGACTTCGTCGACGCAGCGGGCGGGTCCGGGAGGCGACGAGGGGGTCGGTACGGCGACGACTTCGACGACCGGAGGACCCAGATCGGGACGTACTCGCCTCCTCTCGCCTCGGTGGAGCACCTCTACCACGAGCCGGGACCCGCCACAGAGACGCCGCGCCGGATGTCCGTGCTAGTCGTGGCGTGCCCCCGACAGCCGACGTACTCTCGGGGCACGTCGAGCACAACCTAGGAGGGATAGGGGTAAGAGGCCTCGTCGCAGCCGCCGTGTGCATCGCCTTGTACAAATTGTAAATATTTATTTTGTGTTTGATGTTTGTATATATCTATGTCCTTCGTCGCACTCACATGTCACGAGATCCTTCCGTATCGTTCGCCGCTTGATACTCTTACTAACGACAAAAACTTTCGGCCCGCTTAGACTGCCACGAGACATCGCTATCGCCTTTGCCCGCGATAGTCCCGCACGATACGTCGCTATCAACTTTTGCCCCGTGATAGTCCCGCACGATACGTCGCTATCAACTTTTGCCCCGTGACAATCCTACACGATACGTCTCGATCAGCCGTTGCCCCGTGACGTACATAAACGATACATAGATGTGAACCGTCACCTCCCCGCACTATATAGTGCCTAGATCCGAATACGAGCTCTTCAAATCTGCATTCTCTTTTCTACATTTACTCCCGCAATGAGATCTTCATATCATCCATTCCTTGAGCGTCTCCACTGGCGACTCCATCCTTTGAGCGGTTTTATTCCACCATGGTGTGACCGTCTGTTATGCCATTGTGGAGATGGCTGCATACTTACGTCGTCCCTCCTCGCCGAAACCGGGGAGACGATTTTTCCAATGCGCCAACATTGATCGTATGGCTTATCCGCACCGCTTTCATCTACAAAATCTTCACGCGAAAACGCTAACTTGATTGTACATCGTGTTAACACCTCATGCAGGCATATCGTCGGATGTGCAACTTCGTTGAGTGGATAGATACGGAGAACCCACGAACCGACGGAACACGTTACTACCCACTTAGCGAAACAAGGTCGACTACCTTCAACGGAAGGCCGAGTACCAACGTCGAGTTCGCGCCGAAGCTTTGGACCGGCCTATGGATCACCGGGCACTACCCACATGGCGGAACGTCCGTAATGCCACCGTGGTCTACGTTGCCAAGTGGTAAGATCCATAAGACAAGCAACTAGAGGACAAAGATGCTTCGTGTGTCCCGAGATTACGGATGACAATTTTGTCGTGAGTATAATTTTTCTTTCTTTAACCTTTTCGCTTGTTCCATTTTTTAACTCCGACCATAAAAATGTGCAACCAGGAGGATGTACGTCGGTGTCCATACAAAGATTGGATCGATACGGTTAAACCCGCTTCGATCGGTCGACGGTAACACAACCCGAGTCCACCGAACAATTCATTCAGGCTTGGATGGAGTATGAACGTCGCGTCGAAATCGCAAGCTTAGCATGGAGGAACAACCCGCTGGGTTTCCCTAAATGGTCGGAGCGTCCTATGTGCGGTTGTAGGGATCGTTGCAAGATGGCTACCTCATTTGAACCACGAACATATGGTCGGAGATATTTCATTTGCCCCAACTTAGACAATGACTTCGTTGTACGTCTTTCATTTTATCAATTATGCAAACGTCTTCGCTCTAGTGGCTCTCTAACCGATTACATGTGTTTCTTTACTGGGCATTCAAAGAAGGTGTGGATTCACTAGGTGGATCGACAATGTCATTCCCCAATATAACGGCTTAAAAGTAACCGAATGTGAAACTCAAAAGGAGTACAACGCCGAGAAGGAAAAAGAAAATTGATGACAAGCTTATCGCCCTTGAACGGTTCCGTAGGTAGCCGAGCCTTCACTCGTGGGGGATGAGTTAGTTGTATTGCATCATCCGTACCTAATGGGTTATGTAACACCGTGACAAACAACCGCTTAACCATTGCAACTAAGTTAACTTGGTTAAAATAATATGTTCACAGTAATGCAAACAACATATGTACGATACCTCGAACATTTACACTTGCAACAATATTTACATTTGCATCCTTACGACGATAACATTTACATTTCAAACAATACTACAAATCATGAAGACGGTTACATTTGCAACAATACCACAAATCCAATGGATTTGTTATATTAGCACAAAATACGACGATAACATTTTACATCTCAAACAACACGAGAGAGTGGGTCGATGTCGATCGGGGCAATTAGGGTTTGGGCACAAGTGAAAAACGCCCTTGGTAAGGGCGGGAAGGGGCCGCCTGCAAAATTGCAGTCGACCGGCCTTTTGCAAGCGGCCCCCGTGCACAAGTGAAAACGCCCTTACCAAGGGCGGGAAGGGGGCCGCCCGCAAAAAGCCGCCTCCCTGCATTTTGCAGCGGCCCCGTGCACGATGAAAACGCCTTCCCAAGGGCGGGAAGGGCCGCCCGCAAAAATACCCCAGCGGCGCAGCGGCCGGCGGGGCCGTCTCGCCACGCGGATTTTTCGCCCTCCGGGAGAGCGTTTTTCCTTCACGCCTCCCGAGAGCGGAGGAGATTAGTTTTGAAATTTTTCAAACTCGGAAGTTATTTTTGTAAATCTTTAAAAAAATTAAAAATACAAAAAATTCACACATTTGCCTGACCAGCATAGTCAGCATCCTTTGCTCTTCAAGTTAAATTTTTGGTTATTTTATAAAAAATATGTTTTAATAATATGTCTAACTCATTTTTAAGTTAAATTTTGGTTATTAATGCTCTAATAATATCTAGCCACTAGTCAGGTTATTTGGTTAACTGGCCCAATAGTGGCACCCACACATCCTCCCCCCGCACCCATCCTGCTACTGTTCCTGCCCGCTGCTGCCCCGCCGCCCGACCACCCCAGCCGCGCGCAACACGCAGCCACAGCCATGGCCGGCCACCGCTGCGGCGGCGGCCGGTGAGCCTCCACCTCGAGGGCCGCTCGCCGCGGCCACCCGTGCATGAGCCGCGCTGGCCGCCCGAACACGAGCAGTCAGCAGCTTCAAGGAATTGGACCGAGGCTCTGTCGATGTGGAGAACGAGCTCTCTTTCCCAAGTCCGGCCATCCGCGTCCTTCGTCGTTTCCTCCCTCTTCGTTTGCCCACCGGAGCGAGCCGTCGTCGTAGCCTCGCCACTTCCGTTGCCATCGGGCTGGTCCTCGCGTCGCCATTGCCGTCCAAGCTTTGCTAACCCACGCGGGACATCGGGTTAGCTCATTCATCCATTTCGCTAGAGTCAAGCCATAGCAGCGAGTGGCCATGCACCCCAAACCATTCCGCTGCTCGCGTCGTCGCCGCCATCGATTCCGGCCACCATTGGACGCCGCGCGACCACCTACGGGTGCGAAAGAAGCCTATGCACATTTTTGCTTTTAGCCACTCCCTTCGAATCCCATCCGTTCGCTGCCGGCGAGCTCGTCCGAGCTGCAGCCGCACCTAACTGCCTATAGGTACTCGCTAGGGACCTCATCCATGAATTCGATTAAGTCTAGGGTCTTTGATGAAAATACTCATAGTCAGTGACCATGGGTCCAGGATCTGGATGTGAATATAAGAAAGCTTAGGCACTCTTAATGAATTTTCTAATTTACACATAATGGAGAGAATAAATGAAGAGACTGTTGGAGTAAACAGTGTCAAATTAGATAAAGAGTTGGCATAGATTTGAAGAGACCAATGCTCTGACAGTCTAGTCCAACATCATAAGGCTCTGTTTAGTTGTTGTAAAGTTTTGTAAACTTTTGGGATTTTGGTCACTTTTTGGGTTTTTGGAAGTAAACAGGAGGGTGTAAACTTGACATGTAAAGTTTTTGGATTTGGGAGGGTTTGGAGCTAAAAAGGTGTAATTTTTTCTTGAAAGATGTGTTGGACACCCCTGCCCTGCACAGCCCGCATGCCTCTTCCTCATCCGCATCCCTCGGATTCCATTTTTCCCTCTTCCTCCGCGCCGAACAAGACACGGTGGCGCCGATGGCCGGCGCGACGGCCGCGGAAGCGCTAGTGGGCGCAGCGCCGGCCTCGACGCGCGAACGCCACGGCCGAGGCGGCGACGGAGTCCAACGCCGACGCCGTTGCCGTCCCCGTCCCCGTCCCCGCGCCGCGACGCTTGCCGGCCACGTCGCCCGAATCTCCCCGCCACGCCGCCCGGATCTCCTCCGCCACGCCGCCCGGATCTCTCCCGCCACGCCGCAGCCCCCGCCGTTCTCCACTCCGGCATCCCACTGCTGCTGCTGCTCGCCACTCAACGCTCCACCCGCTCGCGCGCACATCGGCGCGCCGTCCGGGAGGCGAGGAGAAGAGGGCGCAGATGCGCCGCCGCCACCGTGGACGCCGCCGCCGCCGCCGAGGCGCGCCAGGAGCCGAGATGGAGAGAGTGGAGAGGGAGAGAGAGTGGGGTAAATCTGTAATTTTATAGTATCTCAAAAATTTACATAAAGGGAAGTAAACACCTCTTGGGTGTAAACTTTACGTCCAAAATTTTTTGTTGTAAAGTTTACACCCAAAATGAAGAACTAAACAGGGCCTAAATCAGTTTATTTATTTATTATTATTATTATTATTATTGCTTTGTAGGCTTTAGATTAAATTGAATCAACCAAATATGAATATGAACATGCATGGTCATTCTTTCTTTCATTTTGGCGAGGCATCATTCAATTGTTGAATCATTGTCTAATCACATTTACTGAGAGCGATATGTTCTTAAAGATTAGTGAAGATGATGCAATGGAGTGTTTCTATGGTATAAAAACGATTTTATTCAAACTATTTGTACTGTTCTTTTGATAAAAATAAAGCGTGAATTGTAGCTTGGGCTATTTTTGTTGCTTAAGTTTTACTCTGTACTACTGTTAATTTACCCCATCTTTTCACTTAAATTTACCCCATCTCTTCATTTTGAACTAGTTAATTTTGCTTCCGTTGCAATTTTGACCACCCTAAATTACTTTTTTAAGCACATCAACAACAATGAACACATTGTCTCCAACACATAGATGAACTCCCTCACTCATGCACAAGCCATATCTTTATGTGGGAGGAGTGTGGTTAAATATGTGGGAGGAGTATGGTTAAATATGGCTAAAGAAGAGAGTTAGAGTGGGCTAAAAGTGAAAAAAATACACTATAAAGTTAACTAGTCCAAAGTAAAAAAAATCAGCTAAAGAATGAAACTTCGACCAATAAAGACCCTAATTCTATATTTTTTCATGAGGTTTTTGGTTTGGCTCTTGAGATTTGTGGAGGCATAACCCAGATAAAAATCCTTGGTTTACCGTTACTCTTAACTCTTAAGCATGAATATAAATAAATTTAGTGATTTTCACAAAACCTTAGGTGTTATATTCCATGTTTTATAAAACCATATGGGTTTTGGTTTTGCATAAAAGTCGAGTTGTTATGATCCTATAGTTTTATATAAAATCACACCTAACAATTTTTTATCTACCGTATATATATATGGAGTTCTAAACTTATATTAAAAATATATGAGTTATTTTAGTTCATCTTATAATATTGTTGCCATTAAGTTAATTATTTCATTTTACAACAATATTGAGCTAGATTGGTTAATATTTTGGTTTTATGAAATTATAACACTCGTGTTTGTGTCACGTGCCAAAGCTCTCATAGTTTTGTAAAATTTAAATCATAATAACCAGCGTTTTAAGAAATTTACTCTAAATTTGGGCTGTTAACCAAGTGACACCTACAATCCTTTGAATTAAGGACGTCATGCATGATGCTTGTTCGATGTAATCACTAAGTAGAGATAGGATCAAATCAATAGTTCAATAAAACTGGAAATTACAAATCATACAAGGACAGCATCATCCTCAAAATCGTTTATTCGTTCTAGCTAGCTAACATTACAACTACCAATTAAGCTAACACAACCGCGTCAAGTTTCTAGTGCTAATTGAGCACGAACCATGCGGGCAAGGCACAATATAACGAAACCGTTCCAATCTCTACAACCTGAACACACCCATGTTGAACTAGAAGCAAAGCATTCTTTTGGACAGCAAGCACACTAGCGAGCCAGCAAGAACCTGGGCATGGGAACCATGCTCGAATCCGGCGAAGGGAAGAATTAAGGCCGGACCCGAGAAGTCAGATAACGGCTGCGGCGGCTTCACCGTCGTCGTCGTCTGGCTTGTGGAGTTGCTCTTCCTGCTGCCGACAGCGTCTTCCTCGGGGCGAGTCTTCTTGTTCATGTCCCAGCACTCGGCCGACGACGCGCGGCTCAGCGGCCGCTTGTTGCTGTCCCAACGCTCGAGGAGTCCGCGCGGCAGGGGCTCCCGATGCTGCCGGTCGACGACGCAGGGCTGCCGGGTGTCTTGTGTGCGTCCCAGCGTTCGTAGGAGTCGGCGCGACCGGGGCTCCCGCCGCAGTCCTTCGACGGCGTCGACGACGAAGCTGCCGAGCCACCGGCTTTCTTGTTCTTGTGCGCGTCCCAACGCCCGCAGGAGTCGGCGCGGCTGGGAATCGCGCTGCTGGAGCTAGACGTCGACGACGACGACGCTGCCAAAGCCGAACTGCCCGCTTTCTTGCGCGCGTCCCACCTCTCGACGGAGTCGGCGCGACCAGGATTGGGATTAGAGGGCGTCGACGTACGGAAGGAAGCGGGGAGGATGATGAGGCACGGTGTCGGGAGCAGCGGAAGTATCTGGCTCCTCGGCGGGGTTGGGAGCAGCGCCGGCAACTTGCTCGCCGGCGGCGTCGGGCGCAGCGCAGGGAGAACCGCTGCAGCCATGGCTAGCTGCGCGAGGTGTCACGAGGGCAGAGACCGATCGATCGGGTCTGACCAAGTAATTAACCAGAGACGAGAGAGCGCGCTGCGGAGTGGAATCACACGACGAATTGATGGGCTGCTGCCTCGACGCGCCCACCTATATCCTCGCAAATCAATTATGTTCTAATCCAATGCGTCTATTAACGCATCATCGGATCGGTTTCTTGTCTCTTCCATAACAGTCGAAGCGTGAAAAGATTTATAACAACCGCACCCTTCTCTTTGTCTAAAAATACTTCATACAATAAACACATATGTAAGATGAAACTCTTTATATCTGATCTTAAGTACAAACCTACCATCATTGCTCGAGATAGTCACTTTATTTTCGGTTGACAATATATTTAGTTTCAGTTGTGCAACTTGGACGCACAATATGGGACTAAAAAAATGTGTATTAAAATATTTTTTTGCTTTTTTAATGCTTTTTTATTGCTCGCTGTAATATATTAATATATATATGTATATGTACATATATGTATAAATACATATATATACATATAATTAATATATTTTTGTATATAACATCACATATATATAATTGCTGATATATATTACTTATGTATAATAGGAATTAAATATATTTTTGTTAATTTTTTAATATTCTATCATATATTACAAAAGCTAACGAGGAATAGGTTATCTGTTGTCGTAGAATTCTCCTGACAGATTAACAATCTCGTCCATAATAAATCCCATCAGTTATTTTTCAATAGCTTTTATGTAATCCGTCAGGGAAAGTTGGTCTTTCATCGAAATAACCTGTCGTTTTTTAAAATGAGATATGAATATATTAAATCAATGAGAAGAGTGTAAATAATTCTAAAATAGTGTTTACGTACTTCGATATTCTTATCAGCGTTAACGCCTTGTGCTACACAATGATAAAATCACAAACATAGTAGCCATATAAGTTGGTCCCCTGTTCCTGTCATAAACACTAAAGGAGAAACAAACTTACTAAATATTTCTATATAGAATAAATAGGATATATAATTTTGGATCATGTACGTACCGAAAAGTCCATCCTCACAACCACTTCTTCCTTGAATTCCCCGCGGATGTTTCTATGAAATTTTGCCCATGCCCTGCGGTTGCAAACTATAATTAATGATGCTTTGATCCACATAGTAGCGATAGCAGCAATCATAATGATAGTACAAGTGGATGACATTATCTGTTAAGCATGTCAAAAATTTTCTTGAAAGTATCTCTTGGTTTTTGCATAGAGTCCATGACATGAATCATGCTTTCAGAAATGTCTATGACAAAGAGGACCCAGCGAAATCTGCAAATTGCGTGAAATATGATATACATATTATTTTATGAATATGAGAAGGAAATTGGTACAAAAACAGTAAAAACTCACTTTATATTGTAAGGCAAGAGTATGAATTGCTTAGAATGTTGCTACACCAAGAATTTGTAAATGTTTTCCTCGGTTTCATCTGGCCAGTCATCTACAATCTTCTCATTGATTATGTAGGGGTCTATGAAACCACATTTGAAGTATCCATGCCTACGAAAAATTTGAATCTCCATTGTATAGTGAAAAAATGACGTTAAATCTTTGATGTTACATACAACGGGCTAATGAACGAAATAAAATTAAATGACACTTACAGAACCCAACAATTGAGAAGAGATACGTCAAGGGCATCTTGTTGGTATACGTCGTATACATCCTTGAAGTTGATCCACATATTGTACATCCCATGGAAGAAAGCTTCATCTTTAATCCTTGTCGCGAACATAATCCTACCATGAGCTGATTGATCCATGTACCATTGATGAAATCAGTACATCTGTATAGTTTGGTTCTTGACTAGCTCTGGCTTGACAACTGGTGCGTCGATTGCGTAGGGATGTTTTAGGTCTTCTTTTGTGGCGTTCTTGATAGGGGCTATCCCCAGCAGTTACTCCTTACTAACATGTGTATCTATCATATATTCTTGTAAAGTAATATCAAGGTTCGATGGCATCGGGTCAACCGCTTGTTTTTCTTGCATTCCAAGCAAAGGGATAGCCTTTGTCTTTCTTGTGTTCTTCCTATTGCGAATTGAGCAGTCATAGTCTGATAGTAAGGTCTTTCTCGTGGGTTTGCTCATCTTTTGAAATAAGGCCTTAGTTGTCGGGTCTATTGGAATCTTCTTCTGTGGTATCCGTGGGTTGAAGTGCTCCTTCATTTGGCTTTTCACTCCCTGGTCAGTCTCCTCGTTAGTCATATCATATGGTCTTTTCTTAAGAGCGACTTTCTTTGGCTCGTCAAGTTTTGGCTTCTTCATTTGTGTGGACTTTGACAGTGTGGGATGAGGTGGGCAAGACCGTTGTTGCCTGCTACTTGCAGCTGGTTGCGCGGTGAAGACGAAGAAGACGGTGCAGACCGAGGTTGCAGTAGAGACGAATGCGATGGTGGAGACCAAGGTTGCGGAGGAGACAGTGGAGACCAATGGTTGTCAGGCTGTGGCGGTGGAGATGTAGGAACGGACGCCGCTGCTGTGGGGTCTCCTCAAAGGGGTCAACTCCCACAAATATCACATAACCTTCTAGGAGTCTAGTTATGTGAGAAACAGTACAGATACAGAAACTCAGTGTATTAATACAAATTTTGAAGTTCAAATACAACTCATACAATACAAGAAAACTGCGACACTTTCACAGGGATAGCCCGAGTGTAGAGTTGACCTAGAATTCGTATTCGTCTTCCTAATCCTCTAGGGTACTAGGAATTCTTCCTCTGCAAAAGGGTTACCTGAGTATAGTCATGCAAGGATGAGCATTGAAGGTACTCAGCAAGCCAAACTGAATACAGTTTTATTTAACTAATTGTGCATGTTATATCAACAAGAGAAATAAATTAACAAGATAACTTTATCATGTTTTAACCCCTAAAAGTTCTTTTTGTAGCATAACCTATATCCAAATTTAGGAGTATAAAACATGTATCTAGATTCATATTCTATCCCATTCTAAAAGAACTTAAGTATGCATATTTAAATTTTATAATATTTTAGGAAAAGAACTCATGCCATTTTACTGGAGTCACCCATAGACATAACTCCATTAACCGAGAGTATGGCGTATTAAAATACCAATCGACTCTACAGTGTCTGCCCAGCTTTACCCGAGGATTAACCTTAGTTAGCCAGACTAAAGGGTAACATGGCTTTTATATAGTTCTAACATTTTCTGATGTGTGAACGAGACCTGAGTTCTATCTTAATAAGAGCACCAATTCTAACTAGTAATTGGTGGATTTGTCTCCTATTTAATAGCTGCTTGTCACATACTTGTCTCGGCTTGGTGGAACCTGGATTCTATCTTAATAGACGGTACCGATCTGGTTAGTATTGACGTTGTTATCCGCTGTTTATATCGCTGCCCACCAATAAGACTTTTACTATGATCTCCAAATGCTGTTATGTGCATTATAAATCTCCTGAGTCCCCACAGATCGGAGAAAAATATATAAATACCATGCCGGTTTAACCGGTCCATCGGATGAGCGAAACTATGTCCTTATTTTGGCATAAGTATTTTTATAGTTTTCTGGCATATAGCCAAAACCATTTTTATATCACATGAATTGATAGGACTTATATTTGCCTATCACATAAAACAGTAGATCATTTTTCTACTTTATTACATGAAATGACTTTATGAATGAAATACTAATATATGCAATAATGTTTATTTTATCATGATGATGGTTTATATTTAGTCCTAGTTATCTAGATATTTTCTAAGGAGAAGGAGAATATATCTGAATATATGAAATAACAAACTCCTTCTTCTTTACATGTAGGGTGTTCTTAGTGCATGAAATAATTAAATATTTCTAATGCATGAAATAATCTTCTATGTACTAAGATACATGGAATACTAACATATGTAATGATGCTTATGTAATTATTTCAAGATATCAAGATTGTTTAAGGAGAAGAAAATATATCTATAAATATAAAATAACATTCTTCTCCTTTTATACATGAAATGGTATAATGCTTCTCATGCATGGAAAAATATTCTATCTAACCCATCCCACGAGGTATTTCTAACCAAACTAAATATAATAGAATATTAAATAGGATAATTTATTATTTTTAAATTAAATATTCAAAAATAGTTTGACTTGCCTTTAGTATCGCGGTCTCAAACCTTTCATTTCCTTGAATAGCAACGAAGGTGTTTACATCAATGTTAGGGTCGAGTTCGGCCCCTCCGTGAACTCAATGTCGCAATCTATCGATAATTGATAAAAGAAATCAAACAAACAATTCTAAATAAACACTAGATAGAAATTCAAAAAGAGTTTAAAAGGTGATTTTTGAAGGTTTAAAGGAAAAAGCTATTTGTTAGGTCCTAAAAACTTAAAATTTAGGCTTGAATAGAATAAATAAAAATAATAAAAGAGTTAAAGGACATTTTCCAAATATTTTAAAAGGTGGATGAATAAGTTTTTAAGAAAAACGGGAGGAATTTAAAATAAAATTTGGAAGGAGTCGAGGGGTTAAACTATTTCTCTAGGGTTATTCGTCAAATTCTAAACTTTAAAACTTAGATTTGATAAAATAAAAGAGTTAAAAGGGATATTTAAAATATTTTGAAAAGGAAGATAAATAATAAGATTATTTGTTAAATTCCAAACTTTAAAATTTGGGCTTGTCTTAAAATAATTTATAAAGAATCAAAAGTTAAGAATGTTTTTAAAAGGAAATATAGATGAAAGAAATCGAAGAATTTATGAAGTTTTGAAAGGAGTAAGAGGATCTATTTGTTACTAAGGAATAAACTATTTTTTTATAAATTATTGAACAAGTTCAAATAAACATAAAAAATTATTACATAAAAGAATTCAAAAGGGTTTTTTAAAAAAAGATGATCTTTGGAGTTTAAAAGGTTATATTTTCAGGTTTAAAATTTAAGTTTGAATAAATGTAAATATAAAAGAGTTTTGAATAAATTTTATAAAGATGGTTTATAGCCTTTTAAAAGTTCTTATTTTAAGTTAAAAGTTTGAATCTAAATAAAAACTAATACTAAGAGTTTTTAAAACAATTATTTTCAAGAGATTTAAAAAGTGAGTAAATAAATTTTAAAAAGCATAGAAACTTTGAAAATAAAGTTTTGAAGGAATTAGATGAGTCACTATATTTTTCTAGGGATTTTACTAGGCCCTTTCTTGATTTGAATCCCTAAAAGAATAAAGAAACCCCTAAAAGAATAAAGGAACAAAGATCTAAAAAATTTTGCGTTTGGCTAGGATCGAACCCACACCCTCTCTTTACCTCTGCTCAGCCTTTGCCACTGAGAAATCTAGGTGTTTCTCTCCCACTTTTCTCCTCTCTTCTTTTCTTCTTTCATTTCTCTTTCTCTTTACTGTTTATCTTCTGCAACTAGCTACCCGCGGGCATCAAAGGTTATTGTAATTGCATCGTACATTTTAAAATTTACACTGTAATTACATTATAAGTTTCAATATTTATATTACTTAGTGCGCTCAACCTCTTGCATCAGCCCTGCGCAGAATGCGGGGGTGCTTAAACCCTAATTAGTGCTAGCACCCTCCCTCCTTCGCCTCGTTGTCGCTGGAAACTGCGTGGCACGTGAGGACGGTGGCGGTGGGGTTAGGTTTTGCCCCTGACTCTGGCACGAAGAGAGGGCAGTGCAGCGGCGGTGGTGATAGAGAAAAGCAACATGGTGGCGGGTGGCTTCCCATCGAGCTCGGCGGGGCGTCGACAGCGTGGGTCGAAGGCGGCACGAGGAAGCCTGGTCGACATGGCGCGAGACGGCTAGGCACTCCATGGTTGGATCCAGCATCCCTTTGATGGGGGAAGCCTGAATCCATGCCTGGCGAGACTGCAGACGGCTGGGCAGAGGAAGGTTGTGACGGTTTGTAGAGAGGTGGCCGGTGGATGGAGGGAGAGGGTGGGAGGGAGGTGGAGTGCCACGCGGCAGGGTAGAGGGCGTGAGACATCGGACTTGGTGCTCCCATGGCCAGATCCGGTGCCCTCTCATTCAAATCCGTCTCCCAAGCGACGAGCGTGGTGGCCATAGCGACGACGTGTGTGGCGTGGTGGCTACCGCGGATCCAGTGAGCCAGCTTCTGGATTCGGTCGATGATAGGGTGTTGACGTGAAATTCATCGTGACACATGAAGGTCTGAGAGATTTGCTTGGTCTAGTACAGGTCCTATCAATTTGAGTTCAAGACATATCAGTTAGTTTGATCATAAAACTAACAAGATAGAAGTAGATCGACGATCAAGGAGCCGATCGGCAAAGAAGCCGATCATCAACCTAGGAAGTCGATCATCAACCTAGAAAGTCGATCGTCAACTTAGGAAGCTGATGTCGATAGAGTTTTGATCAATCGGCTAAAACTGATGTAATGAGATAAATGTAAATCCGATGATTAAAACATACATCATCTGGAGATCAGATGTAAGTAAATTAAAGTGTATATCGGCTAACTAACCGATATATCTGATAGTTGAAGTCCAAAGTAATGATAACTCATCGACTAGCACTCCGATGAAACGTTGCATAAAACCAATGGGCTTAGCAAGACTTAGATTATCAACAACAATCTAGAAGATCGGACCTAATCGAGACAGTACAAGATTACGTTTGATAAAATAAACTAGATAAATCGACAGATTTATATAAATGTGATGGATATATATAAATCTATCTAGAACAACCGTACAATTAAAGAAACATCAACTTAGTCAAAATATCGGACCAAACCGAGAAAGTCCTAACTAAGCCTATACAACTCTAATAGCAATGCAATTAAAGATAGAATCAATATATCAGATAGGCCATGCTTTCATCAACATAGATAAAATATCAGACTTAATCAAGAAAATTCTAGCCACGCCGATACAAGCAAAATTGACAAAACTTACTTCATCGCGGGAGATCGAACTCAACTAATGCAGCCCAACTCGAAACTAAGAACTCATTGGATTAAAAGGTGACGATGCGCCGAAAGTAATTGTATTGATCTATGAAGATAGTTTACAAAGACCCTGTGTATATATTTATACCCTCGGGTTGATACAAGTCTTGATTGGATACGACACAAGTCTTGATCAAACACTAGATAAACATTTTCTAATATAAAAGAAAAATTACTAAATCCTGTCTAATTAATAGATAGAATTAAATTATTGTTGTGTGGTCTTCATGATTCCTCTTTGAATTCAACTTGGTCTGGATAAACTTCCATCTATCAATCGGCTTCTTTCCTTAACCGAATCCACTAAAGAATCGTCCCAAATTTTGGTGTTAACATAGAGCGACGTGCCTAAGGCTGGATGGCGGTGCAGGCAAGGGCGAAGACGAAGGTAGTGGTGGCAGGCTGCTCTGTTGGCGCTCGAAGGAGGCTGCAGATGCAGGCAAAGGGCGTGAAGGAGAAGAAGATGGTTGGCCGACAAGTCATTCCCCTCACATCAAGCTCCTTCCCCGTGGCTGGTATCAATACAATCGTGAGGAGCTCCATGGTGAGGAGTGTGGACAGTGGTTGGACAACAATGGCGCGTCAAGGATGGCGACAGTGGTGGTTGCAAGGGCAAGGAGGCTAGCCAGTTAGTGATGCAGAGAAAGCGAGTTAGCGAATGTCTGCTGGGGGTGAGGCATTGGGGTTGGAACATCAGGAGGAGAGGGGGACTACATGCAAAAGCCTAGTCTGGCTTTTTGGGCGGACAAAGGCGATGCCTTGAGCACTGAGGTCCCCCTAGGGGGCGTTGTCGAGGCGTCTTCATCTCCTTCCTGACAAAGCTCCGGTGAAAACCAAGTCCATGGATCCTTGGACGGGCGACGACGGCGTCCTCGGCATCATAACCTCCCTAGAGGCGTCGTCCAGGTGGTTTTGTTCCTCGCCGCTCCCACCTTTGAGCATCTTTGTCTCCGACGGTGCTCTCGGTTATCACCATCAAGTTTGTGTGAGGGAGGGTGGATCTTCTTCTCTCTCGCCTTCTCTCTCGACAACCTTTCTCCAGGGCGATGGATGGGATTCATTGGGTGTAACACCCTGAAAATCAGAGAATTTAAAATCGGAAATTAAAAATCGGAACTTACAAAAACTTTTGGTATTTTTGCATCTTGTCGTGTTTATTGTCTCTTATTTGCCAGCTTTGTTGCGCAAAATTAATAAAGAGAAATTTGTCAAAAAGATTGAGAAAAACCAAATAATTTAAAAATCCCAAAGGGAAAGGAATTAAATAAAATATATATAATATAATATAATATAATAAAAATGGGCAAGAAGGTTGGAAATGTAGGATAAAATTCAATTTTTAAATGGGTTAGGTCATATCTTAATTTTAAATGTGAGGGGAAAAAGAAATGGGAGGAAATGGAAATTAAATCGGGAAAATCGAAATCGTACTTTTGTTCATTTGCCCGCAGTGTTCGACGCCGGTCGGGGACGTACCGCGCGCACGTCACACGCCATATGCGCGCGCGCCCACCCCGGCGTCAACGCGTCGTACGCCGCGCCCACGCCGCTGCGTCGGCTACAAGATCACGCCCACGCCGCGCGCGTCAGCCACAGTGTCGCGCCCATGTCGCGCCGTACTCCGCCGTCACCTTGCCATCGTGTCGCCGTACCACGGCACGCGCCCGCGTCAACGCCCTCGCCTATAGCCGCGCCAAACCGACGCCAGCCACGCCGCGCCATACCCCCGTGCCCATTCCGCCCGCGCTGTAGCCATGCCCGTCATGCGTCGGCCTCTCCCTTCCCCTACTCGCGCGCGCGTCACCCTAGCGTTGCCGCCCTGGCCGCCGAGCTCGAGCTCGTGTGGTCGGCTATAAATAGCGCTCCTCGGCCGAAACTCTCTACACGAAACTTGTGCCATATTGTGTCATCTAGCTCCTCTCCAATTTTCCCCAAAATCCATTCACCACAGCGCTAGAATTTCGCAAAGGATCGGAGCCCGGTCGGAAGAACCCTAACTCGGACACTCGGAGCAAAACTCAAAATTCGCCGTCCTCGGTCGATTTCTTCTCGAATTAAAGGTACGTCCACGATCTACGTGCTCTAAGCGTTATTTCCCCTAGGTTTTCCGAGCCAAATAGCCGTCGAAAATCGCCGGCGACGAGCGCCGTCGAACTCCCCTGCCTCAGCCGTCGCCATGCGCACATCGACAGGTCGCCCCCGTGTCTTTCTGGCCAAGCCAACCCCCTAGCTAGCACCCCCGTGTCCCGTAGATGCTCTAGGACCCTTTGGTTCGGCCGCATTGTCACTGGAGCGCCGCCGCACCGTGCGCCTCCATCGCCACGGTCGCTTCGTCGTCGCCGGACCACCCCGCCGCCTCCCGGCCCGGCCCTGCCTTGAAATGGACTCCCCGCGTCACGTAGATGATGTAGAGCCCGATAGATCCTGAGCTCCGGCCGTCCTCGCTGCCGTTCACCCTCGCCCCGCCGTCGGCCTCGCTGAGGAAGAAGAAGGGAGTGCAGGAGGGAAGAAAAATAAAGAAAAAAGAGAGAGGAAGAGACCGGGCCGCTAGCCCAGTGGAGAGAGCGCTGGGCTGAGAAAGAGAGGGCGTTGGTTTGATCCCCGGCTTAGGCAAATTTTTGAAAATTTTTATTTTAATTTTTCTAAGGGGATTAAAAATAAGGATAAGCCTAGTTAAAGTCCTAGAAAAATATTAAAATCCTTTTTAACTCCCTAAACTTTATTTACAAAGAATTTTGTATCTTTTCAATAGATTATTATTCATTCATTACTAAAAATTCCTTTTACAA
Organism: Oryza australiensis; assembly: GCA_019925245.2. Taxonomy (NCBI): domain Eukaryota; kingdom Viridiplantae; phylum Streptophyta; class Magnoliopsida; order Poales; family Poaceae; genus Oryza; species Oryza australiensis. The sequence continues at coordinate 988,748 of JAIFGZ020000439.1, read as the reverse complement.
ATAAATATGAATTTTATAATCAAACTCCTTAACCTATCCCATCTCCAAAATTCCTATCTTTCGGGAAACCCATTTATTCATCCAACATTATGTTTACAAATAGGAACCTTTATAAGAATTTCAAAACTATCTTTATAATTCCTAATCAACCCTTCCGTATATATATATATATACACACATATATGTTTTATATTTAATCCTTCCCAACCCATTCATCGGTAGACCGTGACACCAAGCTCACCGGAGGATTGAGAATTCAACCGGGAAATCGACGTAAACACTCTCGTTACGCTTTCATTAAAATAGATATTTTTATATCGTCGGTTATAATGCCGATAAACTTACATTAACGGGGATAAGGCCACCCCATATAAATTAAATCGAAAGAAAACACAAGGGTTCAAATCAATGCAACTCGCTTGATTCGACCCGGTCTTTAGCAAAACCCGATCATTAATCCGTTTACGACCATAGAATCACCGTAAGGGACCGTTTTTGCGATTTATTTGGTTTTAATGGTTTTTATTTGAATTCTGATCGAATTCAATTGAATCTTTCGCACGTATGTATAGAATCCGAGGAAGCCGTTGAGTACGTTGAAGACACAAGTCAAGAAGGTCGCCAGCAAGGCAAGTCATCACACCTCTTCGAACATATTGATCCCAATTACAAAATAATGTTGTTTTAAACTTCAAATATGCATGCCATATACACAAATTAATACCTATGCTTGATATACCATGTCTTGACATTGTTTACCTTTAGATATAATCTTTGTGACCCACGATGTGATATAGCCGAAGGATATCTTCGGTAAAATGCTTAGCTATGCTTATATTAGATTCATGCATACTCATGACTTTACAAAGAAGCTTTATGCTTGGGCAACTACCTTCGGGAAGACAATTGGAATACGACATGTGGAGACATGAGCGCCACATTGCCTTGAACATGATGAAAATAGTTTTGATGGAAAAATGAAAGTACAAAGCCAATGTTCTTAGACGGGGGCAGATGGATGGATTTGGGTGGATTTCGGCAAAGGCAAGTACCGTCCCTGGTCGATTAAGGACCGAGCCATGAGACTTATAACCTGGAACGAGCCAGTACAACCGTACTTCTCGAATGGGTATAGACCTAGCGGAGTAGATAGCCGAGCGGAGGCAGTATCCCTGCATAGTGGTTCTTATGATGAGAAGTGGTTTGTGATGTCGAGATGAGGCTGCGGCCCACATACTGAAGTGATGAATCAAATCGAAATTAATTATAACTTAAAGACTGAGAGAGTTTCCCTTACCCCGAGAGCGCCAGAACTCCTCTCACTGCTAGGAAAGGCAGCTAGAGTGCAAGAGGAATTAAGTTCATGGAGCGGGTACTGCCAAAGTAAGGTTATCAAAAAGCTTTGCCATGACCGTCCCATATAGAGGGATGTAGGCTCATTCAATGAGTAGTTGCGGAGTACGGGTAAAGTGTACATCCACTGCAGTGTGAGTAAACCAATCTATTAGAATAGCCGTGCTCGCGGATAATGAGCGGCGTGACAAGTTTCTCTTGTGGCTAGACTCATAAATTCTAAAATGATGGGTTGGTATGCATAATAATTTTGTATGCTGGTGGACTCAACTTCTCGAAATGCGAGAAGGGGTAGGCTCCCCAGAAAACCATAATGATCCGGAGGCGGGAAGCCATCCTTGGTATCACGATGGATGGTAGACAGAACCGTCGCCGACTTAATATACTCTGGAACTAAAACTTGACTTGGTTAGATGTTAGGCTTGTGAAATGATTTATGAAAATTGGCTTTGCGCAAATAAACCGCAGCCATCCTTTGAATGACCCTATCATGTGCATCACTTCCGTGTTGGCTTGCTGAGTACGTTGGGTAGTCACCCTTTCTATACACAAAAATCTTCAGATGATGAGAACGAAGAACTGAAGGACCCCTATGCTTACTGCCAGGTGGGCGAAGAAGAAGAAGGCGCCTACTAGGTCTTAGTCCCCGGTCATTGCCTGTGGCAATCGACATGCCGCTACCTTTCGTCTGCTATCTTATCTTATCTCTGCTTTTGGTTGTATCCGGACCAGTAGGTCCTGCAAGTATTGGATATCGCCTTCGGGCCTACTATTGTAATATATTTGTGGTGTAAGACTATTCGTACACTTTGCACCTAATAATTCAGTATTGTATTTGTGGATACCAAACTACTCGATCCAGGGAAATGGTACTATGAATACGAAAGATTTCCGTCCTAAAAAACGAGGGTATACATTGAGCGACCTTTTGCTATGAGGTGTTGGAGGGTGGTGGACTGGTGGTGCAGGACCTCTCCACAGGGCTAGTGGCGTCTGGCCATGTATAGCGTTGATCGGATTGGTGTTACTTTGTCTTTAGGTGTGTGCAGGAGTTGCTAGCACGTGGTGGAGTTTTTTTCTATTTTTCTTGATTATAGCTTCCTGCTATATAATATGAAACTTCACCATCTGATAGTTGTTTCAATAAAAAATATTTACATCAACTTTTTTCTATACATAATATATAAGAGTATTAGGATTATAAAAAAGTTATTATATATTGGAAGAGGAGATGGAAGAGATATAATCATAGGAGAGCAAGTAGCCACATAGGAAAAAGAAGTGATTAAAATTAGTGAAAAATATAGCCCCATATTTTTAGCGAATCTGATAGTATTGGTTTCAAATGCTGCTGCAAATGCTATATATACTCGTACTAGTCTTCTAACACCGTGTTTTTTTAGGCGTGTCTTCTAACACCGTGTTAGTTTAGGATTGTGTTACTGTTTAGTTTAAAATTATGTGAGTACTAGAGTTGCTGGTGTTAGTGTTATCTATCCAACCCTGTGTAATTTGTACATGGGATGAGCACAATATTATGAGTTAATGATCACTTGATAGTTGTATATTTATTGTCCTTCTTTATGTCCAGAGTTAGGCTATATAATTGAAGTCACTTGTTTTTTCAAAGGAAGAAATACGTATTTGTATTAATGTGCCCAAGAAAGAAATGCGTATCTGTATTAATGTGCTCGTGGCCAATTACATCATCTGTTTCTTCAGAGTTGCAGTGGTTGATTGTTGTTGATCCGATAGTACGAGAATGAGGTATCAACAGTTCAGCACCAGTTGTTTGCTAGGCCTATTCGCCAAGTCGGAAACGTCAAACGCGGATAGACTTAGGATAGTGGACCAGCAGCGTTCATTGACCGGGATGGTTGTTGGTAAGCAACAAAATCAGAATCTAAAGATTCAGGTTTGTGTTCAGCTTTTCTTGATTAGGAATAGGCTAGGCTTTTAGAGCTTTATACCACCTTCCACGAAAGGATTGATACCTGCATTTGGCACAGCCATGCACGGGTTATTAGAAACGACTGTATGCAACCATATCAACGATCGATCCATAAACATTCTCCCTCAACATTCACCTTAATTAAAGACCCGTTACACACAAGGGCTGAAAATTAATGATGAACAGGTTCGAAAAGGGTACATAGAGGGCTTCAGATGTTCAAGATGGCTAGGCAAATATTAGTTCGATCTTGGTTTGGATAACAATCTGATACTGAACCCTAGTTCCAGTAGTAGCATGTAACACTGAACGCCAGATCGAAGGCCACCTCAATCTTCGTCTCTCTCAGGAGGCAGACCACATGGAAGCAGCATTTTCTGCAACACCAGAAAAGTGAATCAATATATAAATTTGCACCGCAATACCTCACTGATATGACTGCATATTCAAAAATGGCCACCTGTGCAATGATGACCATGATCACCCATGAACATCTATTTAAAAAGTGACCATCTCTAATGATGGTATCTATGATAGTAAGAACACTTCAGCTTGCTAAATCAGGAGGAAACCAAACAATTGTACTTGGAAAAGCCATTGGAGGTCATATAGCAGCATCCTTTTGCATTAATTGATGAAAAAAATGGTTTCAAAGCTTTGGCTTCCAGTCCGCAGCCCTATAACTTTAGCTGTAATTTTGTTGTTAGATATTCAGGGTACGTTCTAAAGTTCGTTTGAAATGGATTATTAGGCGCATGCAAAACAAGAAATGTAATTAGCATATGATTAATTGAGTATTAATCATTAAAAACTTGAAAATAAATTTATTTTATTTCTTAAAACAACTTATATATAAAAAGTTTTCGCACGAAACGCACCGTTTAGCAGTTTGAAAAGCACGCTAACAGAAATCAAGGAAGTAGCCAAGCCAAAACATAGTTTAGAACAGGCCCCCAGTTGTGCCCTAGCATATTTTCTTAGCCAATGGTGTCACAGAACAAAACTGAACCTTAGATACAATCATATAACCAAAAAAACAACGGACTGCTAATGAAAATGCCAAAATTGCATAAGCATCATTAAGACATCGATCTACGAATTTCCTTGTCCATACCATATTATCAGCTGAAGCCTATTCAATAGTAGGTGGATAAACCAAACAAAACCATAAATCCTGATTTGCATCAGTCTTAAGGCCAAAGGGAAAATTTAAAGCTAAATTATCAGGGTTGTCAACAAAATATGTTCTGTACAGTGCATATTTGGTAGGCATCACCTTTAAATAAGATAAGAAATCAGCCTTTTCACTACATTTATTAGGTAAACATTAACATGGACAGCCCACTAAAAGTTTGAGGACAGAAGATAGAAGTTGGAATGTACAGATTATCTCATTTAAGATGCCAATGCTTTTTAACAGACTAGCTATTTGCCCATGCGTTGCAACAGATGGAAAATAAATATCCTATAGGATCTAAAATTAAAAAACGAAATAATTTAAATCTAAAAAATGTATATATTGCACAAAATTTTTAGCACTACATTTGTACATGCATAGGTCCTACACACAAATCCAAGGAGATCCATGTCTCTTCGCTGGTCCTTGCGCAGTTCTGCCAGAAAACTATCGATTCAGTTTGACATGTGACAACACGGTTCAGTGTGATTATACCAATTTTTGTCATCCACTTGTATGACTGTCTCTGCACGTGGAGTAGTTGGACTCAAGTGTAATGATATGCTATATTTTGATGAGCTACCCATATGACCAGATGCAATACATGTCCAAGATACGATTTTCTTTCATTTTTCCTACTTTAGGAGCAGTTCTACATTAATATTAACAAACCAGATAAGTTCAACATAATTTCCAACTACACACAGTACACAGGTTATAAGAAGCTGCCTTTAACATACCTGCATAAAATTGTAACGCTCTCTTCCAATTGATTCATTCTCAGCAATGGCAAAATATGCCAGCATAGGATAGTGCCCAATATAGGATGCATAGCTATCCCTTTGGATGTTTACTGCCCATTCACTGCAATAAAAGAAATTGTCAATAGTAGTTACTACATTCCCAACAAGACTTTTTTAAATTTTAGAAAAAGATAGACTTACAATCGGTTCAAGTCAGCATGCCCTGTGCCCACATATTTCGCTTGAAGATGCTCAAGTTGAGAATTTATGTTGAACCTGTCGCTAGCCTTTAAAAAAAAGGTAATTTATCATATCAACATCATGGGCAAAATACAGAAGGATATTACTAAAGTACATTGAAAAGGTACGACATATTTAAACTGAAGAAAACTTAATGCAAAAACAAAACAAATCCTAGCAATATTCAGCAGAGATCACCAAAATTAGTAAAAGAAGGGAAAATGAACATCATGGTATCAGATCCGAAATATACAACAGCAGGTGAGCTCTCTAAGACTATCACATGACAGATAAGGACTCAATGAATGGTGTTTCATTCCAAATTGTCCCAAGTGGGAATCACTAAACCTGAACACATCAACTCAGTTCACATCATAGCAACACAGGAATGTAATAAATAAAAATAGTGGATCGTATAAAAAAGTTTTGCTTTTAGGCAAGGAGGTATTTATAGAGATATCAAGATCCTTTTATTGAGGCATATCAAGACTACACTCTAATGGCAATAGCATTCATACAAAACCAGCAAAATCAAGAGACAAATAAAATATAGGTTTAGGTAGACTAGCATCATGGCAAACAAGCCCAAAGTATATAATGCCATGCAGCAGGGTGCACACGCCCCTGTAAATTGATAACAAACCAGAGGCTATAATTACTACCAAACAACTCAATGTAAAAGCAGTAGCAGATATTTGATAATTCAAGGTCAAAAGAAAAAAAAACATTCCTTCAAACAGAACCCAAGTGATCCAGCACCAAATACATCATATTCCAAATAGATCTGGATCAGTTGGGCACCAACAAAAAAGAAAAAAAATCACAGTACCATGGCAAAATGGGTCAGGGACTACTAACCTGCATGATGGCTGATGGGTTTGGTCTTGATCCTGGACAGGATAGTTGAGGTCCCCGGAGTTAGAACCAAGCTAGAATTAAGAGAAAACAAGCATGAATTAGGACATATTCCACAGTAAACCTCAGTCACAAATCAATTGGTATGGGTCACAATCCACATGAAAAACAAATACCAAAAACAGGCAATGATACAGCAAATAAGCAAAGCAGAAGTTAGAGGCAGAAAGTGCAAAACAGAACTGCAGCAAACAGTCTGCCGGCAATTATAAACTTACCGATGGCATTGGCACATTTTGACTCGAAAAGAAATTTTAAGTGATCGTTGTAGTACTCAACAAACTTCTTACAGCCATGTGCAGATATCTTTTAAAATAAGTAATATGTGCCATAAAATATTACTTACTAACTAGGTCTTCCTTCTCACAACAATTAATCCCTATAATGAGGATATTTGTTCATCAGACAGCAAGGAAATATGGAAGTGTACAGAAAGGAAAAAAGCTTTATATATAAGCATAGACATTCTAGCTGTTTCTTTATGCTCAGGAGGACTCTAATTAAAGCATAACTTACCATCTCTCATATCCAACACATGATTTGTTTGCCGTACATACGAAACAGAGAAAGGATCAGTGCAAGCTTAACAGACGCTGCATCACTAGTCTCGCCTCTAGCTATTAGATAGGTTGATTCCAATATTGACATCTCTCTAACTATGAACAATGAACAAAGGCCAATTATGAAACCCACACTGCCACACATAAGGTCAGGACCGCAAGTTTTTCTCAGATCTGAATTTGTCCAATTTCTTTGTAGAATAGCAACTAACAGCCCGCCCTAACAATCAATCATTCCCACGAATAATACTACAGTTTATTCGAATCCAGCACAAAAGCGGTGCAAAATTGGAGAGGTTAGGTGGGGAGAAAATTTTAGGGTTTAGGGTCATACCTGACTTCAAACGTGGGGAATGGACCAGAGTGAGCTGGAATTGGGGATGGGACGATGCCGTGCGCCGCCGCCTTCTGCGACGGGAGGGGACAGTAGTAGGGGGAAGGGCGACGGGAGGAGACGAGGATGGTGCTCCGCCGCCGGCTTCTCCTCGCTGTGTGTCGCCGCCGCAGGTGTGAGGGGCACGCCGCTGGGACGAGTGGGAGGGGTGCGAGGCGAACTCGGAAGCGGTACGCAGTGGGGGCCTGCATATGAAAATCCAACGACCCAAACGAAAAAGGTTCATTTCATCCCGCAACCTAAAACCAAATATAAGTTATCCTTTAACTTATAAAACTGATATAAATTATGTTTTTTCGGCAGTATAGTGGGTAATTTTTATTAACGTAATGCCTGTCTAATTTAACTTACATTCTCCCACGTGATGCTTGCATAGCAATAAAGGACAAATAAAACATAAAAAATATCACTGGGACCTATATGTCAGCGAACGACCTTTGAGAAACAATAAAATAAACATGTGTGGCCTACATGTCACGTCTCTCTCTTTTGATTTTTTCCCTCTTGTAAACTGGCAACGGTGACACCTGACACTAGCAGCTCTCGCTGACGCTCGTGCCTAGAGCGAAGCATCCACACTGAGCTCGTTTTGGCGACAGTGGGACCAGAGGATTGAGTTCATGGGGTGCAAGACCTTGCCTCACAGACGGCCGGTAGTGACGAGGTGGCAAGTCGCTACCACCACCCCTATCGAACGCCGATGCAGTGGAGCAGGAGATGGTGCACTGCTTGGTGAGCTGAGAGGTAGGGCCCGTGAGGGATCGGGCGGGGAGTCCCCTCTTGGCAGCTATTAACGGTAAAATTTGGCATATTTCATAATAAGAAACAAGTGCAAAACGAGATTGAGGACGTAATTTCGGTTGCCAAAAACAAGTAATTGCATAGTCTGAAGGCATGTCGGCAGAAGGCATGTCGGCAGGAAAGCATCGGCATGGTGGTATCGGTTGAAAGTTGCCTATAAAAAACAGTCGATGACAAGAAGTTGAGTTCTTGTCGAACTCGGATGAGGAGATTTGAAATAATACCAAAGAGGATTCGGGTCCAAATAGGATGTGGTATCAAAATTTATGCAGAGTTGGTTATATTTGTTTTTTAGGAAAGATTGTTAGAGTTCAGTTTAGGATTGTAATTTTTGCTTTACCTTTAGAAAAGTTTGAGTCCTGTTTGATATGGACTAGTTTATTCTCATGGATATAAGTAATATACACCCAGGGTCATGTAAAAACAATAACAGTTCAATAAACACTTTCGGTGCTTCGTCTCCCTAGTTTTCTAGGTTTTTTCTTGATGAGTTCTTGTTTTGAGTTGAGCTGCATCGGTTTCAATCTCTAGCAAGAGATGAGTTTTGTCTATAATTGCTTGTATCGACGAGGCTAGGGCTTCCATCGGTTGAGTTCGACACTCTATTATGGTTAATATAAGCATAAATTTATCATATATATATATAATCTAAGTTGTTAGTAATGTTTACTCGTATCGGCTGATTCGTCTAGGGTTTGCTAGTATTAGCTAAACTGCTCCTGATGACTTAGATTGTTCAGTGTATCTACCATCCTGAAAAACAATCAAAGACTTATTTAGATCTTATCCTTTCTTTCATACTTAGTGTTGCATCAATTAGGTTTGACCTACTAAGTTATGATTAAAGTTGTGAGAACTAAATTGCTCTTGGGTTGCTACTTAGTGTTGCATCAGTTAGGTTTGACCTACTAAGTCATGATTGAAGTTGTGAGAATTAACTTGCTCTTGGGTTGCTAATAAGGATAGTATCGGGGTTTTAGCCAATCTTACCTGGTATAACTGTTTTGCTTTAAGTTACATGATTTTTTTGCTTAATCTGTTATATCTATCATCTTATATAAGCTCATCAGTCCCTTAATTCATTAAGCTTGTTATTAATCTCGCATTGTCTCGGTTAAGTTCAATTTGTTGAGACTATAACCTATTTAGTAGATTTAATCAAAGTTGATAGTCTTGTATAAGGTTGTATCGGAGTTATAGCCGATACTTTATCCTTAAAACACAAAAGTTATTTCATCGGCTATGATATAAGTCCATATAATTATTAATTTATCTGATCTTGGTTATAAGTAATTAATATTGTCTCAGTTGAGTCCGATCTATCATAATTGCTTGTGATTAAGAAAACAATTAAATTAGTAATTGCATGTTAAGGACAACTACAGCCGATCGTGATTGTTTTGGGTCTAACCTACAATATCTCCCCATTGGCTAGTTATTTATGTCATATAATTGTATAACAATTGACTTTAATAATCCTAATCTTATGCTGCATCGATTGGGTTCAATCTATAGGATTCGTTTGTTTAAAAAAATGTTTATGATTATACCTAATCTAAATCTAGTTCATGAGCAGCATCTTTTACCTTACAACCGATTCGACTTGTTTGCATCGGCTAGGTCATCACGATACGACATCGACCCGGCTATCGTCTTCTAACCTTTGCTATTGTCTATCTTGTTAGTTGCAGGATCAAACCAACTGGCATGTCCTTAAACCCAAAGCTTTCGACCTATGCTGAAGCTAAGCAGAACTCCCAGGCTGTCATGTTTTTGCATCAACCCTGCGTGTTGCGTCAGTGCTTCGCTTCACGGCCAACGCCATCAACTCCTTGCTTTCCTCGTCTACCACGGAGCTAGCCAATAGTGGTGATGTGTGTCACGCCTCGATTTTCGATCGGGATTAAAAATCATTTAACAATGCATTTTCCAAAAATTAAATAAAAATAAAAGTGAATTATCAAGTGAATTTAATAAGGAAATTAAAGATTCCTTTAAAAATCATGGCTATAAATATTTTTTAATATTCTCCATGCCCTAAAATACTCTCTAAAATTTTTCGTGAAATTTTAGAGCTCTAAAAATAATTTTAATAACATAAATTATTTAATTAGTAATGATTTAAATAATTTTAGTAATTATTTAAATAAATTATTTAATTAGTAATGATTTGTTTATATTTTTATTAAGTACTTTGAATGCCCATCTATTTTCAAGATTTTTCATGGAATTATTTGAGCATTGGAAGTATTTATAAAAATACAAAGATCATTTATGCGAATAAATAAAAAGAAAAACAAATTAAATTCCTCTTTCTTGTCCCTGGGCCGTCTTTGGCCCATTCTCTAGAAAGTCCAGTTTTCCTCCCTCGAGGCCCAACCCACCGTGGTCGGCTTTCTCTCTCTCATCCCAATTTCGGGCCAGCCCGCCTGTTTTGCTCACGCGCAAAGTCCATCTTACCTCCCTTCCCTCCCGAGTCGATAACAGGTGGGGTCCCACCTGTCGTCCCTCTCCTCCGTCTTTCCCGGCCAACGCGCCCACATCACCGCCAGAGCCCACGCCCGTGTCTTCGTGCCTCTCGACCACCCCGCGCACCCCTCGCGTAACCCCGTGTCATCCCACTTCGCCCGCATCGCGTGCCATCTCCCCCCACTCCCAGCGGAAGCCGGCGCCGACCACCTCTCTCGCCCGCACCGGCCACACCCCACTCCGCCCATGAATTCCCGCCTTCCTGGCCTCCCCATCGCCTCCCGTGCCCTTAAATAGCACCTCGAGCCCCGAACGAGCTTTTTCCCTCTCTCAATTGCGCAATCCCAAGCTCGCCCTCGCTCCCACATCACAAAGCCTCAAGCCACCGAGTTCCTTTCTCCAGCCACCCGATTCGCTGCCTCCGCCGCTCGCCGCGCTAAACCACCACCAATGCCGGGTTTGCCGCCGCACATAGAACCTCGATCGCCCCCTCTTCTTCCCCAACCGTCACCGGATAAGGCCTCTCCCCATGCTCCCGAGGCGCCCCCGCTTTTGTCCACTCCACCCGGCAATCGCTGCCGCTCCAGCCGCTACCCATCCAATCCGTCGTCGTCACCGCGGTTGCCCTCCTCCCCCGCCGTCACCGAGACTCCCTTCCCTTGCCATCGCCGTTGGCCGTCGTTTCCTACCGCTCTATGTCGGCTTTTTCCTCCCTAAACCCTCCTTTCTCTTCCTCAGATCGAGGGCGAGCCCATTCACCTCTTTTCGAGAGCCACCCGTCGCCGGTGCACCGGCCGCCTCCTCTCGCCCGAGCTCCGCCGATCGCCTCCCTCCATCGTCGTGCCCCGGTGAGCTTCCCCTTCTCCCTTCCCATCTCTGTTGGTGGCCTCCGCTGCATTTCGCACCGCCGCCGCTCGCCGCTGGTGGCCTTCGGCCTCGTGCGCCGTTGTGCATCGCCCGCCGGTCGACCGACCGCCGCCGTCCCCTTTCAATCCGCGTCGATGGCAGATCGGGGTCATCCATGTGGCAGCCCACGTGGCAGCCACGTCGGTGCCTTGTTGGCGCCACGTGGTGCACCCGCCCGTGGCACCGTGAACTCGGTCCACGGTGGACCGATCCTTTTCCCGCGCGCGCTCTCTCCGCTAACGTCAGCGTGACATCAGCAGCGCCCTTTTCCTTTGTAAAAATAAATAAAAATTACGCAATAAATTATTTTAATTTCCAGAATTCAATTAAATGGCCTCAAACTCCTAAAATTCATATCTAATCCATATGAACTTTAAATTGGGCCATTCAAATTGTAAAATTCATCTAAAATTGAGCTCTACATGTTTATTTACCTTTCATGTACTGTTTATTTGGTTTTTATTACATTTTTTCCTCATTTTCTATGCCAGCATGTAGATTTCACCGTTTTAGGAGTTTGCGCTCGCGAAGAAAAGAAGTTCGTGTGAAGAAGCAAGGCAAGTCACATTCCTTCTTGACGCATATTGATCCTACTTTATAAAATATTTTTCTGTTTGCAAATAAAATTACATTATTTTGCTAATTACATGGGATAATGGAATACATATCTGCTTGTTTGTGCCATATTTAATTGTTATCCATTCATTGTCAACCTGGGTGATTAATTTGACTAGCTTGCGTCACTTACGTGACCTTGCTATAATTATTTACGCTTAGCCATGCTTAATTACACTAACTCACCTAATGGGAGAATTATACTACTAGCTTATAGTCACATGAAATGATGGTCGTGGACCAATAATACTGTTTACACCCAAAATTGGCATCTAGAAATCAAAATAGGGAAGATTGCCAATATTTAAAAATCTGCATGTTTCTTTCGGAGAGGCCGGTCGACTGTGTAGGCCGGTCGGTCGGACGGAGGCATGTGGCCTGGTCGGAGGCCGGAGGCATGTGGCCGGTCTGACCGGCAGAGTCCGAAACCTAGACGATTTCGTCGGTACTCGGGTCTCCTTCTTCCATACGGTATATCTCGGGTTTCCAAACATGTCTATCCCGAATTGGACGTGGAGAAGGGTCTGTGGAGGGCAAGACCAACCCCTATATAAGGGCCAAGGCCGGTTCAATTGTAACAATCAACACACAACATACAATCAATCTATTTGAATCGTTTTCTTTACTTTTCAGCCATATTTTCTACTTTGCCCTAGTTTAGTCCATCTTTGTCGGTTTGCGTCGAAAACCGTCCATCGCCGCTGCGAGAGTGCGACAATTCTTTGTAGGTTTGTCCTGAAAACCTTCCGTTTGCTCATGACACGAGTAGTTATCAATCTATCCATCTAAATCGGTTCCGCTAGCCGATTTGATCTACAAACCCACTTTGTTTTACTTTTTGCTAGATTGAAGTGGTTGGCGACTCCGTACCAAGAACCACCGCAAAGCTTTAGATGAATCGATCGCGTTCATGCCTTTTGCCAAAAAAGGTGCCAACATGATTTTTGGCGACTCCACTGGGGAAGACACGACGCCAACTCAGATTCGACGCCGCCATGTCCAAGCAAGCGACGCAAGACGTGGAGCCATCCAACGTTGTCCACATCTCGTTGGACAACTTGGATGAGGAAGCTCGCCAAATCATGGAGGAGCGCATTCGAGCGATCACTCAAGAGGTGCTAGATCAATCTTGCACCAAAACTCGATAGTGTGTCATCATCAAGCCCGGGAGCCCGCTCAAGGTAACTCGCGGTGAGGTAAGCGCTGATCACATCTCTATGCCTATTCAAAAACTTGTTGCTAGTACGGTGGATGAGTCCGTTACTGCCGCCGTAAACAATAAGATTGAATCTGCTATGGAGGCTTGTTTTAATAGATTGTTTAAGGTGCACATGAGCGGCAAATCCGGTCTTCCCGCGACCGATTCGCCGCCTACCTTGATTGCAAGTGGGAGTCAACCCCCTGTGAACCACATATTCACCAAAACCGACGGGGCGATTGCCCAAGGCCCTGGAGAAAATAGTTCTGCCGCCTCTGTAGGTCTAACCGGCCCTACGGCCGGTCTGACCGGCCCAGCGTATCTCGGTCTGATCGGCCCGATGTCCAGTCTGACTGGAACACAGTACGACGGTCTGACCAACCCTATGGCCGGTCGATCGGGTCGCCTTACGTCGGTCGACCGGCTCGCCATACATCGGTCGGGCCGGCGCGTCGGGCCCGCGCCCATACTACACCGGTCTGATCGGCGGCTATATGGCCGGTCAGACCGCGCCTTATATAGTCGGTCAGACCGGGCCCCTGGCCGATCAGACCGGCGCTCTGGTGCCAGTACAGGAGGTTGGTCCCATCACGGGCAACTCGGTTCTATACCACGTTCCCGCACACGACTCCCCTGTGGCTACTGTTCATGCACCGATTTCCCCGCATGTCCCCAACCAATACAATGATCCTAATAGGGGATATTCGCGTGACACGAGAGATGGCCAATATGACAATATTGCGCCACAACAGCCACCTTTCAGGCCGCCGGTCTTGCCCGACCCGCCTAGGCCTGAAAATATGGAGGACCAGATTAGGAACATCATTAGAGAGTCGTATCCTGACTATTTCGATAACATCCCATATCCTCGTGGTTATAGAGTCCCCGAATTCACCAAATTCAGTGGAGATGATAATAGGACCACATGGGAGCATATCGGCCAATTCTTAGCGCAATGTGGGGAGGCTAGCACTTCGGATGCTTTCAAATTGCGCTCATTTTCTTTATCTCTATCCGGTACTGCTTTTACTTGGTTTACATCTTTACTGGCTAACTCTATTCATACTTGGGCTCAGTTAGAACAGAAATTTCATGATTACTTTTATACTGGTGAGACTGAGCTTAGACTTTGTGACTTGACATCGGTTAGGCAAAAAAATAATGAGTCTATAGCTGATTATATTAAATGATTTAGAGATGCTAGAAACCGATGTTTTAGCCTGAGCGTAACTGAGAGAGATTTGGCTGACCTTGCTTTCAGTGGGTTGCTTGCGCCCATTAAAGAGATGTTAGATGGCCAACAATTTCTTGATGTTAGCCAAGTGATGCAGAAAGCTCTGGCTCAGAAAAGCTGAGTCAGAGATGCTAAAAAGTTCGTTATGCCCAGTGATAAGAAACCTTATGTTAGCATGATCGACTGTCCTAATAGTGATTCTGATTCTGATGAGGGCGATCATGACATGTACGTCGCTGAGTGGTCTTGGACAAACAAGAACAAACCCTTTGTTTGTTCTAGCTTGACGTCGACTCCTCGCAAGGATCGCCAGAGTGAGATTAAATACAGTTTCGATGTGGCCAAGTGTGATAGGATTTTTTATTATCTCTTGCAGGAGAAACAAATCAAGTTACCTAAAGGCCACGTCATACCCTCATTAGAAGAATTAAAGCGTCGTTCTTATTGTAAATGGCACGATTCTTATTCTCATTCTACTAATGAGTGCAATGTTTTTCGTCGACAGGTTCAATCGGCCATAGAAGAAGGACGATTGAAATTCACCGAGGGCCTGAAGATGAAGCTTGACAGCGATCCTTTCCCTGTGAATGCCATCGACCTTGATGGCAAGAAGGTGTTGATTCGGCCGGAGCAAGCCGAATCGGCTAAGGGGAAGGAAGTCGTCATTGGGGAACCGAGGCCCAAGATGCTTGTGCCGAAAAGCCCAGAGCTTGGGACATGAAAGAAGAACAAGGCTAAAGCATCTACGTCGAGGAAGCCCCACAAGCCCAAGGTGACCTTCGACATGCTCCTTGACAAGTACCAGAAGAAGAGTGCCGAGAAGGAGCGTGCCAAGGGAAAGAGACCAAGATTGCCCCCTAAGGAGCGATTTGGTCCTCCGTCAAAGGTTTTAGAGCCGTCGTTTCCCCATTGCCCTCAAGGCATGCCATGGGGACCATGCCCGACACCACCTCCAGATTATCCGTTCCCTTACTTTATGCCTTGGGGGGCACCCCCGCCTATGTACAACATGCCTCCGATGCAGGGTCACCAAGGATGGAGAAGGGAGTGGAGATCGCCGCGAGGGCATGCGTCTACTTCTAGTGGAAGCCGGTTCCCCGCGAAAGATCGGTCTGGTGGCAAGGAAAGGGCGTACAAGCACGCCAAGCCTAAGGAGAGGGCTTCGGAGGCGATCACTATCAAGATAGGATCGTATGATGTGCCGGTACCATCTGGCAAGGAGGCTAAGTTGATATTTGGCCCCCGAACCGAAGCCGCGAAGGATGTCGCGCAGGAGGACAGTCAAACCGGACACTCTGGCCAGTCTGACCGCAACTTAGTACCCGGTCAGACTGAGCCTTCTGGCCGGTCTGACTACAAGTGTGTAGCCGGTCGACCGCGCCGCCCCGGCCGGCTCTCGATACTCGCTCCGGTCTAACCGGCCCGCCGCGCCGCGACCGCAGACACGGCACTGGTCCCGGCCGTGCCACTGGGCCTGGCCTCGACCGCCGTTCTGGTAAGAAGAGTCAAAGGGCGATTCCCTCCTCGGCCAAAGGTAACGACGAACATTATTTGCCTCCTGAAACAGAGTCAAAACCTAGGTGGATGCCTGAGGATTTAACGGCTACTCAGAAGAGGAGGTTGCAGCGTCTTCGTGCTTCTGAATTAAAAGAGAAGGAAGCCGAAGAGAGGAGAGACAGAGAGTTCGATGAATTGCGACCACCGCCTGCGAAGGAGTGGATGCGTAAGACATCAAATGTTGAGAAGCTGGTAGTTGTTCAAAAGGATGAACAACCTGCTGTGGAGGCATCGTCCAGCGAAAACATGGAGATCAACATGGTTTGCATATTGCCCATGGAGTTTTGCACCATGGACAAGGCCGAGGTCGCCCAAATGTCACTAGGTCCAAAGGATGTGGTTTTCGAGAAGCCCGACGAGTCCAACCGTCACATGAGGCCTCTCTATTTGAAGGGCCACATTGATGGGAAGCCGGTCTCGAGGATGCTAGTGAATGGAGGCACGGCGGTAAACCTGATGCCTTCCTCTCTCTTCAAGAAGTTGGGTCGCGAAGAAGCGGAGCTGAAGAAGACCAACATGCTTCTCAACGGCTTCAACGGCGAGTCAACAGAGGCTAAGGAGATCTTGTCCGTGGAGCTTACGGTGGGGAACAAGACGTTGCCTACCGCCTTCTTCATCGTCGATGTACAAGGTAACTATAGTGTCATCTTGGGGCGGTGTTGGATTCATGCCAACCGTTGCGTTCCATCTACTTTACATCAATGCCTAGTATAGTGGGATGGCGATGAGGTTGAGGTAGTTCAGGCGGATACATCAGCTGAGGTTGCCATGGCCGATATTTCTGTAGGATGGAAGCATGGAGACATGCAGTGCTTATCAGGGCTAGATCTTTCTAGTTTTGATTTTATTAGTGTTTCCAAAGGAGGCTTTGTACCCATTTCTATAAAGTCGGCTAGTTTAGCACGGCTGGGTGATATTACTTTATATGATGAATAAAACAATCAATTTGGAATGGTTACAAAAAAGAGTTCAAGAATATCGATCAACAAAGAACGATATTGGAGAGACTATAGAAGATTTTGACGAGGTAGAGAAGCTCGGTCAAGGGTTCACATCAGCCGACCCATTAGAAGAAATAGACATAGGATATGGGAACGTACCAAGGCCGACCTTCATAAATAAAAACATGAGAGCCGATCATGGAGTTAAGATGACCGAGCTGCTTAGAGAATATAGTGATTGCATTGCATGGGAATACCATGAGATGCCTGGACTTAGCCGTGATCTTGTTGAGCATCGGCTTCCAATAAAATCAGGATTTAGGCCTTATAAACAACCTCCTCGTCGGTTTAACCCACTTATATATGATCGTGTCAAAGAAGAGATAGACCGATTGTTGAAAGCGGGGTTTATTAGGCCATGCCTGTATGCGGAGTGGGTGTCTAACATAGTACCGGTGGAAAAGAAGGGGAACGACAAAATTAGAGTTTGCATAGATTTTAGAGATTTAAATAAAGCCACTCCTAAAGATGAGTATCCTATGCCTATAGCCGACATGCTAATAAATGATGCCTCAGGTCATAGAGTGATTAGCTTTTTAGATGGCAATGCCGGCTATAACCAAATCTTCATGGCAGAGAAGGATATGTATAAAACAGCCTTCAGATGTTCAGGATTTGTCGGGCTATTTGAGTGGGTAGTCATGACATTCGGGTTAAAGAATGTCGGCACGACATATCAAAGGGCGATGAACCTAATTTTCCATGATTTGTTAGGTTTTATCCTAGAGATCTACATTGATGATATTGTAGTCAAATCGGATGATATGGATGGACATATGGCCGATTTAAAGTTAGCTTTTGAGAGGATGCGTCGGTATGGTTTGAAGATGAACCCACTCAAGTGTGCCTTCGGTGTGTCGGCGGGAAAATTCTTAGGATTAATGGTGCATGAGAGAGGGATTGAGATCGATCCTAAGAAAGTTGAGAAGATTCAAGGCTTCAAAGCGCTGCCATGTAAGAGAGAAGTTAAGAGGTTGCTAGGTAAAGTAAACTATTTGAGAAGATTCATATCTAACCTAGCAGGTAAAATCGATGCTTTTGTACCTATTCTACGTTTGAAGAAAGAAGCTGATTTTACTTGGGGGACAGCACAACAAGAAGCATTTGAGGGTTTGAAAAAATATTTATCTACTCCGCCCGTGGTGCGAGCTCCTAAAGCCGGGATTCCGTTTCGGCTGTATATTGCTGCTGAAGACAAAGTTATTGGAGCCGTTTTGACACAAGAGGAAGACGGCAAGGAGTACATAATTACTTATTTAAGTCGCCGTCTTCTAGATGCCGAAACGAGGTATGTATTTGTAGAAAGGCTTTGTCTCTGCTTATATTATACTTGTACCAAGTTACGTCATTATTTGTTATCTAGTACATGCATAGTTACTTGTCAGACCAAAATTGTTAAGCACATGTTGCAAAGGCTAATTCTAAGTGGTATAATTGGCAAGTGGGCATATACATTAATTAAATATGATTGGCCTATGAATCGTTGAAATCTATGAAGGGCCAGATTGTAGCGGACTTTATAGCAGATCATCATGTAGACGTTGATTGTGGGGATGAAGTCCGTTTGGTTAGTGTTACACCTTGGAAAGTTTATTTTGATGGCTCTTCGTGTAAGGAGGGTCAGGGCATAGGTGTAGTTTTAGTTTCGCCCAATGGTCAATGCTTTGAAGCATCGGTTCGTTTAGAATATTATTGTACAAATAATCAAGCTGAATATAATGCTTTGTTATTCGGTTTACAAGTAATGGAGATCGTTGGAGCTACACACGTAGAAGCGTTCGGTGATTCGGAATTGGTGGTGCAACAAATTGCCGGGGTCTACAAATGCTTCGATGGATCATTCAACAGGTATTTAG
Source organism: Oryza australiensis (assembly GCA_019925245.2). Classification (NCBI taxonomy): domain Eukaryota; kingdom Viridiplantae; phylum Streptophyta; class Magnoliopsida; order Poales; family Poaceae; genus Oryza; species Oryza australiensis. The sequence goes on along the minus strand of JAIFGZ020000439.1, from coordinate 969,778 downwards.
ATCAATGCCTATATATTATTGTCAGTTTTGATGAATTTACTTTAAGCATATTGCTAGGAATGAAAATTCTAGGGCAAATGACTTAGCTCAACAAGCATATGGTTATAGCATCAAAAGAGGTTTATTTTTTATATTGGATCAACCAGTGCTTGAGTATAGTTTTTTGCGCGAAATTGGCAAAGAGGCAGACTATAGGCGGTCTGACTGGCGCACTGTCGCCGGTCAGACTGTGGATGGCATCCGGTCTGACCGACTTCTGTGGCCGGTCTGACCGCGGGTGGTTGTCGGTCTGACCAGAGTTGCTTGGCCGGTCAGACCGACTTCACAGAAGATGTTGGGGGCACAATCTTCTCAATACAGAGGCCGAATTAAGTAGAAATTTGGACATGTGTGCCCTGGAAACAGTAAATGATTGGTGAGTTCCTTTGATTAGCTATTTGAAGGATCCAAGTCTTAGAGTTGATCGGAAAATTCGACGGCAAGCATATAAGTATACTTTGCTTGACGAAAAGCTATATTGCCGGAATATAGATGGTGTACTATTAAAATGTTTAGATACCGATCAATCTAAAGTTGCTATGGGTGAAGTTCACGAGGAAATTTGCGGGACTCATCAATCGGCCCATAAAATGAACTGACTGCTTAGGAGAGCGGTGTTCTATTGGCCGAGAACGATTGATGATTGCTTCAGATACTATAAAGGTTGTGAAGCTTGTCAACGGTTCGGCAATGTCCAATTGGCACCGGCTTCGGTGTTGAATCCTATTATTAAACCATGGCCGTTCCGGGGGTGGGATTTAGATTTTGTTGGTCAAATTTATCCTCCGTCTTCAAAGGGGCATCGGTTTGTGCTAGTTGCGACGGATTACTTCACCAAGTGGGCCGAAGCCGTGCCGCTCAGGAATATGACGCATAAGAAGGTAATTGATTTTATTCTGAAGCATATTATCCATAGATTCGATATTCCTCAAACATTAACTACGGATTAAGAAGCTTCTTGTATGTCTAAAGAGGTGAAAAATATTGCCGAATCTTATGGTATTAAGCTGTTGAGTTCGTCTCCTTACTACGCTCAGGCTAATGGCCAAGCCGGGTCTAGTAATAAGACATTGTTGAAGCTAATCAAGAAGAAGGTCGAGGAACATCCGAGAAGGTGGCATGAGGTGCTTTCTGAAGCTTTATGGGCACACAGGATATCCAAGCATGGTGCTACCAAGGTGACCCCTTTTGAGCTGGTTTATGGACAAGAAGCTGTTTTACCAGTTGAGGTAAATCTTGGCTCTCTTCGATATATAAAGCAAGACGATTTGTCAGCTGAAGACTACAAGTTCCTGATGGGTGATAATCTTGATGAAATGGTCGACAAACGTTTGAAGGCTTTGGAAGAAATAGAAAAAGAAAAGAAGAGAGTGGCCAAAGCATACAACAAAAGGGTGAAGGCAAAAATGTTCCAAGTAGAAGATCTAGTATGGAAGACTATTTTGCCTTTAGGTTCCCGATCTAAAGAATTTAGTAAGTGGTCGCCGAGTTGGGAGGGACTTTATCGGATATATGGAATCATTCGGGGCAATGAGTATTTCCTGGAGACGCTTCAGGGAGAACGGTTTCAGCGGGCTATCAACGGTAAATATCTGAAGAAATACTTCCCGAGTATTTGGCAAGATGCTTAGGGGATGTTGTGGCCGGTAATTAAGTTATCGTCCCAAGTTAAAACATGACTCATGCTTTTAGATGCACGATGTTCATCATAAAATGTAGGGGGCATGTGTTTACACCCAAAATTGGCTCCTATAAATCAAAATAGGGAAGATTGCCAATATTTGGAAATCTACCGGTTTCTTTCGGAGAGGCGGTCGACCGCCGTGTATAGGCCGGTCGACGGAGCCGGGGGGCGATCGGGCCGGAGGCATGTGGCCGGTCTGACCGGCAGAGTCCGAAACCTAGACGATTTCGTCGGTACTCGGGTTTCCTTCTTTCATACGGTATATCTCGGGTTTCCAAACATGTCTATCCCGAATTGGACGTGGAGAAGGGCCTGTGGAGGGCAAGACCAACCCCTATATAAGGGCCAAGGCCGGTTCAATTGTAACAATCAACACACAACATACAATCAATCTATTTGAATCGTTTTCTTTACTTTTCAGCCATATTTTCTACTTTGCCCTAGTTTAGTCCATCTTTGTCGGTTTGGGCCGAGAACCGTCCGCTGCTGCTGCGAGAGTGCGACAATTCTTTGTTGGTTTGTCCTGAAAACCTTCTGTTTGCTCACGAGACGAGTAGTTATCAATCTATCCATCTAAATCGGTTCCACTAGCCGATTTGATCTACAAAACCCACTTTGTTCTAGTTTTTACTAGATTGAAGTGGTTGGCGACTCCGTACCAAGAACCACCGCAAAGCTTTAGGTGAATCGATCGTGTTCGTGCCTTTTGCCAAAAAAGGTGCCAACAAATACCTTGAAATAAAGGCTAAATAAAATATGACCAAATGGTGGGTTGTGAGTGCATGGTTTTTGCTTCACGCACCCATGGAAATTAAGGACCAGTTCATGGAAAACCCTGAAAGACTTACCGTACTTACCACAAACAAGAATGGACAACTACGGGACTTGTAGTGTAGCTTTTTTCTGGTTGACATACCCCGGCAAGGGTGGGCGTGATGGAGTTCAGATGGACCGGACAAGGTCTATGCGGCTCCCGAATTCACCAAGGCACCAGGAAGGGGTGCCTACCCCGAGATCTAGGGGTAGGGGCGAAACCTTAGTGTGGTATCGCTTGGTCAGGGGAGTTATGCAAAGGGTCTTGTCACGATCACTCGCATGGTAACGTGTCAGGCATGGCATGGTGACATACGGTGGATCGTGTCTTGTGGGTACAGTTGTATACCTCTGATCAGAGTAGAACTATTCGAATAGTCGTGCCCGCGGTTATGGACAATCGACCAGATTCATCATGATTAATCCCACCTTTAATAATTGGACTTAATGGAATTGGTTTAGTTCAGGTGGATTGGTTGGGTCTGTTCAACGTGGTCTAGCGTTGTTCAGTGGAAGATTAATCTTGACTTAATTAATTAATCATTTTCCAGTTTTAAACTAGAAAGGTTTTACAACCGCATTTATGCAAAATAGCCCAAGCCACTCTTGTCTTCCCTTACACGTCTACATTTCTCGGTGTGGCTTCCTGAGTACGGTGGTTGTACTCAATCTTGCTATTTCAGAAGTGTAGTGCTTCTGAGTCGAAGACGGAGTTAGAAGACCAAGGCCCAGACCCCAGTTGAGTTTGCTTGTGGAGTGGAGCTGAAGCCCCACTAGGATTGTCTTTTTCCGTTGTTGCTGCTTTCTTTCGAGTGTGAGGACTAAGTGCCTCTTATGTAAGTATTTACCCTTTATTCATGTTTGGATCTATTTATTGATTTGTCATTTTGTGTACCCTGGTTGATTCTTTGACAGGGATTTAATACACAAAATAGTCTAGAAATTTGGCTAAATTTCTGGGCGTGACAATGTGGGCGCCTGACTTTCGTGAGGGCGCGTCACTGCAAACATTGAGGAGGCCAACGTAGCAAGGAGCTCAAGAGAGGAAGGAGTGGAAGAATTATCCTCTTCGAAAATTTGGGCCCCACATGGTACTTCTTTTTTTGTCACGTAAGTGACACGTCAGCACGAGTAGACAAAGTCAACGTGCCATATAGGATGAAACCAGGGGCGGATCTGGTGGTGGGGCTGGGTGGCTTTAGCCTCTTACCCCGTTGGAGCAGTGGAGCCCCCCTTAGCCCCTCCATCAATTTTTAGGTTTATATGTTCTAGCAGTGTGAGAGGGAGGACGATTACGGAGGGAGGTGGAGGTCATCATCTTCTAGCAGGTGCGCCGTCACCGACTTCAGCCCCTCCTATGAAATATTTCTAGGTTCGCCACTAGATGAAACCATGTTGGAGTATGAAACTTCTCTAGCAGGGAAGTAAGGCACTACCCCTTTGAAAGTTTGAATAGGGTGCAAGTTCTGAGTTCGGTCCCTGTCGTGCGAAGAAATGAACAATAACGAGTATACAGGTTGGGGCCGCACGGATGCGTAATACCTACTCCTGTGTGATGGACTATGGATGATTTTGTGGATTACAATTGAACAGTTCTAAGTTGAGAATGATAAGTTTTTCTATGTTTGCCTTAGATCTCTAGGTTGTGAACCCTTGTTTTGATGGCATGGATTCTCCTTTTATACGTGAAGGGGAGTCCACAATATCAATGCATGCATGTAGGAGTGGGACCCATTCTACTGAATTTGGTATGCTTAGTCTTGCTGATGTCCCTTCAAACAAGCCGGCTGGATGTGACTACTTCACGTACGGCTGACAAGTGGAGTAGGAGGCAAGAAAGTCTTTTCCCAACTATCACAGATGCAAGAGTTAGCCTATGTAGGATACCGAAGTGGACATGAGCGACGAACAAGGAAAGTGTGCCACATGTGTTCCTTCGGACGATGTGGGCATGCAAGGAGCGCCATGAGGTGACACGTCTCCCACAATGTGAGTGAGTTGTACATCAACCGCAAACCGACGTGCGATTAATGCAAGGCTTTGGTTAAAACGGGTTCACAAGGCCCTACCAATTCCCCTTAAATGAGATGGATCCCTCTAAGGAGAGCCTAAAGTAGGGTGAGTTTCGGGCCCCAGCTCTAGGCCCTGAGTGACTTGATTCTTGTTCCTAGGCACTTGCTATGTTCGGGTCTTCCTGTGTGTTTGAGGGGCCTTACGTTCCTGGGGTACCCGAGTGCTTGAGGCACCCGGGCGCTGTCAGAGACGCTCCCGTTGCCAATCATAGATTTCTTATTGGATTAGACGAGCTTCTCGAAGATGTTGATGCTGAAGGAGTTCATGATGAACATAGCTTGGAAAAGATACCAAAGCACACATGCAGACGCTTCAGTACCTTGGAGATGTAAAGATATTTTACGTCTTAACACTCCTCTTGTTACCTACGAGATGTATATCTTATAAGTCTTGACACTCTTCTTTGATATCTTAAAAATGTAGGTCGTGTGGGCTTTTGTGGGCTCCATGGTGCCCTGGGCACTCGAGGGAATGGGACCCCGGTCCTACTTCTTCGACAAACCGCCGTCCAAATCGTTGAGGGATTAGTTTTATACTGGTTTTGGGAGTTAGGGACGCTACATAACTGGTTTTATGAGTAAGGAACGTAAATGAAATTCGATCTACAGTTGAGGGACGTGAAGTGGACCTTTTCCCAACCCAAAACCAAAGCAACGGGCAATATATCAGCCGAAAGGCCCAGTTTAGCTGAATAAACCCCTGAGGGAATAAGTTCATCTGAGGTCTCTTAAATTTACACCGAATCCGATTTTTGTCCTTGCAGTCTAAAACCAGATACAAGTGGTCCTTGACTGTCAAAACCGGTGCAATATAGGTCCCGCAGCGGTTTGAAAGACAGTTTTGGCTAACGTGGCGCCTACGTGGCTGCTTTGACTCAGTCTTCATATGACATGGTAGTGACATGACGCTTACATGGCAATTTAATTTAAAAATAATAAAAATTGTGAGCCCACGTGTCAGTTGCACCAAAAAAATTATTTTAAAAATGGTGGGGCCCACGTAGGCCACACATGTCATTCTTACCCCCTCCTCTTCTTTCTCCACATGTTACAAGAAGAGCATGTCGACGGCGGTGGACACCACTAGCATGACGAACCACGACCGCAGGAGCAGAGATGACGTTGTCGTTGTCGCTCTGTGGATGGTGAACGCGTCGGTGATCGTCGCTGCCGACACCAAATGCACCGCGGTCTGGCATGTTGCGACGACGTTGACACTATGTCACTACAAGAAAGATCTTTTTCTTGAAGCAGAAAATTAATGTGAAGTTCTTGAGATGATGGATCGGCACCTGAATCGTGGCGAGAGATCTGTACGCGGGGATGAGAGGGAGCGAGCTGATGACCTCACCGACCAACGGGCCGGCGGCGAACACGACAAGCTGCATGCCCATGCATCGGAGATCTCGTCAGAATGTAACAATCAATTAACCCGTATGCATAATTGAAATCAGTGGTCGATGGCTTGCACCTTGGTGAAGAAGCCAAGGAAGGCGACGGGGAGGAGGCTCTCTGGATGGAGCATCGCGATGGCGGCAGGCCAGGTGAAGTTCCAGAGCTGCTCCATCGCGTTCCCAGCGAGGCATGCCGCGTACAGCGTTGCGTGTGGAACAGGATTAAAGGGATGCAAATCATGATCGGGACCATGCACCTCGGCAATGCCGCCACCGCCAACACGGTCACCAACTTCATCGGCACCTCCGTCATGCTCCTCGACGGCTTCATCGCCAACACCTACCTCTGCCGCTACCTCACCATCACCATCTTCGCCGTCGTCCAAGCCACGGTTCGTCTTCGTCTTCCTCCTCCGTTCAACAAGCTAGTGTTCTCGATGATAGATACTAACGATCTTGGCTCATGCTACAGGGGGTGATGATACCAACGATCTCGATGGCAGCGCCGGGGCTAAGGCCGCCGGTGTGCAGCGACCCCAAGGGGGAGCACACAGATTGTGTTGTGGCGAATGGGACGCAGCTGGGCGTGCTCTACCTGGGTCTCTACTTGACGGCGCATGACACCGGCGGGCTCAAGTCGAGCGTGTTCGGGTTCGGCTCCGACCAGTTCGATGAGTCCAACGACGACGAGCGCAAGAAGATGATGTGATTCTTCAATTGGTTCTACTTCTTCGTCAGCCTCGACAGGCTGCTTGCCGTCACCGTGGTTGTGTACGTCCAGGACAACGTTGGCCGTCAGTGGGGATACGACATCTACGTCGTTGGCATCCTCGCCGGCCTCGCCATGTGGAGGAAGAAGAGGAGGGGTGAGAATGACATGTAAGGCCTACATGGGGCCCACCACCATGTTTAATTAATTTTTTGGTGTAACTGATATGTGGGCCCACAATTTTTATTATTTTGCAAATCAAATTGCCACGTAAGTGTCACGTTGTCACGTCATATGAAGACCGAGTCAAAGTAGCCATGTAGGCGCCACGTCATCCAAAACCGCCTTCCAACCACCGAGAAACCTATATTACACTGATTATGACAATTCAGGGACCCGTTGTACCTGGTTTTGGAATGCAAAGACGAAAATCGAATTTGGTGTAAATTTAAGGGACCTCGTATGAACTTATTCCACCCCTGAGCTAACCTAGTCCAGCCCAATCCACTGTACAAATTTCTTAGCCGAAAGAGCTCAATGGCAAGCCCAACTCTACTACAACTGGGCCGAAGGCCCAAAAGTCACCGTCGGGCTCCACGTCTCGTACTCGTGGCTCGCCACGCGGCGGCCGAAAAATTCTACAAACCTCCAGAGCGCGCCACGTCAACCCCTCCCTTCTCCTCGTTGGGGCTCCCCCCCCCAAAATATGGCGTGGACCCAACCAAAAAAAAATCCGGAAGGCGTAGAATTCGAAAGCCCTACCAAACTGTAGAGCACGGCGCGATCGATCCATGGAGAAGAAGGAACTTCTCGGCGTCCGCAAGAGTCCGCCGCTCACGAAGAGGCGGCGCAAGGTGACGGCTGCCGCCGGCGGCGGCGGGAGCATGGCGAAGGCCATCGCCGCCTACCTCGCCTCCGACTCCTTCATGTACGCGCCGCTGGTATCCAACTCACCGACGACGACGCCGCCGCCGGCAGTGGCAGCGCCTTCCTCGCCGCCTGCGGGAGCAGATTCTTCCGGTTAGTTACCAATTCCCCCCATTCTCGTTGCATCATGAGCCCTAGAATTTTCGCGGCGTGGTTGCTGGTTCGTGCAGATTGCTTAGAATACCTAGCGCTAAATTCTGGCGTGGGCCGCGCTTGATTCCTCTCTAGAACAATGGCCTCGGGGGCCCAGCTTTCACTAAGAGGCCGCTAGATTCAGTGCAGATTCCGTGCTTATTTGGATTGACAACTCTATTTGTCAGCATGTTGCTTCGTTGCATCCTACGGTGAACTGCTTGGGAAATTCAACTGAGTTCGGCTGATATCACACACAACACGCACCGAAACCAACCGTGGCTATCATTTGTTTTGTTAGCAAGACTGGATTTTGTGGGTTAGTATTAAGAAAGGGAAAGTTTCGATGAAAATTGGAGGGCTGCAATTTTTTCATTTGTAGTGAATGGTGATGCAGAACTACTGAAAAGAGCACAATGGAAAATAGACAGGCAAAGTTTTGTTGCCCACTAGAATTCAGATACTTTTGGTAAAATCAAAATAAGTCACACTAGTCACTTAGGTACTGCCTTAGAAAACAAATGAGAACAGTATGAAGTCAAAACTCCGTGTATCAAATGTTTGGACTGCAATGCACTTCGAGTTCGAGGTCGGTACTACTGAAATAAAAAGTTAGTAATTGACCTCCCAAAATATGTCCATTCCCTTCAGTCTCAGCCTAGAACCCCTTGTGACGAAAAAAAAACAATATTACTAACAATGATGTCCAAAAAACTTGCTTCTGCCTTCGACGCCTTGAGTAAAGCAACCTGCTGCTGCCTTCGACGCCTTGAGTAAAGCAACCTCAATGCATGTGTCGATCTATTTGAACATGCAGCTATTTGGAATATGGCTTTCAGTGAACACCATCCTGCATTCCTGCTTTGCGTGTTAATTTTAGAATTTCAGTCTAACACGGTCCTGAAAGGTGTTCACTTATTCACGTTACAATGTATTGTCATGCAAATCGTGCAGATAAAAAGGTAGCTTTGGTGCAAAAATACAGAGGCTCTTGGCGAGGTACATTTACTGCATGCTAGAAGAATTTGCAGTCAAGTTGGAGTTATTCTGGAGCTGTAGCCTTTTATCACAAGTGTTAGTTATTTTTATTTTCTGTTGTAATGCACAGATGTTGTACCGTAACAGTCAACTGTCTGCTAGAGTTCCTCTACCCTGTAAAAGACTATGTTAATGTGGAGATCTCAGTTAACTATCAGTACCTTGTCTTGTGTGCTCTCTAATGCAGCCACACTTTTCACATGTCAAGTACATTTTCCTTTTGTTTGAATGACATTCTGTACTAGCGTGCTATCACTTCCTTGACTCATTTCGCTGTACAGTAATATGTTGCCTGATAAATTGTGATGTAGTTTGATCTTTGTAAGTTTGTAACATTTGTATCATTGTATTACCTACTTTTCATCTGGAAAGTGCCACTGCGTTTGACTGTTGTACATATTTGGTATGTCAAGTACTGACTTATCTTTCTTAAGAATGTGGCATGAGATGTGTGCTTTATTTGTTTCAGAATTAGTGCCCATTTCCAGCAAACATATGTTTATAGCGGGATGAATCTCTTGAAGCATTGGGGGTTGTAGACTTGCTTCTAGTCTGACTCTTGCAAATTGATATCGTTTACTTGGATAATGCCTAATTGGCAGCAGCATTCTTTTTTGAATTTAGACCAGGAGCTCTGGCATTCATTGTAGAAGAGAGTGGGCACCAGCACAGGCACTGAGGCTGGCGGCCTGGCGGGCAAGGTCCTTAGCTGATTGCACGGAGGTCAGTTCTCAGCATCAGTCAATATCGTTTGCTTTATATAATTTTTACTCTTTCATTTCTAAACGAAATTAAAACAACTATGATGAACCAGCATTTTGGGAAAGATATAAACGGTGGTCACGCACTAAGGAATCTATGACCTGCGTTTCTAGTTATGTTCTGTTTGATGAGGATGCAAAACCCCCTTTCGAGTGGTAGTTGGTAGCTTGGTGGGCATAGATTAGAAAAAAGCATGGGACTTTAGGTCTCTTGGGCCACTTTCATCATCATTGTCCTCCCTGTGTAACTTTGTTTGGGTCTAATATGGTTAGTCGCACACAACCACGAGCTCGTGCGGGCGAGCGCAAGCATGGGCAATTATGAGATCTCTTCCAATCTAAACATGGTTGAATATGACCACCAGCTTTGTTGGAACTTATCAGAAAGTACATTCCATGACCATGCCTGAGATTTTTGTGGTGCTACCTATGGGGATATGGGAGATTGAATAAGTGGTCCGCATCGTGAGAAATCCATAAGGAAGGAAGCAAAGGTGGCCAATCTGAATTAGTTGGGACAGAAGAACAGGACCAGCAGCCACATGCGTGCACATGGCTTGGAGCCCCCACGTTTGCATGGGTTTGCTACTGAGTTTGCATTTGCATTTACCTGCAAGCTAATCTTGGTTTGTTTGTGTGGTATTTGATTGTACTGAGTGTTTTTCAGTACAATGACTGGAAATTAGGTTTGAGAGACGAAGAAGTTCATTGTTTGGGTGTTGATTCACTGAAAGTAGTTAGATGCACACTTGACATTTCGAGTTCTTTTTTGTGAACCTTTTTCTGGGAAGTGTACTCGACACTTAAAACCAAAGTTGAGTGAGCCAGACGATCATTGGATGGTGTTGGACTAATTGCACCGAAAAGAGGCTATTAGGCCTTAGCTTTGCTCTTCCAGGTCCTGCAGAAGCTACCAGTTGGTCTAACTGCTTAAGACGCAGGAACAGTGTTGTGATGGTTGTTCGCTTTCGCTTTCTGCTGGTGAAGCAACTGTCACCTTTATAGCCGCTGTGATCAAGAAATGCTCATGGTCAACCTTGTTCAGGTAAACGATGCTAGATATCTCTGTGATTTCTATTCAAGCTAGTGATTGAGTGCTAATTCATGCCAAATCAAGATTACCAGAGACACTTTTGTGAAACCTGTGAAGGCGTGTGACAATCGTTGCATGGCTGTTTATCAGGTAGATTCTATCTGCAGGCAAAATTTGCATTATGGATATGCTTTTGGGAGTGCAGTAGTGCACCGTGCTCTGCTACATGTGAAGGCAGATGCACTAATCTAGAGACCCACGCCACCACCAGCACCTTTTAAAATAAAAGTTCTCATCGTTGCCTCTATTTTGTCTTCAGGAGAAAACCAAGGGGGAGGAGAAATCAAATACTATATGTTATCTCTCTTTCTCTTCTCCTTCATCTTTTTGATGGGCATCTGTAACATCTTATCAAGACGCATGCATCATGAGTCATATCTCTTGTTTGATGATTGCCGGTTGCTTTGAGACGACATCAGTTGTCTTGGCGCCTAAAAGTCTCCCACTAAAACAACATTAGATAGATCCATGGCGTGGTGCATCCTTGTCGTCATGCCATCTCCATATGGAGACATTCATATTCTTCTGGTGCCTGGCGAAGTATAAATTCTGTTGCTGAATGCTGATGATGAGATATCCAAAGCGGTTAAGACTGCTTCGCCAGCCACACCTTTCAACTCACTGATCTAGAAGGCGTGGGCACCATGGAGATGCAAGTACTATGCCTGGTTAATCATCCAAATCAGAGTTTGGACATCGGACCGTCTGGCAATAAGAGGCTGGCAAAATAATGGCCACTGTCCCCTATGTCAACAAGAGCCTGAGACTGCTTTGCACCTGGTAACAAATTGTAGATATACCAGGAGAATTTGGCAGCAAATAGCAATCTGGATAGGCTACGCTCAGATCAAACCAGCGCAATGGGGGCAGCATGACTCGGTGCAGCAGTGGTGAGAAAGTCTAGCATTCACGGCAGGAGTGCCAAAGATTCTGTTAGTTGCCTGAGAAGTGTGGATGGAAAGAAATCACAGGATTTTCCAGCACAAAGGCCAAACGACGAGTAATCTACTTTTAAGAATCAAGGATGAAGCACGGCTTTGGGGTTTGGCGGAAGCGAAGCATCTGAGCGCGCTTATGCCCAACATCTGTATAGTATGTACAGATTTTAGACTATACCTTTTCTTTTTGCCTTAGAGTTATATTTTTCTCCCTCTATATTCAATGAAAAGGCACGATCGTGTCATTTTCCTTTTAAAAAAAGGACCGCTTCTTGTTGTTGTAAATGCTACCAAAGTTTCCTGGAAATAACGAGATAGCTCAAAGTTTAAAGCGTAATTCTTTGTTTGTCCTAGTGTTAAGGGTTGGCAAGGGAATTCAGCCATGTAGCTTTAGGTATAGCTGTTTTGCTTTCTGCGTAGTGTTCCAGATAATGCCCGGCTGCTCCTAAACCTATGAGCTAAGAGTTGTCATTTATTTGATACTCGACTCTGTGTAGTGTATGACATGTGACATTCTTGCTACCCTGGCTTCAAACAGACTTCCTTTGGTTTTTATTAATTCTCTAACATGTCCATGCCTTCAACTTTTCTTTGTTTAATATGAAATGTGTTCTCTCTTCATGTCATCTCCTGGCTGAATGGACCACGTCCTAGTATTCATCAATTCTCATTTAGTCATATGTGGCTCAAGCCCTAATCCAGTAATCTGCCGTTGTTTCATTTGGTACACATCTGTCTTGTTGCAGGCTAATGCTGAGCACATGCTACTCCAGCCAGAGCCCTGTCTACGGTGGATAGTCCAAATCGTAGAACCACACAAACAACAAGCTCAGTTGCTCACACATGGATGGGCTCCAGGTGCTGCAAAAAAAGCCATCCCATTATTTGTGTCTTTTGCCTGAGCTAAATTCAAGTAATCTGGTGTTAGCTTTATGGATTGGATCTTGTGTTGTAAGATTGTTTTAGTTGTTGATTTCGTACTTATGATTTTCCTTCCCTGTAGTGCGTTTCAGTCAAAACTAATTTAAAATTTGACCAACGAAATAATTTGCAGGTATTTGGGTTGTGTTGGATTGGATGAACAAAAATTAAGATTTTTAAGAAGACTTCAAAAGGTACAGTTCATCCATGATTTCTGCTCGGTTTGGCTGTGTCTTTAAGCGGCTGCGCGGCTTCATGTCTCCAACATGGTATGTGCAATTGCTTGTTTAATATGTGGCTTATTTGTGGGGGAACGAAGTTGTTTGTTTCTGACCACATAACCTGCTTTTGCCTTTTGGCATCTTCGAAAAAGAGAACAGGTATTTAGATACACTCATATTTAAACCCTAATAAAGGATTCTTTTGTATGGTTTGTGCTGAAAATCTAGGAATTGTTCTTAATGGCACCAAATTAGCCTCCCATGGTTTTGCTAATATTCTTTTAAAAGGGATTGGTAGGGGGTATCTTGCCATAGTTTGGTAAAAAAAACAAATGTTTGTAGAAAAAGACATGCATTGGTGGGAGTTGGCACGAAACCAAACATCCCTCTACTACGAAACCGAACAAAGCTCAAGACCCACATTTGAATGTTGGATTTCTTTTGTTTTGAGCTCTTGACAGAACTGAATAGCTTGATATATAGTAGTACAAAAAGTTCATGGCACAACGTGTCACAAACCAAGTAGCCATGGGGAGAAAATTGAATGCATTTGCCCTCACAGGTCACAACACCCATCCCCAAACACAGAAATCCGGCCCTACACAAGTTGCCACGCCTTGCAAGACGCCATCCGCTGCTGCGTTGGCAACTTGGCAGGGCTGTAGCTGGCTGAGAAACGCCATGGCCATGGACCTGGAAGCCTGTAGCTGAGCAAGCATACATTAGCCTGGCTGTGAGTGATCAGATCAGCATGCACGAAGACGAAGCCTGAAGGGAATATCCCACATGGCTGTGCTGTAAAATGCAGAATCTTTACTGTCACCGGCCTTCAGCTCAGCTCAGCCTCAGCACGCTCGCTGCTGCAGGCTGGCTGGCTGGCTGCTGCAGCCAACGCTTCCCTTTCCCCAATGCTCCGACAGGGGAGAAACCCCTCCTCAAGGCTGAATTTATTGTCACCCACTGAGAGACAACTTGCTAGATATGGATTAATGGCGACCTAGCTTCTTCCTTCCTTTGGGCAAAGCCCAAGTGTAGTACACTGTACTTCTATCCTGCTTCTTATAATTAGCTGAAGCAGAGAGATTAATCACTAACTTATCTTTGTTAAGGATAACAAACACATGGACTTATCTTGATGTAACCTTAAGTTTGTTCAAAGCTTCTAGTGATTGAGTGATGACAGGGGGTAGCAACTATCAAGAACTGAAGCAGTAGAGCCAAAGAGGACACAGTGCAAGCTAGAGGCCATCAGGGAGCAAGGCTTGGCACGCACATGCCGTCCTTGGACGCTTCCTCTGATATCCCAGCTGCTATCCATCTGGTCACCAGTAGTATATGCATGATATCCATCCATCCATCCATCCACACACACTACACATGAATTAAGCCCCCCCCCCCGGCGCACGCACGTACGTGCTGGCAATGGCCACAAGCCTCTCTCTTTCTTTCTCGCTCTTCGTCATGCCATCCTTTTCAAGTATAGGATTGTAGATCACCAGTTGATGTGACATGTTGAGCATATATTCCCCATGGGTAAAAAGGATCAAAAACCTGCACAGCCTCTAGCTAGCTCATCACCATGCAATGCATATGCATGCATCCCCATCCATCCGTCTACCTGAAGAAATGGACTTGACAATGGCAGGAATTATACTTCTCTTTCAGTAGCAATGTACAGCCCCATTTGAAAATACATCTGATTGGTTCTGACTAATTAAAAAACTAGTACTCTACACTGGAGTATTATTCTGCTTGCATTTTTAATATAGCAGGTGGTTATGCGTGTGTTCTTAATCTTATCCAGAGGGGAGAGACTGTTCCATGTTGATCAAGTCTGAAGAATCCTTTTATTTATTCTCTTTTCTGAAAACTTGGTGTTGTTTGAAGAATCCTTGACTCGTATGATGAGATTCTGGACACAGGGAATTCCTTGTCTCACTTGTTTCACTTGGCGAGACTGATCTAACAAAATCCATAGCTGTCCCTACTATGTAGTAGCTAGCTAACAATTTTAATCAGCCGGTTGATGATAATCAGCACATGGATAATTTAGTCCCCTCAATATTCTGCTATTTGTTTTGGACGTTTGCAATTAGGCCTGGCTGGTATGGTAGGCACACACAGACACAGCTGCACGTCCTCCTGATGATGGGTAATTGAGTAGTACAGCCACTAGCTAGTGACTCCATTATTTTGTAATGCGACAAGGTGCCATGCATCCAAATGCTCCTGTACCCACAGAGCTGGATCATCACTTGTGTTGCTTTTCTTCCTCTCCTTCAGTTTTGAATGGTCTCGCGTGTATTTATCCACACTTACTGTATAATTGTACTTTGCTGATAGCTAGCTAGGTTTGTCATGCTTTTTCGTTGCATTAATCGATGAAGATGGCGAGTGCCATGAAGAGGCAAGAAATTTGGATCATGATACTATATAATTGATACTTGAATCATGCATGCATATTTCTTCATTTTCCCGGCCAACTAACAAACAATAACCAGTCAAAACATTTCCTTGTAGTAACAACGCGCTGAAGAATAAACGGTTGGCTTTGATTCTGCAGCTAGCTAGCTAGCTAGCTAGCCAGGCTAAGTGATCGATAATTAACGCACTCCCATATGTGACCAATTAACCAATAATCACATATTGTATAGAGGAGGCACATAATATGCTACTACACTACTAGTTGTGGGGTGGTAGAAGATGGGAGAGAGCTAGCTAGCTGAGAGAAAGGGGTAGAGAGACATGGAGGTGGCTAGCTGCTTTCCCGGCCTTCGTTCTCCTTCCTACATGGGCTACATGTACAGTGCATGGCCGGCGACACTGGGCATGCATGCAGAACGACGGCGGCAACAAGGCTGTTCGTGGTGCATGCATGGGCCTAATTAAGCGCCGTAGATGGCGGAGAGCTTGCGGAGGACGGCGACCTTGATCTCCAGGGCGCAGATGTACTCGGCGGCGCGGCGGAGCAGCGCGTCGACGTCGGCGCCTCCGCCTCTGCCGCGACTGCTGCGGCGGCTGGTGGCCGGCACGATCTTCTTCAGCTCCCGGAGCCGCCTCAGCACCATCAGCTGGAACGGCCGCCGCCTCCTCAATGACACCATCCCTCCACCACTGCTCCTCCCCACTGCCACCATGGACTTCCTTGGCATCTCTTCTCTCTCTTTCTATCTCTCTCTCTCAACAATGTCTGCAACTACAACGTGAGTTGTAGGCTTTTTGTAGTGTGTGTGTGAGTGAGTGAGGTGTGGGGGTGTAAAGGGAGGGGTGGTGTATTTATAGGGAGAGCGAAGGCAAGAGATTTCACTTGCCCATGTGGGAAGAGGAGAACTAGGTTCTAAAGCTGTAGACTCAGCTGTAAGGAGGTATACTTGGAGCCATCAAAGGCCTTCAGTTCTTGTGAGCTTACCATATCTTATGACTATGTGTGCAACTATTATTGGTTGGGGGGTAGGGTGGCTCCTGCTTTTTTAGTTTAATCCAAAGAGGAAAACCTATATATTGAGAGCGTCCAGCCCCTCATGGTCATATAGCCTTGTAGATAAGGGTATATGTTTTGTTCTGTACTACTATATATTGCTTAATTTTTATCCATCTTTTTGACTTTGTTAATTTGTCTTGTGCTTGTTTCGGAAACTATTTAAGCCCTTGAGAGCCCTTGTTTCTTGCATGTTGTCTAACTAATTATAAAAAATAGAAAAAAATTAGCCAATACATTTGATCGTGTTATATATCTTTTTTCAAACATGCAAGGTCAGAGAGAGAGAGAAATCAGACTGAGAACGAAGTAGTCGCATTTATAGATAGATTTGTTATTTTTGTCTCTCCATGTATAGATCAAATTTGATCTACTGTTATATGTTATATGTTTATGTTTGTGAAGAGATGTATAACAAGATAATATATGCTTTCTAATTGCTTTAGAATTGTCTGTAGCTATTTGGACCACATAAAAAAAACTTGGGCACATGCCCTATGTGGGCTTACAATCTATATCCTGCTTGTTTTCATGTGATGTCATGTCACTAACCAGGTCCATTTGACCTGGGTTTCAAATTGAATACTCCAATTTAAGTGATGCTGTTGTACTTCTTTTATTTAGCTGATCTATCAAAACATAAATTTAAGTGATGTTCCAATTTAAGATAAAAACACAGGCGGGTGGTGATAAGACAAATCTGACATGGTGAAATTAACATTTTTGTTCCGAGTTCATCGACCATAGTTTAATTTGTGTTCTAAGGCCCTGCGAAAGCGGGATTGATGAAGCGGAAGTGAGAATGTCGGCTTGTGTAACGGAAACATTGGTGAGGAAAAATTCTTATATATATACTTTCTAGTCATGAATATTTTACGCCTAACACTATGTTTTGTCCAATTTCTTAAACTTTAACTATTAAGTATAACTTAATGCTTAGTTTAAAAAATGTAATCGTAATTTTACCTTGATAAGTACTATAATAATATTATAAACTAACTATATTTCATACTTATTCTAATATAAAAATGATGCATGGTTAATAATTTAAAAAGTTTGATCAAATTTAGTACTTACCTTCAAAATATTTATGAAGGAAGAGAGTATTATTTATGGGTTTTCAAAATATTTATGAAGGAAGAGAGTATCATTTATGGGTTTCAAATATAGGTCCCAGAATTCTATGTCCCAAACACGCGTGACCGCCAGATGAGTGAGCGGGCGAGCGATCGAGCGGGATCCGATATGATGGAGATAAGCTGTTGTTCATCTTTCTGAAGAAAGGGAGAAAAGTGGCATGACCTGCACCTGCTAGCTGGGGGACGTGTAGTTGTTGTGGCGAGAGGACAGCTCGATAAATTGGGTAATAATTGCTTGACGTCTCCACGTCTCGTGCACTTGTTTCTTCCTTGTCATGGGGCTCTGTCCTCGCATGCAGTCCATCTCAATCCAACCTGATGCCAAAATGGCCACTGCACAAATAGCTGCTGCTCCTGAGATCGCAAGCGACTGGACATATTAATTAATTGATTAAGCCCACCGGCACATAGGGGTTAGTCACCCTCTTTTAATCTACACGATCCACAAGAAAAGCTTAGGTCACTTTTGGATTATGCTAATTCGGTAAGAAATTAAATTTTGAGGAAAGGTTGCACACCTATTCTCTGATGAGAATGAATCTTGTGCTATTAGGCTGCGTTCGAACATGAGGTTTTGTAACTCACTCGTTTGAAAAAAGAAAGATGGAGCTCATTAGTGTATCAATGAAGTATGAGCTAATTTTTTTTAAAAAAGATGAATATAATTTTTAAAGCAAGTTTTTTATAATATTTTTTTATAAAAAATGCATCATTTATTTTGGAAAACGTACATGTAAAATAGTTAAAAAGGTGGATAAAAGAACCAGAGAAGCAGAAAACCCCTCCTTTTGAGTACACGCAAACATTGCACACCCCTCCTTCCATCAATTCTTTTCTACTATAGATTAATGAATTGGCAAGGCTTACCCTCCTCCTTTGCCAATCTGGAATTTTATTGAAGCATTACAAAGTTTTCACCGGAATCATCTTAATTTGTGTAGGAATATAGCTAGGTAAAATAAATTTCTATGCTCCAGAAGGAGCTTAAGAGGTTCTATAAACAATCGATAGGTTTGTCAACCTGGTTTTTCGTTGGTTAGTGAACAAAGCTAAAATCGAAACAATAAGCCAAATTGGTTAGGCTAGGTAATAGATGGAGGTGCGGGGATGGGCCGGATGGCTAGCCATGAGTAGCAATAGGTAGCCGTAGCATAAAGGTTAGCCAATTGCAATAGCCGAGGGTGTGCGGAGCTTATTGTCGGTCGTGTAGAAGGAGAAAATAAGGCTGGGTCGTTAGCTATTAATTAGCTTTTTTTTAAAAAAAATATGATTTTTAAAACAATTTTTTATAAATTCACATCTCTAGTCTATATCTATAGAGTATATAGTGTTTCTATCCAAATTTTTCGTCCGCCTGACTATTTGCAGAAAACTTCTTAAGTGTTTATAAAATTAACCCGTAGTTCCAATGCTGAAAAGAAAGAGAGCTTGGATGAAAAAAAAACCTCATGCGTCCCTCTCGCCCGTCCCCATCCGCGCCACGCCCCACGTCACACTGCGCCCTCCCTCCCGTCCCCATCTCGCGCCACGTCTCGACTTTACTCGTTGCAACGCACGGGCACAGTTGCTATAATTTAAAAACGTGTACACGAAAAACGAGAAATGAGTTTGAAACTTCAACAAAAGTCGAGCAATGTGTGAAAGTTATGTTTTACTATTGTTGAGTGGCAGGGACAGACCCCTAGGTGGTGTAAGGCCCGGGCCGCCAATCTAACTTGGGCTGCGTTTGTGTTAGCATGGTAAAAATTTACGCTGCGCAATTGACCTTTAGTTCTAGGCCTTGGGTTGTGGGCTATGGGTTAGGTTATCCGGGGCCTGTATTTTACCCTACCTATGGTTCAAGTTGTTCAGGGCCTGGGTCTTACCCTACCCGACTTTTTAAGTGATACCTCTTGTCAATGTTATTGTTATGATTAACCTTGCACTATTTTGCTAACAGGCTACATGGTTTAATTTCCTCTTTGTCCTGCCTGATCACCACTGTAGCTAACGTCCCTATGCTAACTTGTTTCCCCAAAAGAGAACTTATATAACCAAATTGCCGATAACCGTTTCACCTCTGCATCATCCTACCTCATCTCCATACACGTAGGCTCTGGTTGGAATCCAGAAATTCCTTGTTTCTTGCAAGAATATAATTGAAGTGTTCAAATGAAATTTGCTGCTTCTAAATGGACCTTTGAAATCCTACCTTTGTTAGATACAAGATCAGTGAACTAGCGTTGCACATTAGTTACCGGCCTGCAGTCTCTCGTACCATTGGTAGAGATGAGCTCCGGTGAGCTAATTATCTAGTCCTGTCAGAGACAAAATTAAGGTATGTGCATTTGTCATTGTTAGATGCAATATGGTTAAAGCAAATGCCATGGTTTTAATCACTGGATATGGTTAGCAACGGCTGCAACAATCATTGGGAAGTTCCATGTGATCTTTGTCAAGTTGTGGCATGAATGTTGCCAGAAGCTAGCTAGCTGCAAGCTTCCATGACAATGTTTTCACTGTGACCAGGTGCCCAGTTGCAGCACTGGCCCTGCACACACATGGCCAATTTGTGCTTTTTAACAAATTGAATCATAGGGTACTGAGATCTGGAAACCCTTTCGATCTGATAAAAAATAATTTTCAATATATTGATATAGAAAGACCGGAGGGGCGAATGCGAGCTGTATGTTTAGTCTAATTCAGTGTTTCATAATTTCACTGATGGAACTGAGGCCATGAGAGCAAAGGAGAGGATCTGAGGAGATGAGATCAGGGCCTGTTTTTTTCCCCCTTTTACATCCTTTCTGTTTGATCCTTCAGTGCATTGCTAATAATCATTGCGGGGAGAAATGATTAATATTTGGATCCATCTAAATAACAAGAAGATTAAAATCTTAAATCTTAATGTGAAACCTCCAAAGAAAAAAATTCTTATCAGGGTTTTCGCCTTTTGCACCTTGTAAAAACTGCAACCTTTTCCTGACCTGCACACTTCAAATTTTATTTTGCGCATTCATCTGAGCGTTGGTTTTCGATCAGCAAACAACAGGGCAGGGTGTTTAAAGGTTGCTATATATGTATGAAAGTGCTGTTTCAACTAATAAAAAGGAGAGCATTAATCCAAAACATCATCAGCTCCCCGGACAATACATGTGCCACTCCCAAGCACTGTTGGAGCTGGGAACATGGGTTTGCACCGAGATGCTCTTGCAGCAACAGGAGAGCCGAGGCAACGTCTCCACAGTGCCCAGGGCCAAGTTCTAGGCTACCACCTGCAGGATGCAATGCTAGTGTGTATCCACCACCATCCATTGTGTATCAAGATAGAAACTAAATCATTCGGATCCAGAGGTTTCTCAGATTTTTGTCTGAAGTTTGTCATAGGTAATCATGCTGGTCATGGAAATGGAACATCACAAGTGAACAATGATGATACTGATTTTGCATGTCATTTGGATTCGTGAATATCTTAGAAAGAGGAGCAATGCCAATTGCAAGGCCGATTATTATGCACCCAGCAACCAGCACCGGCCTGTTATAGAAGAGAGATCCATTCCTTTCCAGTTTTCTGCAGTGCAATCAGGCTGTATGTTCATGTCTAGGCTGATCGAGACCCTAGCACAGCATGCCGACAGGTGTTTTTTTTTCCTCCAATTTTTCTCTACCTCCTGTTTATTTTCTTTTCTCCCTTTCGTTTTTCACTTGGTTTTCTGCTGCTATCTGACTAGAGATCCCCATACTACCGGAAAGCAGAAACAAACCATTTTTCTCATATCTTAATTTCTCTGTGCTGCTCTTGTTGGTCGCCGACTCGCCGTTCAGCAATCAGCACGTTGCCAGTCTGGACATCCTGATCACGGAATGCTCAAGAGCTAGTTGGTCCGCCGCCCGCCGCAGCGGCGGATGGGACATCTCGATGTCGGCACCGCCGCACCGATCGACCGAGACGCCGTCTCCCTCCTCTCTATCTCTGCGCGGCCGCGTGGTTTCGCTGCAGGAAACACGCAAATGGCAGCGAGGGCGGCCATGAGCGAGCAGGCAGCTGGGCTGGAAAGAGCGAGCTAGCTTTCGATATGGCATGCCTCGATCGGCACTGTGCTGCCGTCACTCCGGCCGTCCATTCACAATTTGGCCAGACAGCTCCACGATACAAGCGACAGGCCGCAGGCCGAATCTTTTCCGATCGCGTACATACAGCGGCCTAGCTGGCTGTCCGGCCGGCGAGCATACGTACGCATCCATTGACGCATCCACTGATCCATCCATACTCCGCGACTGGCTCAACAAACTGTCAAGGCAACACATCGGCCACATGGCCTGAAAGAACGGGCTTCAATACGTCAACTCACAGAAGATGTTAAAAAAAGTCGGTCTGCGATGTATCGGCCGGAACGAGGACAAACCTTTTTGATATTGCCAATTATATTGATCAAGAAATATAATATGTTTGCTAACTTGTTCAGCCGAAACATATATTCTAAAAGCTTTTAACTATGGACACTCCTCTTAATCAATATAACACATGACATTGATATCTACATATGCACAATCATGCCACCATCCTTCCTATGCATATATGTGCTTAATTTTCATTACCGTGTCATATTGTGGTGTCTTCCTTATACTTTTAAAGAGTTTTTTTTATCACTATTACAACTCATCCTTGAGGTGATACCACCCGATACAAGGTACTAGCAGGCACCAAACAAATTTGACCAAAGATTCGCTTAAGGATGATCGACATTACAGACGTTACGATTATCGATTCCACCTCAATCTTTTTTCTCCATTTGTTTCTTTGCAATCACCGCATCGCCTATTTTTTAGCTCATCCCCACGCAGCGGTGCGCCTGCCCACAACGGATCCAGCCTTGACGCATCGAGGAGGATTGCCCAAGCAACGTGATATGCCCATGTTGGATCAGACGCATTAGGAGCAGGGTGAAAAAAAAGCGTGAAGCTTATGTCTCAGATTCCCTCGAACTCGTTGTCATAATGAGTCAAGCCAAGTTGGACTTTTAGTTCATGAGCTGCTCGTTTAGCTCGCTAGTATGAAAGATCGTTATATTTTTATATATTTAATACTTCTTATCTTGTTTAATCTTTAATTATATCCAAACTATTTGTATTAAGTGTGTTCTTTATTAGTTAGTGCTACTATCATGTTAATACACGATAAAAATGTTAAATTTGAAAGTTAGTGTGTTCTTGTTAACAAGGCTAACGAGTTTAACCAGCTAACTCACGAGCCGAACTAAGTTACGCTTTTATCTCGACAAGGCTAATGAGCCAATCCGAGTTGCCTCATTGATAACAAGCTCAAATGAAAATGAGTCAAACCTTAACGAGCTAAGCTGGCTTAGTATCCACTCCTACTTGAGAGGAGAGGTGTGACTACTACAAGCATGTTTGTTGCCCTCGTTGCTAAAACAAGAGCAAAAACAACAGTTGATTTGAAAGGACTGATGACCACGACTAAGAGGGTGAGAGTGTTGGAGCAAGCTGCCGCCAATGGGGAGGTCGAGAGAGAGGGCATCGATCTAGGTTTCTTGAGAAATCACAAAACCTAATTGATCGGGCATCGATCTAGGTTTCTTGAGAAATCACAAAACCTAATTGATCGAGCTTGGCATCAAATGCGGAAAATATAATGGCTGTATTCAGTTTCATTTGTTCGGCTGCGGCGCAGCCAGAGCACACAATACTTTGTGTCAACAGCTATGGCAGCAATGGTTGCGTTGCAGTAGCTGCACCTTGCAACCGAACAGGGCAAATTTTGCACTTCACTCAGCGCAATGTGCTCGGATGTGGTAATTAGAGGACTCCCAAGCAGGTAACACCAGGTACTGAATCTTATTAGCCGTCGGATCATTGCCTGATCGATGGGTCTTATTTGGTACAAGCCAGGGTTTCTCATTTCGTTTTGTCATGTCATGCCGTCCCAGTGGTAGCACGAAAACCGTAAAAAAACCGTTAAAATCGCGAAAAAACGAATAGTAAACGAATTTGAATTTGAATCGATTTGCCGTGCCACGGTTTTCGTCCAAACCGCACGCGGTTTTCGCCCAAACCACACGAAAACCGCGACGAAGTGAACAGTAACGGGATTTAAATTTGAACCAAATTTGTGCCGCGGTTTTCGCTCAAACCGCGCCACATACCGCGGTTTTCGTTGTAAACCGCGCGAAATTTATTTTTGTGAATTAATGATAAATATATTTTTGTGATAAAATGAGTTTTTCAAATTTTTGAATTCACATAAAATTATTCAAACGAAACCGTGGGGATGCCGTTTTGCACCCCCATGATACGCGCGAAAACCTTGACAGTTTTCGTGGTATTGCAAACCCAGTACAGCAGTTCCTCAAGGATAATAGAAGTGCTTTTAAGTGTGTCCGCTGGCACTAGATTTTTGATTGCACGTAAACGAGATAAATTATTAATGTATGATTAATTAAATATTAACGATTAAAAACTTAAAAAATAAATTTATTTAAGTTTTAAAAAACTCGAAGTTTTTGAGTCAATTTCATTTTGAGTCATCTTTTATTATCGATGTTTCGTTTTGAACCATGTTTTTACATTGAATCGGGTTTTTTACCTTTGTGGCACTTTAGATCATTCTCAACTTTTTTTATTCATCTACATTCGATTTGTCATATGACGAAGAAATGATCTTACATATAGTTGTAAGAGTTCATTATTGAGTAAAAGTCGACGTACTCGAGATCGTTCATATGTCTTAGAAACAAAAGTCGGGTGATCTAAAGTGAAACAAAGATAAAATTACCTAATTTAAATTAAAGATGATTCAAAGTGAACGTTGATAATAAAAATATGGCTTAAAGTGAAATTTACTTTTTAATTAAAAATATCATTTAGGTTCGAAAAAACATGTAACTATAAAGGTTATAAATGTGAAGGAGCTAAGATCTAAATAAGCCTAAGAAAAGAAGAACACGATCAATCACACGTGCAACTAAACAATAAACGGTGAGAACTAAATAATAAATCAGGGGAAACATTAACCAATAATATTTTTTTGTTTTTTAATATATGCATCGTTAACTTTTGTTATAACTCACCACGTGTGTTAAATGCATCCGCAACGCCGCGCGTATATTATAGAAGTATATATATATATATATATATATATATATATATATATATATATATATATATATATATATATATATATATATATATATATATATATATATATATATATATATATATATATATATATATATATATATATATATATATATATATATATATATATATATATGCGCGCGCGTGAGGTATGCAGAGAGGTACGGTGGTCACGTATTATATATGATTGGCCGAATAGAACCAAGAGGAAACCAACGTATATATGTGCGACTGACGAGAGGCCCCAGCTGCCTGCATACGAGCGCAGTCATCACGCGGAGAATGCAGGAGGCGCCGGCCAAACTCGTGCCGACGCGGTGTACTGATGCATCCGACGACGACGCCAGCGGAGACGCGCGCGTTCAGCTGCACACGAGGCGCGCGGCTGGCTGCTGCATGCGCATCTCCCCACCCCCGCCTGTCGTGCGCACGAGCCGCGCGGCCCCAGCCAACCGCGGAAGCTGCAGGCTGGGTTGGGGATCGCTCGGGTGCACGGTGCGCGCATGGCGCATCCTCCATCGACCACACGAAGCGGTCGACACGCGGGTGCACGGCGTGCGGAGAGGGAGGGGAGGCCGGCCCCCCGTGCGGGCGGAAGCATGTGGTGCGTGGCAGGTGGAGTGGGGAGAGATACGATCGATGGAGACGAGGTGAGAGGGGGGCAGCAAGGGTGGTGGTGGGGGGACGACGCGCATGTGGACGTCGCGGTCGCCCCGTGGACAGCGTTGAATTGAACCCCATGCACGTGTACTCCCGCAGTGTCCACTCGATTGGGTGATCGATCGACCAGTCCCCACCACGTCGTCCATGTCCAAAATCCTTCCCTCTCTCATCTGCACGGAGGGTGATGTGTTAATTAATTACGACTACTACTCCTGTACTGCATATGGCTACCGGCCGCGGGCGGGCCAGGCCGGGATCGATGGACCGATGCATGCAACATGGCATGGGCCGGCTGGTGCAGCGACGTACGGACACACGTCGCTGTGCGCGCCATAAATCGGACTTGCCCGCGCGCGCACGGGCGTCGGCGCGTATGGTGGTGGCAATGTGGCATGCTGCTGCCGCCGTACACGCACGTACTCCCTCTCTCTCTTAGAGAAAAACAATTTTTATATACGAATCTCGATATAGAGTCAAGATTTATACTACTATATAAAAATTAATTTTTAAAGATGGAGGTAGTACTTATAACACATCACACTCAGGCAGTCACGCATGCGTCTCTCCATCTACCTATCAGTAGTACATCTAGCACTCTGCTTCTGGACTTTAATTGGCCATGTCCATGTAATCCAGCTGATAGCAGCAGCTATACGCCTGAAGAGAGATCGGACCTGTCGAAGTGAACGATGCCAAGTGCCAAGACGTATGCATGTACTGCCTTGCGATCCCCGGGTCACGGGCCATCACGATCTCGATCGGGTGGATGAATGATCGAGAATGAGACTGATGTACGCTACGCGTGCCTGCTAGCTTGACTGTACGTTTTACGTTGAGATTCATGTACTGTATCTGGTGCATGCATCTGATTGACTCAAGTGGGCAAAGTAGGGGTCAGTGACTCAGCGCTTCGACTGGATGTCTGGATCACGCCGCCGCCGGTTTTGCCCAAATGGAAATCGGGAGCCACCGATAGATGTGTCGCGTACGTGCGAGGACATGCACTCCAACTCTGTCAGAGAAAAAGGCCAGAGAGGAGGATCGCTTCTTGTATAGTTGGTGAAGTTGTCCGTGTATGGCTCTATCCTAATATTGTTTGGTACTGAACGTAAGGTACGGTGTAGTTGTTCTGGTTGACTAATTAGAAAATTATTGTTGTAAGCCTATAAAAACATAGCGCCATCAATGATTGGCCAACATGTCGTAGAGTATATAGGATAATTAATTGTTGTCCAATGCAGATGACTATCAAGTTCTCTGCTAGATCAATATGACAGAAGCACATCACTTTGTCTCCAGCAAGAGCCGGAGGGGGTTCCGCCTCTGCTTCCGGCTTATTTGGAGGACTTCTATTTCGGGTTATTTTTTTTCTTTTTTGTTATTATATGAAAAATGCATAAAGCCGAAAATAACACTTGCGCTCCCGCAAATACCTACCGCCTGAACACGCGCTAAAAATGACAAAGACCAACGATACATTGTTAACCATATTAAAATCTCACTAAAAAACATATCCATCTACACGTAATATTCATAACAGAGATAAAACCAAAATACTGGCATATATAGGAATTGTTTGACTGTACTACTGTACATCAGGGTTTTACTTGCTTTTTTTTATCGCCGCCCCCTCCCCCTGGCGGTAAGGCGGTGTTACTGTTTAAAACATTACAAATTTCATCGACAAATTTTAAAGTGGTTATCATACGGTTTGACGTGGTTATCGTGGTTTAGATAGTATTGGGCCTTATGAACTGTGTTGCTTTAGGCCCATCAAACTTTTTAAAATTTTCTGATGTAATATTGGTTTAAAATAAAAAGTGATTTTATCTCGTTCATTTTCAAAAATTTTCTTCATGCTCTACAATTCAAAAACTACTTCCACGAATTTTTTTTGATTTTTCAAAAAATTGAATTCGAATGAAATTTATCAAAAATTACCACCAGTAAAACTTACTGTATTCCGATGGTAAGAACGGTTACCATGTTAACCTTACGGTTACCAGCCTATGGTACACCGCCACTACATCGCAGCCAGCTGGTACTTAGCATGGTTGTGGCACAACCGCGTTACGGTGACTGTGTAGTGTAACAGAACAGAAACTTTCAATAAAATATTTTGAAATATTAAGTTTTATATGAGAAGAAGTTAATAAGGTAACATCAAATACAAGATATCTCCAAAATTATGCGAGATAACCTTATCCCTATGAAAAGTATGGGTTGAGAAAGGTGGCAGTGCAATGCACTTAAGTACATAACACATGCAGGAAAAACAACACCTAAAATCATATGAGTTGTAAGGCACGACAAAAGTACACTCAGATACAATGTATAAAATATATAAAAAAAGATCATTTAACTTACTACTACTTTAAAAAACTAACAAACGAACCACATGAACAGTAAGTCAGATAAATCCTCCGCAATGTACCACTGCTGGAGAAACCATCATTGGTTAAAGTGGTAAAAATCACGAGTCCCGGTTTGAGTTGCACCGGGACTAGAGATCATCTCTAGTCCCGGTTTAAAAATTCAACGGCTTTCTAGGAACATTCGTCCCGGTTCGTGTCACGAACCGAAACTAGCATCTTTAGTCTCGGTTGGTGTTACCAACCGGACTAAAGATTTCCGCGCTCGACATGTTCGACACTTCGACACCATCTTTAGTCGGTTGGTGTTACCAACCGGGACTAAAGATGCTATTTTTTGTCCCGGTTGAGGTTACCAACAATTGCTTGCTTTTTATACTCCTTCTTTCTTCTCCAGCCCGAGCCTACTACACTTGTCTTCAAAATTTTTCTCTAGCTAGAGGGGAGGTGCTGCCAAAATTTTTTGTGATTTTGTTTTGGTGATAATACACAAATATTTGCTATTTACAAGGTTAGCAACTTCTTATTCTTATGATCTATGCTTAGCACTTTGTATTTTACGGTTGTTTTCTATACATTAATCATCTCTAATTTTTTTTAAACATGAGGAGAGAGAAAATTTGTTTGGACTAATTATTTTGCTAAGTACATTATATTGTGTTGAGAAAAAAGTTGAAAAAAATAAAGAGGAAGAAAAGTAAGCTTAGCACGTAACAGTTATAGAAATTTAGTCCGTACAATTTTATCTCAAAAGTATTTATGGAAAATGATGAGAGAGAATCTTTTAGACAAAAAAGTTATAAAATAGATGACAAAGAACCTTTTAAAATAGATGCAAAATAATTAATTAATTTTATGCTTATCACTTTAAAAGACCTTTTAAAAATAATTCTATTTTTTTAGAACAACAAATTACGTATATTGGATTAGTATATAATAATTGTCTGATTATATACATATAAGTATTGATGTTATATTTGAATGATTTGAATTTCGTGGAATTTTCTTACGATTTTTGTGTATTCCATGTAGATGGATCGGCAATGGATGTACAACACGAATCGACGGTTGAGAGAGTTTTCAGGGCGTCTATTATTTTTTGAGTGTGGCCGATGCCAACAAGCATAAGGGTTTCATACGTTGTCCATGTAAAAAGTGCAAAAACGAGAAGGAGTATTCTACATCAAGAATTATTCATGCCCACTTGTTTCAGTCGGGATTCATGCCTCACTACAATTGCTGGACATCGCACGGAGAGGTGGGGGTTGCAATGGAAGAAGATGAAGAAAACGACGACAACATTTCGGACTGTGGTCAATACGGTGGGTTTGAAGAGAATACAGTTGGCGAGACGGGCGGGGATGCTGAAGAAAACGATGGTGCCGATGACCTTGGTCAGATGTTGCGCGACGTACAGGGGGACTGTGAAGGCGTAAAGGAAGTGCAGAAATTGGAGCGTATGTTGGCGGACCACAAAAGGTCCTTGTACCCAGGCTGTGAACAGGGGCACAAAAAGTTAGGTATCACGCTGGAATTCTTACAATGAAAGGCCAAAAATGGTGTCAGTGACAAGGCATTTGGCGAGTTACTAAAACTCGTGAAGAACATTCTTCCAGAGGAAAACGAATTGCCGGAATCAACGTACGAGGCTAAGAAGTTAGTCTGCCCTATAGGACTGGAGGTACAGAAGATACACGCATGCCCTAACGATTGTATCCTCTACCGCGGTGAGGAGTACGAGAACCTAGAAGCATGTCCGGTTTGTAAAGCACTTCGATACAAGATCAGACGAGATGATCCAGGCGAAGTTGACAGACGGCCCTCGAAGAAAAGGATTCCTGCTAAGGTGATGTGGTATTTTCCTATAATACCACGGCTGAAGCGTCTGTTCAGGAACAACACATGAACAGTTTAAACTACGAGGGTTGCTGTTTGTTACCATCAATGATTGGCCTGCACTTGGCAACCTATCCGGACAGTCAAACAAGGGGTACAACGCTTGCACCCACTGTATGGATGAGACTGAGTGTACATACCTGAAACATTGTAAGAAGGTAGTGTACATGGGCCATCGTCGCTTTCTTGCTGCAAGCCACACTGTCCGGAGAAAAGGCAAACATTTTGATCAAAAGGCAGACCATCGTTCTAAACCAAA
This sequence comes from Oryza australiensis, assembly GCA_019925245.2. Taxonomy (NCBI): domain Eukaryota; kingdom Viridiplantae; phylum Streptophyta; class Magnoliopsida; order Poales; family Poaceae; genus Oryza; species Oryza australiensis. Next base: position 940,095 of record JAIFGZ020000439.1, on the reverse strand, counting down.
GCATCGTAACGGAAAGGCCGTGTTTGCCATGGTAAAAGATCTCAAAGTAGTATTTGGAAAGGGACCCGACAACCAATCTATAGCAAGTGAAGGTGGTCATACGGCGATGTGGAAGAAGAAGTCAATTTTTTGGGAGTTGCCCTACTGGGAAGTCTTGGACGTCCGCCATGCAATCGACGTGATGCACCTCACCAAGAACCTTTGCGTAAACTTGCTTGGCCTCCTAGGTGTATACGGAAAATCAAAAGATACACTTGAGGCACGAAACGATCTGAAACATATGGCACAACGCGACGGCCTTCACCCGCAACCAAAGGATAAAGGAGCCCAATACCTAAGTCCAGCCAGCTACACTCTGAGCAGAGCAGAGAAGGAAATAATGTTTGAATGCCTGGAGAGCATCAAGGTACCGTCTGGATACTCCTCGAATATAAAGGGAATAATAAGCACGAAGGATAAGAAGTTCATAAATCTAAAGTCCCATGACTGCCACGTGCTGATGACACAGCTGCTTCCCGTTATAATTCGAGGTATCCTTTCCGATAATGTCCGGGCAACAATAACAAAGCTATGTGCTTTCCTGAACGCAATTTCACAGAGGATCATCGATCCAGACAGACTAGAAGACTTTCAAAATGATGTGGTCCAATGTCTTGTCAGCTTTGAGATGATCTTTCCGCCTTCCTTCTTCAATATCATGACACATCTCCTATGCCAACTTGTCAAAGAGATCCGTATCCTCGGTCCGGTATTCCTACACAACATGTTCCCCTTCGAGAGGTATATGAGCGTTCTAAAGAAGTACGTTCGTAACCGTTCGTGTCCGGAGGCCAGCATCGCCAATGGATATGGAACAGAGGAGGTGATTGAGTTTTGCGTCGACTTTATTGAAGACCTCCGTCCCATCGGGGTGCCTGAATCAAGCCATGAAGGTAGACTACGGTGGAAGGGAACTCTTGGAAGGAAGACAATAATGAACATAGACAATGACTTGTACAGGAAAGCACATTGGACCGTGCTGCAACAATCTTCATTGGTGGCTCCTTACATCGAGGAGAACTTGGCGATTGTTCGCTCGGAAAACATCGGTAAGACGGATGCCTGGATTACACGCCATCACATCGATGCATTCCCTACTTGGCTGCGACATCGTCTCATGGGGAACGACTAGCCTTCTTGGCGAGGGGTCCATCTTGCTCGATCACCACATTCCAGGCATATGAAATCAATGGGTACACATTTTACACACGGGCCCAAGACTTAAAGAGGACGAATCGGAACAGCGCTGTCCGCATCGATGCCGTGGGATACGACGGTACGACTAGCACATATTACGGCATCGATGACATATGAGAGCTGTACTATGGACCTCTGAAGGTCCCTCTGTTTCGGTGCCAGTGGGTTAGGCTCAGTGGTGGAGGCGTAACAAATGATGCAAGTGGGATGACAACGGTCGACCTATCACGCCCAGAAATTCAGACCCGAATTTCGAAGGCTATATGTGTATTAAAATCCCTGTCCAGGACCAGCCAGGGTACACATACGACAATTGTTGATATTACAGTTCCACGTCTTAGAAACAATACAAAAAGATTACAAAAGAGCAGCGGAAAAAGAAAAAGGGTCTAAGCTCAAGCTTGACGCTGGCCACGCGGCTTCGACCATTCCACAGGCAGCTTCCAGAGTGCAGGACAAAGCCTACTCCACTTCATCTTCGTCTTCAACCTCTGGCTCAGGTTCTGGTGAAGAAGCAAGGATGAGTACTTCCACGTACTCAGCAAGTCACGCCGGAAGAGGAGAAGAATGAATGCGGGGAAGACAAAAGTCTGGCTAAGGTTTGCTTTTGCGCAAACGGCAGGAGTTTTTCCAAACAATACGAATTTGAACAAAGCCAAAACAACAGTAAATTGAGTAAATAAAGCATTTTTACTCCAACACCGTCCAACGTTATCCTCACGTTGTGACGGGCCCAAACCATCCACCTACACTAGTCATGTTCCAAAACTTAGGGTGTAAAAGTGTGAGACTAATCACGGAGAGCTCGGTTGATCGCCCCATCACCGCGGGCACGACTATTCGAATAGATTTACTATGATCAGAGGTGTACAACTGTACCCACAAGACACAGCCCCACAACACGGTTTTTCGTGCGCCGGAATACCACCGCGGTACCCGGAAAGGGAACTGTGATAGGACCTTTCGTATAACCCCCTCTAACCAAGCGAACCCCACCAAGGTTTTGCCCCCACTCCGGACCACAGGAGTGGGCGGCCGAGTGCCTCGGTGAATCGCGGCCCGGCAACCCTTATACCGGGGTCGATCGAAACTCCATCCCGCTCACCCTTGCCGATGGGTTCGTCAGCTAGGAGAGGCTACACTACGGGACCTACCTTACCCATTTCGGCTTGTGGTTTGCACGGTCATTCTCCCGAGGGGTCCCGTGAACCGGTCCTTAATCGCTATGGGCGCCGCTAGCCAAAACCATAGCGCCCACAGCCCACCATTTGTCATATTTTAGTTATTAGTCCGGTTCACCTGAATCTTTAATCATTAATCCTCCGGACATAAGTCAGGGAGATATATATTAAGTGAGAAAATGACCCATTTAGTGAGCTAGTGAAACTAAGCCAGGCTAAGCATAACCTAGTCCTGAAATCTAATCACATTATTTTCCCAAGTTTTGTCAAAGGGTTTGGGGTGTCAAACCTAAGGCATAGACTAAGCATAGGGTGTATTATTTCCCATGAAATGACAACTTAGAAATACATGAAATTTCATAGAGTAAAACAGGTGTTTTAGCAAAACGGGAGCAATATGATCAATGCTATAGCATGACTTGCCTTGCACTTCGGTTTGGGGGACTTCGCACGACTTCGAAGTAAACGACGGAGGGACTACGGGATCTACACGGCAAACAAGCACTTCAACAAAACAGACTAAAAAGCTACTAAAACAGGAAACAAAACCCTTTTTAATGGATTCTTGGCATTTTTACGAATTTAATGAAATTTGAATGGGCTAAAACGGAGGTCGGGTTGAAAAGATATGATTTTTAGAAGATTATCTGTGTTTTTTACTAAAACAGAAAAATCCTTAATAATTTATTGTGCAATAAATCCCGGAATTGCGTCAGCGCTAGGGCTGACGTCAGCGATGGTGTCATCGGCCGCGGGAGCAGCGGTCCATGGTGGACCGAGTCCACGGGCCGAGAGGAGAGCGGCGCACCACGTGGCGCACATGGGACGCCGACTCGGTGGCCACGCGGGCCGGCGGGACGGGCGCCCGATCTGCCGAGGCGATCGGATGGCCGAGAGGGGTTCGGGCGGCGTGATCGGACGGTCGGGAAGGGGTTCGGGCGACGCGATCGGCGGCAATGGTGCACGGCGGCGGAGACCGACCGGCGCCACTCGGGCGGCGGTGCGGGCGGCGGAATACCGCGGCTCACGTGTGGGCGGAGTCGTGCGCACTCGGGGATGGCGGCGCGCACTAGGCCGAGAGGGGGAATAGAGACGAGTGCTCCCCGCGGTGCGACCGGAGTCGAAGGGGACGACGGCGGGACAGTGAGGGAGGCGACGGAACCACTCGAGGAAGGGTGGCGGAGGGCGCGGCACCGGTGACGAGGAGGAGGAGTCGGCGGAGCTCGGAGCGTCTCGGAGCGGCGGGAACACACGGCCGAACCTCGGCGACGAAGTCCGAAGCAGAGGCGCACGGTGCGGGAACGACGGAGAGAGAGAGGCTTGAGTGGAGGTGTGGGGAGCTCGGGGAGGGTGAGGGGGTGCTTATATAGGGGATGGGAAGGTCGGTGGCGACCGGATAAGGGCGGAATTTCTCGCCGGCGCGGTTTGGGGGAAGTAATGGCCGGTGATTAAATCCGGCCATTAAGGGGTGCGGGAGCGGTGGCGGGGGCGATTGAAGGCGACGGGAGAGACGGGAAGTTAAGGCGGTGCCTTTAGGGTGCGCGGGAGGGACGGGCGGCCGAGATCCGCGCGGCGAGGCGGCGTCAATGGCGGCGGGCGGCGGAGGTAGGGGACGGGGCGACGGGTGGACCCCACCTCCCGGTGTCTCGGCAAGAAGGGGGATACGAACCGGACTTAACTACGGGCGCGAGGTTTTGGCGGGCCGTAGCCTTGATCGGCCGCGAGAGAGAGGAGGGCGCGCGTCGGGACGGAACTGGCCTCATGGCCGACGGCCCAGGGCGCGCGGGAGAGGATGGGCCGTCGACTCGGGCCGACGGCCCACAGAAAAAGAGCAGGAAAGGACGGAGGAGAGAGAAATTGATTTTCCGGGATTTATTAATTTCAAAATTGATTTTAATTGGGTAAAAATTATTTACGGTGCTCAGAAAATTCCACTAAAAATCCTATTAGTGTATTTTGACATGTAGAATTTAGGAAAAATCCTACCATGCCATTTCCATTTATCGTTTGGATTTTAAAATTATTAATTCCCTCCAGTTAATTCCAACGATTTTCTTTTACGATTTTCTTTTGGATTTTTAAAAGGGGAAAACACCTCAGGGTGTTACACCTGAGCAAGGTTGGATACTCAGACGAACCTTTCGTCCTTGCCAATGATGTACGACAAGTTTTCTATGTCAAGGACATGGCTAGCAAATCAAAGAAGGGGAAAGGGTCCAACGAGCCAAAGCGCCACGTGGTTCTCCCAGGCAAAAGGAAAATCATGGGAGTCGAGAATAGAACTGACGAAGATTACGATCAGTTTGACGGGCAACCTCCGTTCACGGTGGCGGTTGACCCGAGTATCCTCCTATCAAATGATGACACCCCTTACTCACGCAACGATCATAACGAAGGAATAATTGTGCGGAGAAAGTACGTGAGGACAAATGTTACATAGCTAAATTTATGTATGAACGATGTAAATTAAATTGAATCATTGAATATTATCCATGTCTTCCACTTGACCTTATTCAAGATCTATAATTACATCAAGAACCTTGGTACGTACTATCCATAGAATAGGGCATTATATATAAACACCGATCTTTTCTTGAAACACCATGTTAATTATATATAAACATATGTTAATTATATATGAATATAAAATATATTAACATATGAACATTATAATTATATATGAATATAAAATACAATAGAATAGGACATTATAATAATTAGTCCCGGTTTGTTAAAAAAATCGGGACTAGAGGTGAATTTCATTGGGCGGAAAAACATCTTTAGTCCCGGTTTGAGCCACCAACCGGGACTATTGATGTCCACCTACCTGCGCCACATGGCTGCCCCGCAATCTTTTGTCCCGGTTGGTGGATTCAACCAGGACAAAAGATACGATTTTTACTCCCGGTTTAAGCCACCAACCGGGGCCGACATCTTTACTCCCGGTTGGTGGCTTCAACCGGGACTAATGTTCATATCTGTTGTCCCGATTGGAGCCACCAACCGGGAGTAAAGTATCTTCTGTACCGGTTGTTGGATTCAACCGGGACAAATGACGCCGTGACTATATATAGCAAGGGCCTCACTTGGGATCCAACACTTAGCCGTTTCGCACTTCGGAACGCATCGTCTTCGTCTTCGTCGCCGTCACCGAGCCCGTGTCGACGTCGCAAAGACGCCGTCTCCCATGTCTTCGTCGCCGGGAGGACCTCCGCTCCGCCGTCTTCGTCGCCGTTGCAGTTAGCGCCGCCGCCGCCCTAAGATTTCGACATTATGCGCTAGGGTTTGGCCGCCGTCAACGCCATCGCCATCGCCGCCATCGTCGTGGTCGCCGTCGCCGCCCCCTCCCCACCCACTCCCCTTGCGCCCCCCCCACGGCCCCGAGCCACCGGCCCCTAAACCCTAAACGGCCGTGCGCCGCCCTCCACTCCACGCCGCCGCCCGCCGCACTCGTGAATGTTAATATATGAATTTTGAGTATATGTGTATTTTGAGTATATGTGTATTTTGAATATATGAATTTTGTATGTATGGGTATTTTGAATATATGATTTTTGTATGTAAATGGACCGTTATATGTAAATGGACTGTTATTAGACCGTTGAGAATTTTGAATTTTGAATATGTATTTAAATATGAAATTTGAATGTTTATGGGAATTGTGAATTTTGTATTTTTGAACGAACGAGAACGCTAAAATCAACAAATGGTCGTGAACAAACGAACGGACGGACGAACGAACGAACGAACTAACGAGTGTTCGTTCGTTCGTTGTCGTGGGCATGACGTTCGCGCGAACGGACGAACGAACGTGGACGAACGGACGTCTCTTTTCCTCTATTTTTCATTTCCTCTCCACTGCATCTCCCATCCTCCTTATCTCCCTCACATCATTCTCCTCTCTTTCTCTCCTCTCCTCTAGATGAACATACTCACGGACGTGAATGATATAACCGAATAATTTTTTTTCAGAACTCTTTGATTAAGTACTCAACCCACAACAATCAAATGGCGGATCGTAACGAGGAACAGCTTCTCCATGATGAGATCGCACGAGGAACAGAGGTTTACAACGAGGAGGGGAATGAAGATACAAATCAATACCTCAACGAGGAGGGGGACGTGCAGGGGAACGATGAGGAGAATGAGGGCTCCGCCTCCGCCTCCGCTGGCCAGAAGAGGGCACGTGGGCAACGCGGTCTCAACAAGCGCATAGAGGGTCAACATGTCATAACGAAGGTAAAATCTGACGGTCGCCCTATTGCCCCAGAGGACGCTGCAAGGAAGTTTGTGGCGCACAGCGGATGGGTGGTGAGGGATCATGTGCCCGTAAGCGTTGCCAACTGGAGGCGATGAAGGACAGGAGGAGATGAGGAAAGCTATCTCCCAGACTCAGAGAAAGAAATGCTGTGGACTACAATGCTGCAAATGTTCACCATCCCAGACTCACAACAAGCAAGGGTCAAGGAATGGACGTTAAAGAAAATGACAGAGCTCTTCAGGAACTACAAGAAAGAGTTACACAAGAAATATATCCTGAAGGGCCAGACCCCTGACTTTGACAAGTTCCCAAAGCTCAGAGATCATTGGGATGCTTTTGTTGAACACAAGACTGGGGAAGAAGCACAAGCTATCATGGAAAAGAACAAGACCAATGCAGCTAAAAAGAAATACCATCACAAGCTTGGATCAGGCGGCTATAAGAAAGCAATGGAGAAATGGGAGAAAATGGAAGCCGACCTTGAAGCGCGAGGTATCGTTCCTGGCACAACCACCTGGCCGAAATGAGCAAAGCACTGGTTTTATGCTCACGGCGGCTCACTTAATCCCGTCGATGGCACAATTATCTTTGGTGATAAAATTAAAGAAGCCGGACGGAGGTTAGAGGAGCGCCGCAGCCACTTCCTCGGGCGTTCAGCCCGACAGAGAAGGACGAGCTAACGCTCGCCCTCCAAAACCCAGAGCACCGGGCGAACACGAGGAAAAGGCGTCGTCCCCAAGAAATACGGGTTCCAAGCGACGTCGACACATACAAGAGCCGAATGAGGTCAAAGCGAGATCACGATGCGAGGTTCGCCGAGATGGAAATGAGGCTCTCGCAGATTGATCAGATTGTGGACGAAAGGCTGACCATAAGGTTGGCAGAGGAGCGGAGCCATTGGGTTAGCCAACAACTGGATCCAGCAACAGCCGCTCAACTACAGCGAGCAGCAGGGATTTGTGCTTCAACCGGAAATGAAGGCGATTTAGCCCCACAAGCTGAACCGGGTCCGCCATGCCCCGTTGATGACATCACACAACGGACCCATGTGAGCTGCACATTCCGCTAAAGAACATAACAATAAAGGTATGTTTGTATTTTTATGTTGTACGTATATTTCGTTGAATAACTTGTCAATCAATGTTCATTACTAACTAATAAACAATCTTCTCGAACAGGTCGCGTCGGGCATGGCCATTCCAGTAGAACGAGACGACACCTACCACTCCCGACCCGTTCCACCTACGTACTCGAAAGTTGAAATTGAACAGGTGGAACGCGGCTATGAAGATCTCGAGCTGGATATCCCCGGAGGAGAAGGGGAGCTCACGCTAGGAGAAACAGCTCACGGAATTTTCTCTGTAGGAAGATCTTCATAATATTCCCCGGACGTGGGCCGTCTCCTCCGTCTCCACGTGGGCCATCTCCTCCGCCTCCACGTGGGCCGTCTCCTTCGCCTCCACGTGGGCCGTCTCCTTCGCCTCCTTCACCGCCTCCGCCTCCTCCACCTCCTGTGTCGCCTTCACGAGCACCGACTCCTAAACGGTCGTCTCCAACTCCACCGCCTTCTCAGACTCCTCCGTCGCCACAACGAGCACCAACTCCTAAACGGACAACATCTCGAGCCACGTAGTCAAGGTCAACCAGCAGTGGACCAAGAAGCAAGAGGCCTAAACTTGACCCGCTCCCACCAGCCCCAAAGAAAACGGCGTACGACATGACTCCAGAGGAGCTGCATGAGGCCGTCCAAGCTGAAGTCAAGGCCCACTTCAGAAAGAAGTCTCCCGAGAAGCCTCCTGAAATCCCCCAGGAGACCAAGGACTTCGTCAGGAAGACGTACCTAACGCCATAGCCTAAACCGCAACCTCAACCGCAGTCCGACTACGACAGGACTATTCGGAAGGCTGCTGTCAAGGCGAAGAGAACGGGCAAAGATGTACCCCAGTTCAGTGTTCCAAATGTTAGATCAGACTTAAGACAATTTATGGAATCTGCTGGAATTTCAATGAATCAATTACACGGCCGTGCTCCCCTGGCGAAGGCTCCGCTGAAATACAAGTTCAAACATGGAAATCCTCTTATAAAGCCGGATCAAGTGAAAAAGCTACCAACACAGATGTACCGCTTCCACAAGTGGTACATGCAAGAATCCAGCAAGGGTGGAGAGATGGTAACGGGCAAATATTCACAGTACTATTTTGTCAATGGAGGTGATGACTTATATATCCGATTCGAAGACATATTCGACCTGTACCAGCTTGATGCCCTTGACGTCTCACTTCTAGCCACGCGGGCTATGTAAGTAACGTTCTGTTATTTCTTTTCTTACCTTCTAGTATTTAGCTGACTAAAATTCTTTTTAACCGTTGTAGAATGGCGATGCAATACTGCAACATGCACGACTGTAGGAAACATGGATTCATGGATCCACGCAAAATCAATGGCATATTGGTTGATCATTTTCCTGAGCCAACACTGGACAACATTTACAAGTCGCTGGTGATAAACCATTTCCGGTCATTTATCCTTCTGCCCTACAACACTGCGTATGTATTTTCTTCCTTCTGTACCGATTTCAATCCCGTGTGCATACATAAATTTTCATATGTGTCATCTAAACCTATTTGCAGATTCCACTGGGTTCTGTTAGTAATTGACATGGATAACTCGCGGATCCATGTCTTTGACTCAATGGATAAACCAGAGTCCACGTACGCAAAGATATTTGAACTGCTAAATAGGTAATGCCATCTTACTTGCTAGCTATTGCATATATGCGGTTCTCTGATAATTACTAGCTAACTTTCAACTGCACGTAGGGCATGGAACGGCTTCGGACTAATGTTCACGGAAATTGGAAAGATAAGCTCTCCGTGAGGATGAACTTTCCAGTGAGTAACATGCTCCAAAGTTGTTTTGAATTATTACTTGGTTCTAAAATATGAAATGTATATTAAATCTGTCGTCGTTTCTTCTTTAGTGTGCAAAACAGTCGCAGGGCACCAACTTATGTGGATACTACGTCTGCGACTATATTCACCGCTTTGTGACCGATGTCACAACTATCGACGATAGAGATGTATGTATAATAGCCATTCATACATTACGTCTCGATTTTTTATTCACTTCATATATTTATTTCTCGTTTGATCGAATTAATGACAACTTATGCGAGTAAGAGACAGTCTCTCCCACGAGACTTTCATACAAGCCGCTCAGGAAGAATTGATGGGATTTATAAACGAGCAGATCATTGATCCCACGGGGGAGTTCTATTTTAATTTAAGTAGCTTAACCACCGGATCCACAAAATAGACAATGTTTTGGAACATACGAAATATATATGGATATTGTACATATGTGTATATGTTTTGGTAATATATTACATGTATATATTTCATTTCTTAATGTTCATTTATATATGTGTAACTTATATATATTTATACATATATATTATATAATATATATGTATAAATATATGTGTGAAAATATGTATATGTATAATATATAATATATGTGTGTAATATATAGCATCTACCATTGTTGGAGAAAGAAGAAAATTAAAAAAATATAAAAAATTCTTTAGTCCCGATTGATGGCAACAACCAGGACTAAAGATGGCGGAGCCACGTGCCCGGATGCGCCATCTTTAGTCTCGGTTGGAGCCAACAACCAGACTAACGATGGCGCAGCCGACCACGTGGCTCCGCCATCTTTAGTCCCGGTTGGTGGCTTCAACTGGACTAAAGATGCATATCTAGTCCCGGTTATTTAACCGGGACTAGAGATAGTCTATCTCTAGTCCCGGATTCGTAGTCCCGGTTTGATAACCGGGACTAGTGTGGCTTTCTCCAGTAGTGTACGTATGCAAGAGAATCATTATAGATACGGAATTACGACTTTACGAGAACTAAACAGCCTCTGTTCACTGACTTGCGCTACCATTGGTCCAGCGATAATATAAGAACGAGGTATTATTGTAACAGAGTTCAGCCTAGATTTATGTTGCTTAGACACAATTAGATATGGATGTTTCTTCCCAAACTAACGTAACAGCCAAAGGTTAGCCGGCCGCCAGTACAGTTTATCCTTATGCTGCTACAGAATGTCGTAAAAAAAGACACTACAGATATCAAAAATATTAAAACCGATGCATATAAACTTTTTCATATCTTCATGGAATGAAAAAATCATAGAACTGGCACCTTTAAATAACTATAGATGTTAATTCTAGAAAAAAACTGATCTGTCAATTTCTTACGAAAACAAGCACCTTTAATATATTATAGACATCGATTAATTATAAACCGTTACCTATAATATATTATAGACGTCCATCTTTTAAAAATCGGCCCCATAAAAATCGAGCCAAGCCGAGCCACATTCCAATCGATCTTATCTAACTACTAGGATTTGACCCTTATAGCACCACTAGTTTTCGCAACACCACACATTTGGTTGCAATATTTGTTTCTATGGCAACCAACATCATATTTGGTTGCAATATATGGGACTTATGGCAACCAAAATGTTGTGTTGCGTTAGTCATAAGCTCCATTGCAAGAAGTAGGAACTAATGGCACAGTTGAACAGGTGGTTGCGAGTGCAGGTGCCTATTGCCACAGCTAGGGTTGAGTTGTGATAATATTATTGTTGCGTTGTGATAGCTAGGTGTTGTTGCCACCAGTGTAAAGGTGGTTGCAAGTAGTTGTGCATATGGCAATGAAGTAAGTTCGTTGTGTTAATTTTGACCCGCGTTGCGATAGATCAGATCTATATTGCATCCAAGAAATGATTAGTTGCAAGTAGTTGTGAATATAGCCACGATAAAATTTTGTTGCCTTAATTTAGACATACGTTGCAAAAGGTCTTATTATATTGCAACCAAAAGTCATCCGTTGCATCCATTGAGGTTCTATTGCCACCAACTTTATATTTGGATATATTAGAGTATGTGCCGTTGCAAGAAGAGTGGTATTGCCATTAAAATTTGTCCATGGTTATTACTTATACTGCACGTGAGCCAAAAGCGAAGGATTTAGACCATATTACCATCCTAAAGTTAAAATCTAGTAAATAGAAAAACAGGAAAAAATTACAACACACACAGAAGCTGGTGGCCTGGTTGTCAACCGAAAGATTAAATTAGTAAACAAATCAACACGTCGATACTCTACTACTCTGTAGGGCTGATTTAACTTAACTTCTAGACATTCGAAGTGACTCTTATACTACATAAATCAACAAAGCTAATCTTCTACGAAACCTATGTCATAGTAATCAACAAGATGACATGAACACAAATAGAGTAGCATTTCTCCATTTTTTAGTTAGAGTCTATAAGGTAATACAACATATGCGAATGACCTATATGCCTAATATAAACAACAAAACAAGTCACGATTGGTTGGTCTTATTGTTCTAGTGGCTACTGCTTTGGAACGAAAGGTTCGATTGCATGAGCCTAAACATAGTTCTAGTAGCTGCTACTTTGGAAAGAAATGTGAATGCAAATGCACGATCAATAGTGGTGGCATGTTAGCTGAAATGAAAATCACAATGACAATTAGGAAAAGGTAACATGGCATGAGATAAATACAGAAGAATAACATGGCAAACTAGACTTAGCTTATTACTCCAAGTATTAAATTAGAAACCAAGCCTTAAATCAAATAAAGAATTGTATAGCTCCTAAACCAAGTCTTCAGCTAAAAAAATCACAATAATACATATAGAATAGAATCATATTTATGTAAAAAACTCATCATCCTGTCCTTGGCCTAAAGAGTTGACGGGTGCAACATGTCCATCGTTAATGTAGGTGTCATCATTATCATCGTCTTCATCAACTAAGTCTTCATCATTTGGTTCTGGCATAGGCATAGATTTTTCAATGATGCTAGCATCTCCAGTCACTCCTTGGAGGTCATTCCTTGTCCAATTTGTCAACTCTTCATGTTGGCTAGATATGGTCATAGTCTCCACACCGACATCGAGTGAGTCAATATCAATCTGTCCTGCTGCTTCAGCCTCTTCAAATTCGGCATGGAGAACAAAGTCCTAGGCTTCATTCTAACAACACTGCTCCAGTTGGATTTATTTGCGCATTTGACAAAAAAAACCTGCTCAACTTGAGTCGCTAGAACATAAGGTTCATTTACATAACGACGACGAGTTGTATCTATATCTATAATCCCATATTGATCCTTGTTGTAACCTCTACTTTTATTCTTAGTAGCAGCAGGAACGTCGTACCAATCACACTCAAACAATATGACTTCTTTTTCACTAGGAAAATCTAGTGTGATTATTTTTTAAGGACACCGTACCAATCCATATTGCCCGTACTATCATCACCCTTCACTAAAACTCCAATTTTGTGTACTTAAGCTGACCTCTATAGAAGCTATTCGAAAAAGAAAATCATGGATGAAACATCTCGCTAAAAACACGAGCCATGTAATGAGGACCCCGAGAAAGGGCATATAGCTCCTCGCTAATCTTCTTTTCTGCATAAACTTCCTTCATCTGCACCCAATTCAAATAAACAAATAAATAAGACAATTGCTATAATTTTTTTTACATGTATATGACAACATTACTCACCTTACGTTCAAACCACCCAACAAAATGCTCCCTATGTCGCTTATCGACATTGTGTGCGCTAGTTCTTCTCATTAGCTCGTTATGATCACTATATATAATAATCCAATAGATTACGTTAGTGTAACAGTAGTTATGAGTACTATTCTACTCTTACTCGTCTACTATTAAAAAATACAAGAATGCAAAAAAAGTGGTAGTACGTAATAGCTTATTTAATCCATCGAATTGCCTCATCACAGTTTGATAATATATAGTGACGCATCAATAGCATGTCAGATCTAGAAATATGCTCAATTTTGCAGCCTTTCTTACTGTAGTCGATGCTCCCAAATATGCTAAGCCCAGCCGGTGGTTCATTCACTGCGCTCCTCTCATGACGCGTTGGGCGATCCAGCTTCGTGTCAATGTCTTCTAGGAAGCGAGAGCAGAATGTCATGCACTCCTCTGAGATATATCCCTCCGCTATTGAACCTTCTGGATGTGCCTTGTTCCTAACATGTCCTTTCAGCATACGTAGATACCTCTCGATCGGATACATCCAACGATAACACACTGGTCCTCCAATTTTAGTCTCCTCAGCTAAATGAACCAGCAAGTGCATCATAATATCAAAAAATGCTGGTGGGAATATCATCTCAAGCCGACATAAAGTCTCTGCAATTGAAGAGCTTAGTTTTTCAATTTCACTTTGCACTAGCTCCTTTGAACATAGAGCATTGAAAAACCTGCTAAGCTCAATCAATGGCCTAGCAACATCTTCAGGCAATATGTGGCATGCAACTAAGGGTAGCAGTTTCTGCAAAATAACATGATAGTCATGTGATTTTAGTCCAGAAACCTTACATCCATTGACATCCACGCATCTCTTTATATTAGACTGTCGATGTCGGAGATCGACACGCGGGAATCCGAGGGACTCCCTTTTTTGGTTCGGCACAGGGGAGCGGTGAATCTAAGCCTAAACTCTCGATAAGGATGGGGAGGAATCGGTAAGAACCGAGGAGGAAATCGCAATGGCAATGGACACAAGGGGTTTATACAGATTCAAGCCACCTATGAGGTGTAATACCCTACTCCTGTTCTTTGTGTAGTATGAAGGATGGATTACAAGGGCCAGTGATGGTATTCTCCTTGGGGGTGCTGGAGGTGGACCAAGGGTTGCTAAGAACTAGCTGTTGCTCTGGAGGTTGATGAACCGAAGGAAGGAACCTCCCAAAATGACTGAAAGGGGAGAACCGTTTTTATGATGGACTTGGGCCTCCTTTTATAGCGCAAGGGGACACCACAGTAGTCCGATTTTCCTACTATGCCCCACGCGAAGGGGGCGGTTTTTGCCTTGTCTTGTCGGAGAAGCTACCCCCCATCTTTGTCCCTGTTGCCGCGTCACGGAGTTGGCGAAAAAAGCAGGCGCCATGACAGCCATGCTGCTGACGCGAGGATGGCCGCCCTACCTATTCCAGTAGGGCCTACTGGTCAGTGGCCTAGCTCCAGGGTAAGTGCTGATGCAATGCCTTCCGTGCTTGTGTTCTCTCTCCCACTCGGCCGCCCAACGCATTTAAGGCGACTGGACAGGGCATGAGGGAGGCGCGTGCGGTATGGGCACGCTGCCATACCACGGTCACAATCAAAGACTTTATGCCCTCTTTCCCTCGTGACGGGCAAAAAGGGTGATGATGATGATGAGAGCGGCTGACAGGCGCGCCTTACATCGCATTGAATGCGGCGGGGCATGCGCCTAGCCTCTCTCTTTTTGGGCATTAAATGAGTTGGTTGGCGGTTGGACTCGTTCCTCTCTCAGAGAGGTGCGGGGTGAGGAATGGGGGGTCCGGGTGATCCCGGACCCCACCGTCTGGGGGTCCGGGTGATCCCGGACCCTGCCGCCTGGGAGTGCGATGGCCTCCGGGCAGCCCCCGAGCCTAGCCCCTCTTGGGGTGGCCACGTGGCCGCCCGTGGCCGAGATCCGCTTGAACCACCCAGGACCTTATCTTTGGTGCGCCTTAGTGGGCGAAGGCGTCTTCCTTTTTCAGATATCACATCTCCAATATACCCCCGGGCCCATATCGTCGACAATAGCCCCCGGTGTTAACCGGGCCGAGTCGGGTTCGGCGCGGTTAACGCCATTTCCCGAGTGTGTGGGCCCGGGTACTAGATGTGCCCCGCTATGGCAGGGGGCCGGTACGCGACAACTGATGGCACGCTAGACTAAGCTTTCTCTAGACGGGGGGCGAGTTTATTCGGGCCGCACGCGCGGGGACCCATTTAAACTGCCTAGCTCTCTCCGTCCCACGTAGTGCGCCTGATGGGCACGAAACCCTAGGCGGCGCGAAGTCCAAGCGGCGCGGGAACCAAAGAGGATGTGAAAAAAGGAACGAAGGGGCGCGGAGGCGAGGCGGCGCGTCATGCGGTAGTGGGGCAAAATTAATGCCGTGGAATTCGAGGGGGCCGTGGTTGCTTATAAAAACAGATCCGCGAGGAAGGGGATCAGTTTCTACTCTTTCCACTGCCATCGCCTCTCACAGCTATTCGCCTCTCATCTTCCCAGCGCTCTTGCTCCTTCACCTCCTTTCTCTTGCCACCGGTTCCCCTTTCGCACTTCAGCATCCACCTTTGAGATGGCCCGCAATTCGCCTCTGGAGCCGGGGAGTGTGCTCCCCAAATCCTTGGTCTGCACCGCGGAGGCTCGCAGCCTCTTCAACATGTACCTGCCACGCGGCACGCGCAGCGGCGGCGATGTCCCAGAGGAACAGGCCCCCACGAGGATGGTGTTCTTCGCCTCCTTCACCATGGTCGGGTTGGTGCCGCCCTTCTCCCGCTTCTTCCTCGACGTGCTGGAGTTCTATGACCTCCGGCTGCACCACCTCACCCCCAACGCCGTCTTCTACCTCGCCATGTTCGCCTACACCTGCGAGATGTTTGTGGGGGTGATGCCCTCACTGCACCTCTTCCAGCAGTTCTTTCGGGTGTGCCGGGCGGGCTCTCCGGCGTGGTCGGGTACGTGGTGATCCAGCCGCGGAACGACATGACCATCGGCACTCCCTTCATCGACATCCACCCTCGCTCCAGGTGGGAGAATTGGAGGGCGTTCTGGTTCTACACTAGCCTAGGCGACCACCCCCGCCTGTCCGTTCCGACGGGAATCCCGGTGAATCAGGGGAACTGGGGGGCGCATCCGCGAGCCGGGAGGGAGCTGTACGGGGTGCTGGAGCGGATCAGCTACCTCCGGAGGGGGGGCCTGTCCAGCCACGCGGTCTTCCGCGACTTCCAGATAAGGCGCATTGTGTCGCTGCAGGAAAGGTCACACCCCGCCTACATGTACACGGGCTTCAACGACGATATGCGGACCCATGTGGGCGCCACCTTCAACTGGGACGAGAGGGATCTTGTGATCCTGGTCCGCCGCACCCTCGGCGTCACGACGATGGACCTAACATAGCTCCCGCCTGGGCTGGTGTCGCTGTGCCAGGACTCGGCGCGCTCGGAGATCCTGCACGCGCAGCAGGTGGTGGGCGACGGCGTGGGCTCGTCGTCAGCGGCGCCGGATGCTACCCGAGGGGTGAGGGCGGCGGCTACGATGACACCGACGACCAGGTGTCGATCAGGCGGCTGGGCCGCCGGGGTCCGGGCCGAAGCGATCCGGGGGCCCCGGACCCCAAGGGGAAGAGGAAGAGGCTAGAGGAGGACCCCGCTCCTCCCCCATCTCCGCCACATGGTGGCGGCGCGGAGCGCGCTGCTCCTCCCTGCAGATCGGGAGGCTCGCGGGCGGCGGGGGCAGCGAGCGGTAGCCCGTCGAGCCCTCCAGGCGACCCCGTGAGGAATAAGCGGGCCATCTTGCGGGTTTCCTGGGACTTCAACCCTGCCTGCAGGTAACGCCTTGTAGATATGTATGCGCCCTGTGGGCCTTGTGTTTTTTGTTTTGTGTTTTGACTCCTTGCTATGTTTATTTTTTGCTCCCAGCCGCGAGCACCGGCATTTTCGCCCCAGGGTTATACCCAAGGGCGATTCTGCCTCGGGCTCGGGGGAGGAGGCGCAGGAGAGGCTCGGGGCGCTTGAGCCCTCCGGGTCTGGGTCGCCCCTCCCGGGATCGGGCTTGGATCCAGTGCGATCCGAGGAGAGGGCCCACCCAGAGACCGGGGCGCCAGTCGCCCGGGAGGAGCGAGCTGAGGGCGGCCCCGATGCAGAGGGGGAAGCGGAGGGCGGCGGAGAGCAGCACTGGGGGTCTCCTCCGTGGCAACCATCGTCGCCGCCACAACAGCCGTTGCTCGTGCCACGCCGGACGGCGCCGTCGCCCCGCCGCCAACGTTGTTCGCGGTGCCGCCCACCGCGAGCCCCGACGCAGGAGTGACTTCTCCGAGGAGGCGCGGCAGTCAAGCGACGGCAAAACAGCGGTAGGTGACTCTGGTCATGGGACGCCCTTGGCTTCCTGCCCCACGCAGATGGTCGACCCCGGCCCGAGCTCCGACTCCGAATCCGAGGACGCTCGGTCCGGGTTCGTGGCCGCCCTGGACACCGAGCCCCTCGTCCGGTCGCAAGAGCGGGCGAGGGAGATTGTGTCCAGGGCACTGGAGGAAGCCAATGCGGTCTCCCTGGAGGGGCTCTGGGCCCAGGTACAGGCCTTGGCCGCCAGGGAGGTTGCGGTGGCGCGGCGAGAGGTCGAAGTTGAAGAGGGCCGTCGGGAGCTGGCGTCCACGGCGAGGGTGGAGGGCCTCGTCCAAAGGCGGGAGCTGGTAGAGATCGAGCGGTGCCAGGAGGAGCTCAGCTAGGTGTTCGAGGACACCGTCATTGAGCGGCACACCGCCGACTTCCGCGAGCGGGTCGCCGCCGCCGTGGAGGAGAGGGTCCGCACCACCGCCGGGAGGTTCATCCGCGATCTCAACGAGCACGCCCAGGGGCTCGACCAACATGAGCGCACCTTGCGTGATGCTGAGGCCGCTGCCGCCGGCACCGACGTCGATCTCCAGGCCCGCGAGGCCGGCCTGGCAGAGCGGGAGAGGGCCCTAGAGGCGGCGTGGCGGGCGGTCGAGGACCGGGAGGCCGCCATCGCCAGGGCCGAGGAAGACTCCACCGTGCAGGAGGCGAACGTGGTGGCCCAGGAGAAGGCTATCACGGAGCGCGAGGCCGCCGTGGAGGGGCGGGAGGTGATGGTGCTGGAGGCCCAGGAGGAGGCCTCCCGGTGCCTGAAGGCCGTCTGGGAGCGCGAGCAGCTGCTAGCCGCCACCTTGGACCGCTGGCAAAACGAGTTGGAGCAGTGGGAGCAAGACTTGGCCGCCCGGGAGCAGGCTGTCATTGGCGCGGAGGCGCAAGTGCAGAAGCCCCCGTCGGCCCCCCGCCCCAGCGACGCGGCACCAGAGCTGGAGGAGGCGCGCCGCCGGGTTGCGGAGCTGGAGCACACCCTAAGCCTGGGGCTTCGGGTTGTGGGTTCGTCCGTCGAGCGCCTTCGGAAGGCGGCCCGCAAGGTAGGGGTTATCCGTCCCCTTCCTAGCATCCCTACCTTGGGGGGGCTAGCTACGCACACAGATGAGCTGGCCGAGGGGATAAAGAGGGTGCCGGAGGAGGTCGACGAGGCGGCGAAGGAGTCGTCGTATGACTTGTCTCGCCAGGTCGCGACGCTCATCCTGGCGAGCTACCAAGCGCGCGACCCAAGCTTCGACCCCTACATCCCCACCGAGGACTTTCCCGAGGCACCGAGGAGGCCGCTCGTCTTCGCGTCCAAGACGCCATCAACTCCATTATGGTGGGTTTTGACGGTACTCCGGTGGCCTTCCAGCTTGCTTTCCGCGAAGACTTGCCGGACGAAGACCACCCGGAGAGCACCCCCAGTGACCCGCCGGCCGCCTAGGACTCCCCTGCCCCCTTTTTGCTTTTATCTGTATTTGTGAACGAAGACATTTGCAATATTGTTTATAATATCAGTGAACTTGCCCTTATCATGTTGGACTTGTGTTGTAACAGCCCGCGGCTACTTTTGATGATTCATATATGTATGTATACATATTGGGAGCCCCCAGCCAACTTAGCGCATACGTAGTGACGGTTAGTTGGCCCGAGCCCCTGCCTGTTTGCTTCCCTGCAACAGTAATTCAACTTGTAGTTAGCTTAGCCATTACAAGAATACGGTAGTATGGTCTCTTGCCATGGTTCATCCCATGTACTGGGAGCTAGTTCGGGTTCGGGGAGCATGCACCGGCCATTGGCTGGTGCCTTTCTTGGGGTTTCGGGTAGGAGCGAAGGCATAAAAAGGCCAGCGAGGGCAGCGGCAACGGGGGGTTCGGGACAGGCGTGTCAGTACGCACCCAAGCCCCCAGGCATTGACTACCCCCAGGCGTGGTAGTATGCAGCATTGCTCTACCCTCGACGCCCTTAGGGCTCTCAGGCTAAGGCGGGCAAGGCCAGGGAACCACTGAAAACCCGTATCCGCAGTACATGCTCCAGCACATGGAGGAAAACACACTACGAATAGGTAATTTGTAAGAAAATCATATGGAATGTAGCAGCAACTCATTGTTCATGCCACAGGAGGCAGTGGATGAACTTCCATGTATGTTTCAGCACACCATGCGGCTTATGGGTAAAACCTGCGCAGGTGGGAAATGTTCCACGGGTTCGGCAGCGGAGTGCCGTCCTCTGTGGCTAGGCGAACTACTCCCGGACGCGGGGTGCCGATAACTTTATATGGCCCCTCCCACATCGGGGATAATTTGCTTAGTCCCGCACGTGTTTGCACATGACGCAGGACAAGATCATTGACCTAGAGCGCTCGGGGTTGACTTTGTGTTGATGGTAGCGGCGAAGGCTCTGTGGTAGCGGCCGCGCGGCGCTGCCCGGCGCCGTCTTTCTTCCAGTAATCCAGTCGTCACGACGCAGCTGCTCTTGATCTGCTTCGGTGTATAACGTGGCTCGGGGCGATCCCAGGGTGAGCTCAGAAGGCAAGACCGCCTCGGCTCCATACACCAAGAAGAAAGGTGTTTCCCCGGTGGCGCGGCTCGGGGTTGTCCGATTGGCCCAAAGGACCGCAGGCAGCTCGTCAGTCCACGAGTCCCCATGCTTCTTGAGCACGTTGTATGTCTTCGTCTTGAGGCCTTTTAATATTTCTGCATTTGTACGCTCAGCCTGACCGTTGCTTTGGGGGTGGGCGGGCGAGGCGAAACAAAGCTTGATGCCCATATCCTCACAATACTCGCCAAACAGCTCACTCGTGAATTGGGTGCCGTTGTCGGTGATGAGCCTGTTGGGGACCCCGAACCTTGCCGTGATGCCTCTCATGAATCGCACAGCCGAATGCTTGTCGATGACGCTGACTGGATAAGCCTCGGGCCACTTGGTCAACTTGTCGATGGCGACGTATAGGAATTTGTAGCCGCCCCTTGCCTGCTTGAATGGACCCAAGATGTCCAGCCCCCAGACCGTGAACGGCCATGAGAGCGGGATCGTTTGAAGGGCCTGAGCTGGCAGGTGCGTCTGTTTGGCGTGAAATTGGCACGCTCGGCACCGCCGCACGAGGTCTGTTGCATCCTCTAGCGCAGTGGAGAGTAAAATCCCTGGTGGAATGCCTTTCCCACCAAGGTTCGGGAGGCTGAGTGCGCACCACATTCTCCCTCATGGATCTCGGCTAGGAGCTCGAGACCCTGTTCCCGAGCAATGCACTTCATGAGCACTCCATTGGCACCGCGTCGGTAGAGTGCCCCTTCTACCAACACGTACCTCTTGGAGGTCCGGGCAATGCGTTCGCTTTCCTCGCGTTGCTCGGGCAATGATGCGTCTTGCAGGTATGCCTGGATTTCCGAAATCCAAGCCATCTGGCGCGTGATGTCGGCTCTGGCAGGGCCAGGCTATGGCTATCCCGCTGGGTCCGAGGCGTCGGGACCAGCCGATTCCTGCCCTTGGGGCGGTTTGGGGCGCGCCGACGGCTCTGTGAGACTTTCTTCAAACGCGCCTGGCAGGGCTGGGGCTCGCGCGGACGCGGTCCTAGATAGCTCATCTGCCAAGGTATTATCTCTTCTGGGAACGTGGCGCAGCTCGAGGCCATCGAAATGGCGCTCCATACGCCGTACTTCCTTAACATAAGCTTCCATCTAGGGGTCGGTGCACTGGTACTCCTTGGAAACCTGGTTCACAACTAGTTGGGAGTCCCCGAGTACTAGCAGACGGCGGATGCCTATGCCTGCTGCCGCCCGCAACCCTGCCAGAAGCCCTTCGTACTCGGCCATGTTGTTGGTTGCCCGGCCCTGTGCAAGGTGAGTGAACCGTTGAAGTTCATCACCCAATGCGCGGTCCTTCGGCCGCGATCCTCCGCACTCTCGGGTTCACCCGGGGGTGGATCGTTATCGGCCGTGGGCGTCCATTCCGCCACGAAATCGGCCAAGGCCTGGCTCTTGATTGCATGACGGGCTTCGAAATGCAGGTCAAATTCTGACAATTCGATAGCCCACTTGACTACCCGTCCCGTGCCCTCTCGGTTATGCAGGATTTGCCCGAGAGGGTAGGACGTGACTACCGTTACCCGATGCGCTTGGAAATAGTGGCGCAGCTTCCTGGAAGCCATGAGCACTGCATAGAGCATTTTCTGGGCTTGTGGGTAACGTGCCTTTGCGTCCCGTAGTGCCTCGCTGACGAAGTAGATCGGCCGCTGCACCTTGGTACGGGCCTTAGCTACTTTGCTAGGGCGGCAGGTTCGGGTGCACTGGGGCTGGTTATCTCGGTGTCCGGGGCTGCCGGGCCACCATCTTCCCCGGGGCCCTCTGGGCCGCTCCAGATGGAAGGGGTCTCGGGAGCCCCCGGACTAGGGGGTCGGGCGGCTCCCCGAAGCTCGGGGGGCCATAGGCCGCCTCCGGGTTCGGGCGCTTCCTCGGCCAACACCGTTCCAAGGTTTCCTGCCTCCGGGTTTGATGGGGCTGGGGGCGACTGAGAGCCTAGCTCGTCATCACGCTCCACAACCAAAGCCGCACTAATCACTTGGGGAGTCGCCGCCAAATACAAAAGGAGGGGTTCTCCTTCTCGAGGTGCTACCAATACGGGCGGTGAGGAGAGATAACGGTTGAGCTCGCCCAAGGCCTTCTCTCCTTCATCCGTCCAAGTGAAGGGGCCAGTTCGTTTTAGTAGCTTAAATAGAGGGAGCGCCCGCTCTCCTAGTCTTGATATAAAACGACTCAGGGTAGCTACACAACCAGTAATTTTATGCACATCCTTGAGCTTCCTAGGGGGGCACATATCCTCTATTGCTTTTATTTTTGTGGGGTTGGCCTCAATGCCTTGAGCAGAGACCAAAAACCCTAACAGTTTGCCTGCCGGTACCCGAACACGCATTTTTCTGGGTTCATCTTTATGCGGGAGGACCGGAGGTTATCAAATGTCTCGGCCAAGTCTAGGAGCAAGGTTCTTTGGTCCCGGGACTTGACCACGAGATCATCGACGTATGCCTCAACATTGCGCACTATTTGATCTTTCAACGTGATGCGGACACCACGTTGAAAAGTGGACATGACATTCTTCAAACCAAAGGGCATAGACATGTAGCAAAAGGTACCCACAGGGGTAATAAATGAAGTTTTCTCCTCATCCTCTATAGCCATGCGGAATTGATGATAACCAGAGTATGCATCTAGGAAACATAAAAGGTCGCACCCCGCAGCGGAGTCGACTATCTGGTCTATTCGAGGTAGAGGATAAGGGTCTTTAGGACATGCCTTGTTGAGGTCGGTGTAGTCGATGCACATGCGCAGCTTGTGGTTGGCCTTCGGGACGACCACCGGGTTAGCCAACCATTCCGGGTGCAGTACTTCCCGGATGAAACCGGCTTCCTGGAGCCATGCCACCTCTTCGCGGGTGAACGCCTGCCGCTCCGGGGCCTGTCGCCTCACCTTCTGCCGGACCGGCCATGCATCCGGCCGCACTGCGAGTCGATGCTCAATCACTTCCCTGGGGACTCCGGGCATATCCGACGGTTTCCAAGCAAACACATCGGCGTTCGCCCGCAGGAAGAAGACGAGCGCGTCTTCCTATTTGGGGTCCAGGCTGCCGCCGATATTGGCGGTCCTGGACGGGTCGTCACCCAGCTGGATGGACTTGATTACCACCTCGTCGGCCGAGGTGATATGCTGTTTCGGGGCCCGGGAACCCGAGGTCTCCTCTTGAAGGCCTTCGGGTTCAACGCGTTCGGCCGCCCCGATGTCATCCACACATGCCTCTGCATAATCTAGCGTGGTTTTGACGTCGGCATGGACGGTGATGGGACCTCCGGGGCCTGGCAGCTTAAGCTGGTGGTAAGCATAATGGGTGGCCGCCATGAACTTCACCAACGCCGGCCTTCCGAGCACGGCATTGTAGGGCAGGTTGAGGTCTGCCACATCGAAGTCGATCCGCTTAGTGCGGAAGTTGGCGGGGCTCCCGAAGGTGACCGGCAGCGCGATCTGCCCGAGGGGCCACACCTTCCCAGGCGTCACCCCAATGATGGGGTGGGACGGCCTGAGCACCATCCCCGGGGCCTTGATTGCATCAAAGGCCTTCGGGGATAGTATATTGAGGGCCGCACCTCCGTCAATTAAGAGTCGGGCGACCTTGATGTTGTAGATGGTGGGGGAGGTCACGAGGGCCAAATGGCCGCTTCGTGCGATGCTCCCCGGGTGATCGGTCCATTCGAAGGTGATTGACACCTCCGCCCAGCGCGACCTTCGGGCCACCTCGTGGGACGACACGGCTGTGAGGAGCTCGCGCCTCATGGTCTTGAGGCTTCGGCGGGACACCTGGGCGCCTGCCCCACCGTCGATGGTGGCGACGACGTGCTGGGGATCTTGGTAGCCCAGGTCGTCATCATCATCCCCGACGGGGCCGCACCTTTGGGCTCCTCTCGCCGGTTATCCGAGCGCTCCGCCGGGCCTTGCCCTTGCGGTGGGTTTCCTTCTCATTCTCCCTCCGCTCCTGCTCGTACTTTTTGTACCTGCTCGGCCAAGTTCTTGACCGAGCGACACTCGGAAAGGTCGTGGTGGGATGTTTGGTGCACCATGCACCACTTGTCCCCGACCCGTCCCTGGGGGCGAGGGTCCGGGGAGCGCCTGTGGTTGCCCGCAGGCTTGCCCTTCCGTGGGGGCTTCTCGGCACCATCGGCGGCGAGGACGTGGCCCTCCTCGCCACCGCGCGACGTCTTGAGCTTTCGTCGCCGCTCGCGTCGCTCCTCCCGGACGCGGTGGGGCAGCACTGGAGGCGGCTGGGACAGGATTCCTAGGATTCCAAACCCGAGCCTCTTCCTTGCAGGACACCCGGTCAGCGAGCTCGAAGAGCTCCGTGGTGGTCCGGGGGGCCTTGGATTCGATCTTCTCCAACATAACGTCGTGGCATACACCACTCCGGAAGGCAAAGATCACTACATGGTCAGCGGTGGACGGTATAGTGTTGCGTACCTGGCAAAAACGCTGGATGTATTTGCGCAGGGACTCGTCCTCCCCTCGCCGGACCATGTGGAGGTCAGCCTCTACCCCCGGGCGCGGGTATGTGCCCTGGAAGTTAGAGGTGAACTGCCGGCACAAGTCATCCCACGAGGCGACCGACTGGGCCGGCAGGTTCATGAGCCAGGAGCGGGCCTGGCCCTTAAGCGCCATGGGGAAGAAGTTGGCCATGACGAGCTCGTCACCTCCGGCAGCCTCGATGGCTGTGGTGTAAATCTGGAGGAATTCGGTGGGGTTCACCAAGCCGTCATACTTCTCCGTAAGGGCTGTCCTAAACTTGTTAGGCCAGTGCACATGGCGGAGGCTGGCGATAAAGGCCTGACAACCGTTGCCGGCCGAAGGGTGCGACGAAGGCTGGGGGGTTTCCTTGGGCGCCGCGGAACCTCTTGCTCACGGCTGGGCCACCATGGCCGCTCGCCACCCCCTGAGGGGCTCCTCCTGCGGGAGGGCCGCCGCAGCCACTCGCCGAACGGCTGCGCCCCGACGAGGAGGCGCGCCGTGAACCCGCCCTATGCGACGCTCGTTGCGCGCGCTGATGCGAAGGCGGCGTCCCGTTTTGCGTATAGCAGATCTCGAGGCGCCTCTGGTTGGGCCACAGCCGAGAGGCCCTCTTCTGCCCTCGCGGCAGCCGCTGCCCTTCGAGCCCGTCGTCGAGAGGACGAGCTGACCGCGGTGTGTGAACCGCGCGGTTGGTGGCTGGAGGAAGCGAGGTCGGCGGCCAGCTGGCGCTGGGCCGTGCCTACCAGCTTCACCACGGCGTTGAACCAACGCTTGGTGTTGGATCCCTCGCCCGGGGTAACCGGTGGGTGGCGCAAAAGAGCTTCCGCCGTCTGAAGGGCGCCCGTAGGCGTGCCAAACTCCAGGCGACGATGGACGTTCCCCCGGCGAGGTTCACCGGTACGTCCGCTCGGGCACGGCCGGGATCCGGCAGACGCGTTGGCATTCCTGTGGGATGCTAGGCCCCCTCCGCCCACAGTCGCCGTTTCGACGGGCGGCAGAGAAGGTGGCGCAGCCCCGGCTGCTACCGTAGTCGCCAGAGGCGGTGAGGGGGACGAGGGCCCTCCCTCCCCTGAGCGGAGGTGGCAGAAGTTGGGGCTATGTCCGCCCGTGTCAACCTCCTCGGCCGCCTTGTTGGCCAGGTCGCACTCGCGGGTAGCGAGCGAACCTGACGCGGACCGCAGGACGTGGCCGTGTACCATGGTGAGGACGTGGGGAGGGAGTTTTTCGGTGGGAGATGAAAGGAACACGGGAGTTTAAACCTAAATGCAGTGCGCTCCCCCTACCTGGCGTGCCAGCTGTCGATGTCGAAGATCGACACGCGGGAATCCGTGGGACCCCCTTTTTCGGTTCGGTACAGGGGAGCGGTGAATCTAAGCCTAAACTCTCAATAAGGATGGGGAGGAATCGATAAGAACCGAGGAGGAAATCGCAATGGCAATGGACACAAGGGGTTTATACAGGTTCAGGCCACCTATGAGGTGTAATACCCTACTCCTGTTCTTTGTGTAGTATGAAGGATGGATTACAAGGGCCAGTGATGGTATTCTCCTTGGGGGTGCTGGAGGTGGACCAAGGGTTGCTAAGAACTAGCTGTTGCTCTGGAGGTTGATGAACCGAAGGAAGGAACCTCCGTTTTTATGACGAACTTGGGCCTCCTTTTATAGCGCAAGGGGACACCACAGTAGTCCGATTTTCCTACTCCGCCCCACGCAAAGGGGGCGGTTTTTGCCTTGTCTTGTCAGAGAAGCTACCCCCCATCTTTGTCCCTGTTGCCGCGTCACGGAGTTGGCAAAAAGCAGGCGCCATGACAGCCATGCTGCTGACGCGAGGATGGCCGCCCTACCTACTCCAGTAGGGCCTACTGGTCAGTGGCCCAGCTCCAGGGTAAATGCTGATGCAATGCCTTCCGTGCTTGTGTTCTCTCTCCCACGCGGCCGCCCAACGCATTTAAGGTGACTGGACAGGGCGTGAGGGAGGCGCGTGCGGTATGGGCACGCTACCATACCACGGTCACAGTCAAACACTTTATGCCCTCTTTGCCTCGTGACGGGTAAAAAGGGTGATGATGATGAGAGCGGATGACAGGCGCGCCTCACGTCGCATTGAATGCGGCGGGGCAGGCACCTAGCCTCTCTCTTTTTGGGCATTAAATGAGTTAGTTGGCGGCTGAACTCGCTCCTCTCTCAGAGAGGTGCGGGGTGAGGAATGGGGGGTCTGGGTGATCCCGGACCCCACCGTCCGGGGGTCCGGGTGATCCCGGACCCTGCCGCCTGGGAGTGCGATGGCCTCCGGGCAGCCCCCGAGCCTAGCCCCTCTTGGGGTGGCCACGTGGCCGCCCGTGGCCGAGATCCGCTTGAACCACCCATGACCTTATCTTTGGTGTGCCTTAGTGGGCGAAGGCGCCTTCCTTTTTCAGATATCACATCTCCAACGTACCCCCGGGCCCATATCGCCGACATAGACGCATAACCATCAGGCATCCTCACTCCTTCTAAGAATGTACATAGCATTTTCTTCTCGTCCTTGCCTAAGGAGTACAGTGATGGTGGCAAAGTATACCGACCATTCTCTAGCACTGGATGTTGATCCTGCCTTATCCCAAGATGCTGCATGTCAAGCCACGCCTTGTCACTATCCTTACACTTACCATCAATGCCAAGAAATGTCCCTATTATGCTCTCACAAATATTTATCTCAATGTGCATAACATCCAAATTATGCCTTATAAGCAAATGTTTCCAGTAAGGCAACTCAAAAATATGCTCTTCTTCCTCCAGTTGTGCCACCTACTCTCTTCTTCACGTTGTTTCCTCTTCTTTGTGGCTGTTCCAAATTTTGGTTGCTCCAAACTTTCATAATGTTGTATAACCTGTGCACCAGTCAGTGGCACAGGTGCCTCCCTCATCTCAGTCTTGTTGTTGAAGCATTTTTTGTTCCTACACCACCTATGGTTTTGAGGTAGAAACCGACGATGACCCAAGTAGCAGTGCTTCGACCCAAACTTCAACCATAAGTATTCTGTATCTTTGTGGCGTATGGGCATGCAAACTTGCCTTTAGTACTCCAACCGATAGCATGGCATAGGCAGGGAAATCATTTATGGTCCACGTAGAAGCGCACGAAGAGGAAAGTTCTTCTTCGCTTCGCATCCCATGTTTCAACACCTTTCCACAATTCCTTCAACTCATCGATCGGGGCTGCCAAATAGACATCAATATTCATTCCTGAGATTTCGGACTGGTATCAACATAGACATCATCCAATACGGTTGTTTCAAGCACAACCAAGGAGACAAGTTGTAAGGGATTAGAAAGAGAGGCCATGTAGTATATGCAACATTCAACATCCCGAATGGATTGAAGCCATCAACTATAAGACCGAGCCTTACATTGCGAGGGTCCAATGCAAAATCCTTATACTTGCCATCCACATGCTTCCATGCGAACGAGTCTGCAGGGTGACACATTTTCCCATCACACACCAGTTCTTCCTTATGCCAACGCATCAGTGAAGATGTCGATGCTCTCATATACAATCTTTGCAAACGAGGAATAAGTGGAAAATAACGAAGGATCTTACGTGGAAAACGTTTATGTCCACCACTAGTGACAACAAGATCATCCTTTTCAGTACCCCTAGTTTCTTTCCATCTAGACTCACCACATGTTGGACAGTTATCCATTTTAGCATAATCATCCCCACGGAATAACACACAATCATTCACATACGCATGAATCTTCTGGTAGTCAAGGCCAAGATCTCGAACAACCTTACGCACTTTGTCCAAGGAAGTTGGGAGACAATGGCCTTCAGGGAGCACAAGCAAGAACAAGTGAAGTATGTGTTCCAAGCAACCGTTGCTAAGACATCCATGCACTTAATCTGATATAGCATGACAATGAAAGAAACCTTTGTAACCTCCTTGCAACCTGGATACAGTTCCTTCTTTGCCTCTTCTAGTAACCAATAAAGTTTCTTTGCACTCTCATTTGGGTCTTCCTCATCATTTCCTATGACTTCTCCATGTATAACACTACTGATCAGTGAAGAAACCAGTTCATGGGAGCCATCCACATGACCTCTCGGACCTTCATCATCTTTGTCCTTCTCAACTAATAAAGGCTGACCATTACCTTCTCCTCAGATGAAACTCTCATCAAACCCTCTCATTGCTAAATGAGTTCGAACCTCTTTTTGAGTTCGATAAGACATGCAACGACATCGAGTACATGGACATGGAGTTGTTTCTTCTTGAGATGTGCCTCCAAATATACTCTAAACATAGTTCTTGAATCCTGTTTGCCATTCAGAAGTAAATCTAGACATGCGCATCAACCTCCTATCTTCATCTGACATTCTTCACACTATCAAAGATCAAGAACAACACAATCTGCCCAAAGTACTACTCCCTGCAATGACCACAAAGCCATAGAATAAATAGATGTTGTCAAGCATTCAACAAACTGTACAATTTAAGAAATCAAAAGTAAATGCTCTGACCAGTGAATTGAAAAATGAAAGTAGTTCTCTTTAGTGTGCTACTGTGGTAGTTAAAGAATATATTTGAGGCACTATGGAAGTAAAAAAATCACTACACCACAACCCCAAATCTGCAACCGATGATCAGTCGGCAAAAGTGTCTTCAGCGTCTGAGTATCAGTCGGTACAAAGATATACCGATTGATAGTTGTAGTCGGTGAAACCTCAGTCGGTAAAAGTCTTTACCGATCGACGACACTTTTACCGACTGATGGTCCAACGCTATGTGAACTTTTACTGACTGATCAAGATTTATCGACTGATTACCAGTTACAATACTTTTACCGACTGACAAAACTTTTGTCGACTAACTATCAGACATATATTAATAGGTTTTAGCGACTGATAGTTCGACGGACTAGTTAAATAAACAAAAAACAAAAGCTCTTTTATATGCAATTTATTTCAGAATTTAATAGTTCAAGAACAAGCCTAGACAATAATTTATACAACCATTATTTCATTCATAAACAGTTGTAAACATTCAATTTTTGCCATTTAACCAATCAGGATCAGCAGTACACATGGATGAACATAATTTTGTTTTGTTATACATCAGCCATTGATCAATACATCCAAAAAAATCCACCATTGATCAGTACACCCAAAAAGCCACATAGCTAGATTCACTTACAGTCACTTCCAGCAAAAAAAAGCTAGCTACTTGCTTCATTTCACCAAAAGCATATTACTTTCTGATGCACCACAGCCCAAAACGGAAGAAATTGAGCAACATATACCCTGTAGTCCCTGAAAATAATTACCATGTAACATATATTTGGTCTCATCAGTTTGGACACTAAAAACAAGAGTGCTGAAGTAAGTTGATTCAAAGATGGTACATTATCATGTCAAAACTAAACTGATGCCTGAAACTAGCACATAAGTCTGTTATGGAGATGCACAATTTGATTCTGTTATGTGTATGAGATGCACACTTTGATTCTATTATGTGTGCGTCTATGCCCCTCGGCCTGCTTAGAGGGTATTACACTATTGGGTAGCCAGCATGCTAATTTTGCAGTTTGTTGCACATGAGGTGTTTTAGATTCCTAGAAATAATATATTGCGTGCCTGTAGTATGTACTCCAACATTGTAATCCAACGTAAAACTAGTTCTGTATAACAAGCAATGCGTTAGAGCAATAACAAGTTACAAGTTGATGAGTAGCCTACATGCCAAGTGATTCTGGAAAAAGTACATTGTGCAAAATGCTCCTTAGTTGGGCTGCCAAGCAAGGCTGGAAGCCTACTTATGTGGATTTAGATATTAGCCAAGGATCAATAACCATACTGGATGTATTTCGACAACACTGATTGAGAAGACTATAGATATAGTTGATGGGATTCCCTTGGAGATGCCACTTGCATACTTTTATGGCCATCCAAGCCCAAGGTATGGCATTCCTATTAACTGTTTTTTCCATGTATTTTATATAAAGACTTATCTTCTTCTACTCAACTGTTTTGGCACCTCAACTATTTTTTTATGTTGCTGATAGTGTTAGTCCAGATGTTGAGCTCTTATGAAGGAGCTAGCTCAGACATTGGATAAACAATTCTCTGGAAATTCTAAATCTAGGACAGCAGGAATGATTATAAATATATATGTTAATTGATAGAATATGCACATGATGCATCACCTGATCTTTGACTAACTGGTTAATTAATTGGCTTAGAGCCCTTGGGCTGGCAGGCTGCTGCTGTACATCAGCTATACTGTGTCCTAGATTAAATCCAAGATATTTATTTACATCAGATATACTGTGTCCTAGATTAAATCCAAGATATTTATTTACATCAGCCTGACTATTGATCCATGTTTTATCCATGTGCCTTTATGGGGAGAATAAGCAGCTATCAGTTTATATCTTTTGACAATAAAAAAATTTCATATAAGAGAAAAGAGTGACATAACAAATCATAAGCTTAAAACAAGGCAATATCACAACCAAGAGCATGTACTAGAGACAGAGCCTTACCGTTACACGTGAGCTCCTCGACTTAGTAAATTCCAACTTACGATGGTCGTTGATTTGAGTTTTCTACATGCTTAGAAGAGATGTGCACCAACAAGTGTTACAGGATCATGGGCAGAGAAGTATCTGCAACATGAAATCTAGTAGTGCTCAATCAACTAAACATGAACAAGTAAAATAATTAACAAATGATTGAATCAAAACAGCTGCAAATTAACAAATGATAAAAGGGAGAAATTAAAAAGGTGTCATTTACTTAATAACCCATACAAAGGATACTATCATATGCTTTCTTGGAAAATGAATACATCAAGGAAACACCTTTTGCTTATAGAGCTATTATGCAGATGCACATAAGTCAGTTACAATATTTTTTTCTTGTAAGTCAGTTGACGTGTTTTGCTTATAGAGCTATTCCTGTTACTACATAAATCTGTGGTGCTCCATAACTAGTTTTTGGTATCACACTTCCACTGGTTGCTACTATAGAAGACTAGGATAGTTGATGTAATTTGTTATAAATTATGTGCCTCTCTTGATGGAAATTTTCTTTCTGATACCGGTATTTTTCTTTGTAATTCAATTGTTGTGCAGCCAAGAGCTGAAAAATAATAGTCTATTGAGAGCATAACCTATTGAACTCGATTGCAGATATATACTGATGGATTGGTTAAGAAAGCATACGAGGATTGGATGCATGTTGTAAAATATGATGGCAAGGCACTCCTGAGCTTCAAGCAGAAAAAGAAATCTGTCACAACAAGAAGCGACACGGCTGCAGCGGCAACAAACAACCCTGCTTCTTATGGTTCATCAAATACACACAAACAATTGTCTCAACCAGCAAAAGCCGGGCAAGATTCTACAAGCACTACAAGTGAAGGTAATATGATGTTCAGCTCTAAATCCTAGTACTTTTTATGTGTTTTTTGCGATGGTATATATTGAGCAAAAGAGAAATGACATCTGTTAGCCACCTTGGTCAATGAGCACGCTCCAGAAATGAGCCTTATATCGAATGGATTAATTAATTGCATTTAGATATCCAGTCACTAGCAACTGTAGCTAGGAGCCATGATTAAGCATATGATCTATACACGCATGCAATGCAAGTAAATTAATGGAATAGAATCACATGCAAAAAAATAGATGCACATGCGGATGCGTCGACCGATCGATCTTATGGTGATAAGAGACATGAGAATTTAATCAGCATTGCTCGACACATATATATCATCTCCATTTCAAGACGATTGTCAATTCTGAATGTCTTGATTAAAAAGCTTCATGTAAATTTAAATAAATGTTTATCTCATGATTTAAATCAAAATTTTTACAAATGGCCTAAATAAATAATGGTTTGCGGGTACCATATATGAATCAATGGCTCGTATACATGAACAAGGTATTCAGAAGATTGGGAGGTTATTAGTTTGGTAATACTAGGAGATTCAAATTAAAGCATACCAGTTCGGGACGGGATGGAGGCGGGCGGACGGAGTTGGGGCCGAGTGTGGCTGACGGCGGGGCAGAGGGATTCACACGGCCTCCTGGCGTGCCGGAGGTGGGGGAGACGTCGGCCGATAGGGGTGGCCACTACGAGACGTCGGGGCCGTCTCCTATGGCGGACGGGAGCTGGACAGCGACACGGCGGACGGCAGGGGTGGACAGCGGAGGGGAGAGCAGACAGGGATCCGGGGAGACGCCGACGGGAGGGAGGTAGCGGCAGACTCCAGGGTGACTCCGACGGCCGTCTCCCGGCCGGCGGAGGCGGGGATGCGGCGGCGGGAGCGGGATTCGGCGGTTCCAGATGGGATGGCGCGCGGCGCGAGGTGGGAGGGGTGGACGGGTGCGGTGGTGGAGGAGGAGATGGCACGCCGGACGGGATGGGGCGAGCGGGTGCAGCGGTGGGTGAGGCGGGGATTGCGGTGGACGGAAGGGTGCGACGGTGGAGGCGGGGATGGCGCGCCAGATGGGAGGGGGTGGGCGGGTGCGGAGGTGGAGGAGGGGCTGGCACGCCGGACGGGAGAAGGCAGGGAGCGCGCGGCGCGCCGATTGGTAGCGGGCGACGATTAAATCCAATAATCACGGCATATAACTCCCACCACGCCATTTGCGTAATCAGTTTCCTTCGTGGGTGTCGGGGTCATATCCTTTTCGTAGAGATTACCATGACGGCGGCTGCCTCCTCCGACGCTGGACGCAAGCACATCGCGATGCCGCCTCCTTCGTCCGCCCCTTCATCTTCGGCGCTTGATCATCAGTCGTCTCTGCTTCACAAGAGAGGCGTCGTCCTCCTAATGAAGCCGTCCGCGAAGAACAAGATGACAGACACGACGACGATGGCTCGAGCAGAACACTACGTTTTCTCTACACCAGGTATATCTTAATATTCCTGGTAACTGTAGATTCCAAGCAGAACTGAGAAGACAAAAGCATATAGCATAAACCAAGTGCACGCCTGAAATTCGAAGTTTTTATTAAGACTAACATGTTAGAAAAATACAATATTCAAATGTTGCAAGCAGCAGCATAAGCTTATGCCCACCTTATATCCTCATAAAAAGACAGCCGGCAGTATTTCAGAGCTTTAGACTTTATTTTCTACTCTAAAGACGGAATATATCATTAGAATGTTATGTTGCCATAGAGCAGAATATATCTTTTTTGTGACTAAAGCAGAATATATCATTTGAATGTATAAAGAACAGTGTAATCCTGAGTACCTTACTGAATGCAGTCCATTAATTAAATAGATAGATTGTGTTAAAATACCTCCATACGTATCAATAATAGTAAAGTAAAAAACTAATGCATCCATACTTGCCCCATACTTTGCATCCATACTGAATTGCCCTGAAGTAAAAATACTCTGAACTCTCTGAAAATGACTATGGCTGGTACTAAACTACTCTGTTCCTATCAACACTCATGCCATAGGCTTGTAAAATTACTGATAAATGAAGAGAACTTGCAACCTAAAAGAACAGAACCTAAGATACTGGTTGAGCTTGCTGCTGCAAATGACAAAGTTTACTCCTAATATATATTCTCAGTGATTATGCTATGCACATACTTTGATGATTCCTGCTCTCTATATGCACACAGTGAACCAATGGCGGGTGACATGTGGACAATTCATTTCCAATGCAAGGGGAGACCTGAGCAAGACGAATTCACCTCCGATGATATGGATAGAGCTCATATCTCATTTTTTACCTTGATGAATTTCAAAGAACAGCTTGGGTATGGAGCGAGGGACTTCTTATACTACAAGAAGCGTTGTGGTGGGGATGTAGCTAGACTTGAGCCCATCGAATATTTACGGCATGCAGAAGCAATATTACATGACAATGCTGCAGATAGGCAAATCATGTTGGTATTGTCAAGGGAGCCGGAACTGGAGGAAAATGTTAGCATAACACCAATTTAGCGATATGGGGGGAAGTGAAAACATGATCAAACAAATGAACACCTTGATGCCTACAAGGTGTGGCTAGAAAATTTGCGAGCTGAAAATCCAGACATAGGTAAGATGGTTCTTTGCATCATTCATTCAAATTGTTATAACACAATGTTGCTTTGACAAGTGCATCCGGTTAATCATGACTTGCAGACTACATGGATGACTTTAGGGAAGAAACAATTGAAACATACAAGGAATGGCTAAGGCATACAGGACGTTGTCGACATATGTGTAATTAAATTGCTTTCATCATGTCATCAAATATACTACTAACTCTTGTGCATTCAATAAAATAATTGACACATGATGATCTATTTCTTTTCAGTGTCATTATTGGAAGAAAATGTGGATGAAGATCATTTAGCTGGAGGGGAAGGAAATCAGGAAAGGAGCATGGCAAACAAAGATAGGCCAGCTCATGCAAGAAAGCAAAAACAACAAGGGAATGGTATGTGCTGGTCTTTCCATTTTGCATTGTACGTTCAAAACTCTTTTGCTGATCTTGTATGTTATATTTATTTCATATGTTAATAAGGTGGACCCAAAACTCGTGGACGTGGATGCCTCAAAGGCTTCAAAGCAACTATCAAGAGAATTAAGAGCGGCTCTCAGAAATTAAAGATCGAATTTGACCCAGAGACAGGAGGCCCCTATGGTGAGAACAGCCGCACATTCGTCGATGAGATTGTAGTGTTTACTAGGAAAAAGGCTCCACTTATAGGAGTGAAATCTTGGAAGGACGTGAAGGACGATGTGAAAATAACAATAGTAGATGAGATGCTGGTGAGTCAATTGTTTTGTTTAGCCAAATGTTTTGAATTCAGTACCTCCACTTTACTGTTTTATTTGTCTTTTCATTCAAACAGAAAGTTTGGGACTTGGACGACATTGAAGATGCTAGTGAAAAGATATTGGCAATTGCCAGAGAGAGGAACACAGGATGGAGAGCTTCATTTAGTTCAACATACAAGGCATACTCCACTAATGCTCAACGAATGAAGCATAAGCCTGAAGATTTAGACAACGTAGAGTGGTACTACTTGATCCAATATTTTGGAAGTGAGAGATTCCAGGTTCGTTGGTGTCCAGCTTCTTTTGCAATTCCACTGCTAAGTACAACGTAATTAACGGAGCTCTACTTGTACACCTTTTGTAGAATATTAGCACCAAGAACTCTGAAAACCGACAGAAACAGAAGACTAAGCATTTCATGGGATCGAAACCATTTTCCCAAGTCAGTTTTGAACAGGTGATGACAACATTAACTAAGCTGATTACTTACTTAAATATATGGCTGTTACCTAATGCTACATTATATTGTTTCCATTTCAGAGAAACCATACTGATGGTCAACAACTTACTGATTTGCAACTTTGGATGAAGACTCACACCAAGGACGGGCAATGGTCAAATGACGACTCTAGGGATGTCTACGTAAGTGCTTGTATATTATTGCAGCTTTAAAATTACATCATGATTCAAACTTGTTGGAACTGTTTGAAATTACATGATCCTAATTTATTTCTCATGTTTCGCTTAGGAAAATGCCTGCATCCAAGTTACAGCAGCAAAAAGAAGGAAGGGTAGGCCTTTCCTTACAGCTGAGGAGGAAAACACAGTTTTCTAACTCAGCTACTCTAAAACTCTTGGAACAAAATCGTACAGATGTCATGGGCGTGGATACATGGCCAAATATCCAACACGAAGAGCTCTACTAAAACAGAGAGAAGAAGATGCAACCCATAGTGAAGTCTTAGCCCTACAAGAAAGAATGCAGCACGAACAAGAGGTTGAAGAGTTAAAAGAAAAGCTTGCAGATGAAGTTTCAACAAGGGAAAAAGATAAGGAAGAAAGTATGAAACAAATTGAAGAAATTAGGAAAGAATTCCGGTCAACACTACAACAACAAATACAATTGACATTGCAGCAGGTACTAACTTTGGAACATGATTCTTCTTTTTTGGCTCCTCTACTTTAGCTAATGTTCCTTGTCTTTTTGGCTGCAAAGGATATGATAGAAACCATCAACACCACACAGGTTCTTAATGGCCCAAGTGTCGACAACAACTTCATCACACCACCACGCATAGAGGATACAACTATAGAGGTAATAAAAATGCAGCAAAATTACTTACAAAAGGTGCAACATGTTTACATATAAAATGCAACTTGTTTACATGAAAGCGTTCATTTTGGCAGAATAATGGACCAGCAAGCGTGTTGACTATAGAAAAGGTAGTTGGTGAAGGTACTACCATGGCAACAAAGATTGCTGCAATCAAGCCTCTTTTTCATAAAACAATGGTGCTAATGTAATTTCTACCCAACAATTATTGAGGACTCGTAATCAAATGAAGCAACATAAGGTATGAATACCAATGTGGTTTGTCTTTGAAATGGTGGTTATTATGCTATGTATGATGTGTTAGTAAAGTTCATCAAATTGGTGGGGATCTTATCATCCAAACGGTATATGATATTTTTGCAGGGTGTTCCTTAATTTACTTTATATCTTTGACATGCTACTATAATCATTAAATTTGCACATACTTATTTTTCCATGCACTTAATCACTAGGGTTCTTATATTAAATTAATAATAAATTCTATTGAGCTTCATAAAAATAATAAATTCTATTGTGTTCATGAATTGCGTAAAAAGCGTGGATACCCAAAATATTGTGTTTATGCCTATATGATAGTGATGGATAGCTAGAAGAATGAAGTGTTGATGGGCCATGGAGCATGGAGCAATCAATAAGTGAAATCATATTGAGTTCTATTTTATTATGTAATACTCAAAACATAGTTGCAAACTTGTATACGGAGATGATGTTTTTATTCTATTGTGGTCATCTTTATTCTAGTAGTACTCTAGTCATTGTGTTATTACTTTGGTTGAGACATATATTTAAAGTTAATAAAGGTTTGAGTTCTTATATGTGATGATGAAATCTATACTCGTAGCATAACTATTTTGTTTCAAGAATTAAATTTCTAGCTATGAAACAAAAAATATGTTGGTTAAAATGCCCTCATTGCAACAAACTACCACGCAACCCCTATTTGTAGTTGCAATATACATTTTTGCCACAAACTTTATGTGTTGCTAAAGGACCTGTCTACCACCAACAATGACTCATTGCATTTTTCATCTGTTACCACCAACAATAATTTGTTGCAATTCCCACCTATTACCATCAACAATGATTTATTGTATTTTCCATCTATTACCACCAACAATACTTCATTGCATTTTCTATCTATTACCACCAACAATGAATCCATTGCACCTCCTATATATTACCACTAACAAATCACCGTGGCAATTTCGACTCTAGCCACCAAATTTGTTACATTACAAAATCTCTATAATGCAATGGAGCACGATGCATGGCAATGTGGCCATATTCCCACATAATTACAGAGTTGCAATAACATTATTTTGCCACAAGTTCATCCATGACAACACTGTCATATTGCAGCCACGTGTTTCATCGCAACACTAACTAACACAACCATTGTGTTGGTTGCAATAGTTATTTTTGTGCATTGCAAAACTACTTTATTGCAACTCCATTCAAGAGGATGCAAGAACCTATTGCACCGTTCCAAATGCAACCACCTCTCAACGACCTTACATAGATGCAATTGATCCGTATTGCAACCAAAATAGCCATATGCAACCATATATAGGCGTTACGACAGGGCTGGATCCTTGTAGTGATATCGATCCTCTGAGTCCTCTCTCGATCTTATCTCTTCTTCACCTCCTCTCTCCCCAGACGCATCACCCCTCTCTCACTTCTCCCTAGCGAGCGCCAACAGGCCTCGTCACTGCCGCCACCGCCTCTCTCCCTACCAGCAAGCCTCATCGTCGTCGCTGCCTCTCTCCCCAGCCACTCGTGGCCACCTCCTTCTTTCTCCCCAGCAGCAAGCCTCATCACCGTCGCCGTCTCTCTCCCCAACCACTCGCGACCACAGCCTCCTCTCTCCCTGGTCGACAAGCGGCGTGGCCGCCTCCTCCTTTCTGCCCAGCCAACGAGCAAGGTGACTGGGCCTACATGGTGGTCTCATCTTTGCGCCCCACCTCTATCTCACCATCCCTCTAGTGTCGGTCTCCTCCACCATGAGCAATCGGGTCACTCATTGCCTCGAGCACATCCAACGGCGACGACGGTGCATCGATGGTGCCACCTTCGACATGGGGGCCGCTAGATCTTTCCTCCCTCCCAGTTGCTTGGCGTAGACCATGGCGAGCGGCGATGTTGACGAAAAATTCACGATCGACCGATGGTGCTAAATCTGTGTTGACACGAACTATTCGATACACACAATGAACTGGGAGATCCGCTTAGCTTCAGTGCATGTCCTAAAATATTGATAAGATGTGGGCGTGCCAATCAGTTTGATTCTGTAACTGACAAGATGTAAAGTTGATCGGCCTGAGATATGTGTCAACCGATAGCTGATAGCTGATTCCCAATAGTTGCCGATGTCGACCAATATCCAATGTAACGATACTTGCCGATGTCGATAGGGTTATGAACAATCGACTATATGTCTGATGTAGATTTTGACACTTCGATAAATAATGATATAAAAGCAATCGGACAAGCAATGAGAACTTGTAATAATACAACAACATAATTCAATAGAAAACAATCGATCAATGATGATATGATAGAATAAATGTTGATCTGATGGTTAAAGCATACATCAGCTAAAAGTATGATGTTATTAAATCTAAATGATTAAGTGATCGATGAAACATTTACTGCAATTAGTTAAAACCAACTTGTATGTAATCCTTGTAAGCCGATGCAACGTCCAGATAACTCATCGGCTGAAACCCTGATGAAACAATGATTGATAGCTACTGACTTAAATAAATCTAACTTACAACCACAACCTCATGGGTCGGACCTAACCAATGCAACATAAGGTTGATAATTGCATGATAGATTTAAATCAGTCGATATGACACCGATCAAAATGGTCATGTATTAAATTTAACCAAGGCAGTAAAACCATCTAAGAGAAATTTAACACATTAGATAAGATCGGCTAACCCTCCGATGAAACATTAGCATGAACCAATTGACTTAACAAGACTGATATTATCAACAATAATCTAGTAGCTTGGACCTAATCGATGCAGCACGAGATTGTATATGATAATCTAATACTCAATGAGCCGATAATCTGTCTAATGTGATGGATATAATAAATCTATCTAAAGCAACATTATGTTTAAAGAAACATCAACTTGATCAGAATATCAGACCTAACCAAGAAAGTCCTAACTTAGCCGATATGACTATAAACAATAATGAAACTAAAGATAGAGATGATACACCAGATATACAACACTTGCGTTGGCCTAATTAGAATATCGGACTCAACCGAGAAAGTCCTAGCCACGCCAGCGCAAGCAAAGATGGCGGAACTCACTTCTTGACGGAGGTCAAACTCAATCGATGCAACCCATGCTCAAAAATAAAAACTCGTCGAAATAAACCTATAAGACTAGAGTGGCGATGCGCCGAAAATAGATGTATATTGATTTGTGTAGATGGATTATAAAGACTCCAGGTGTATATATTTATACCCCACAGGCTCATATGAGTTCTAATTGGACGCGATACAAACTTTTCTGAAGATAAAATGAAAAACATAAAGTCCTCATCGGACACTAAACACACTTTTCTAAAGATAAAAATAAAAATTACTAAACCATACCTAATTAATAGATAAATTAAGCTATCATGTTGTGGTCTTCACGTTTTCTTCTTGAACTCGGTCTCTTCTGGATAAATTTCTATCGAATGGTTAAACTGTTCCCTTAATCGAATCCGTCAAGAAATCTTACCAAATTTTGGCGTTAATAGGCGACCCTCCTCCCTTCGACCCCATCTCCCCGTGAGCTACGACGGTGGCGGACTAGGTATCCCTCCTCTCCTTCCACATCCACCCCTCCCAAAAAAATATCCTCACTGTATTTTTCTAGATCTGATAGTGGTGGTGTAGACCCCCGTTTTTGAGGACGGGAATCATTCGTGTTCATAGTACCTTATCCCTGGATCGAGTAGTTTGGTACCCACGAATACAGTTCTGAATTACCAAGTGCAAAGTGCACGAATAGTCTTACACCGAAATTATTACAATAATAGGCCCGAAGGCAATATCCAATACATATAGGACCTACCGGTCCGGATACAACCGAAAACAGAAATTAGATAAGATAGCAGACGGAAGGCAGCAGCATGCCGATTGCCACAGGCAACGACTGGGGACTAAGACCTATTGCGCTCCATTGTCTTCATTCCTCCTGGTAGTAGGCGTAGGGGTCCTCCAGTTCTTCGTTTCCTTCATCTGAAGTTTGTGCATATAGCAAGGGTGAGTACCCAACGTACTCAGCAAGCCAACACGGAATGATGCACATGATAGGGTTATTCAAAGGATGGCTATGGTTTATTTGCGCAAAGCCAATTTTCACAAATCATTTCGCAAACCTAACATCTAGCCAGGTCAAGTTTTAGGTTCATAGTATATTAAGTCGGCGACGGTTCTGTCCACCATCCATTGTGATCCCAAGGATAGCTTCCCGCCTCCGATTCATCATGGTCTTCTGGGGGTGTCTTCCCCCTTCTCCC
Organism: Oryza australiensis; assembly: GCA_019925245.2. NCBI lineage: Eukaryota > Viridiplantae > Streptophyta > Magnoliopsida > Poales > Poaceae > Oryza > Oryza australiensis. Next base: position 898,737 of record JAIFGZ020000439.1, on the reverse strand, counting down.
AGATAGAGAAGTTGGTTTCCCAGCACATAAAATCATTATGCAATCTCACCCATCATTTTAAAATTTATGAGTCTAGCCATGGGAGAAACTTGTCACGTTGCTCATTAACCGCGAGAACGGCTATTCGAATAGATTGATTTACTCACACTGCAGTGGATGTACACTTTACCCGTACTCCGCGACTACTCATTGAATGAGCTTTCATCAAAGCTATTTCCAACATGATCAAGGCAACGTGGCGCTCATGTCTCCACTTGCCGTGTCTCAACCATCTTCCCAAGATAGTTGCCCAAGCATGAGGTTTATTTGTAAAATCATGAGTATGCAAGAATCTAGTATAAGCATGTCTAAGCATTTTACCGAAGATAACCTCCGGTTGTATCACATTGAAGGTTACAAAGAATATTTCTAAAGGTATTCAATATCAAGGCAGGATATATCAAGAATAGGTACTCATTTATGTGTAGCATGCAATTTGTAATTGAAAACAACATCATTTCACAAAGAAGGATCAATATGTTCAAAGGGATGTGTTGAATTGCCTTGCTCGCACGCTTGTTGAACGGGGTCTTCTGCGTAGTCAGCGTTTGCTTCTTCGGATGCTAACCATACGTGCGAAAAGATAGGATTGAATTCGTTTAGAATTCAATAAAATCCAATTTAAAAGCCAAATAAATTACAAAAGCAGCTCCTAAGACGAATCTATGGTGTTAAATGAATTTAGGTTCGAGTTTGGCTAGAATCCGAGTTAGAATGAGCGAGTTGTAATAGTTTGAAGTTTTACTGTTCAAAGCAAAGGTCGAAGCTGGCCACCCTTTACTCGGCATCCGTTCTCATATGCATAGATGCTCCGAGAAGCTTCTTTTAGTTAGCCAAGCGGGTCATGTGGAACGATGTTAATGATTTAATTTATTATGTGGTGAAAAGGTTCCAATTTAATTTACTTTAAACTTTTGAAATATTTTGATCGATGATTCAAGAATATGAGGCGAAAAGAAATGGTTAACTCCATTGTATTTCCAAATTTCTACTTCAATTCATGTGATAATTACTCTCTTAAGATTATTGAATTTTTAGCCTTTAATTAACCCAAATTTTATTTTAGAAAAGTATATTATTGCTTCAAAGTTTCCTGAAAAATTCCCCAAAATAATTTTTTCCTATTTTTTCTTTTTTTCTCTTTTTTTCCTTCTCTTCCTGCTCTGTTTCTCCACCTCCTTCGGCTCAAGTGAGCCGACGCAGGCGAGGCATGGGGAGGTTGGCCATCGGGGAAGGGGGAGAAGAGGAGAGGGGGCTCACCAGGCGCGAGGTTGGCGCAAGGCGGTGACGCGGGAGCGACGACGACGAGGGGAACGGCGGCGCTTCGGGTGGCACAACGACAATGCCGCGGCGGGCGGGCGCGCGCGGGGGCGCGACGGGGAGCAAAGACGAGGAGCGGGAAAAGATGTGGTGGGGGAGAAGGAGCTCGGGCCCTCCTTTTATAGCGCACGGCGCGCGAGGAAACGGGGTCCGGGCGGCGCGTGCGATGCGTGGCGTGGCGCGGCGCAAGCTCGGGGGCCGGGCGCGACACGGCGCGGCGTGGGCGACGCGGCAGCGCGGCATGCGGTCGGGGCGCGGGGCACGAGGCGCGGTTACGAGCGCGAGGGCGGCGCGCAGCGCGGTGCAAGCCAGGAGGGCCGGGCGGCACGCGCACGTGAGGGGAGGGGCTGGGCGGCACGCGCGCGGCGTAGGTCGTCGGCGCACGGCGCGGGTGCTATTCGGCTCGGGCGACGCGTGCGCGGGCGGGCGGCGCACGCGCGAGCACGCGCGAGAGGGGGCATGGGCGCGGGGTGCGAGGGCGGCGGGGCGGCGCGCGCGCGGCGCGCGCTGCGGCGCGGTGCGTGAGCGACACGCGCGCAGGGCGGCGGGCCGGCGCGTGCGTGCGTGGGGCGGGGCGGGCGTCGCGCGGTGCGCGGATGCGATGCGCGTCGCTCACGGCTGGGGTCCGGGCCGAACACGTGGCCGACAATGAAGAGTGCTCTTTTCTATTTTCCCGAATTACTTTCCTATTTTCCCAATTCTTTTTCCTTTCCTTCTAAAAATTCAAAATAAATTCTAATATTCCCAAAATTAATTTAAAAATACATTTTCAAATTTTTCTCCCACTTTTCAATATTCAAAATATATTTTCATCCCTAATTTATTCCTTTCTTTTAAATTTAAAAGTTAGCATTTTTGATTAAAATTACTTTCACAACTTCATATTTTCTTTTCTAAATATTTTTATTATTCATATTTGGATATTAATTACTTTTCAATCACTATTTTAGGGCTTAGACCAAAATTATATACTTTTCAAATAATTTTTATAGATTACCAAGCCTTACATATTATTCCCTCAAATCTCTATTTTAACTTTTCCAAAATATGATTTTTGATTCAAAATCAACCCTAGACTTCCCTATATATCTTTTTTTGTTTTGTTTATTTCGGATCTTTATTTTTAAATTTCCTTTCTTTTTGGATTTAAACTCCCTCGGCTTTTCATTCTTTAAATTTTTTTATTTTATCTATATCACGCGACAAAACTTATAGATAAGGGGCGATAAACATGACGAGATGCAATAATACCAAAAGTTTTTTGTAAGTCCCAAATTTTAGATTTTGATTTTTTTTAAATCTCTGATTTTCAGGGTGTTACAAACCTACCCCCCTTAAAATAAATCTCGTCCCCGAGATTTGGGTTGGGTTGTGGTTGTAAGTCTGTTGGTTCATATAAGACTGATCCATTTAGGACTTCATCCCAACAAACGATGGATAGGATGATTATTTATAATAAGGCGGGAATCTATCACGGAGTTCTTGAGGTGATCCCTACAATGTCTTTGTGATTCCTTGTTTCAGATAACTATATTATCCTTTTTTTAAAGAAACCTTTCTGGGTACTCTAGGCTTAGTGGTCCTATTAATCTAATATTTTCGTAAGGAATCTTTTGATGTGTGCCCTTGCTTCATTTTTAAAGGAAAGGGGAGAGAGAGGTGGCTTGTCTCTCACACTTGTCCCAGCTAGCAGATTGGAGAGTGAGTGGAGGCGAAGTAGCTCAAGTGAAGAAGGGATGGAGCGAGGGCTCCATGACGAAGACGAAGTAGAGCGACGGGTTCTTGGCAGAGGCAGACTTCGTCGGCGGTTAGGGCTTGCAGTCGCAGGCTCTAGGGTGGAAGGAGATGTTTCCTCATCGGTTCAGGCAATGGGTGGATTCGTCGCCGGAGACGATGCTCGGAGGATAGTAGTGTCGAGGTTCTTCGGCCACGGAGGCTGCATTCTGGCGAAAGGGGTTGTTGCCTGGCGATGGGTGTGGGCAAAAGTGTGGTATGTCGGAGCGGCTATTAGTACTTTACTGGCTTGGGTGCTATACCCACTGGTTTTTGTTTGGAGGCTGTGGCGGGATGCGACAGAGGATGGTTACCAGGATTTCCTTTGTGAGGCGGTTTGTCTTCTCGTCGTGTTGGCACCCATTGTTTTTCTCTCTTTTCTGGGGTTACTAATAGATTAGGTAGTCAATGGATGGTTCCTAGAATTTGTCCCCTTATGTATGGATCTAGCGGCCACTGCCTAAATCTCTCTTTTGTCTTTATATCAGGAGCACATTGGATGTTTTGTCTAAACTGGTGCTCAGGTGGTTTAGGTTGTTGTTGGGTTTTGCTTGTCAGAAGAGTGGTTGGATGACATTGATTGCTAGGATTGCTACTAGCGTTCCAACTAGATTTTCTATGTAAAGTATATGAATCTAATTATGTTTTGAGGGGGCTTAGATCCATATAAACCTTGTTCTGCTGAGAATAGGCGTAATGTCCAATTGACTAACAGATGGTGGCGGTGTCTGTCTAAAGAACGATCTTTCAAACATACAATATTTCGTATGTCTATTGCTAAGCTTTTCTTAAGTTGTATAATAGACTTGCTACTCCAAAATTTTAGAGACCTTTATTGCATAGATGGGTAGTGACCTTATATGGTATGATTGTGATCCTGGGTATGGTTGACGGAAGATTATCCGAAGAAGGTTTGGTTTCATCTAGCTACAACATGGGGCACCATTCAAAGATCCATGGTCATGTCACTCTACCCCCCTTAAAATAAATTTTAAGCTTTGCTTTAGGCATAATCAACAAATCCTTAGGAAATATGTCCGGGTAATCCTGATCTTACCGGCCTACCGGTGGTGGTAGTAGGATATATAATCCCGTGGCGCGCTCACGCAACATCGAGTTTCGGTCCATGGTTATACTTATCGGTGAAGTCCATGGGGTGGACATGGTGACTGTCTCTTGGTCACAGTTTATAACTCTCTTGTTCTCAGTCAACTGGTCCATGTTAGAATGATACTGAGGATTTGGGGTGGTATCATGATATTTGAAGAAAACACCATGCCTCTACTTCCAATGGGCATATTAATGCTGGCACGGGGTATGGCTATGTCTCTCCTAAGTGAAGGTATCATTATGGGTCTCTTATGGTCTATCTGACATAGGTTACGTTCTGTGCTTGTCCTCGAGGTTAAGAAAGAATGCGAAGTTTTGAAACCAAACAAAACTTTAATTTAGTGCAGAATGGATGGAGAACGTACCCATTAGCACGATCTGGTCCTCCTGGGCCTCTTCAGCATGCACATGGTTCACTTGGCCATGGCGGATTCCGTGGTGGCCTCCTTCGGGGTGTCCCGAACAGTCGCGTCCGGTGCGGGCGGGGTACCTCTTACAAGAATGGCGTTGGCTCCGAGACGGACGGGGGTGTTACGCAGCTTAGGGCAGTGATTTGCGAAGTGTCCAAACTCCCCACAGTTGAAGCAGTTCACATTCTTAAGTCTTGGGGTCGCCAAGGTAGGTGCCTGGGAGCGGAAAGGGGTGGCAGGTGGCTGCTGGCATTGCCGGTGCAACGGGGCGATTGGTCATTGTGACGGCTGGCTTCCAACTTTTTGGCGTTGCTCCTCTGGGTCGCTGGGGCGTTCCTTGAATTGGGCGGGCTAAAGCAAGTCTTCTCTTTCGGTTGTTTTCCACCGTCCTTTGGTCATGCTCAAGCCTTACGACCTTGTTGATGAGGCTTTGAAAGCTAGCGTGGTCCTGACTGATCATCGGTCCTCTTAACTCGTCGTTCAGTCCTTTAATAAACTTATCCATCTTTTCCTCTTCATCTGCCAGATCGCTTGTGGCGTAACGGGCAAGCTGCGTGAACTTGTTGAGGTACTCTTGCACCGAGGTGTTGCCTTGGCGCAGCCTACGGAACTCATTCTTCTTCATCCTCATGACCGCGGCGGGTACGAAATTTTCATGGAAGGCGGCTGTGAACTCCTCCCAGGTTGGCTCTCCAGCGTCTTCTGCCCGTGTCTCTTTGTAGGTGTCCCACCAGTCACTTGCGGGACCTTCCAATTGATTGGTGGCAAAAACGACTCTGTCAGCTTCTTGTACCCGGACGAGGGTCAACTTCTTCTCTATTACTCTCAGCCAATCTTCAGCATCCATAGGTTCTTCTGCCATAGCGAAGGTGGGTGGCTTGGCTCTCATAAACTCACCTAAGCTTGATCCTCCGCGTTGTTCTTGGTTGTTGGCAATGGCTTGAAGTTGTTGGGTCTGTAAGGTCATGACTTCTGCTAGGGTGGAGGGGTTAGGCTCCGGTGGGTTCTCAGTAGCTGCTGAGGATCTGCGACGGTGCGCCATCTGAGGAGTATAGATGAGGTAAGAATATAGTGATCCTCGAGTTGTTTTTAAGTGATCTTTTGTACACAGCAAGCATGGTGAAATAAACTCATTTAAGACATAACATGGGACTTTATATTAGTTCGTAGATGTTACATCAAGGGGGATACATTGGACATGTGTAGTCCATACAACACAATATAACAACACTAATATCGATCTAGGGTCTTCATCCATAAAGGGGAAGGGGCACGGTCATTGCTATATTAATTTCCTCCAAAGCAAGACCAGAGTTGATGCAGACTTCTTGTCTAGTTGTTTGGGCTGCCACCCGATCTGGGGTTGCCACTTATGGCTATTGCATTGGCACCGGTAAGAGGAGGGATGCTGTGTGACTTGGGGCATTGGTTGGCATAGTGTCCAAATTCCTCACAGTTGAAGCAAGTCACATTCCTTTTCCTTGGGGCTGCCAGGATAGGGCTTGACAGTATATTCGCAGGAGTCATCAGGGTTTGAATCGAAACGTACTGATGTTGCTCTGGACATGAACCCAAAACTTGAAGGTGTTGTTGCATTTGTTGCACCATCATGATCATCAATTGTGTCTGGCTAGCCATTATCTGGGCTAAGGTCGGATTCATAGGGAAAGAGGGTGGAATGTCCATAGGGTCGCTCTGGGTTGATCCATGAGATTGCTGAGATCTTGATTTCCTGCCCTTGTTCTTTCCCATCTATTGTCAGAGAAAGAAAGAAATCAGAAGAAAGGTTAAGCTCTGGTTGGGACCTTGTTCCTGTGTACTCTTATTGCTTTAGCGGGTGGAATAAACAATCTCTCAAGCTTTAACAGGGTCACAGTCCTATATCTATTTTTGAAGATAGTTTAGGGTTTAGAGAAAGGTAAAATCAAATGTTTGTAGAGAAATTGGGGGTGAGAGAGAAAATATGTTTGCCTTGTGAAAATAGTTTGTATTTCCAAAATAATCCTATGTAGGGATATTTCCCTTTGACCAGCTATAAAGGGGTGGGGCACCAGTTGGTCTTATTCTACAGTCGCACTGCTCTGATACCAGCTCTGTAGACCTCCATTTTTGAGGACGGGAATCATTCGTGTTCATAGTACCTTATCCCTGGATCGAGTAGTTTGGTACCCACGAATACAGTTCTAAATTACCAGGTGCAAAGTGCACGAATAGTCTTACACCAAAATTACTACAATAATAGGCCCGAAGGCAATATCCAATACATATAGGACCTACCGGTCCGGATACAACCGAAAACAGAAATTAGATAAGATAGCAGACGGAAGGCAGCAGCATGCCGATTGCCACAGGCAACGACTGGGGACTAAGACCTATTGCGCTCCATTGTCTTTATTCCTCCTGGTAGTAGGCGTAGGGGTCCTCCAGTTCTTCGTTTCCTTCATCTGAAGTTTGTGCATATAGCAAGGGTGAGTACCCAACGTACTCAGCAAGCCAACACGGAATGATGCACATGATAGGGTTATTCAAAGGATGGCTATGGTTTATTTGCGCAAAGCCAATTTTCACAAATCATTTCGCAAACCTAACATCTAGCCAGGTCAAGTTTTAGGTTCATAGTATATTAAGTCGGCGACGGTTCTGTCCACCATCCATTGTGATCCCAAGGATAGCTTCCCGCCTCCGATTCATCATGGTCTTCTGGGGGTGTCTTCCCCCTTCTCCCAGATAGAGAAGTTGGTTTCCCAGCACATAAAATCATTATGCAATCTCACCCATCATTTTAAAATTTATGAGTCTAGCCACGGGAGAAACTTGTCACGTTGCTCATTAACCGCGAGAACGGCTATTCGAATAGATTGATTTACTCACACTGCAGTGGATGTACACTTTACCCGTACTCCGCGACTACTCATTGAATGAGCTTACATCCCTCTATATGGGACGGTCACGGCAAAGCCTTTTGATAACCTCACTTTGGCAGTACCCGCTCCATGAACTTAAGCCCTCATGCACTCTAGCCGTCATTTCCTAGCAGTGAGAGGAGTTCTGGCATTCCCGGGGTAAGAGAAAGAATTGTTCTATCCTTGAACTTTCCATCTTCATGTCCTTATCTTCATGTCTTCATTTCTTCATGTCGATCGCATACCCGATCTCTGCCCAGGTACCAACCAGCGGTACACCCCCTGCCGGTAGGCCCTTAACTTTCGTCCAGGCACCCACCAGTGGTGCACCCCCACCGGCAAGCCCTTACCTCAACGCCAACACCTGAACCTACTACGCAGGGATACTACCTCCGCTCGGATATTTAATCAGCTAGGTCTATACCCATTCGAGAAGTATGGTTGTACTGGCTCGTTCTAAGTTGTAGTCTCATGGCTCGGTCCTTAATTGACCAGGGACGGTACTAGCCTTTCCCGGAATCCACCCAAATCCATCCATCCGCCCAGTCTAAAAACATTGGTTTGTATTTTCATTTTTCATCAAAGCTATTTCCAACATGATCAAGGCAACGTGGCGCTCATGTCTCCACTTGCCGTGTCTCAACCATCTTCCCAAGATAGTTGCCCAAGCACGAGGTTTATTTGTAAAATCATGAGTATGCAAGAATCTAGTATAAGCATGTCTAAGCATTTTACCGAAGATAACCTTCGGTTGTATCACATCGAAGGTTACAAAGAATATTTCTAAAGGTATTCAATATCAAGGCAGGATATATCAAGAATAGGTACTCATTTGTGTGTAGCATGCAATTTGTAATTGAAAACAACATCATTTCACAAAGTAGGATCAATATGTTCAAAGGGATGTGTTGACTTGCCTTGCTCGCACGCTTGTTGAACGGGGTCTTCTGCGTAGTCAGCGTTTGCTTCTTCGGATGCTAACCATACGTGCGAAAAGATAGGATTGAATTCGTTTAGAATTCAATGAAATCAAATTTAAAAGCCAAATAAATTGCAAAAGCGGCTCCTAAGACGAATCTATGATGTTAAATGAATTTAGGTTCGGTTTGGCTAGAATCCGAGTTAGAATGAGCGAGTTGTAATAGTTTGAAGTTTTATGATTTTAATGATTTAATTTATTATGTGGTGACAAGGTTCCAATTTAATTTACTTTAAACTTTCGAAATATTTTGATCGATGATTCAAGAATATTAGGCGAAAAGAAATGGTTAACTCCATTGTATTTCCAAATTTCTACTTCAATTCATGCGATAATTACTCTCTTAAGATTATTGAATTTTTAGCCTTTAATTAACCCAAATTTTATTTTAGAAAAGTATATTATTTCTTCAAAGTTTCCTGAATAATTCCCCAAAATATTTTTTTCCTATTTTTTTCTTTTTTTTCTCTTTTTTTTCCTTCTCTTTCCCTGCTCTGTTTCTTCACCTCCTTCGGCTCAAGTGAGCCGACGCAGGGGCAGAGGCATGGGGAGGTTGGCTATCGGGGAAAGGGAAGAAGGAGAGGGGGGCTCACCGGCGGCGAGGTTGGCGCAAGGCGGTGACGCGGAGCGGCGGCGACGAGGGGAACGGCGGCGTGCTTCGGGTGGCACGGCGACAATGCCGCGGCGGGTGGCTGCGCGGCAAGGGGCGTGACGGGGAGCAAAGAGGAGGAGCGGGGAAAAGATGTGGTGGGGGAGAAGGAACTCGGGCCCTCCTTTTATAGCGCACGACGCGGCGAGAGGAAACGGGGGTCCAGGCGGCGCGTGCGGCGCGCGGCGTGGCGCGGCGCAAGCTCGGGGCGGGCGCGGCACGCAGCGGTGTGGGCGACGCGGGCAGCGCGGCATGCGGTCGGGGCGCGGGGCACGAGGCGCGGTTGCGAAGCGTGAGGGTGGCGCGGCAGCGCGGCGCAAGCAGGGAGGGCCTGGCGGCACGCGCACGTGAGGGGGAGGGGGCTGGGCAGCGCGTGGCGCGGGCGTAGGTCGGGTCGACGCACGGCGCGGGCGCTGTTCGGCTCGGGCGACTCGTGCGGGGGCGGGCGGCGCACGGCGCAAGCACGCTCGAGAGGGGGCATGGGCGCGGGCGCGAGGACGGCGGTGGCCGGTGCGCGGCACGGGCGGGGCTGCGGGCGGCACGGTGCGGGAGCGACACGCGCAGGCGGTCGGGCGAGTGCGGCGTGCGTGCGGGCGGGGCGGGCGTGGCGCGGCGCGCAGATGCGGCGCGCGTCGCTCGCGGCTGGGGGTCTGGTCGAACATGTGGCCAACAATGAACAAGTGCTCTTTTCTATTTTCCCGAATTACTTTCCTATTTTCCCAATTCTTTTTCTTTCCTTCTAAAAATTCAAAATAAATTCTAATATTCCCAAAATTAATTTAAAAATACATTTTCAAATTTTTCTCCCACTTTTCAATATTCAAAATATATTTTCATCCCTAATTTATTCCGTTCTTTTAAATTTAAAAGTTAGGATTTTTGATTAAAATTACTTTCCCAACTTCATATTTTCTTTTCTAAATATTTTTATTATTCATATTTGGATATTAATTACTTTTCAATCACTATTTTAGGGTTTAGACCAAAATTATATACTTTTCAAATATTTGTTATAGATTCCCAAGCCTTACATATTATTCCCTCAAATCTCTATTTTAACTTTTCCAAAATATGATTTTTGATTCAAAATCAACCCTAGACTTCCCTATATATCTTTTTTTGTTTTGTTTATTTCGGATCTTTATTTTTAAATTTCCTTTCTTTTTGGATTTCGAAACTCCCTCGGCTTTTCATTCTTTAAATTTTTTTTATTTTATCTATATCACGCGACAAAACTTATAGATAAGGGGCGATAAACATGACGTGATGCAATAATACCAAAAGTTTTTTGTAAGTCCCAAATTTTAGTTCGATTTTTTTTTAAATCTCTGATTTTCAGGGTGTTACAGGTGGTGAGCGACAACACTTTGGCCTTCGGTGATTAGCGGCGGCGGCGGTGGTTTTTGTTATGGATATCATGGTGTAATTTTCTAGGATGACTCTTCTTGTTTGATTTGTGAGAATTTTTTATCAGTTTCTGTACATGTGTCTTGGGCTTGAAGCATCGGCTTGATTTGAGCCGATGAGAGCCACCTTCTTTTTTCATTCGTGGAACCATCAAAGTACCGATTTCTAAACCGGTACCTTTGATTCTTTATATCCGTATCGCTTGAGGGGTGCCGGTTGAAAATTTTGGTACCTATGAGCCATTCTCAACCGCTCCAATGAGGTTTTCTATAGTAGTGTTATGTCCCTACAAAATACACCTACATTTAGTGGCATCGTCATGCATGGTTACCTACATGGTGCCACTCTCACCTATTTCTATACTTGTGACATAGGTTAACTCTATTTTACATTATAGGATATATATTTTGGATTTTAAATAGATTCATATAAATTTAATATGTATTTCATATATATATATATATATTCAAATTCATATGAATATTAATGAATTCAGAGGAAGGATGAAGAGATAAAAATATCTTATAATGTATAACCGATGGAGTACTAATATTTTGTCATAGAACAAAATGTAACATCAATTTATATGTAAACAAAGGACTTAAGTTTATCGTACGTGGCCGACAAAGAGTAAAAAAACGGAGGAAATTTTGGTCATAGCTCCAGTTATATTTTATGCCATTGCTGCGCAAGGTCTCTCATTCTCAATTCCTATGCTAGAATTATTAGAAACGTTTGGTAGTAGTGTAGCACCAACTAAAGTCTTGTGATCTTGTCTCGTCAGTTCTGCTTTCGCTCACGATTATCTTCCAAGTACATCCTAACAAGTATTAGAAACCAACTAAAAAGCAAATCATTAATTAGTTATCTCCGCAAAAAAGGCAAATCATTAGTTAGTTGCATACTCATAATTATTGGCACATAGGACAGAAATAAAATGAAGAAGAAATTAAAAAGAAAAAATTGCATCAATACACGCTTCTACGCTTCAACGGATTATATGAGCTACTACCTGAATTTGGGTCATTTTACATCGAGATGTTTAGACAAGGCCCTGATTGGCCCAGCTCTTATGAAAGCTACACAGATCACATACCCTGACTTTCGTTGGACAAGGCCTAACTTATATTTGGGCCTTCAGCCTTGTCCTGCTTGGCCCGAGCAGGAAGCCCAGACCGTGCCTCACGGCCCGCACCAACGATATTTCCAGTCACACCATGAGATATGCCAGCAGCGCCCGCCGCCGGTGTGTTGCTCCAACGCACCCTATCTGTAGGCAACTCGGCAATAAAACATTTATGGAGCTGTTTGGTTGGCATGTTTTTGTTTTTGGCTCGTATCTGTTATCAGTGTTAATAGAGCTCGTTACATCTGTTTGTTTTAGTTGGACCTTTATTGGATAGTCCATAATCAAATTACAGCCCAATACAGTTCGGATTCCACCCCTGAATGGGCGTAAAGGGTTTACGTTACGGATTCCGCACCGCCGCGCGTGACCTAGCCGGCGCCGCACTCCCCGCCTCACCAGCAGCGCCTCCTCCCACGTGCCGACGCCGCACTCCAGCGCCTCCCCACGCGCCGCCGCCTCACCTAGCGCGCCGTGTCCGTGGAGTTCGTTCACGTGGCGAACAGGACGCTGGAGGCGTGCGTCGCGGAGTCAGCGGCAATTGCTTGTGCGTGGCGTACGTGTACGCCAACCTGAGCAGTAGCAGATCAAAGGGCGACACGACGAGGTGCTTGGTGTGGTCAGGGGAGCTGATTGACACGGGGAAACTTGGTCATGGGAGCGATGACAGCGACACGCTCTACCTTAGGCTTGCAGGAATTGATACGGGCAAAAAATGACACTGTTGCTCCTGTTTTTAAACGAATTTTGAGTTCTTAACTTTCATATGCTTTATTCCAAGTCTATGCCTATTTTCATCGAATTGTTCTTGATTGCTGTTATTTCTAGGAGGGAGCTTGAAAATATATTACGTTTCACAGTTGTTTAGAGATTCTATTTCTTCTTTTATTAATTTTTCTTATGCCGACAAAAATAAAACAATAACCTATGATTTGAATGATGGAGTGAAATGTGATGATGAAACTGCATCCCCCGAGAAAAGATACATGTTGCCACCATGTGCTTTTTGGTGGCAAACATGAACCTATCTAGGACTCAGATTAAAAAGTTCCATCAATTTTATTGGTCATACTTTCCCTCTTATAGAAGAGTGAGGCCGCGGAGCAGGAGGCCAGCCGGATATTTTGTTCCTTCGCCCGTAGGCTTGCAGCAGGTATACGTTTTGCCCGCTTTACATTGTATAGATTTGATGATAATGAAGCTTCTGTGAGACTATGATGTTGGAATTTTGCTATTGCTAGCTGCTGAATTTTGATACCCCCTGATGAGTGATGACATTAGCTCGTGGCTGAGGTGACTAGTAGTTGATTCAGTACCAAGTAGTATCTCCCAAGTAGTGTCTCCCAAGTTTTATTTAGATTTCAGATGAGCGGGTACCAGTTTATGAGTTTTGGGGACCTTGTTTACGAGTTTATGAGTTTATTTAGAAATGAAATGGAGTTATATACTTGTTGTTCAGTATAATAAGATCAACACTATTTATACATACTTACAAAGCCAGATATTTCATATCTATCTTCCATATTCTTGTAGAACCATAAGTGGATGTGGAAACTAAAAATTCCGAATCCAAGCTATAAGAGGAAAAGTAGCAGTACTGCAAGAGTCAATTCTCAATAAAGCACAGAGACGAAAGCCAAAAACCAGAACACTTCATTTGTAAGGTTTGGACCAATGCTTCTATTTTTTTCTTTTGATGTGTTGATGGTGTTCAGTGGTTCGACACACGACCTTCTTTTCATCCCAATGGCACATTATTCATCTTACATTGCAATCTTACAGAGATTAATCAGGATAGTAGTTCCTAAATTGAAACCTTCACATGCTCAGGATGGTTATTAATATTCTGTCCATTAACAATCCTATGGAGCTAATAGTGGCCTTTGTTGTTAAAACTAAACTAGGTAACTCATCTCATTGTGTGGGTGAAAGGTAGGAGTAGGACAGAAATTAATTGTGATTGTGAATCATTTGTTGCATTGCATGCAAATATGCAAGAGCAAATCTGCTTCCTTTAATTTGTTCCTTCACTCTTGCCTGAAGTTGTAAGTTCTTTTTCATGGCGTTTGATGTAGGAATACTGTTATTTTCTGTTAATAATATCATTTGTTTACTACTATTTGTTTACCTCGCCTTCCAATTTTATTTTGCTAATGTGGATATTATACATGGAAGCGGAACCTGAGTTCTTGAATATGCTAACCACGACTGTATTTTAGTTGCCCTGCCCGTCTATATCATGGTTCTGCCTGATGGATTGTTGCTGGAAATTTCTGAAAAGCTATACTAACAGTGGCAAACAAATTCTAAAAATATCATCTGATAGGTTTTATAGGGGATTTCCTTTAAAACGCCAGGTTATCCAAACTGTCTTGCCATGAATAGATAGAAACACACACACACTATCTCATAGAGAATCCCTGATCCCTACTGCCTCTGCAAAACATACTATCTCAAGTGTGATTTAAGAAGGTAGATACATGAATGATAGCATTCTAGTCATCTATTTAGCAAGGGCAGCGTCCTGTTCATTTGAATGATAGCATGATGTATTAATAATGTGTGCTACCGGAATATATTTTGGATATAGGTTTAATGCTTTTGTTTATATCTTTGTGACTTATGGCTCGTCTTCCCTTAAGTACCAAAACACGAAGAAGAAATTTAGGGCTTAGAAATATGATGATTGCTGTTATACTTATGTATTATTATGTTGTTTGTACTGTTCTTAATTTCATATAAGAGAAAATGTTGGAAAATAGAGAGGAGGATCAGAATTAGAGAACTTAGGAGTGAGAGACTATTCCAGCTTATTCGTGAGAGTGATATTGCTTGTATAAGTGAGCTTCGAATGGACAGGAGGACATTTCACATTTTATGTGACATGCTTAGAGACGTCGAAGGTATGAAGGATACAAGAAATATGCCATTGGAGGAATCAATAGCTTCATTCTTGTATATACTATCTCACCATTTAAAGAATAGAACAATAGAAAAGTTTTTTTACCGAAGTGGAGAGACTATAAGTAGGCATTTCAATTTATGCCTACTAGCTGTTCTAAGGCTTCATCAACTTCTACTTAAGAAGCCAGAACCTGTACCTGAGAACACCACCAATGATAGATGGAAGTATTTCAAGGTAATATATTCTAAAAAATAAATCACATCTCACAATTATTAATTGTACCATGTTGTGTTGACGTTGTATTCTGGATTGTAGAATTGTCTAGGTGCTTGTTGTATTCTGCATAGGTCTCTCTTCTACTTGTTGAACCATGACCTTAGTTTCATGTCATTCTTTGTATTTTACAGAAAAACAATGAGACAAAGGGCATATATGGTGTATCATTCCCTCACTATGATACATTAGCTGCAATTTATGGCAAAGACATTGCTACTGGAGAAGGTGCAGAAGGACTTGTGAAGCTATTGCTAATATGGAGAAAGAAATTGTTCAAGATATTCAAGATGAAGAGGATGAAGAAAGAGTGTGTAGAGAAACGCCTCGACGGAGCGTTGATTCATCTACACCTCGACGGAGCGTTGATCCAATTGCACCTCGACAGGGTGTTGATTCAACTGCATCTCGACGGAGTGTTGATTCAACTGCTTCAAGCTCTAAGAAGTGGAAGAAAGACAGCAACAAACTGAAGAATACCTTGTCAAGTGACCCTTTTATGGATGTCTTTGCCGATGTTCAAGGTGATTTGAGGGATGTTAAAGAACATGTGGGAGCAATGGTGGCATCTATGCAACGTGAAGCTGAGATTCAAGATAAGGCTATGGCCGAGGTGGACCCACTACAAAAAATGCAGAACGATGCTATTCTTGAGTGTCAAAAGCTTGGATTGACTGATACTGAAGTTGTTAAGCTTGGATTGATTGATACTAAAGTTGTTAATGCTGCAGTTGTTTTTGTAAAAGTACCGGCTCAAATGAGTATGCTTCTCGCTCTTCCAGAGTCTCTCCGGAGGGAGTATGTGTTGAAAATACTTGCTAGTAATTCACTTGACAACATATCACTTTATTTTGAGGACATTAACATTGCTTTTTACTACTTAGCAATATTTTATTCTCTCCACTTCCCTGAATTAATTAGACTTGGTTTCTTGCGAAATATGGTATTGTTGAGTTTTAGGAAGGCATTATGCAACACTTTGCTTGAGGTTTAGGAAGACATTGTTGGTTTCTTGCTTTTATTTTTTTGTCTAACCAGCAAATACCATCTGGCATTATGATTTAATTTTCCTGCCACTACAATATTCTGTGCAACCTAATAAGCTATATCCCTCATATTTCTATTATCGATAGTCACCTATGGATTTGTTGAATAATTTGTACTTGTGCAAAGTTAGATGGCTTTTTCTGGTGAAGCACAAATTTGATTTGTGCATCATTTCTTTAAAACGTAGGGTGCCTGGAGTAACAATCTTGTTGCATTAATCAGTGCCTTTTTACATGTTGAATTCTTCTTTTTCTTTCATGTAATGTTTCTATTACTAATTTCTAAAAAATTTTGTTATCGGATGAGGCAAAGAAAAACTGATATACTGATGTGCTGACTATCATATACTAGATGTTTACTATCTATTTTGGAAACAATTCAGGCAAAAACCATGGGATTAATAGATGATATAAAAAATATCAGTGAACATCCTATGCAGTGATCAATTGGTACTATCAGGAGCTTATACCAAAAACTATGCATAGGCCTTGTGGATTGAAGGTTGTCCTATGTCCTAAAGATGTTTAGTTTTGTTTAGTTTTAGTACTTCGGCTTTATTTGCTTGAACCATGACGATCTACATATTTTGTGATGTGATCAAAGTACTGTTGATCTACATATTCTATGATGTGATCAAAGCAGCTCTTCAGAGTTCAGACTCCAAATCGTTATGAAATTGTGAATGTTTTACATAATTTTGATGTGCTACACGTGTTTGAGAAGCAGTGTTTGTTCAAACTCCAAACTTTTTTAAATGCTTCCTGCTTCAGAAGCAGTGTTTGTTCAGACTTCAATTTTTTCTAAACGCTTCATGCTTCATCAGCAGTGTTTCAGGGCTTACAGGATATGTAAAAAAAATATTTTTGTAAGGGCAGTAATGTGGTTTACACGTTCAGCAGTTTTCCAGCAAAAGACTCATCCAAACAACGTAATGTAAATAGGTGACATTACAATGGCCAACCAAACAAAACATGCAAAGTGATACATTTCTTTCCGTTACCACCGTTACCACTGTAGCTTCAGGGCTTACAAGATATGTAAAAAAATATTTTTGTAAGGGCAGTAATGTGGTTTACAAGTTCAACAATTTCCCAGCAAAAGACTCATCCAAAACAACGTAATGTAAATAGGTGACATTACAATGGCCAACCAAACAAAACATGCAAAGTGATACATTTCTTTCCGTTACCACTATAGCTGATTCTATTTACATTTGCATTACCTGATCCCAACCAAACACTACCATACTGTCTCTAAACGCTCGACTAGATAACTTCTGATTATGTATCTAGACAAATATATATGGGCTCGTCGATACTTGCATATGGGACAGGAGAAGGGCCTTGCATTTGCAGGCGATACATGGGGCCGTGCCAGGAGGGCCGCCACTATTATCAACGACTGGCGAATTTGCGTGCCACGGCGTCGAGCACTGAGGCGGTCGTGGTTGATCGATCCGGCCGACATCGGTTGGTGATCCTAGATGTCTAGAGGAGGTACGTGGTTCGCAGCTGGTTGCTGGGCACATGATCTTGCCTCTTTCCGATTTGATCTCCACTGTCCCATGGTTTTAACAGTCTTTCTCCTTCGTCTCTTCAGTATCGCAAGACCAGCTAGTAGTAGAAGGCTACAACAAAGTGACAAAAGTATTGTTTATCTTTCGTATGCTACAGGCATGTGTTCTTGTGCGCGAATTGATGAGCTCTGCTGACAAATTGACACGTCACTGACTGGGGGTTGGGACCGTCCAACTCTTTCTCGTGAGGGATGAGGACATGAGGTCATGAGGATATGTGCGCGAGCTGACTTGATTTACTTCCCAAAGACAGGGTTAATTACCAAAATCTTGGCCAGACGAGCTAAGTAATCTCACGGCATTTGATAGATCCAAGAAGCAGAGGACATGAGCCTGGAAGAGCATGAAGTGGCAGATTAGCAGCCTCCACTGCAAAGTCGCCTTCACCTCACTTCCCGAGGTCTATCCAAGGACCACACATGTTTCAGGACAGGCAATCAAAGACAGCTCGCAAGTTGCAGTTCACCGTTTTCATACTGCAAAATTTTCAGATAAAGTGCACATTTGACACTACTAGTACATTGACAATTTAAAATCTTTCATATCTTTCGAAACTGGAGATGTTTATAACATCCGGTGCCACTACATGCGTGTACATGTTGGTACGCTCATCAAGACGGAGGTATGGTCTGGACCGAAGACACGATATCATCGACCACACGACGGATATGCCGTAGCTGGTAGTACGTACTTATGCCGTTCGTTGCGTCGTGATGAGCCTAATCGAGAGAATTTAATTTGCAGGTCGCTGGGACGGGACGACAGCTAAGGTAGCGTGGGTCAACAAGTTGAGTTGTTTTACACTGGTGCTTGGCCCCTGTGGCCCTGCGGCTTTGGAAGCTGCACTTGGGATCTCAATGCGGCGTGGCGCGGCATGCAGCGATGCAACCATGACAATGCATGAAAAGAACAGCAGCAAGCCTGCAGTGCCGTTGCTATGTTTACGCGCCTGTAGGCTGGTCAGCTGGTCGGTATCCCTTGCCGCCGAATCAATTCACAATTACTTTTAGTGAACTTTTGCCGCAGAATCATGAAGATTTCAGTGATCCTCGTAGCATTAAAACCCTCGGATAATTCGGTTGACGGTAACCAAAATCGTGGTCCCAAACTCCGAGGATGATGTCCTAGCTAGCTAAGCTAGCCTAGCTTAAGTAGTAGGCCGCCAAAGCGTCCATGAGGCACATGCCGATGGACGCCCCACAGCCACACCATGCCTGCCAGCGAGCGAAAGACATGCCAACGAGGCGGCAACCATCCGAGGTAGAGGAGCAGCGGTAGAAACATCATCAGTCATCACTCGTCAGAGAAAAAATAAAACTCAAAAAGAGACGAGGGGAAAGGCACATGACATGCAGGGCCGAAAACGCGCAGCCTTTCGCGAAGACCCATCCACGATCCATCCAGCATACGTCGCTCTCTTGCAAAACCACGCGGGAAGAAAGAAACGTTAGCCGGCCCACAGCGAAGATGTTGTATGTAAATTGTTTTAAGTTTTGTTTTTAAGTTTTTAGAAACATGTATACAAATAGTTAAATAGACAATTGTCTATTTACTTATTTTAAACTATTTAATACATCAAGCATGAATATGATCTATATATATATATCTTTTGTTGCTTCTCGATGCAAAATAAATCATGTCTAAATATAACTAAAATATTTAACGAAAGTTTGTTCTAATAAAAGACAAAGATTAGAACAAAAGTTAAGTTCGGTGTAATAGATAACACAACTAAAATATTTAACAAAATTTTGCTTCTCGATGCAAAGATTAGAAAGAAAAGACAATTGAAGGTTTGTTCTAATAACTCATATATCAATAATTTATATATGGTCTAACATACAATTCAAATAGAGTTGTAACAAAGTGTTTCTTTATTGTACTATCGGCACCACGCAAGTAATTCATCCCATCGACCTGCAAAAATATTAAAATAGTGTTCAAATGTAGTTCAACTTAAAAATTAGCATGACAGAAAATATACAAGAATTAAAAGGGCATACCGGTGAAAATGTGTCTTTGTCTCTACAAAACAACATATGAACATTGTAATTACTAACTGAAATGAGTTTTATTAAATAAACTAATGTAATATATCCATAAGTAATAAAAAGATCATACATACTCCATAAAATATATTCAGACCGTGGTTGTCCACCAAATAAAAGATTAAGCTGACGAATATGTTTTATACAGTAGCTGCAAAAACTGAGGTAGTTTTATTACCACGTTGAATCCAAACTTGGTGAATCCCACCATGCAGGAGTTGAAGAGGTGCCGTGGTTGATGCTGTTGCTACCGCCAAGGGAGAATAGAGACGCGGCCGAGCTAGTTCCATGGACAACGGGGAAGTAGCCGGCCGGTGAACCAGATGCACGACCTAGGAGGGAAGACGATGTCCCAGGTACATTGCGCCCTAACCGTCCTCCCAATGCCGGCAATGTCGTCGCCGTACCGGGGCTCTTCCTCCCTGAATCCGGTGGCGCTCACGTGTGCTCCATATGGTGACGACGAACCCAAGGATATGCAAAACATGCTGTCGGTGATATGGGCCCGGGGGTATAACGAGAATACAATATCTAAAGAAGGAAGACACCTTCGCTTATCAGGGCGCCCAAAGATATGTCCTGAACGGCTCATGCGGGTCCGGGCCACGGGCGGCCACGTGGCCATCCCAAAGGGGACTTGGCTCGGGGGCTGCCCGGAGGTCGTCGCTTCCCAGATGACAGGGTTCGGGATCACCCGGACCCTCGTCCATCAGCCCGCACCTCTCCGAGAGAGGAACGAGATCAACTGCCAACCGTCAACCACCACATTTAATGCCTAGAGAAAGGCCAGACGCCTGCGCCATCGTATTTATTGCGATGTGAGGCACGTCTGCCAGCCGCTCATCATCACCCTTTTTGCCCGTCACGAGGGAGAGAGGGGAGAAAGTCTTTGACGGCGACCGCAGTATGGCCACACGGTCAGTCCACGCATGCCTCCCTCCACGCCTCATCCAGTCGCATTAAATGCGCTGGACGGCCGCGTGGGAGAGAGGATACGGGCGCTGCGGGTGTCACGTCGACCCCTCTCCAGGCGGAGGGCCACTGACCGGTAGGCCCCATTGGAGTAGGTAAGTTGACCCCTTCTCTCGTCAACAGCATGGCAGCCACGACGTCCGTTTTTCTCCTCCAACTCCCTCTCGTCAGCAGTATGGCAGCTACGACGCCCTTTTTCTCCTCCAACTCCCTCTCGCCAGCAACATGGCAGCCACGACGCCCGTTTTTCTCCTTCAACTCCCGCAACATGGCAACAGAAGCAGGAATAGGGGTAGACCCCCGACAAGACAGGACAAGAGCCGCTCCATCACGTGGAGCGGAGTAGAGAAAGCTAGGACTGCTGTGGTGTCCCCTTGCACTATAAAAGGAGGCCCAAGTCCATTATGGAAGGGGTTCTACCGTTTTGGGGGTTTTGCCGTTTTGGGGGTTCTGTTCTCGGTTGGTCTTTGGTTCAGCCTCTCCAACCTTTGGCTTTAAGCATTTCGCCTCAGTCATCAGCTCCAGCTTTCCTAGGAAAGAACAACCACACCAATCCTTGTAATTCATTCTCCACATAGCACAAAAACAGGAGTAGGGTATTACGTCTCCCCGACGGCCCGAACCTGTATAAACTCTTCTATGTCTTTTGCGATTGCGACTTTCCTCCACCTTCCTACTTTCCCTCTACCTCACCCCGAGCTTGAACCCTGATTCACCGCTCCCCTGTACCGAACCAAAAAGAGGGTCCCCCAGGTCCCCGCGTGTCGAGCACACGCATCGACGCATGCAGTTAGCGATACTTAACTAAAAAATTAGTTTGTGCCTTATATATATATATATATCGGTTTGTGCCTTATAAAAATGTATATTTAACAATATATGTGACAGTTAACAATACCGACATTTATTTTCCCCAATGTATATGTACCACATATGTTTCTTTTTCAAGAACCATCTAGAGCTCGCACGAGAGAGCAGGGCGTGCAGAGAGAGCAGAGAGAGCGGGGAGAGCAGGGAGTGCGGGGAGAGCAGAGAGAGCGGTGAGAGCAGGGCGAGCAGTCGGGAGGCGTCGGCGGACTTGGCGGTAGGAGGCGCCGGTAGACTCAACGTCGACACTGGTGGGCTCCTCTCCCGCCGGCGGACTCGTGAGGCGTGGGCGGACTCAAGAAGCGGACTCGGGAGGCGCGGCGAACTCGGCGTCGACGCCGGTGGGCTCCTCCTCCGCCACCGCCGTGGGCATAGCCATGGTCGCCGCCGCACACAGCTCCTCCTTTTCCGCCTCGGTCCCGTCGATCCCTAGCCCTGGCGGCGCCATTCCCCCCCAGGTACGCTAGCCCCAGCGCCCCTCACCTCACCTCAACGCTCCCCCACCTCTCCCCAATCATATGGCGGCGGCGGCAGCGAAGATCTAGCTCAGAGAGGGAAGAAGAAATTACATACCAGCTGCAGCTCTCGGCGGCGGAGGCGACGTCAACGGCGGTGGAGGAACTCAGCTGCGCCAAATTCCTGAGAAGGGGAAGATATAGCCTTCTCACGCCAAATTCCTCCTCGCGCGCGCTCAAGTCCCCCATCGTTTTAGCAGCCGACGCCATATAACGTGTTTTCCTTTGTCTACAAACGTTTGAAACACGAGCCACCGACGTCGCTTCACCAAGCGATGGGTTAGCCATCTATACATGGTTGCGGGGTGTTTTTTACAAATTTTTATTCATACCGACAGGTTCAAGCGCCGCGATGTACATGCCCTGAGCGCGCGGCTGACCGCGGCTAAAGATGGCAACGGGTAAAATCCACGCGGATACCTGTATGTCAAACCCATACCCGTGAGATTAATTTTGTACCCGCGCCCGCGCCTGCTACCCGCCACGGGTAGCAACATCCGCCGGCCCCCGCTATCCGCGGGCAAAACATGCCCACGGGCATACTCGCATACCCGTGGGAATTGTCTTTGAACAAGGGCATCAAGTACGCTGCCTATAATTTTTGAGCATCAAGTTTTGGGCTACACTTTCTTCTACTGTTAATTCTTGAAACATCAAGTTTTGGGCTACACTTTCTTCTACTTAATTCTTGAAGCTGCTAAAAATATATACTAGTACATGTACCTAGATCTGACCACAAAGGCATACCACATACATCTCAGTCCACAATGGAAGCCGTGCTATGTTATATTTAGAAATCAGGAGAGGGGATTCACCTGTCTCTTCTCAAAATCAAAAATCAGATAGCTCCAACGATTTGGCTCCAATGCTGGTCGGCGTGAAAGGAGGCCCACGTGAGGGGAGCCCGACGTGAGAGGAGCCAGTGTGAGGGGAGGTCGGTCGCGGGGAG
The DNA here is from genome assembly GCA_019925245.2 of Oryza australiensis. NCBI lineage: Eukaryota > Viridiplantae > Streptophyta > Magnoliopsida > Poales > Poaceae > Oryza > Oryza australiensis. The sequence goes on along the minus strand of JAIFGZ020000439.1, from coordinate 875,869 downwards.
CCTCATCGACGACGGCTGCGAGGTGGGTGAACGGTGCGCCGACGGGCTTCGGGTTGGGGCGGCACGTCGACGGGGGCCCGGCGGCGGCGTGGCGGCGGGGACGGCTGTGGGGTTGGGGCCGACGCGTCGACAGGGGCCCGAGGCGGCTGCGGGGTTGGGGAAGCAACGCGCCGGTAGGGGGCAAGGGCGGGCTGCGGCCGACGAGGATGGTACGGGGTTGGGAGGAAGGGCGACGCGCCGCGGGGAATCGGGATGGGGGTGGGGAAGGGGTGGCTGCGGGAGAACCCTAGATTGAGCGTTTATATACTTTTTTTCCCATATGTCAGTGCGGGTACACGAGTTTGTGGGTACGGACGTACTTAATTTTTACCCGTACATAAATACCTGTTGAACACAACTCTATGCCCACACCCGTGCCTTCACGCCCGTATTCGTGCCTGTTGGGTCGGGTACCTTACCATCTCTAGCCGCGGCGCACCGATGCCCGCGACAGCGAAAAAGCCGCGCCACGACCACGCACCGTCACTGTCTCGATCGTCCACTCGGCCGCGCACGAGTCGAGGCGAAAGCGAGTCGGCGACCGCGCGTCTGCCGGTGCGGTTCAAGACTCAAGAGACCGTGATCCCTTTGCAATTAAACAGGTCGTCCCTCGGTCGGTCAGTCGTCTCTGTGTATCCGCCGGTAAAAGCACGCGCGGCAGATATGCAGGCGAAGTACTAGTAATTTTTATTTGTTTTGGTGGAGATGCACGGCTAGCTGCTCCTGGCCCAGCAAAGGCAGCGAGACCATGCATGTACGCTGCTGGGTACTCTCTGTTGGAAGGAAGGGGGGCTCGCACCGACGTTGATGTACTGCCTCGGGTCTCCATTGAATCCGGAAGTTGGAGCGTATTTATGGACGATAACGACGCTCTAACCACGAGGCAGAGCTACGTGTCTCTCGGTCGCACTGTACGTTCCAAAGCAAAGTAGTACAGTACGTATCTAATCGAAAAAGAAAGGAAAATACGCCTCATAATAGACAAAAAAAAGTACAAATTAAGTACACATCTCTCTCTGTGTGTGGGTGGGGTGGGGGGTTTGAAGGCAACAAATACACATTTGGATCCATGCAGCCTCTTGTCAAGACGTCAGTCATTGGTCCTGTTTGGATCAAGGGCTAGAGCTAGTTTGAGCCAAATTAACCCAAAAGTACCCAAACAGGAGGGCTAGAGTTAGTTTTTTTACAACTAGCCCACCCAAAAAAACTATCCCCTCAAAGGGGTGATTATTTGGGTTAGTTTGGAGAAAAAAAGAGAGAGAGAGGGAGCCAGCCAATGGGGAAGAGAAAGAGGAAGAGAGCCAACCAATGGATGATTATTTATTATCAAACTAGCCCTGGCATCCAAACACCTCTTTGGCTAGAGCTAGTTTGGGCTAATTTAGAGTTAGAAACTAACTCTAACATCTAGTCGAGCTAGAGTGATCCAAACAGGGCCATTGTTTAGGAGCACCATATATATCCACGTGTTTCGTCTCCAACTTGTTATTTTCCGGGTTTTCGGTTAGTCAAATATCTTGCGCCAGAATTAGGATGAAGGGTCACATCACATAATTCAATTGAGATGATGTTGTAAGTGATGGGGAAATTAATCTTTCGGCATGCAAACAGGAAGAAAATCTCGCTAGGGCTGTCTTCCATCTGTTGCCCTCGCGATCATCGCAAATAACAGCGGTATGATCATCGCAAATAACAGCGGTATTTACTTTCTTATTTATACGTATTGATCTGTAGCACTAATTTCTCCTTTTAGATTGCCCTTGATACCCACACCATCGGACCACGGCCGCGCCGCTGGCTTTTGGGCTGCAACCTCTTGAGGCCCATTAAAAATACGATCATCGCGTTGTTTCATAAAGCGCAGGTCACCAAGTTGTTCCGTAAAGCAGGTCATCAAGTTGTTCCAAGCAATAAAATTATTCCTTGTTAAAGCTCTGCGAAAGGAGACATTAAGCAGGATTGAACGCATGAACTTGCCCTTTGTTGGATGCTTCTTTTTAACTATATTAAGCAATGTTGGGAACTGTGCTATGTTTTTAGCAGGCTATTTCCTAGGTACCCATCTTCTAAAAATATAATCTGAGAACCATCATTGAGCTGAAAAGACCCCCATTAACAGTAGTTCCTAAATTACCTCGTCCTCGTAATCTTTCGTAAGGTATGTCTATTAAACAATGATATTAGTATCAAATATCAACAACTTTTTTCTTTTAGCGATCAACATGTTTGAGACTTTGAGTAATTTTTACTGTTAATTGTTATACTTCGTTTGTTTTAGCGATCAACATGTTTGAGACTTTGAGTGATTTTTATTGTTAATTGTTATACTTGCGGTTTGGGTTCGACGGTTAAAATCCTGGGTCCGCCACTGCCCACAGCGTCATATTAACATAGGATGCTGATGTTGTGTTGTGGTGACGATTACTTCACAATCACTTTGTCCCAAAAACCTAATCTATGTCGATCTTAGCCTAAGTGCTGAAGGATGTTCGAAGGACGGTTCTAGGTCAGTGCAGGAGGTGCCCTGAAGGACGACACTATCCCGCAGTTGATCATCGGCGACCACTTCTGGATCAAGCCGGCGACCACTTCGACCGCACTTCTACTACGACTTCTTCCACTCTCGTTCTAGCAAAGATAAGAGTGATGGCTTCAAACAACGGTCAGTTAAACTCCAATTCTACATTAGAGTGATCTATAGGCTGAGCATATTATGTTTAAGTAGATAACATAATCTACATTTGGTATCAGAGTGTTGTGCTTAAGCCTTAGATCCCATCACCCTATTTTTTAAGCCATTAGATGCATCAGTGTCGGTTTTGGTGTCATATAGGTTCACTCTCATGTCAATTAATTTTGTTTTACGTTGATTAATACTGTTCAATACAAATTAGGGTTCAATTAGCACTGCTCATGGCTAATTAAGATTCAAGTTTATGTTTAAGTTTGTCTTAGGCTTGGATAGCAAGAAGGTGAGATTCGGCGGATAGTAACAATCCCCAAATTTTAGAAACCCTAATTTCGAAAAAATCCCCAAATTATAAACCTAAAATCCCTGCAAATCGGCAAACAACTTACTTGGCATTAAGAACCACCGTCGTCGTCGCACGTGGCATCAGCTTGCCCGCGTGCTCGGTGGCCTCCTTGCCGTCTTCCTGGACCGGCCTCGCACCTACCTCTTGTGGCCCGCGCGAGGACGAGGCTCGCCGTCGTGGCTTTCATCGCAAGTGCAGGAGAACCAAGACGGCGCCGCCACGCCAGCATAAGCCTAGCCATCCGTGCGTCGGCACGACATCAGACCGGAGCTCGTGCAACATCAGTTCGCCGCATGAGCAGTAGGTAGCTCGGTCGGCCACGACACCTCCGTTGCATGTTGTCGCCACCTCGTGCGTTGACACTTCGCTGCCCCAGCCTAATCGCCATCGTCGTCGCCATTAGAGAGGAGGAGAAAAGGGATCGGGAAAATGGAGAATAGGGTTAGGCTTTGGTTCTGGTGGTTTTACTTTTTTTATTTTTTTCTTGATTCTGGAATAATCTGAGCCATCCATCAGATCGGACAGCTCCCGTCCCTCCCATTTCGAGCCGGCAACGCCCTATGCCGGCGTGTCTCATGGGCGGCACGAGTTGCGGGCTGAAATCATTTTTTTCCCTGAGTAGTTTTTGTTGAGTTTTTCTTTTACAAAAATAACATTAGTATCATTTTAGTTGCTTATATTTGCTGAAAAATCATGAAAATTTTATCACTGCTTATTAATTTAATTATAGCTAAATGGAACCAACGAGAAATTTGGCTAGATGTTTTTTCATGATATGGATCTATTTTCTGACCAACGTTGATTATAAATTCATGTAAATTTCTTTTTATGTTAATATTTCTTAATTATTTCTGCCCAACGGTGATGTAATTAAGGAATTATTCTTGTTTAATTATGTAGTTAATTGAGCCAACACAAATTAATTGTGTACATGTACTTATGGATTTTTCTTCATGATTTTTTAGCTTTTGGTCATATTAGATTCATTGAGCCTTTTGATGGGTCAAATTATGCTAAGTGGAAGGGTGACATGTTACTCAACTTAGGCATACTCGATTACAATTATGCCATTAGAGAGGACCATCCTGAGGAACCTTTTACCTTTGAGCATGATTATGAGGAGAAACTAAAGACTTATCGTCAGAAAACAAGTGAACGGGAGAAGTCCAACAGGATCTCTCTGATGTACATCAAGAGTGCCATATCTAGTGCCATTATTGGTGGGATTGAGGAATCTGATGTTGTTAAGACATACTTATATAATATTGATAAGAACTTCAAGAGCTCTTCTAAGTCTTACGCCAGCTCTATAATTAAGTGCCTAACGTCCATGCACTCTAATTATAAAGATGGTGTGAGAAAGCACATTATGCAAATGAGTGCTATGAATGGAAAGCTTAAGAGTATGGAATGGGAATTAATAATGATGTTCTAGTCCATTTCATCTTGAGTTTACTTCCTTCTGATTTTGAATCTTTTATTATTAATTTAAACAATAAGAAGGATATATGGTCCATTGAAGAACTCATTTCTCATTCACTTGAGGAAGAGGATCGTTAGAAGTCTGACAAACAGAAACAAAAGGATCAGCTGAACCTCCTTCGCAGTGCCAAGGGCGGCAAGAGAAAGTTCCATAAAGGGGAATCAAGCAACCCCCAAAACAACAAGAAGAAGCCCAACCCTCCTTCCAATCAGATTGCTATAATGGTGCCCAAAAGCTCAAGTCCCAATAGGTCTAAACCCTGATGGTAAGTTCCTTTTCAAGTTTTGCAAGAAAGAAGGCCATGCACAGAGGGACTGTAAAGGCTTTAGAACTTGGCTCGCCAAGAACGATACTAATGTTATTGATATTGTCTCCAATGTTGATGAATTATTTGTGTTGAATTTTCTCATAACTCATGGTGGATTGACTCCGGTGCCACTGTACATGTTGCTAACTCATTACATGGATTTCGTTTCGTGAGGATGCTAAGAAAGAGGGAGCGAATCCTAAGAGTGGCTGATGGAATTGAAATTAAAGTGATGGCTGTTGGGGAGCTTCATCTTCGACTTCCAAGTGGCATTAATCTATTACTTCATGATGTTCTTTATGCTCCCTCTATTAAGAGAAACATTATTTCTGTAATGGTTTTAACAAACACAAATAATGGTTATGATTGTAATTTTTCTAAGGACAATTTTTTTATTAAGTACAATAATAATTGATATTGGTCTTGCCACCGTGCAAGATAAGCTCTATTTACTCTCTTTGGATAATAATATTATGAATGTATTGAATGCTTGTAATGATAATGAGACGTCTTAAAAATTGGGGCACTGTTGTTTAGGGCACATATCTAAGGGGAGAATGGAGCATCTCATTAAGTAAGAGATACTTTAACCCTTAGACTTTTCAAATGCAGATCATTGCTTAGATTGTATCAAAGGAAAATTCACTAAGAAAATTAAGAAAGGAGCTACTAGGAGCACCAGACCATTAGAAATAATCCACACAGATATATGTGGACTGTTCCCAGTAATATCTGTTGATGGATATGACTCATTCATTATCTCCACAGATGATTTTTCCCATTATGGATATGTTTTCCCCATTAAGGACAGATCTGAATCACTCGATAAGTTTAAAATATTCAAAGCCGAGATTGTAAATCAGCATAATGCAAAAATTAAGGTAATGATATTAGATCGAGGAGGAGAATATTATGGGAAACATACTCCTTATGGGCAAAGTCCTGGTCCATTTGCCCAATATCTTTAGTTACATGGGATAATTGCCCAATATTCCATGCCCGGAGAACCAGAGCAAAATGGAGTGGCAGAGCGTCGCAACCATACACTTATAAACATGGTACGGAGTATGCTTAGTCATTCTAATTTGTTTGGGAATTTATGGATAGAGGCACTTAAAATAGCTGCACATATATTCAATCGAGTTCCTAGTAAGTTGGTATCCAAAACTCCTTATGAATTATGGACTAGAAGAAAACCAACACTAAATTATTTACGTGTGTGGGGCTGCCATGCCAAAGCAAGAATATTTAATCCACAGTTGAAGAAATTAGGTCCTAAAACTGTAAGATGTCATTTTATCGGATATCCTGAAACATATAAGGAGTATCGATTTTATTGCCCGGACCATGTCACTAAATTTGTGGAAAACTGGACACGCCGTATCCTTAGAAAATAATGACGTCTGGGGGAGCTCACAAGAAAGGGAAATTAATCTTGTGGAAATTCGGACTAATGCTACACCAAAAGTCCAAGAGAATAATATTCCAATTAATTTGGTACCTCATATTGTACATGTGACTCAGACCATGGTAGCACCAGATGAAAACTCTGATGATACAGACTCTGTTGAAAATAATAACAAATTAAATAATGACACTCAACAGACTTATGAGACACATAAAGAAGAAATTCCACAAGAACGTTCTCAACTGTCCGTGATCGAAAATGAACCACTTAGAAGATCACAACGGGAGAGAAGATCTGCCATCCCAAATTATTATGAGGTTTATTTAGATGAAGATATTAGGAAGACAGATGATCCCACCTCATTTAAAGAAGCAATAACGAGTGAACATTCATCCAAATGGTATGAAGCTTTGGAAGATGAATTCAAATCTATGAGTCATAATGAAGTCTGGGACTTAGTAGAAATTCCTAAGGTGCCAAAACAGTAGGCTGTAAGTGGGTCTACAAAACTAAGCTTGACTCTAAAGGGAAAATTAAAAGGTTCAAGGCAAGACTTTTAGCAAAGGATTTATCACAGAGAGAGGGAATAGATTATAATGAAATATTTTCCCCTATCTCTAAGAAAGACTCATTTAGAATTGTCATGGTGCTAGTTGTTTATTATGATTTAGAACTCCATTAGATGGATGTAAAAGACTGTATTCCTTAACGGTGACTTGCATGAGGATGTATATATGGCATAACCTGAGGGTTTCGTTATGGAAGGCAAGGACCATTTGGCTTGCAAACTTAAGAAATATATTTATGGACTTAAACAAGCGTGAAGACAATAGTACCTTAAATTCGATGAAATAATTAAGAGATTCGAATTTAAGGAGAATGAGGTGGATAATTGCATTTATATTAAGACTAAGGGTGGAAAATTCATAATATTGGTACTCTATGTGGATGACATACTATTAAGAAGCATCGACAGTAATATGTTGCATCAAACTAAAGAATTTTTGTCATCTCATTTTGATATGAAGGATCTCGGTGAGGCATCTTATGTTTTAGGCATTGAAATACACCGAGATAGGTCTAAAGGAGTCCGATGATTATCTCAGAAATCATATATTAGCAGAGTACTAGAAAGATATAATATGAATAAGTGCTCCATAACACCTGCTCCAATAGTTAAGGGCGATAAATTTGGATTATTTCAAAGCTTAAAAAATAAGTTAGAATCGAATCAGATGAAAATGGTACCATATGCTTCAGCTGTTGAAAGCCTAATGTATGCTCAAGTTTGTATGCATCCAGACTTAGCATTTGTTACCGGGATGCTTGACAGATTTCAGTCCAATCCAGGTTTAGACTACTGGAAGTCTGTGTTGACGGTTGTTAAGTACTAATTTCAACCGCCAACTATCATAATAATGAAAGTGCATCTAGCCTCCTAAGTGGGTTTTGGTGGTTAATAACAATTTGGTTAAGGGACTAATGTGTTTAATTGAGATGTGTGCAGGAGAATTAGTCCCTGGATGCTTAGTGTGCAGGTTTTGAGAAAGGAGAACCCTCAAACTTCAATTGCAAAAAGGAGAAAAGATTCGACGATGGTTTATAATAGTATTTTTCTTGAATCTTGAGTTTTAGGAAAAATCGTACTATTAAGAGGGGAAAAACTCATGCCATGAGATGATCTAAGTGCTCTTAGTTGGAATTTTTTTGAGAGAGAATTTTTGGAGTTGTTTTTGAAAATTACCCCTTCCCACAGCAGTGAAAGCCGATCGAAAGTTCCGGGGTTCAAAGCCGAAACTTCTAGACACCTTCACCTCGCAGCAAAATCCTGAGAACCAAGTGTTGGCCGGAACTTCTGGTAGTCCCAGACCGGAACTTCTGGACAGTGTTCCAGCTGAGTTTGTGAGTAACGGCTAAGTGCGCAAGCGTGTACCTATATATATCCCACCTTGTCCCCAGCTCACTTTTGGCCATCCAACTTTCGATTTTTCAGTTCCCTAGCATCTCCCATGGTGTTCTAGCTCATTTCAACTCAATTCTTGAGCCACATAACCAAATTTGTGAGAAGATTGAGTGTTTGGAGTGATTGTGAGAGTGAGAGAGTTAGGTGACTTGAGCACTTGGTGATTCTTGTAGGGCTTTGGAGTGGTGCCTATTACTCTTGGAGAGCAATCTCCTAGACGGTTAGGTGTCTCCCACGAGCTTCCGGAGAATTGTGGATTGGCCCGGGAAAGTTTGTGAAGGATCACCTCTCCTCCTCAAAGAAACGAGGTATGGATAGTGACAAACCAAGCTAATCTTTTGGAGGTTGTCTAGGTAGAGCAATTCATGTTTGTGGTTCACGCTAGAGGATCAAATTTGGATCTTTGTGGTCAATTTGGTCTCTAGGTAAGAACCTAGAAACATTGGAATTAAAGGCCGTAGACTTCTTCCTAGGGATTTGCTTGGTGAGGCAAGGGGTTGACTGAGACCCAACTCTACGGAGTTTCTCAACGGAGAGTAGGATTCTTTGAGTCCGAACTTCGGGTAAAAATCCTTGTGTCTCATGCATTATCCTTTTACCTCCTGCTACTTGTCTCTACTGCCTATGTGTTTTTTTCTGTTACTAGCAATAAACTTGTGTAGAAATTACTTAAATTTGTGTTCAGATCCTTTTAAGTCACAGAACACCGAAAGTTACGGGCTGTAACATCGGAAGTTCCGGACGGCTTGTGCGACCGGAAGTTTCGGGGTTCAAGTACCGGAAGTTTCGGTGCCTATGTGTGTTTTAACCGCTGCATTTTCGAGAAAATTTCAAGATCGCCTATTCACCTCCCCTCTAAGCGACATCAACGAGCCTTCAAATAAAAGGGAGAACTAGCATTTCTTACATGTATATCAATAATAAATAGTGTAGTTTCACTACACTAGAAGAACTAACATGGATGGAGAGAATACACACCATAGTGAAGAAGAAATGAGGTCGGCATGCAAGGAAACACACTTCCGGCGAATCACGTGCGAACACACAGATTGAGGGTCCACAAGTCAGCTCAAATCGACATAAAGTGGGCCAAATCACCAGGAACCGTCATAGGGGCCCACCTGTCATCTGCTGGTGAAAGGCGGTGGAGAAAGGCGGCGGTTAGGGTTCTCCGAACCGACCTTGCCTCCTCTCCTCTTGGCCCTCCACGTGACACTTCCTGGTTGGCTCCTAATGACGGTTGTAGGAGTTATCGACCTCCCCAACCATCATAAGCCACCTATAAATAGAGCTCACTCTCTTCGCTTGTAGCACACACCTCAAGGAGCAAATCTCTCTATATACTGTATTTCTATAGTATTAGTAACATAGGCTTAGAGTATCTTCGGTCCTATAGTCTTCTCAAAGATTGTGGTATGTCTTTAGTACTTTACTCTTCTTGTAAGACTATAGTTGAATTAATAGAATTATCTTTTTTATATTTTTGTGTTCATAATTCATATACTGCTTTAGAAGTTATATTCTTTATGAATAGGATGTACTTCATTTATATGCTTCACTTGAGGCTTGTCGATCTTTGGTAAGGTAATGGTCCAATGACCTTAATGGGTTGCTCTGGATCTAACTTGTCCATCCGAAGGGTGGGAGTTCCGGGGGAGTTAGTGATATTATTTACTAGCATAAGCATGGTGCTTAGGTTGGATAAATATCGTTGGATGCGGGTGCCCCATGGAAAGTGAGGTAGGTGGCAGGTGGCGACGACCATGTTCGTCCTTTGTATTCCTCCATGTTCGGGTATGACGTAAGAGTGCGTAAATGCCATAACCACGCTGGCAGACTAGCAAGGAGGGTCTCTCGGTAGTACCTGAGTGCCTAGAACTAAGACCTAGCGTTGTAAGCATGTACGTGTTAAATATATACAAAACATGAGTACTATAAAAATACAGTTGTATCATAGTTCTCTTATGTCCTTTTCCACTATACTAATTAATTAGAGGTGAATCTCCTGTGTGTGTCACACTACCCATTAATCATATTTATCCTAACTCATGTTTAGACTATGATGAGTTAATTATAGATTGATTAATGATGTATAAATTATATCTTTACACAGCCGCCTTCCCTGTAAAAATATAAATACGATACCTTGGGAATACTCATGAGTGAAATGCTACAGCGATATCCGTGCGCTTGTGGATTTATCTATGAACGTAAGAAATACCAGCAGTCTGTTAAACAGGTCTTGCGTTATTTGTAGGACACTAAGGATTACATGCTCACATATAAGAAGTCTGAAGAACTTGAAGTCCAAGGTTATTCAGATGCATACTTCGTGGGATGTGTAGACACTAAGAAATCCACATCAGGTTATATCTTCACTCTCGCAAGGGGAGCTATTTCATGGAAAAACTCAAAACAAACTTCAACTACATTGTTGACAATGCAGGCTAAATTTTTGGCATGTTATGAAGCAACGGGACATGCCGTATGGCTTAAGAATTTTATCCCAAGTCTAAGAGTGGTCAACAACATTTCTAGACCAATTACATTATACTACGATAATAAAGTTGTAGTATTCTATTCGAGTAACAACAAGTCGAGTGGTGTTGCCAAACACATTGACATTAAGTATCACGTTGTGAAAGATAGAATCCAGGATCAAACTATTAAGATTGAGCATATTAGTACTAAGTCCATGCTCGCGGGTCCGCTTACCAAAGGCTTACCTCCCAACTTATTTAAAGATCATGTAGCCGACATGGAAATAGTTGACTACCTTTGATTAAGACTAAGATCCTAAAAATAGAGGCATCAGTCTCAACTGTCTCCCATTAGAATTAGATAGGGTTCTTTCGAAGTCTTATAGTGAACTAGGAAATAAAGTCTTGGTGAGACATGATAACTGCCATGATGTGTTGCCTTAGAGAACTATTTTACTAAGAATTAACTCATTTGCCTCAAGATCAAGGGGAGAATGTTGAAAAAGTTATCTCTCGGCACGAAAGTAGGGAAAAAATCTCACTAGGGAGCAAATAAGAGCGGTATTTACTTCCTTATTTATGCGCATCGATTGATAGCACCAATTTCTCCTTTTGGATTGCCCCCGATGCCCACAGCGCCATATTAATAAGGGATGTCAATGTTGTGTTGTGGTGACGATTACTTCACAATCACTTTGTCCTCAAAAACCCTAATCTATCCTGATCTTAACCTAAGCGCTAGAGAGTGTTCGAAGGGCGGTTCTAGGTCAGTGCAGGTGGCGCCCCGAAGGATGACGCTATCCCATAGTTGATCACCGGTGACCCCTTCGGGATCAAGCCAGTGACCACTTCTACCGCACTACTACTACGACTTCTTCCACTCCAGTTCTAGCACAGATAAGAGTGATGGCTTCAAACAATGGTCAATTAAACTCCAATTCCGTATTAGGGTGATTTATAGGCTTAGCATATTATGTTTAAGTAGATCGCAAAATCTACAGTAACAGCTTGTTGATGAAAATTTATACTCCCGTCACTCAATGGAATGCAATCTAAGGGCATCAGCAATGTATAAGGACTAACTAGACCTTATGGTGGGTCCCATGTAAGTCCCACCGAAATATAACACCCTTTTCACAATGTATATGGAAAAGATGGCTGTTGGGTCCCACGTTTTACCCACCCAACTACTTTTTTTCTCTCCCCTTCCACTCCCTACTCTCCCAAAGCAACTACTCAGATCCACCAACAATGGCAGGGCAACGCTCATGCCCGTGGGAGTAGGCGGTGAGAGCAAGAGGAGGAAGCGAAAGCAGCGACATGCACGCCCGTGGGAGGAGGCGACAACGGTGGCGCCCACACAAGAAGGCCACGAAGACAGCGCGTGCGCTCGCGGGAGAAACTCGTCAACGGTGGCGACAGTGACCCGCTTACACCTGGCAGCTCTCTAGGACCTTAGACTGCCCTCAAAGACCAACACAAGTCTTTTCTACGTACTTTGTTCTCACTCATGCGCACCCGGGAATAACTTCCCGGTCGGTCACCCATCTCTAAATTGCTCCGAGCCAAGCACACTTAACCTCGAACTCGAAGTTATTTGGAGATGAGCTTCCAAAAAAGAAGTTGCAACTTGTTGGTATGACTATGCTTATCAATTCTATTAAACCTTGGGCCAGGATGTCACATACACCCCCCTCAAGAGACCCGACGTCCTCGTCGGTCAACCCCAGGCTAGGAACATTCCCTCTTGGCCACGTCCATGCATCCAACGTCGGCGCATGTGTCATGCCGTGTCCCCATAGAGCCCACACGCCATGCACACCATGCCCGCACAATTGACCCGCATGCGCCCGTGAAATCGTGAGAGTCGGCTCTGATACCAACTATAACGTCTCGCCCCGCAGGGTCGGGCCCACTTACACCTCACAGCTCTCTAGGATCTTAGACTGCCCTCACCAGTCTTTTCTACGCATTTTGTCCTCACTCATGCGCACCCGAGAAGAACTTCCTGGTCGGTCACTCATCCCTAAATTGCTTCGGGCCAAGCACATTTAACCTTGAACTCAAAGTTATTTCGAGATGAGCTTTCGAAAAAGAAGTTGCAACTTGTTGGTATGAGTATGCTTATCAATCCTATTAAGCCTTGGGCCAGGATGTCACACCCATCCCCATTGCAGCAAGCAATGGAATACACTGGAGAGAGAGAGGGGAGAGTTCAAGAAGAGGAATAAATAATTTGTTTTTTATTCCATATGGCCGGTCCTTAGGTGTAATGCTAGCTTATCCAAATGACCCCTATAAGGACCACTCCCATAGTGTATATGGATCTCTTACAGGGCTTAAGACCCCCCCTCTATTTCCATATTGTGGCCGCCCTAAGGAGTACAGCTCTTTCAACGACGAAGTGGATCAAATTACTTGGAAGCACACGCAACCCACAAGGAACACACGACGGCGTCTATTTACAAAGCACAATTCCTTAGATCCACCAGTACAAATTATAATATGATCATCTAGAAGTCTTGAGTGTTGAGAAAGTGCAATTTTTTTACTTGGTTGCACTGGTGATCCAAAACAGAGTGTAGGCGTCCATCACCTAACAACCCGCAGATGGCCGAACAACACCTACTACCCTCTATGTTGATATACCCTCGAGACAGAGCTACATCTACTGACAGTATTAATGTATGTATATGAAAAGAATATGTGAATGATGTCAGCTTGGACTTCCTAGGAGTAGATCAGGCCAACCAATTACCACACAACCACAATGATCCATGAATGGTGAACATGGCTAGCTACTAGCCCAGGGTACAAAAAAGACTTAGGTCAGTCTCAATGCAAGATTTTTCTTTTTGGTTTTCAAGACCATGAAATAAGCAATGAAACAGGTCTTCTTGTCAGTGAATATTTTCATCGCATAATTTTATGGGTTTAGCTTTTTTGTCTTACCGGTCCCATAGTTTCATGAAGCGACGAATAAGAAACAATCTATGAAACTAACGAAGGCTCTCAGTGTAGGTTTTACTCGGTTTCCAACGTTTTGGAAATAATGCTCTATAATTTCATCCCCATGAAACTTTTTCCCTCTCTCTCCTCCTCGTTTCATGCCAAAACTATAAATCTGCTGATGTGATATCTCATTTAATGGGTATGAAATACCTCATGAAACTCTATTAAGACTGCCATACATAACCTTATTTTAGTGACGTCATAGGATATTTGAAAGGAGCGAAACCCAAAAGTATTCAGGCAAAAAACTGGTGGCAACAAACGTGACATCAAAGATCGAAGAAGAGGCCCACATCTAGTAGAAACAAAAAGGCTCTATGAATTATTGCCTTGACATATATTTTGTTTTTAAAATCTATAGGCCTATACTTTTTTTACAATTTTTTATGCTTAAAATTGACACATTCTATCCGCCGGTTTGTTAAAAAATATACTAGCATATTAATGCATGTTAAATAAAGATGATCTCTTTTATGTACGTAAATCCACCGCAAAAACTTATATCAGGCTCAGCTGACCACAGATGATTGATGATGAATAAAACTCTATGATAATTATATGAGAACATAAACAAATAAATTAAATATATACTAAAAATTTGATTTAAAATGTTTCCTTAAAAATACCGATGAAAAGGATATTATAAAAATCATACGAGAACATGACCTTAACTTGGGTTTTCATATAATTTTTAGGCCAGAAATTATACAATGATTGAAAATATTTGTATATGCTGCCTATTAATACGGGTATGGAGTAGTTACATAGTAATTTGCAGTGTGTTCTTGAGTACAAGTTCCCAACTTTACCTTTCTCATTTTTCTCGCTCATGTTTACTAAATTGTTAAAAGAGCATATGTTTTGAGAAAATTATAAAAAATTGCTTTAAAAATCATATTAATATATTTTCTATGTTTATTTTAGATAATACTTTATTAATCATACGTTAATATATTATTTTCTTTTACGTGCAATAACTTCACCGATATCCGAACATAAACAATTAGGAACCATTGAAGCTGGCATTTATACAAATCAAATAAGTAACCTGCCTAATTGTTTTCTAGAAAACCTAACTGGTTTAGTGCGTGTATTGTAGAAGTAGAAAAAAAGATTACTTTCTAGCAACTTGCAACGACTCTTTAATGGCAAATGCTAATAACAAAATGAATAAAACCACTTCGACCTTTCACCTTAATTATGTAGTGAGTTCTCAATGTAAAATGGATGGCTAGCTACAGCCATGATCCATCACATGGCTAAAAGATATTCAATTTCAACTATAATTTTCTAACCATGTTGTACATTACTGCTATTCCCTTAGCAAGTTGACCTATAAACCAAGTGCATTCATGACTTCATGTTACCCCAGTGTGAGGCCCACTCTAAGTTCTTTCCCTCAACGATTAGCCCATATATAGTTTAGCCCATGAGCCTGTTTGGTTTAGGAACTAAAACTATTAGTCCTTTCAATTTAATATCTTTTAGTCCCTAAACATCCAAATAGAAGGGACTAAAAGAACTAAAATATCATTAGTCCATTAGTTCTTAATGGAGGTGCTAATAGGGACTAAAACAATTTTTCCCCGTATGCCCTCTCGCAGCGCGTTACCCCTCTCTCTCGTAGCTCTCTCTTTCTCCCTCAGCGCAAACTCGATCCTGATTGTCCCCCGCCGCCGCCGGTCTTTCGCCCCCTGCCGCCGTCGGTCGTTCGGCTCCCGCCGTCGTCGATCATTTGGCCCCCACCATCGTCGGTCGTTCGGCCCCCGTCGTCGTCGGTCGTTCAGCCGTCGCCGCCGCACGCTCTCTCGATCCAACGCTCCCTCAATCCCGTTTGTCCCCCGCCGCCACCGGTCCTTCGCCCCCGTCGCCGCTAGTCGTTCGCCCCCCCACCGTTGGTCGTTCGCCTCCCGCCATCGCCGGTCCTTCACCCCTGTCATCGCCGGTCATTCGCCCCCCGCCGCTGCACACTCTCTCGATCCAGCGCCCTCGATCATGTTTGTCCCCTCGCGCCGCCGGTCCTTCACCCCCCCTCCCACGCCGCCGCACGCTTTCCTTCTCTCCCGCACGCTCCCTCAATCCAAAAAATTACGCACCACTTGTCGCCGCCGTTTGTTCCCCCTGCTCCACCGGCGGTCGCTCGCCTCGCGCCCACCACGAATCAACCGAAGAAATGGCCGGCAACGACGACGAGCAGTATGATTTTTTCTCCCAACCTCGCACACATATAGGGGTAACATGGTCTTTGTTCAATGCAATTAATGAGTTTTAGTCTTTTTTAAGTCCCCGTAATCAAACAGTATGGGACTAAAAGAGACTAAAATTTTTAGTCCAGGGACTAATCTTTAGTCCCTGGACTAAAGATCCAAACATGCCCTAATTTAAGAGGACTAATTTGAGAGCTAAACTTTAGCCCTAACACCTTAAAAGATAATTAAGGAGGAATTTGATGGGTCTCGGAGCCGGCTGCTGATTGAAGGGCTTTTGCAAAGTCAAAATTAGGTTACAGAAAGATCCAAGCAGAGCCCACAATCTTCTCTAATATTGTGTCCTGTTTGTCCTTTGTTACCAAGTCCACACGTACGACCGCCTTAGTTACAGAAAACCTAACCGTTAGATTAGTTAGGGCAAAGTAGTACGGCGACACTTGCCCTTATTTATTGCTCTCAAGGCATTGGTTTGTTCAAAAAGAATTCTTATTGGTGAGAAGAAGATTCATCACTTAAATAGAAGAGATTAAAATTGCAGTCGTCCATGCCGATGTTCCATGTCTCCGGGGTGGGCTTGTGACGCATCTAGAACTAGACTAGCAGTACTATTAATACGCCGCGCTAACACTAAGACGCAACAATATTTTGATTAATAAATTATATTTATTAATTTTCATGTTTGTCAAATTAAATTTTATAACAAAATGCAAAATGTCATATTGTTTGAAAAAATTAATTTAAGATAATCAACTATATCTAATCACCTCAACAATATCTGAGGACAATACATGTCCACACATGGCGGGAAATAAATATAAAGACACGTTGTAGGATTATATCTTAACATCTATAATCTATAACTATCTATCGAAATGACTAAATGACTAGTTATTCTACAGAAAACCCTTTGAATTTTTTTAAATTAATAGCTAAATTTGCATGCCATGTGACGGGCCTGCCTGCATGTCCCAAGCCCAACAGACCAAACATCAAAGCGCTTGTCCGAACGAACATTCCATTTTTCCCAGCCTAAGAGCATCCCCAACAAATTCTCAAAAAACAATTCTCAAAAAAGCTCATTTAGAGAATTTCTAAAAAGTTTAGAGAATGAAATCAAAAATTGATACGGCAGATTCTCAAAATTGATTCTCTATTTTCCCTTTTTCAATCACAAAACTCGTGTTTGCATCAGTATTCTACATCCATAGCAGCTGAAAAATGAATAGGCTTAGAGATTTCACTATGCCTGAGTAGTAGCAGCACCGATTTTTTTACATACACGGGTGACTAAACCGAGTAGCCAACTGATGCAGGCGATGGCATGCGCCAAGATGCAGCGACAAGCTTTTTCGGCGAGATGTAGGATGGCAGCAGGCGGCGCAGGCACCAAACGACGCAAATATGTTTTTTTCGTGTAGGCCTCGCAGTAAAATAATTCTTACGGTGACATGAGCTATTTTAGAGAACCAAGACTTTATTCTCAGTTTTGAGCATGAGATTTTGATTTTAGAGAACCTATAATTTTTGAGATCCATATTGAGTCTCTGTTGGAGCTAGTTTTTTAAAGAAAATTCTCTAAAACGGAATTAGAGATTCATTTAGAAAACACTCTTGAAGATGCTCTAAGAGCCTACAACCTTGTACCACGTGTCCACGTATCTGCCCCGCGTACGTGCTCTTCTCCAGATCCATGGAGTGATTTGAACTGTACGTTAATTCAGATGCTTATCAACTGTAAATTCAAGTAATTCAACTATTATAGTTATTGTTGGTTATAGGCTGTGTTAACAATTGGTTTAATTAACCCAAAGAAAAATCACTACACAAGAATCAAAACTCAGCCTCACAACATCATTTGCTCTAAAAAGCAACCGTTATCAATTTTTAAATTTTTAAAAATAATTTTGGATATGATTTTATGGTTCAGCATTAATTAGAATCCAAACCTCACACATAGAAAAACACATAAAACATATCTATAACTATAAGATAATCTTAGTGTTTTCACCCAAAATTTTCATCCGCATGTCTATTTTGCATAAAACCCTTGAGTGTTTACAAAATTAACCCGCATTCCACCTGACTATTTTGCAGAAAACCCTTGAGTGTTTATAAAATTAACCCGCAGTCTATCTCGTTATTTTGCATAAAATCCCCTTGAGTGTTTATAAAATTAACTCGCAGGCCCAATACTTGAAATAGGCCACACGTGAAGACATAAAGAAAAATATAAATTGAAATTACATGAGACTTTAACTTTGAAATAATTATAATAAAATAAAATGATGCCCGTTGTAACTCACGGATATATTTACTAGTTTATTTTAAAAGCATTATAAAACCGAGTACATAGACATTGAAATATCAAGTATTGACATGGCATGTCAAAACTCATAAAAGCTAAGTTTTGTACACATTCAAAGTTGTTTCTCACACAATATCCCATATTCACTTGCTTTAATTGGAGCGAACATGATCCAAAATATACTTTGCTTAAGAAATAAGTTTTTATGCCCTGAAATTTTAAACAATATATTAAATTTGTTGACTTGACCTTTAAAACTTCAGTACCTATTTTGGATATTAAATTGATATAGTAGCTCATGTGAATGTTTCAACAAAATTTCTAAAAATAGATTGTAGTGAGGTACACAAAAGAATGTCAAATTACTGCAGATAAAAGGAGCATCCATATTGGTCTTTGCAATTCTAAATCATTGCTTGCATCGTCATGAAAGGGCAGTCATATTCTAATTTTGAGACAAAGAAAGTTATACCTGCAGAAGGGTGCTTATAGGCCACATAAGGGTCATAGGCCTACCAACTGCATTTCCATGAATCTGGTATAAAATAAGTGACAATCCATTTTCAGTTAAAAGAAACACATGGTGTTGAGAAACCATTATAAAATCAAATACAAATGCTATAAGTCATATACCTCAAGAACAACTGGTTGATTTTTTTATTGTAAAAGCAATCAACCAGGAAATAAAAGGCAAAGTTCATCGATCATTGAACCAATAATGTCTTACGTACTGAATCCGAATCCGCATTCTTGAAGTAGTCATGCTGCTTGGGCAGGATGCACTCTGGCATCACCGCCACCGCCTCCATGCCCAATCCATCCCCCAAATTTGAGTTAATCATAAACATATTATCTGATCATTTTAGACAAACGTGATGCCTAACCTGAAATTTGCCTTTGGTTTGTCCCTACATCAAGGTGAGTGCCACGCTGTGTCCAACCGATTGAGAAAACCTTGTAATTCACCCTCAAATTGCAGCTTAGTGTATAAATAAACTTCTTTACAAACTATCTTTTGAAGTAAAAAAATATGAATCGATGGCCAAGGTAATAAGAACATCAAAATGCAAATCTCACAGAAAAATGCTAACTACTTTGATGGTAGGGCAGCATCATATTTCAAAGAGTGACAAGCGTACCTTTTTACAACGTTAGTTTCCCAACTCATACTACTTGATAGTCCTGTACCTTTTAATCTAACAAATCTAGCATAATGGTGAAAATTTCCAAAGAGGAGAAGTAGAGTTTGATTATTCTCCAAAGACCAAGATAAAGTTTCATACTTATCAAATAATTAATGATCAAAAAATCACACGAGTTATCCATGCATTTGTTTTATTATCCTGATCCAGTAGTTAAAGGTTGTAAGTAGCATGCAAAAGAAAAAAACTGAAGCAAAAAAATGTTCTATAGGACTAAATTCCTCAAAGATTAAAAAATGTGTCTTGAACTCCTGATAAGGATACAAAGATCATTTTCGTTTTCATAAATTTCATTTACTCCATCTGCCTCCTCCCCTCCATTTTCTCTCCCTCGCCAATCGCCCCCACATTATGGATCCCAGCTTCCCCTATACATTGACTCTCCTCCCCCTCTTTCTCTCTCCCCTTCTCTTCTCCCTCTCGATCTCGACATACACACCCTGTTCTTGCAGTGCGCGAATTAACCACCTCGTTTCTTTCCTCATCTGCAAAGATCAAGCTCCACTGGACTGACGTACGAGGATGATGAGTTCTCCCTCCACTTGCGTCGTCTCCATTTCAAGAAGAGGAGATGCGCTGCAAGAAGAGCCTAATTAAGGCCACGCCGCCATTGGTGGTGGTGGTGACTGGTGAGCGCGTCGTCGTACCCCGTCCCCGTTGTTCTTCCTTCACCTGCACGCCGCCGGTCGTCGCCGTCTCTAGATCGGCCGGCGCCATGAGCCACTACACAATACTACATGCGCACATCAACTACAACACCCAGCCGCCCACGTCGCCGCTGCAGCTCCCGCTTCCCTACCTCCCGCCTCCTCCGCCGCCGCAGCCTCCATCGCTGCAGCTGCAGCCGCCGCCGCCGTTGCTGTCCCCTCCGGTGTCGTTTGACACGACGTTCCAAAGCAGGATCAGCCCTAGCATACTGCTCATCATCTTGATCTTGGCTGTCATCTTCTTTGTCTCCGGCCTGCTGCATCTCCTCGTCCGGTTCATCCTCCGCCCGGCGCCACGTGACGCCGGCGACGCCGACAGCGGCGAGGCGAACGTGACCGCCTTCCAGGGACAGCTCCAGCAGCTGTTCCACCTCCACGACGCCGGCGTGGACCAGTCTTTCATCGACACGCTGCCGGTGTTCCTCTACGGCGCCGTCGTCGGCGCCGGCAGGAAGGACCCGTTCGACTGCGCGGTCTGCCTCTGCGAGTTCGCCGATGACGACCGCCTCCGGCTCCTCCCCAAGTGCAGCCACGCCTTCCACGTCGACTGCATCGACACGTGGCTGTTGTCACACTCCACCTGCCCGCTCTGCCGCCGCAGCCTCCTCGCCGACTTCTCCCCCTACGGCGGCGGATGCAGCCCGCTGCTGTTCGTGCTCGAGTCCGGCTCGGAGGGTTCCATCTCTGATCGCCTCGAAGCGGCGTCGTCGGCTCATCTCAGCCTCGTCATGGAGCAAGAGGAAGAAGCAGAGCCGGAACAGAAGCGTGCAGAAATGGCTGAGAAGGCGGACGAGGTGGTCGTCTCCGTCAAGCTCGGCAAGTTCAGGAGCCAGGCCACCGAACCAAGCGGCGACGGCGGCGGCGGCTGCGCCAACCGCGAGCAAGACGTGAGGCGTTGCTACTCCATGGGAACGTACGAGTACGTCATGGACGAGAGCTCTCTGCTCCGCGTCGCCGTGAAGCCGCCGGCCAAGAAGCGTCCCACGGCGCAGATACCGGGGCACCGAGTCGCCATGTCGGAGTGCGACTGCCACTCCAAGCGGGAGAGCTTCCGCAGCCTCGACGCGCTGCCCAGCAAGCTTGCGCAGCCGAAGCCGCCCAAGGTGGAGAAGAAGGAGAGCTTCTCGTTCTCCAAGATATGGATGCGCGGCGCGCCGCGGAGGAAGGACGGCACCGCGCCGTCTGCCGGCGCGTCCTCCCGGCGCGCGTCGTCGTTCCGGCTCTCCTCCGTGCTGCAGCGCGCGGCAAGCGACGTCGGGGCGCCGAAGCCGCTGCGCCCGGACGTCGTGAGCCCCGTCACCGAGTCGGAGTACAACGTGTCGGCGTGGGACAAGAGCGAGAAGAGCGCGAGCGGCAGCGTCGCGGACTGGGACCTCGAGTCCGCCTCCGCCACCGCGGCCGTGGCCGCCGTCTCCGGCGCAGGCAACGGGCTCAGCTCGAGGGCCGACGAGGCGCCGTCGTTCGCGCGGCGGACGCTGCTGTGGATCCGAGGCCACGTGTGAATGATCCACCCATCCATCCATTGATCCGTGGATGCTATCTCGTTCATGTGCATTTTCGCCATTAGATTGATTAATTCATTCACGCGGAGAGTTGAGTGGAATCGAAGAAATTCACGAGAAATTTGTGGTGAACGATCGGTGAAGTGAATACACGGTAAAGAATTTTACTATATGTTGCAGAGCATTGCAAATCTTGTGTCATTTTGTGTAGTTTGTATTTTGGCTTTTACTTGTTTCTACTGTACATTGCTCCCGCAGCAAGGGTTTCTTCAGGTTCAGGGTAACTTCTGGTCTGAAACCGAAACATCACAAAAATTCGAAATGTAAACATCAATTTGATCCAAACAAATTCTCACTAGGGCAATCTCAGCGCGAAGAATTGCTCAACATTGACAACCGAAGCAATTTTGTTCCATTTGACTTTCGCTCTGTTCAATCTGGAGCATAAATTCGTCCGGATCTAGCGACGCAGGAGGTTCAGAGATTTGAAAAACAAATTTGAAAGAAAGCATAGCCACTGCTCACTGCTCCTACTACACATCACATTTAACCCTTGGCTTGTTGAATTGAAGAACGCTGCCATCATTGCCGCCATGAATGCCTGAGACAGTTAGTAGGTCTACTTCTGTGCTACTCCACCTCCATAACTTCTCGGCTCCTAACGAGTTAATATGTCTACTGTTCGCATTCGAATGCAGTGCCTTGGTTGTTCATCCATCGTACAGGCGCCATTCCAGATTTTGTGAGGGAAATCATTTCAAAATTGTATCAGACCGAAGAAAGGGCGTACTTGAAAATTATAGAACTTGTTAATTTGAGCATAACATACACTACTACTTACTGAGAGAAAAATGAACTCTATACGAGGTTGTTGCTGGATTAATTTGTTCTACGAGTACATTATTAGTGGTGGAGTAGTACTCATTAAAATTATCAGCTTAAATAAATTAGTACTACCCCTTAAAACATGGATAGCTGAAGATTTTCGGGGCTCCATCGGTTGGCCTAACAAGATAAAACCAAAATTTTGAATTTTCAAACTAAATTTTCAAGTTAATTTTAAGATATTTTAACTTATTTTGTAATTGGCTTTTAAGTCTAAAAACGTATATAAAAAAATTTACATATAAATTAATTTTTATTCTTTAATAAATCGTTTTGATTTATTGAAAAAATATGAGACAACTGATGAAGCTGCTAAGCTAGACCGAAGATTAAATTACGGGTCAATGCTTAGACTGCAAAAGAAGCTATAGTTGACCTCTCAGCAATTGCATATATTTAAATATTTGAATAAACAATTAGCACGGGTACTTTCTTTCATGACACTAACCATTTGTGTTTTTTTTTGTTTTGGTTTCAATCATTTGGTCTCGAGGGCCAATGTGCTGTCTTCTTGGCATAATAAACGAAGCCCGTTAACTATAGCAGGAGCACAGCACTTCACCCCAAACCGCGTAGAACTTCGGGACAAGTGCTGCGTGAAATCTTCCGGAAAGGCCAGTTCCCTAGTGCACTTCCAGAACAAGATTACATATAGACATGTAGCGCTACACTTGTTTATGCTTTTCCACCGCTCGATTTCATGAAACCGCTGACGGTCGGTTTGTGAAAAATTGATCGGTTTTAACCGGTTTTCATACAACGTTAATCCAAAGCAGTCAGTTTTACCAATTTTCGATCGGTTTTCAATAAACTGGTTGTAAGTGGTTTTTGCTACTTTAGAAACGAAAAGGCAAACCGTGATCAGTTCTTCAGAGTTTTGCTCACCGCATTCAGGAGAATTGCAAACCCGAAATGGTAACCCAACAAAAAGAAAGCTTCAAGCAGAGTAGTAGATGACAAGTAACATGTTCAAAAAGTTGTTTAATCAGGCCTAGAAAATTATGCTCTCATTACATCATAATCCAAATATTGCTCAACTAAGATATGTGTGAGGGCTTGAACGACTAAACAGCAGAAAATGTGTTAGATCAGTTTAAAGTGTCCGTCCATGGGATCACTGGATAGACATGTACAGGACCTCAAGTCTCTCAAGAAGTTGCTAGACAGAGGTTGTGTCAAAGCAAAAGCATCACTGACACTCCATAGTCCACATATCAGTTAAATGATCATGAAAAAGTACCAAGTCCTTTGAAGTTTGGAGTCATCATCAAGTGAATCTTGTAAATTAAACATGCCCTGTATGCGAGTTCCATATGTTGTGAAAATCAACTGAAAATCTTTTCCATAGACACGTCTGATTTATTTTTCAAATGATACATTGTTTACTCATGCTAATGGTCATCCTCAGATGATGTAGGAGTAGCTGATAGCTCATCAATTCATTTGCTCTACTTTCTTCTATTGGTAGCTGCACTCCTGCAAGGACACTACTAGGACAGGGAGGGCAGAGATCAACCACTCTGTATTGATGAGTAAAGGAATATTGCTTAACTGGCAAGTTAATTGCAGATATAAGTGGTTATTTAGTCCAACAAGTAACAACTACTGCTGTTTATCTGATACTTTGGCAGGAAAGGTACCGTAGAACATCTATTTAGAATGACTTAACACCATTTCTATTTAGAGGAGCCGAAACTTCGATGGATATCATATCCCCAAAAAAAAGGGAATGGCCTGCAGACCGTGTAAACTGTAAAACAGATTTCTATAGAAAGCTAATACTAGTAGTTAAACGTGTTCTCATTGCAGTGTTGTACTCCCCTACCAGTTACCACCTCTGTTCTGACGTTGTTTTGGACATCGATACGATCTCCGGTACACATATTTTATCATCACCTTTCCAAACTATATATTTATAAAAAAACTAAAAACATAATTACAAGAAAGTGCTTTAAGATTTTGAGTTTGACTGCATGCATTATAGGACAGATCTTTTTTAGAATGGAGGCGTTAAAAAGTTTCTTCTTCTAATACAGTCCTTTGTAATTTGTTGCAAAAATATAATCCCGATTAATCTCCTTTTTTAGAGCACAACAGTTTTATGTTTTGAGAAGGTAAGCATTTTAGTAGAAACTACTAGCATATGCAAGGGAAAATTCCACTGTAAGGCCCTCTTTATGGCCCATAATACTGGTCATTTTAAAGCCCATTTCAACTGGGCTCTTCTTCTTTTTCTAAATAGCACCTAAAGACTTGTTTAGCATCGTTCAAATCTAAATAGCACCTAAAGACTTGTTTAGCATCGTTCAAATCTCAGCCCAGGCATGGAAATGGCCCAATTTGGACCATGAAGAACGAGACAACAAGGCCATCTCAAATCCATCTCTTCCGACCTGGTGGGCCATCCGGCGATCAGTGCACCTAGGCCATCTTCATGTTCCGAAGTTTTCTCGTGTGCCAGCCCGCAATCGTTTTGGTCCTGTTGGCCATTTATTCGTGTATGGAATAAGTTCACTTTGGTCCTTCAATTTAACGTCCAATCCGATTTTCGTCCTTTGGTCGCAAAACCAGGTTCGACGGGTCCCTCAACTTACGAAACCGTTTAAATGAGGTCCCTCGACAGTATTGTGTCCTGTTTTAGCTGAGGTGGGGCTTACATGGCCCGTGGGACCCACATGTCGGTTGTGCACACAAATAATAAAAAATGGTGGGCTTATGTGGACCCACACGTCATCCTCACTATCCTCTTCTCTCTATCATGTCTCTCCCTCTTCTCTCTCTAGCTGGCGGAGTGGGATGGGCAGCGGCCGGAGCGGGCAACGGCAGGGCGGAGCGACGACAGAGCAGAGGGACTGTCGATGTCGTGGGTCGACACGCAGGGATCCTGGGGATCCCTTTTTGGTTCGGCACGGGGAGCGATGTATCCTGACTCAAACTCGTATATAAAGAATGGAATAATGCAAATGAGGCGGGAATTTATACAGGTTCGGGCCACCAGCGCGGTGTAACACTCTACTCCTGTGTGTATGTAATATATGGGGGAGGTAGCAAGAACAACGAGAGTGTTCCTCTCCCTTAGACTTTGTGATGGATGGGGGATTTCTACAGACTAGTTGGGGGGACTCAACCTAGGGCGAAATTTGAAGGAACTCCGCTCTATTTTTTCGAACAGAACAGAACCCTTTTTATGAATGACTTGGGTCTCCTTTTATAGAACAAGGAAACACCACAGTAGTCCTAGCTTTTCTCTATTTCACTCCTCGTGAGAGAGTGGTTTTGCTTTGTCTTATCGGAGAAGTCATTCCATTCCTACTCCTCCCTGTTCGCCGCGTCATAGACGGTGGAAAAAGTGCGGTCATCGTGATGGCCATGCTACTAACGTGATGATGGTTAGCCTACCCCCTCCGATGGGTCCCACCGGTCGGCGGCCCGTTCCATAGGGGGTGTAGGCGTCATGCTTCCTGCGCTCGCACTCTCTCTCCCACGCAACCGCCCAGTGCATTAAATGCGACTGGACAGGGCGTGAGGAGGGCGTGCGCGGAGTGGGTGCGAGGCCATACCGCGGTCTTAGTCAAGGACTTTTAGCCCCCCTTTTGCCTCGTAATAGGCAAAAGGGGGTGATGATGGGGGCAGCTCATAGCCGCGCCTCACATCGCATTGAATGCGGCGGGGCAGGCGCTCAGCTTTCCCCTGTTTGAGCATTGAATGAGTTGGTTGGCGTTGGGTTCACCCTCTCTCGAGAGGTGCGGGATGGAGGGTGAGGGTCAGGAGATCCGGACCCTCCGACCAGTCCGGAGATCCGGACCGCGCCGTCTGGAAGCATGATGGCCTTTGGGCAGCCTCCGGGCCAGCCCCTTCAGGGGCGGCCACGTGGCCGCCCGTGGCCGAGACTTGCCTAGCCTTTCAGGGCATAACTTTGGCGCTCCTTGATGGGCAGGGGTGCCTTCCTTTTTCTTAAATGCCACGCCGACGACATACCCCCGGGCCCATATCACCGACAGTAGCCCCCGGCGTTGACCGGGGCCGAGCCAGGCTCGGGCGCGGTTGACGCCATTTCCTTGAGCGTGTGGGCCCAGGTATTTGCTGTGGCAGGTGGCCGATACGCGTCGACTGATGTCGCACCTGGCCAGGCCTTTACTTAGGACGGGAGGCGAGTTCGTCTGGGCCGCGTGCACGGGGGCCCATTCAAACCGCCTAGCACTCTCCGCCCCGCGTAGTGCGCCTGAGAGGCGTGGAGCCCCAGGCGGCGCGAAATCCGAATGGCGCGGGAACCCAAGGAGATGCGAAAATCGAAAGGGCGCGGAGATGAAGGGGCGCGGAGATGAGGGGGCGCTTCGTGCGGTAGTGGGGCGATTTTAATGCCGTAGAATCTGAGGGGGCGGTGGCAACTTACAAAACCAAATCCGCATGGAAGGGGACTGGTTTCTATGCTTTCCACTGCCGTCTCCTCTCATCGCCACTCGCCCTTCGTCTACCTAGCACCTCCTGCTTCTTTCGCTTCCTTTCTTCCACCTTCGGCTTTCCCCTTCTGCGCTTTCGCCTCCCCTCCGCAATGGGCTGCGATTCACCTCTGTAGCCGGGGAGTGTGCTCCCCAAGTCTTTGGTGCGCAATGCGGAGGCTCGCAGCCTCTTCAACAAATTCTTGCCGAAGGGCACACGCAGCGGCGGCGACATCCCGGAGGAGCGGCCTCCCCACAGGATGGTGTTCTTCGCCTCCTTCGTCATGGTTGGGCTGGTGCCGCTATTCTCCCGCTTCTTCCTCGACGTCTTGGAGTTCTACGACCTCCGGTTGCACCACCTCACCCCCAACGCCGTCTTCTACCTCGCCGTGTTCGCCCACACCTGCGAGATGTTCGTGGGGGTGAGGCTTTCTCTCCACCTCTTTCAGCAGTTCTTCCGGATATGCCGGGCTGGCTCCCCCGGCGTGGTGGGGTACATGGCAATCCAACCGCGAACGACCGGCAATCGGGACTCCTTCATCGACATCCACCTCGCTCAAGGTGGGAGAACCGGAGGGCGTTCGGTTCTACACCGCCAGGACCACCCCCGCCTCTTCTTGCCGACGGGGATCCCAGTGAACCAGAGGAACTCGGGGGCGCGCCCACGAGCCGGGAGGAAGCTGGACGGGGTGCTGGACCGGATCTGCTACCTCCGGCGGGGGGGCCTGTCCAGCCACGCGGTCTTCCGCGACTTCCTGATGAGGCGCATAGCGCCGTTGCAGGAGAGGCCGCGCCCCGCCTACATGTATACGGGCCCCAACGACGACATGCGGACCTTCGCGGCGCCGTCTTCGATCGGGACGAGAGGGACCTCCGGACCCTAGTCCGCCGCCTCGGCATCGCGGAGATGGACTGGCGCAGCTCCCGCCCGGTTGGTGCCATCGTGTCGACTCCGCGCGCCGGAGATCCCGCACCCGCCGCAGTTGTGGGTGACGGTGTGGGCTCCTCGTCGGCCGCGCCGAGGCCGCACCGGGGCTGCTCCAAGGGCTGTTCCGAGGGGCGAAGGCGGAGGCGACGACAACGACCCCGACGATCACATCCCGATCAGCGGTTGAGCCGCCGAGGTCCGGGCGAGGCGATCCGGGGCCCGGATCCCAAAGGGAAAAGGAAGAGGCCGAGGAGGACCCCTCTCCTCCCCCTTCTCCACCACGAGGTGGCGGAGCGAGCGCGCCGCCCCCACAGCCGGGCCCGCGGGCGCGGGCCCATCCCCGGGAGCCACCACGCCGAGGGCCAGGCCGGCCACAACGGCAGCGACAACGACGGCGGGGGATGCCCGGGGCGCGTCCCCACTGAGTGCGCCGGCAGCGGTGGAGGCCCAGGGCACATCCCCGGCGAGCGCACCGGCGGCGGGGTCTGTCAGCGGGACTCCTGCGTCAGGGGACGCGGCGGGCGAGAGCCCGGCGAGTCCTCCGGGCCGCCCTACGAAGAAGAAGCGGGCCATCTCAGGGATCTCCTGGGAGTTCAACTCCGCCCGCAGGTACGCCTTGCCGATGTGTGAATGCCTATCAGGATCTTGCTCCTTTGTCTCTCGTTTTTTGATTTTTTTGTTGCGATTTTGTTTTGTTTTTAGCCGCGAGCACAGCATTTTCGTCCAAGGGTTGTCCCTGGCGGTTCGCCTCGGGCTCGGAGGAGGTCCCACAGGAGAGGTCCGGGGCGCCCGAACCCCCAGGGTCTGGGTCGCCCTTCGGCTCGGTCCCGATCCGGCGGGATCCGGGAGGGCCCACCAAGTGGCGGAGCGCCGGCCGCCCATGAAGGGCAGGCCGTGGGCGGCGCCGGCGAGGGGGGGCGGAGGACGGCGGAGAGCAACCTCGGGGTCCCTCCACGGCAACCATCGTCGCCGCCACTGGCAGCTCGTGCCCGCGCCACATTCGGCGGCGCCATCTCCCCGCCGGCCGCCATTGATCCCGCGCGCAGCCGCGGCCGCAAGCCCCCAAGGCAAGAAGCGGGCAGCGCCGGCCGCGGGGGATCTCCGGTGGCTCGGCCGGCACAGGCGGCCGATCCCGGGCCGGGCTCCGACTCCGAGTCTGGGGTCGCCCGGTCCGGGTTCGCGGCCGCTTTGGATACGGAGCCCCTCGTTCGGTCGCAGGAGCGGGCGAGGGAGGTCGTCGCTAGGGCGCTGGAGGCGGCCAACGCCATCTCCCTGGAGGGGCTTCGGGCCCAAGTACAGGCCTTGGCCGCCAGGAGATTGAGGTGGCGCGGCGGAGGCCGAGGTCGAGGAGGGCCGTCGGGCCGGCGGCCACGGCGAGGCGGAGGGCCTCATCCGCAGCGGAGCCGGCGGAGATCGAGCGGCGCAGAGGAGCTCGGCAGGTGTTTTAAGACACCGTATCGAGCGGCACACCGCCGACCTCTCGCGAGCGTGCTGCCGCCGCCGTCGAGGAGAGGGTGCGCACCACCGCCGGCGCTCCCTCCGCGACCTCAGGGAACGCGCCCGGGGCCTCGACGAGCGCGAGCGCACCTTGTGCGACGCTGAGGCCGCCACTGCCGGCGCCGACGCTGACCTCCAGGCCCGCGAGGCCGGCCTGGCGGAGCGGGAGAGGGCCCTTGAGGCGGAGTGGCGGGCGGTTGAGAGCCGGGAGGCCGCCGTTGCCAAGGCCGAAGAGGACTCCGCCACGCGGGAGGCCAATGTGCTGGCCCAGGAGAAGGCCGTCGCCGAGCACGAGGTTGCCGTGGAGGGTCGAGAGGTAGCGGTGGTGGAAGCCCAGAAGAGGCCTCCCGTGCCTCGAGGGCGTGTGGGATGCGAGCAACCGCGTCGCCGCCTCGGGCCACCGGCAGGACGAGCTGGAGCGCTGGGAGCAGGAGCTGGCCACCCGGGAGCAGATGGTTATGGACGCGCAGGCGCAGCTGCGGGGCCAGGGCCGGAACTGGAGGAGGCGCGCCGTCGAGTCTCGGATCTGGAGCGCATCCTGCGCCTAGGAATCCAGGGCCTGGCTTCGTCCGTCGGGCGCCTTCGGGAGGCGGCTCGCGGAGTGGGGGTGAACCGTACCCCCCCAGCATCCCTACCTTGGCGGGATTGGCCACATATATCGACGATCTGGCCGCGGGGATACAGAGGGTGCTGGATGAGGTCGACGAAGTAGCGAAGGAGTCATCGTATGACTTATCCCGCAAGGTCGCGTCCCTCATCCTGGCGAGCTACCAAGCCCGCGACCCCAACTTCGATCCCTACATCCCCACCGAGGACTTCCCCGAAGGCACCGAGGAGGCCGCCCGCCGTCGCATCCAAGACGCCGTCGACTCCATCATGATCGGCTTCGACGGCACCTCGGCGGCCTTCCAGCTCGCCCTCCGCGAGGACTCACCGGACGCCGACTCCCCGGTGGAAGCTCCCAGCGATCCGCCGGCCACCTAGGGCTCTCTTGCCTCGGCTTGTATCTGTATTTATGTAAAAAGATATTTATGTATTGTTTATAAAGTTATTGAACTTGCCCTTACTTGTGCTGCAACAGCTCATCGTGGCTGCTTTTGTTACTTTGTGTATGTTGGGAGCCCCCGGCCAACTTAGCGCGCACGTAGTGGCGGTTGGTTGGCCCAAGCCCATGTATATTAGCTTCCCTGCAATTGGTAGCTTAAGACTTTAGTTATTACGATAATGTGATGGTGTTGTTCTCCCCCGTGATTTGTCCCATGCCGCTGGGGGGCTGTTCCGGGCAGCATGCACTGGCCGTTGGCTAGTGCCTTTGTCGGGGTTCTGGGTAGGAGCGATGGCATAAAAGGCGCGAGGGCGGCGGCAACGGGCGGGACAGGCGTGTGTCATTCGCACCCGAACCCCGGGCGTTGATCGCCCAGCGTGGTAGTATGCAGCATCGCTGTACCCTCGACACCCTTAGGGCTCTCAGGCTAAGGCGGGCAAGGCCGAGGAACTTATCGGAAAGCCGCGTCCAGAGCACATGCTCGAGCACATGAGGGGAAAACACACTGTAATAGGTATTTACAAGGGAAACATATGAAACATGATAACAAACGCATTGCTCATGCCACCGGGGGCAGTGGATGAACTTGTATGCATGTCTCCGCACACCATGCGGCTTATGGGTAGAACCTGCGCAGGTGGGAAATATTCCACGGGTTCAGCAACGGAGTGCCGTCCTTTGTGGCTAGGCGGACTACTCCCGGACGCGGGGTGCCGATAATTTTGTATGGCCCTTCCCACATCGGGGACAGCTTGCTTAGGCCTGCGCGTGTTTGGACACGGCGCAGGACCAGGTCATTGACTTGCAGCGCTCGGGGGCTTACTTTGCTTTGATGGTAGCGGCGGAGGCTCTGTTGGTAGCGGGCCGCGCGAAGCGCTGCTCGGCGCCGCCTCTCCTCCAGGTAATCCAGGTCGTCTCGACACCTCTGCTCTTGATCCGCTTCGGTGTATAATGTGGCTCGAGGCGATCCCAGGGTGAGCTCGGAAGGCAAGACCGCCTCGGCTCCATACACCGAAAAGAAAGGTGTTTCCCCGGTGGCGCGGCTCGGGGTTGTCCGATTGGCCCAAAGGACCGCGGGCAGCTCGTCAGTCCCCGAGTCCCCATGTTTTTTGAGTACGTTGTAGGTCTTGGTCTTGAGGCCTTTTAATATTTCTGCGTTTGCACGCTCGGCCTGACCGTTGCTTTGGGCGTGGGCGGGCGAGGCGAAACAGAGCTTGATGCCCATGTCGTCACAATACTCGCCGAACAGCTCACTCGTGAACTGGGTGCCGTTGTCGGTGATGAGCCTGTTGGGGACCCCGAACCTTG
The DNA here is from genome assembly GCA_019925245.2 of Oryza australiensis. Classification (NCBI taxonomy): domain Eukaryota; kingdom Viridiplantae; phylum Streptophyta; class Magnoliopsida; order Poales; family Poaceae; genus Oryza; species Oryza australiensis. Next base: position 844,114 of record JAIFGZ020000439.1, on the reverse strand, counting down.
CCGTGATGCCTCTCATGAACCGCACAGCTGAATGTTTGTCGATGACGCTGACTGGATAGGCCTCCGGCCACTTGGTGAACTTGTCGATGGCGACATACAGGAACTTGCACCCACCCCGCGCCGCTTGAATGGGCTCAGATGTCCAATGCACCACAAATGGCCATGAGAGCGGGATGGTTTGAAGTGCCGGGCCGCAGTGCGTCGCTGGCGTGGAATTGACATGCTCGGCACCGCCGCACGAGGTTTGTTGCATCCTCCAGCGCGGTGGGCCAATAGAATCCCAGGCGGAATGCTTTTCCCACCAAGGTTCGGGAGGCTGAATGTGCGCCGCATTCACCTTCATGGATCTCGGCAAGGAGCTCGAGACCCTGTTCCCGAGCAATGCATTTCATGAGCACTCCGTTGGCACCGCGTCGGTAGAGTGTCCCATCTACCAACGCATACCTCTTGGAGGTCCGGGCGATGCGTTCGCCTTCCTCACGTTGCTCGGGCAATGACGCGTCTTCTAGGTACGCCCGGATTTCCAAAATCCAAGCCACCTGGCGCATGATGTCGGTCTCAGTGGGGCCAGGCTGTGGCTGGCCCATCGAGTCCGGGGCGTCGGGACCGGCCGATTCCTACCTCCGGGGCGGTTCGGGGCGCGCCGACGGCTCTGTGAGACTTTCCTCAAAGGCACCTGGCGGGGCTGGGGCTCGCACGGATGCGATTCTTGATAGCTCGTCCGCCAGGGAGTTGTCTCTTCTAGGAATGTGGCGTAGCTCGAGGCCATCGAAATGGCGCTCCATACGCCGCACTTCCTTGACATAGGCTTCCATTTGGGGTCTGTGCATTGGTATTTCTTGGAGACCTGGTTTACCACCAGTTGGGAATCCCCAAGGACCAGCAGACGGCGGATACCCACGCATGCTGCTGCCCGTAACCCCGCCAGGAGCCCCTCGTATTCGGCCATGTTGTTGGTTGCTCGGAAATCGATCCGGACGATGTACCGAAGCACGTCGCCCGTTGGGGAAGTTAGCACCACGCCTGCTCCGGCTCCGTGCAAGGTGAGTGAACCGTCAAAGTTCATCACCCAGTGCGCGGCTCCTTGGCCGCGATCCTCCGCGCTCTCGGGTTCCCCGGGGGTGGATCGCTTCCGGTTGTTGGTGTCCATTCCGCCACGAAATCAGCCAGAGCTTGGCTCTTGATTGCGTGTCGGGCTTCGAAGTGTAGGTCGAATTCCGACAACTCGATGGCCCATTTGACTACACGTCCCGTGCCCTCTCGGTTATGCAGGATTTGTCCGAGAGGGTAGGACGTGACCACCGTTACCCGGTGCGCTTGGAAATAATGACGCAACTTCCTGGAGGCCATAAGTAGAGCGTATAGCATTTTCTGGGCCTGCGGGTAACGTGTCTTCGCGTCACGTAGCGCCTCGCTGACGAAGTAGACCGGCCGCTGCACCTTGGTGCGGGCCTTGGCTACCTTGCTAGGGGCGGCTGGTTCGGGTACACCAGGGAGGGTTACCTCGGTGTTCGGGGCCTCCGAGCCATCGCCTCCTCCGGGGCCCTCAGGGCCAATCTGGGTGGAGGGGGCTTCGGGTGCTCCCGGACTAGGGGGCCGGGCGGCTCCCTGAGGCTCGGGGGGCCGAGGGTCACCTCCGGGTTCGGGCGCCTCCTTGGCCAACTCCGTTCCGGGGCTTCCTGCCACAGGTGCTTCGGGGCGGGTCATCTCGGTGTCCGGTTTCTGAGCCATCGCCTCCACCGGGCCGTCAAGGCCACTGCTGGTTGGAGGGGCTTCAGTGCTCCTGACTAGGGGCCGGTTGCTCCCTCGAGGCTCGGGGGCCAAGGGCCACCCCGGCTCGGCACTTCCTCGGCCGGCTCCATTCCGAGGTCTCCTGCCTCCGGTTTTGACAGGCCTGGGGGCGACTGAGAGACTAGCTCGTCGTCGCGCTCCACAACCAAGGCCGCACTAATCACTTGGGGGGTCGCCGCCAAATATAAAAGGAGGGGCTCCCCTTCCCGAGGCGCCACCAGTACAGGCGGCGAGGAGAGGTAGCGCTTGAGCTCATCCAAGGCTTTCTCCGCCTCGTCCGTCCAAGTGAAGGGGCCAGCTCGTTTTAGCAATTTAAATAAGGGAAGCGCCCGCTCTCCTAACCTGGATATGAAGCGACTCAGGGCGGCTACACAGCCCGTGAGCCTCTGTACGTCCTTGAGCTTTCTAGGGGGGTGCATCTCCTCTATTGCTCTTATTTTATTGGGGTTGGCCTCGATGCCTCGGGCAGAGACCAAGAACCCTAATAGCTTGCCGGCAGGTACCCCAAACACGCATTTTTCCGGGTTTAGTTTCATGCGGAAAGACCGGAGGTTATTGAATGTCTCGGCCAAATCTGGGAGCAAAGTTCTTCGGTCCCGAGATGTGACTACGAGATCATCAACATATGCCTCAACATTGCGCCCTATTTGGTCCTTTAACGTGATGTGGATACCACGTTGAAAGGTGGACATGGCGTTTTTTAAACCAAAGGGCATAGACATGTAGCAAAAAGTACCCACAGGAGTGATAAATGAAGTTTTCTCCTCATCCTCTACAGCCATGCGAAATTGATGATAGCCAGAGTATGCATCTTGGAAGCATAAAAGGTCGCACCCCGCAGTGGAGTCGACTATCTGGTCTATTCGGGGTAGAGGATAGGGGTCTTTGGGACATGCCTTGTTGAGGTCGGTGTAGTCGATGCACATGCGCAGCTTGTGGTTGGCCTTCGGGACGACCACCGGGTTTGCCAACCACTCCGGGTGCAGCACCTCCCGGATGAAGCCGGCCTCCTGGAGTCGTGCCACCTCTTCGCGGATGAACGCCTGCCGCTCCGGGGCCTGTCGCCTCACCTTTTGCCGGACCGGGCGTGCGTCCGGTCGTACTGCGAGTCGGTGCTCGATCACCTCCCTGGGGACCCCGGGCATGTCCGACGGCTTCCAAGCAAACACGTCGGTATTCGCCCGCAGGAAGGAGACGAGCGCGTCTTCCTATTTGGGATCCAAACCGCCACCAATGTTGGCGGTCTTGGACGGGTCGTCGCCCAAACGGATAGACTTAATCACCACCTCATCGGCAGAGGTGATGTGTTGCTTCGGGGCCCGGGAACCCGACGACTCCTCTTGGGGGTTCGACGCGGTCGGCCGCCGCAATGTCGTCCACGCGCGCCTCCGCGCAGTCTAGCGCGGTTTTGACGTCAGCGTGGACGGTGATGGGGCCTCCGGGGCCCGACATCTTGAGCTGGCGGTAGGCGTAATGCCTAGCCGCCATGAACTTCACCAACGCCGGCCTCCCCAGCACGGCGTTGTAGGGCAGATTAAGATCCGCCACATCGAAGTGGGGGCCCCGAAGGTGACCGGCAGGGCGATCTGCCCGAGGGGCCACACCTTTCCGGGCGTCACCCCAATAATGGGGTGAGAAGGCCCGAGCACCATTCTCGGGGCCTTGATTGCCTTAAAGGCCTTCGGGGATAGCACGTTGAGGGCCGCACCTCCGTCAATTAAGACTCGGGCGACCTTGACGTTGCAGATGGTGGGGAAGGTCACGAGGGCCAAATGGCCGCTACGCGCGACACTTCCTGGGTGGTCGGTCTGGTCAAAGGTGATGAGCACCTCTGCCCAGCGCGACCTCCGGGCCGCCTCGTGAGACGGCACGGCTGTGAGGAGCTCGCGTCTCATGGACTTGAAGCTCCGGCGGGACATTTGGGCGCCCGTGTCGCCGTCAATGGTGGCGACGACATGCTGGGGATCTTGGTAGTCCAGGTCATCGTCGTCGTTCCCGGCGGGGGCCGTATCCTTGGCCTCCTCTCGCCGGTTGCTCGGGCGCTCTGCCAGTGCCTTGCCCTTGCGGCGGATCTCTTTCTCGTTCTCCCTCCGCTCCTGCTCATACTTTTGCACTCGCTCGGCCAGATTTTTGACCGAACGGCACTCAGAGAGGTCGTGGTGGGAGGTTTGGTGCACCATGCACCATTTGTCCCCGGCCCGACCCTAGGGGCGAGGGTCCGGGGACCGCCTGCGGTTACCCACGGGCTTGCCCTTCCGCGAGGGCTTCTCGGCTCCGTCGGTGGCGAGGACGTGGCCCTCCTCGCCGCCACGCGATGGCCGGCATTTCCGCCGCCGCTCGCGCCGCTCCTCACGGGACGCGGAGGGGGCAGCGCCGGTGGGGGCCGGGGTAGGATTCCTAGGATTCCAAACTCGAGCCTCCTCCTTGCGGGCCACCCGGTCTGCGAGCTCGAAGAGCTCCGTGGTGGTCCGGGGAGCCTTGGATTCGATCTTCTCCAACATGACATCGTGACAGACGCCACTCCAGAAGGCGAAGATCACTGCATGGTCGGCGATGGAAGGTATGGTGTTGCGTACCTGGCAAAAACGCTGGATGTATTTGCACAGGGACTCGTCCTCCCCTCGTCGGACCATGTGGAGGTCCGCCTCCACTCCCGGGCGTGGGTACGTGCCCTGGAAGTTGGAGGTGAACTGGCGGCACAGGTCGTCCCAGGAGGTGACTGACCGGGACGGCAAGTTCATCAGCCAGGAACGGGCTTGGCCCTTGAGCGCCATGGGGAAGAAGTTGGCCATGACGCGCTCGTCTCCTCCAGCGGCCTCAATGACCGTGGTGTAGATCTGAAGGAACTCGGTGGGGTTAACCGAGCCATCGTACTTCTCCGTAAGGGCCGGCCTAAACTTGTTAGGCCAGCGCACATTACGGAGGTCGGCAACAAACGCCTGGCAGCCATTGCCAGCAAGGGGGGGCGACTGTGGCTGCGGGGCCTCGTTGGGCATCGCGGAGCCCCCGCTGGCGGCTGGGCCATCACGGCCGCTCGCCGTCCGCCGTGGGGCTCCATTTGTGGCTGGGTAGCTGTGGCCGCTCGCCGTGAGATGGCGCCTCCTGACGAGGAGGCGCAGTCCGGCACCCGCCCTAAGTGGCGCTTGTCTCGGCGCTGCTCAATGCGGAGGCGGGCGTCGCGCCCTGCGTACAACAGATCTCGGGCGGCTCAGCTAGGCCGCCGCCGAGAGGTTCTCCTCCACCCTCGCGGCCGCTGCGCCCCCGGCCCGTCGCCAGAGGAAGAGCTCACCGCGACGTGCGAGCCGCGCGGTTGGCGGCGGAGGAAGCGAGGTCGCAGCCGGCTAGCGCCGGGCCGTGCCTACGAGCCGCCACGTCGTCGAGCCACCTTTTGGTGTTGGACCCCTCGCCTGGGGTGGCTGGAGGGTGGCGCAAAAGGGCTTCCGCCGCCTGCAGGGCACCCACAGGGGTGCCAAACTCCATGCGGCGATGGACGTCGCCTCGGCGGGGCTCGCCAGTACGCCCGCTAGGGCGTGGTCTGTGCCCCACAGGAGCGTTGTCGGTCCTGTAGGACGCACGGGCCCCTCCGCCTCCAACCGCTGCTTCAACGGGGGGTAGAGGGGATGGCGCGGGCGCAGCTGCCACCGTTACCACCAACGGTGGTGGGGGAGACAAAGGCCCCTCCCCCCTTGAGCGGAGGTGGCGGAAGTCGGGGCTGTGCCTGCCCGCGTCGACCTCTTCTGCCGCCTCGTTGACCAGGCCACGCTCGTGCGTGGCGAGTGAGCCTGACGCGGAGCATAGGGCACGGCCGTGGACCATGGCTGAGACGGGGAGGAAGGATTCCCGCCAAAAAACAGACGGAAAATAGAGGTTTAAACCAGAATACAGCGTGCTCCCCCTACCTGGTGCGCCAGCTGTCGATGTCGTGGGTCGACACGCAGGGATCCTGGGGACCCCCTTTTTGGTTCGGCACGGGGAGCGATGTATCCTGGCTCAAACTCGTATATAAATAATGGAATAATGCAAATGAGGCGGGAATTTATACAGGTTCGGGCCACCAGCGCGGTGTAACACCCTACTCCTGTGTGTATGTAATATATGGGGGAGGTAGCCAAGAACAACGAGAGTGTCCCTCTCCCTTAGACTTTGTGATGGATGGGGGATTTCTACAGGCTAGTTGGGGGGACTCAACCTGGGGCGAAATATGAAGGAACTTCGCTCTATTTTTTCGAACAGAACAGAACCCTTTTTTATGAAGGACTTGGGTCTCCTTTTATAGAACAAGGGAACACCACAGTAGTCCTAGCTTTTCTCTATTTCACTCCTCGTGAGAGAGTGGTTTTTGCTTTGTCTTATCGGAGAAGTCATTCCATTCCTACTCCTCCCTGTTCGTCGCGTCATAGACGGTGGAAAAAGTGCGGTCATCGTGATGGCCATGCTGCTGACGTGATGATGGTTAGCCTACCCCCTCCGATGGGTCCCACCGGTCGGCGGCCCGTTCCATAGGGAGGTGTAGGCGCCATGCTTCCTGCGCTCGCACTCTCTCTCCCACGCAACCGCCCAGTGCATTAAATGCGACTGGACAGGGCGTGAGGGGGGCGTGCGCGGAGTGGGTGCGAGGCCATACCGCGGTCTTAGTCAAGGACTTTTAGCCCCCTTTTGCCTCGTAATAGGCAAAAGGGGTGATGATGGGGCCACCGACAGTGGGCCTCACATCGCATTGAATGCGGTGGGGCGGGCGCTCGGCTTCCTGTTTGAGCATTGAATGAGTTGGTTAGCGTTGGGTTCGCCCTCTCCGAGAGGTGCGGGATGGAGGGTGAGGGTCCGGGCGATCCCGACCCTCCGACTGTGGGTCCGAGAGATCCCGACCTCGTCGTCCGGAAGCATGATGGCCTCCGGCAGCCTCCGGCCGGCCAGGGGCGGCCACGTGGCCGCCCGTGGCCGAGACTTGCCTAGCCTTTCAGGGCATAACTTTGACGCTCCTTGATGGGCAGGGGTGCCTTCCTTTTTCTTAAATGCCACGCCGACGACATACCCCCGGGCCCATATCACCAACAGGGACGGAGGCAGAGCGGGACGGGCCAAGGAGTGAAGCGGGACGGGGCAAGGCAGAGCGACGATGGACAGACCAAAGGGGCAGAGAGGCGGAGCGGCCGGAGCAACGGCGGGCCACGGCGCGGAGTAGAGGGGCGAAGCGGGGGCGAGCGGGCCGCGGGCGGAGTAGAGCAGCGAAGAGGAGCTGAATGTCGGTGGCCACGCTCATCCCTCATCGGTCGACACCCTCAGCCCGTCTTCGTCACCGAGTGCTCACCGAGTGCAGCCGCTCTTCTCCCTTTTCGGCCACCGGCCGCACCATCTGCCTCCGGTCTCCCCCGGCCGTCGGCCGTCTTTACCACCGAGCGCCGCCACCGTGCTTCTCCCCGTTGATGGCCGACGCGCGCACGCCGCTCCGGCTTCTCCTCGCAGACGTCGCCGCCTCGTCGCGCCGCAACGTCGCCGACCGTCGGACCTCCTCGTCTCCCGCCTCTTCTCGGCGACGTCCTTCCCACCCGCCGGCCGATCGCCGCGTGTCGCTCACTGCTCTCCCGCCGGCGCCGCGCATCGCTGCCTCCCTCCCGTCTTCCACCAGCGCCGCGCTCCGCTCCCTCCTCTTCCATCTCCCGCCGGTCGCTGCGCGTCGCTCCCTCCTGACCCGCTGACCGCCGCGCGCCGCTCCCTCTTGACCCGCTGACCGCCGCACACCGCTCCCTCCTGACTTGCCTGCCGCCGCACGCCGCCCCCTCCTCACTCATGTTGGAGAGAGGAGAGGGGAGAGAGATGAAGAAAGGAGAGTTGGGACACAGGAGGAAGAAGAGGAGGGGTGAGAATGACATGTGGAGCCCGCGTGGGTCCTACCACTTTTTATTATTTTTTTGGTGTAACTGACATATGGGCTCATAATTTTTATTATTTTTTAAAATCAAATTGTGACGTAAGTGCCATGTCACTGCCACGTCATATGAAAACAGTCAAAACAGACATGTAGGCGCCATGTCAGCCAAAACCGTCTTCAAAACCGCCGAGGGACCTATATTGCATCGGTTTTGACGGTTCAGGGACCCGTTGTATCTGGTTTTGGAGCGCAAGGATGAAAATCGGATTCGATGTAAAGTTAAGGGACCTCAGATGAACTTATTCCTTCGTGTATTGTCACTTTGCCACTTCTCCAGCTTGGGCCGATTAGCCCTCGTGTGATCGTTGCGAATTAAAATAAGTTCACTTTAGGCCTCTTAATTCGTCACTGAGTCTGAAATTCGTCCATCAACCAAAATATCAGGTATAGTCATCCTCAACTTATAATATCGTGTCAAATTTCATCAACGATATAGTGTCCGATTTTGACTGAGACCATGTGAGCTTACATCTGAGCGACCAACTCTTCTACTCACCCTCTTCTCTTCTCTTCTCCCTCTCCCTTCTCTCCCTCTCCCACATGCGTCAGGAACAGCATGTCACAGAAATCCATCGCCCAGCAGTTAGCGGCGTAAGGGTAGCTGCACGGCATGTTCGTGCACACGCTGTACGCGCCATCGGATCTGCGCAGGAGGCGAGGTGAGGAAGAGTGGCGTTCTGGCGAGGAACGGACCACGGCGAGCTTCGGGATGGCTCGTGAGGCTGGCTCCGGGCGTGCACGCCCGGTCGATCCGTGCCGCTGCTCTCCCCGTTGCACGCCGTGTGCTCTCCCGTCAATCACGCCCCTCGGTCGGCCGCCCTTCTTCCCACCACTCACCACCCTCCCGTCGGTCACCGTAGGTGGTATGGTCGCCCAACCGTGCGAGCCTCCTCGGGGAGGGCGCCACCGCGGATTTCACGACAGACAGTGACCATGTCCTTAAATTGCCCGGTGGTGCAGTGCTATGGTCGGCCAGCACAGTGGGGCACGACGTCGCAGGGATGAGCATCAATAGCGACGGCAACCTGGTGCTGTTCGACGTGGGCAACGGGATGGTGTGCAAGTCGTTCGACCACCCCACCGACATGCTCACGGCCAACTCGTCGTTCAACAACTGGTCGGAGAGCGGGATATACCTCACCGTCGCCAACAACTATCTCGTTGCCTACATCAACGCCAAGCCACCGCACCGCTACTACGTCCTTGGTTATAGCGAGAACGTCGCCGACAACCTTGTGGTGCTTACCGCCCTGGCGGCCAGCCGCTGACCACCGTCCAGCTCCCCACCGTCGGCGTCGACACGGTGCAGTACATGCGGCTGGAGTACGATGGCCACCTCTGCCTCTACGAGTGGTGCTCGGTCGGGATGAAATGGGAGCCCGTCGCCGATGTGCTCCACCTCAGACGACTGTGCGTACTCGACGATGCGTACGACGTGTGCACGGATATGTAGTGCAGCTGCCCTGATGCAGGGTTTGCAATTTTGGAATGGCTCCGAAATTTTTTGGATCTATCGGTGGGTTTTACTGGCAATGAGGTACCAGTTAAATATTTCAGTGCAAAAAATTTGGAAAAAATTATACATGAATTAAAACAACCTTTTGGCATGATTTTGACTCTTATATGGGAATTGCATGGGTATTATGCTATTTGAACTGATGAAATTATATGAACATGTGCTGAAACTGTTTTACTCCATAAATCCAAAAAATTTAAAATTTGAATTTGGAAACTTTCTCTCGAAATATCCAAAAAAATTTCTGAAATTTCTGAAATCCAGAAATTTCGCTTCCCCCGATAGAAATGTGTTTATCAAAAGTGCAAACGGACCTGACGCCACTAACTTTCGGGTGATGAACTTCGGTGACATGCCGTTCCTAACGCACGTGCGGGGGAAGAAGAGGGACAGAGAGAAGAGAAGAGAAGAGGGAGAGGGAGAGGAGAAAGAAGAATTGGTGTTGATATATGGGGCTTATGTGGGTTTTACTCGTCACATCAGTTAAAAATAGTCACTATAAAAAAGATCAAAGTTGACATGGTATTGTGGTATTGTGTATTCAGGAATGAGTTATAGCTGGTATTTTTGTTTAGTGACAAATTTTAGACTCGATGACCAATTAAGGACCTAAAATAAACTTATTATTTGCAAATTTGCAATGGCCAAAGGGCCATACACATGACACATCGCAAGTTCAGCCTCTTGCTGAATCCTTCGACATGTGCCATCACAACGAATTTTTTGCATTTTTAATTTTTTTTAAAGATTTACAAAAAGAACTTGCGAGATTGAAAAATTTCAAATCTAATCTCCTCCCGCCCTCTGGGAGGGCGTGAAGGGAAAAACGCCTCCCGAGGGCGAAGAATCCGACGTGGCAGACGGCCCCGCACGGCCGTCCGCCGCGCGGTGGCTTTTTGCGGGCGGCCCTTCCCGCCCTTGGGAAGGGCGTTTTTCACCGTGCACGGGGCCGCCGCAAAAATGCCAGGAGGCCGGCCTTTTGCAGCGGCCCCCTTCCCGCCCTTGGTAAGGGCGTTTTTCACCGTGCAGGGGCCGCCGCAAAAGGCGCCGCCGCCCGGCATTTTTGCAGCGGCCCCCTTCCCGCCCTTACCAAGGGCGTTTTTCACCGTGCTTACAGGAGCCGCCCGCAAAATTGCCACGGCCGCCCGGCAATTTTGCGGCGGCGCTTCCCGCCCTCTGCAAGGGCGTTTTACCCATGGCGTATATAAGCCGACTCTCAATCATTTCAGCCTCATTTACACCTTTCCGGATCCGAAAAGAACAGAGAGAGAAGTGAGGAAGAGGAGGAGCGCGCGAAGCCCCGCTGGATTGCGTACTTCATTGGAGGTAAATGCAATATCTCGGCATTATTTCTTTTGTTAGCTAGTATGTAAATGAAATATTAGAAAAAATATAAATTTGTAATATTTGAATAGGTATTGAATAATTTGTTATAGATTTGTAAAACAGATGGTTTAATTTAGATCAATGTAGATAATCTAATCGACAAGAACATAGGAAGAATAGATAGATCAACAAGGATATTTAATGGACATTAACATAGGTAGAATAGATAGATCAACTTAGGTAGAATGTGTTTGGATGTAAGTGTAAATTATGTGAGCAGATGGTAAGCACTATAGAAAATCGTACGTATAATTTTGTTGATGATCAAAATATGTTTAGATATAAACTACGAGTGAATTAAATTTAGTTTATAAAATTTGGCAAACTGAAATGAACGATTTACGATTGGCGGTAGATGGAACGAACAAATCGATTTGGGAAAATTTAAGATGTAGACCGAGAGAACATATTGTTAAAGAAATTAAGTTAGGCACGTAATCATCTAGGAAATATATTCGTAGTATGGAATAAACTCGCTTTCAATTTGTTTGTCGGCACTATGGCAAGTAAGATCATATTTCGATAGTTCACGGTGAAGGCAACGTTAGATACGGTCCGAAGGTGTAGATTTGTCGAATTTAGGATGAAATCAAAGGGCATCGATAGGCCGGGCGAGAAAACATTTGAGTCGGTGTATAGTTGGTTGCTACGTGGATTTAAAGTGGATACAAGAGTGAACACAATGTCTCTATCCGTTGTAGTTAGTCGTGCAAATGAGAGGATATTATTGGGAACTTATGCCTATTGATAACACCGAGTCGTGGAGACGTTATGTGGACATGGCACTTGAAAGGTCATGGCCCCTTGTTATTTTTGTTGCACCGCACGAAATCGATAGCGTAATACAATGCAAACAGAGTATGGCGAAGGTCCAAGCAATGAAGCAAGCTTAGAGGAGGCGATTGGCGTGGCGGACGAGGAGAGAGAATCGAAGCAATTGTTGAAGAAATGGAGAGGGAGGATTCTGAAAATGAGCGGCGGAGGGCGATGAATCATCTGGACGAGGAAGAAGATGTCATGCCCGTCGATTGGGAACAAGCTGATTTCTCTCGCTTGTTATCTCGGAAGGGCAGCATGTTTCATTTGAATACAAAGATAACGAGGTCATCCAGGGTGCTAGGTATGCTCATAAGGAAGACATGAAAGAGGCAAGAAGCATTGGGCGGTGTCTTTGCATAGAGAGTTTAGGGTGGTGAAGTCTACGAACTATGTGTATGATGTGAAGTGTATGAAGGATGATTGTCCGTGGCGCGTTCATGCATACAAGGGAAAATGGAATGACTATTGGAAAGTGAGCATTGTTGGTGAGCACACATGTCTTGCCGGGGTTGATAAGTACCACCGCAACATCACCTCGGCGTTTGTTGCTGGTGAGATGTACACCATGTTGTTAAAAACACGGATTTTGAACTGTGCTCCATTATTAAGCACATTGAGAACAAATTCAAGTATACTATTAGCTATGCGAAGGCTTGGAGGGCGAAACAAAAGATATTGGAGATGAGGTATGGCACATTTGAAGCATCGTATGACAATTTACCTCGTCTATTAGCCACCATTGCTCGAGAAACCCCAATACCTACTACGACATTCGGACATTTCGTCATCTAATGATTCGAGCAAGAGCGTGCCGCAAAGAGCCTTTTTCTCGATTGGTGCTTGCATCAACGCATTTGTTCACCGTCGCCCGTGCTGTGCATAGATGGAACCTTTCGACTGGGAAATACAGAGGTCGACATCGACGGCGATTGGAGCAGATGGGAACAACCAGTGTTACCTATGGCGTTTGCATTTGTCGAGAGTGAGAACACCGAAAGCTGGTATTGGTTCTTGGAGAGAGTTCGATGCCAAGTCGTTCGTATGAGGCCCAATGTTTGTCTCATACATGATCGTCATGCCGGCATGCTGAGGGCAATCGACTACCTTCGAATGGTTGGCCCGAGAGGGACTTCCAGCTAGGTGGCGTGATGTTCGGAGTAGGTGGTGCATGCGTCATATGGGAGCCAATTTCTACAAACAATTCAAGAACAAGCACCGATGGATCTATTCAAGAGGCTATGTGGTCAAAATCAAGAGAAAAAATTCAATGAGATGTGGAAAAGGTTGGATGAGCTGACAACGAAGCAAACCGACGAGCAATCTCGTTTGCCACAGGTTGACGAGCCTGCTGTACCTCTTGGTCCATTGCATAATGACCCGCCAACAATGAGAAGGAGGTCTGCACCATCAATACGTAATTTCTCCCACGGATAGAGAATGAACCGAAAGAAAAGTGGTCTCTGTTGTATGACACCGACGGAGCTCGATATGGTATAATGACAACGAACTCCGGCCGAGGTGTACAACCGGGTGATGCGAGGAGTTAGGGGCTTCCATTGGTGGGTATTGTGGAATTTATCCTTCATGGCACGCAGCATATTTTAGGGATAGATTTAAGAAAATATCCCCTTTAATGGTCGATAACAAAATTGTATTTGGCAACGTGGTGACGAAATATATGCAAGACAAAATTCGAAGGCTATGAAGCACGAGTAATCCCCAAGGAACCCAAGTTCTTCGTGCAGAGATCATGTGTGTCGACGGAGAGAGGCGAGGCATCAACCGTGTTCAAGCGTGCAGAATGTGTGCTTCATGCGGATGGTGGTTGTAGCCGCACTGTATGAAGCCGAAGCTTAGACATCCGCCTTGCTCACACGTCCTTGCCGCACTGGGACTGCGGCATAGTTCCAGATATTTATGTGTCACAGTACTACAGGAAAGAATCAATTTTTCATACGTGGAAGGAGGAGATATATGGTTTTGGGATATCTGGATCGTACACAACACTGCGGCCACAAGTGTTCTACATTCCAGATCCATCGAAGTTAAGGATGAAAAAGGGACGTCGTCAGTCGAGACGCATCAGAAACGACATGGACGAGTCCGAGGCCGGGGGAAGGACCCTACGTTGCAGCAAATGCGATGAGCGCGGACATACATACAAAAAATGCCCGAAGAATTCAGAAACTTCAACCGTCGAAGGTTCAGGACTTTCCGGACAGCCCTCCGATGGTAGGCGTCCATCTGGAGAAGGAACAACAACGAGGCGACCACGTCCTAGACGTGCTCGTGCAGCGACTACGTCGTCCACTGGAGATGCAATGGCTTGATTTTTTTGTTTGCTCCTTTTCAACGTAGTGGTGATCTGATATTTGTACTATTTGTCATGTTGTCGCCATATGTCGTACGTGTAATATTTATCATTGTGAGACGTAAACTGGTTTATTGTTGTTGTGATACTTATATGTTGTGTTTGTTAGGTTGAATTAAGACGTGAACTTTTTTTATGTTGAGAATTAATGGACCATTTATGTCATGTAATCATGTTGTTTTGATTTTTCTTATAAATTGCTTATTGTGTGCTTCATGTATTCATGCGGTATGGCGGACAATACACCGCGCTTTTCACAGACAGTGGACAGGGGCGCACAGTCGTACTTGTCGCGGTGCGGGGTGCTCACGACCACCTTTCGTCCACGGCCGTCGCGCGAGTTGTTGCGTGTCGATCCGCGACACGTCGAGCGGTACGTTCAAACTCTTATCACGTATTGCAGAACACTATGCTTGATACTAATATTACACTATGTGTATGATATGCAGTTACGTGAGTCCGGCCCGATCGCTCTCTGCACTCGTTGAGGCGCGTGCCCACGATCACGACCAGGCCAGACGGTTCGATGCGGACCGGTCCCTGATAGCTGCTTTGGTGGATCGGTGGCGTCCTGAGACGCACACCTTCCATCTTCCTTGTGGGGGAGATGGCTCCGACGCCGCAGGACGTCTCCTACCCGCTAGGGCTACCACTAGCCGGGAGGCGTCGGGCTGTGGACGGAGTTGGTGGATGGAGGGACGACATCACTGCGCGCTTTGCTCAGTGATGAGGCTACCGGGGCTCCCACTGTCGCCGATCTACCCTTACGCGACCACCGGGCCTACGAAGACTTGGATTTTGTAGTTCACGTAAGTTAACTTCACGACTTCGATATTTTTCATAACATCTGATGTTTGTTAACATGGTTTTGTCCTTTGTAGGCCGACAAGCTCCACCCTGACGCCGACGAGTACTCCGTGCGACGCTCGTTGGAGGCGTACCTGCTTTGGTTGTTCGGTTGGGTGATGTTCACCAACACGTCGGGGAACACTGCAGAGAGGGGCCTGATCCACTACGCCCGGTCGATAGCGGACGCGGAGATAGGCGGCGTGCCTCAGTGGAGTTGGGGTTCAGCCGTGCTCGCAGCCACCTACCGTGGCCTGTGCGACGCGTGCACGAAGACTGATCCGGGAGCGATCTTCACAGGCTGTCCCCTTCTCTTACAGCTGTGGGCTGCGGAGCGCTTCGCGATCGGCCGACCGGTCGTCGACACCTCTCCGTACGACGTAGCGCCAGCTTTCGAGAACCCGGCCGACGGGCCTACGATGGGTTCGTACTGGTTTCGACGCAACGTAAGTGCAAAGTCATATTTGTTTCAAATATTTAAATTGTGTTGAACAAAACTTGTAACCACTTGATTTTTTTATTGTCGCAGCGTCGTTACGCCCACGCTCAGGTGAGACGGAGCTACCCGGACTTCGTGTTCGAGTTGGACCGTCTCCAGGTGTACGACGTTGTCTGGGAGCCGTACACGCAGCAGGCGGTCGCAGCTCGGGCGCCTCTAGGCCTCTCCACGTTGTGCACGCGCGACTCGGCCTACTGGATGACGTTGATCCTGATGGTGTACGACATCACTGTCGAGCCTCACTGCCCAGGCCGAGTGATGAGGCAGTTCGGACTGCGCCAGGGATTCCCGGTAGACGTTCCGGTTGCCGTTCCCCACCAGGACCACCAGTGAGTATTTCTTTTTGAAATGTACTACTATTGTGTCAAATTAAATGGAACTATAGTCGACCTTTGCTGTGTACGCAGGTTGTCTCGACGGGGACAGCAGGGAGGCTCCCTCTGGGAACCACGTATGCAGCAATACGTGGCGGACTGGCTGATAGCCACCGAGGAGGTGATCGGCGAGATCTACGCCCACTCCGAGGAGAACTACACCGCCTACCTTCGGTGGTACCTACCGCGGACGCGTCCGCGCGTGACCTTCACACCGGTCGCGCAGCAGCCGCACCAGGCAGCAGTCACGGACACCTACCCCAGGCACCGAGACCAGGACTACTTCGTTGGGGTACGTCATGATTTGTCTGCATTAAAGCCTTTGTACGTCATTATGTTTTTTAATTGGACCGAAAAATCTAACTTGTTTTGATTTTTGTAGGCCGACGCCGCACGGGCATTGAATGCCGAAATCGACTCGGTGATGCTGAGGCTGGACGCAGGCATTCACCTGAACGAGGTGGAACAGAGGATGACCTTCGAGCGGATGCAGACGACGGCACGGAAGATCTTGCGTATCTTCTCGTGTCGTTCTGCCGTCGACGCGGTACCTCCACAGGGTGTTACAGGTCCACGTCCACGCGGTCCAGTACCCGGATGGTCACCACACGGCGCTGGTCCTTCCACAGGTTAGTTCCACTCATTTTCATTGTGTCAACCCTACAACGTGATCTAACAAACCGAATGTCGCCTAGGTCCGACGCTACCGAGCGGGGATACGGCAGCGCGAGTGGATCGTCGATTCCTCGGCCTTTCGCTACTCGGCCCAAGACTGCGAGCTTTGCTGGAGCGAGCGGATCCTCCGTTCCTCGTCCCCGCCGCCGGGAGGTGAGCAAGCGTCGTCCGATGATTAGTTCACACGTTTTAGTTTAAGTCACTGATGCTTCACATTGCTTACATACAGGAGGATTCTACTCGGCGGGGATTTTCCGGTCGGGGACTTCGTCGACGCAGCGGGCGGGTCCGGGGAGGCGACGAGGGGGTCGGTACGGGCGACGACTTCGACGACTGGAGGACCCGGATCGGGACGTACTCGCCTCCTCTCGGCTCGGTGGAGCACCTCTACCACGAGCCGGGACCCGCCACGAGACGCCCGCGCCGGATGTCCGTGCTAGTCGTGGCGTGCCCCAGGACAGCCGACGTACTCTCGGGGCACGTCGAGCACAGCCTAGGAGGGATAGGGGTAAGAGGCCTCGTCGTAGGCCGCTGTGTGCATCGCTTTGTACAAATTGTAAATATTTATTTTGTGTTTGATGTTTGTATATATCTATGTCCGTTCGTCGCACTCACATGTCACGAGATCCTTCCGTATCGTTCGCGCATGATACTCTTACTAACGACAAAAAACTTTCGGCCCAGCTTAGACCCGCACGAGACATCGCTATCGCCTTTTGCCCGTGATAGTCCCGCACGATACGTCGCTATCAACTTTTGCCCCGTGATAGTCCCGCACGATACGTCGCTATCAACTTTTGCCCCGTGACAATCCTACACGATACGTCTCGATCACCCGTTGCCCCGTGACGGACATAAACGATACATAGATGCGAACCGTCACCTCCCGCACTATATATTGCCTAGATCCGAATACGAGCTCTTCAAATCTGCTTTCTCATTTCTACATTTACTCCTGCAATGAGATCTTCATATCATCCATTCCTTGAGCGTCTCCACCGGCGACTCCATCCTTTGAGCGGTTTTATTCCACCATGGTGTGACCGTCCGTTATGCCATTGTGGAGATGGCTGCATACTTACGTCGTCCCTCCTCGCCGAAACCGGGGGAGACGATTTTTCCAATGCGCCAACATTGATCGGTATGGCTTATCTCGCACCGCTTTCATCTACAAAATCTTCACGCGAAAACGCTAACTTGATTGTACATCGTGTTAACACCTCATGCGGTGCATATCGTCGGGTGTGCAACTTCGTTGAGTGGATAGATACGGAGAACCCACGAACCGACGGAACACGTTACTACCCACTTAGCGAAACAAGGTCGACTACCTTCAACGGAAGGCCGAGTACCAACGTCGAGTTCGCGCGAAGCTTTGGACCGGCCTATGGATCACCGGCACTACCCACATGGCGGGAACGTCCGAATGCCACCGTGGTCTACGTTGCCAAGTGGTAAGATCCATAAGACAAGCAACTAGAGGACAAAGATGCTTCGTGTGTCCCGAGATTACGGATGACGATTTTGTCGTGAGTATAATTTTTCTTTCTTTAACCTTTTCGCTTGTTCCATTTTTTAACTCCGACCATAAAAAATGTGCAACCGGAGGATGTACGTCGGTGTCCATACAAAGATTGGATCGATACGGTTAAACCCGCTTCGATCGGTCGACGGTAACACAACCCGAGTCCACCGAACAATTCATTCAGCTTGGATGGAGTATGAACGTCGCGTCGAAATCGCAAGCTTAGCATGGAGGAACAACCCGCTGGGTTTCCCTAAATGGTCGGAGCGTCCTATGTGCGGTTGTAGGGATCGTTGCAAGATGGCTACCTCATTTGAACCACGAACATATGGTCGGAGATACTTCATTTGCCCCAACTTAGACAACGACTTCGTTGTACGTCTTTCATTTTATCAATTATGCAAACGTCTTCGCTCTAGTGGCTCTCTAACCGATTACATGTGTTTCTTTACTGTGGCATTCAAAGAAGGTGTGGATTCACTAGGTGGATCGACAATGTCATTCCCCAATATAACGGCTTAAAAGTAACCGAATGTGAAACTCAAAAGGAGTACAACGCCGAGAAGGAAAGAGAAAATTGATGACAAGCTTATCGCCCTTGAACGGTTCCGTAGGTAGCCGAGCCTTCACTCGTGGGGGATGAGTTAGTTGTATTGCATCATCCGTACCTAATGGGTTATGTAACACCGTGACAAACAACCGCTTAACCATTGCAACTAAGTTAACTTGGTTAAAATAATATGTTCACAAGTTATGCAAACAACATATGTACGATACCTCGAACATTTACACTTGCAACAATATTTACATTTGCATCCTTACGACGATAACATTTACATTTCAAACAATACGACAAATCACGAAGACGGTTACATTTGCAACAATACCACAAATCCAATGGATTTGTTATATTAGCACAAAATACGACGATAACATTTTACATCTCAAACAACACGAGAGAGTGGGTCGATGTCGATCGGGGCAATTAGGGTTTGGGCACAGTGAAAAACGCCCTTGGTAAGGGCGGAAAGGGGCCGCCTGCAAAAATGTCGGGCGACGCCCCTGCTGCAGCGGCCCCGTGCACGTGAAAACGCCTTACCAAGGGCGGGAAGGGGCCGCCGCAAAGGCCGGCCTCCTGGCATTTTTGCGGCGGCCCCGTGCACAAAAAACGCCCTTCCCAAGGGCGGGGAGGGGCCGCCCGCAAAATAACCACCGCGCGGCAGACGGCCGTGCGGGGCCGTCTGCCACGTCGGATTCTTCGCCCTCCGGGAGGCGTTTTTCCTTCACGCCTCCCGAGGCGGAGGAGATTAGATTTGAAATTTTTCAATCTCGCATGTTCTTTTTGTAAATCTTAAAAAAAAATTAAAAATGCAAAAATTCCCATCACAACCATCTGCCGACGTCGTCGTCACTGACAATTCCTTGTCAACGAACGACGAATGAAGAGGGCAATGCACATGAAAACGCCGTTGCATTTTCCTACCACATCCAACGCAACTCAGCCCCCATCAGGTGACAAGTCAAACTCTAAAAAGAATAGCGTGAGACGCCGGGGACTTCGTCGCCGGGGAGATGGACGCATCCGACAAGTAAACCCGGTGGCGTGGAGCCGGCTCGTTGGCCCGCCGAGGCGCCGACTTCTCTCTCTCTCTCCCTCTCTCTCTCTCTCTCTCTCTCTGTGCATATCATGGTCATGCTTACAGGACATGCGAAGGTGATAGCACGTTGACAAACCACGCCGATTTGTGACATCGTGACATTGCGTTTTGCGGGTTAGACAAAAATTATCGTTGAATGGTAAAGCCAATTTGGAATCTGGATTCTGGTTGACCCTCCATATCCTAGTCTTAGATCCGTCACATACTCCCATCGTGTAATAATGTAATAAAGTATTGTAGTTGTTGATGCTAGGATTTTTGGCTCAGAAGGACGAGGAGGTAGAGAAGTGAACGACACCCAGTCCCGGACTTGCACTGTCCAGGCAAAAAGGTATGGGAGACACAGTAAAATCCAGCGCCAAAACGTGGTGTGCTGCGTGAGTACAACGAAAAAAGTTTGAGACATTCCTATCTTTTTAATAATTTGTGTTTATATATCTAAAAAACACAAATATATGCGTCTAACAGATCAAATACATGAAATACATGGGAGCGCTTACAAATCATGTTGTAGAAATGCGGGAGCAACAGCCGTGTCATTTCCGCTGAATGGGCGACTGGAACCGCCATAGTCATACGGGCTGAAAGTGTGGAACCGCGATGGTCCCGTGGCCCTATTGACCTAAAATTCATCGAGCCACAAAATCTTGAAAGATTTGTTTAGCTTTAGTGTAGGTTTTATCAATCGGATTCAGAGCATACCAATTAATTTAATCATATAACTTATAAACAAACAAATTATATAATATTAAAAAGCTGATCGACCTACCTACAGTGATGTAGCAAGGCCTATCTACCTACCTACACACGTGCACACACATATCACATTAGCTTAGTTAGTTTGATCATCTGGGTTTGCATTGGCAGTTGGCGCGGTGCCACGGGTCATTCCGTGGTTCCGTGTTTTGAGGTCGCGTCACCATAATCAGTCCATGTACATATGCACAATATATACATATATATATACATATTAGTTAATGCTATTAAGTGATCGTGCGGTGTCGCGCTATAGTGCTATAGGAGCGTGGGTGCACAGGACTGTCCTAGCACCGTGGAAAGGAGTCGCGGTACCGCGTCGGTGTCGCGCTTCTGAGCCACTGGACCGTGTCGGTGCCACACGGTCCCACTGGCCACCACGTTGCCACATTTCCAGTGTAGAGACCATCGCGGTTTGTATTTTTTACTCGCACGAGTTCCACTCGTCCGTTCAGCGCCAATCGATGCTCCCACATTCCCAATACATGATTTGTAAGTGCTACCATGTATTTCATTGCGAAAAAAGTATACTATAATTTTTTTCTCATGTATATATTCTTTAAAAAATTTAAGTACAACTCCTCCTTTTCCTCCGCGTGCACCGGATTAATTTTAGCACGTCCCACGACACGGATCGCCGTGCACAGTACAGTCCCGCCCTGCCGCCCGGATCGCTCACACCACAGCACGTAGTATAGGCCGCAGGCGACGTCACGTGCCGTAGCGCTCGCCATCGGCCGCGTCGCGTACCTCGGCGACGCGGAAAACCTGTCTCACACTCTCGCCTCGGCGGGGAATCACGAGCAAATCACGCGAAAAGAGAGGGGATTTGGACGCGTCGTGTTCGGCCGCTTCGCATCTGGGAACTTCCGCCTCTCGCCGTTGGGTCGGGGTCGGATCGGTGGATTGGGCCGTGGCGGCAGAGGTGGCCAAGTTTCGCATACACGGACGTCACTGGTTGACTTCACACGACATGTCTTTTTTTTTAACCTGCGGTTTCTTGGAATTCGAGAGCGGCGACGATGACTCAACTCGAGTTTCTGACATCGTCCTCTTATAAAACAAAAGTTTTGACATTCTCGTCGGTTGCCGGTTGGGGTGTGCTGCGGATTTTGGTGGCTAATGCAATGGAACAAGTTTTACTCCCCCGTTGCCTGGTTACTTGTGATTATGTGCGTGACGATGTGATTGTGTTTCCCCCTGGGAACGTGTCAGGTTAGGTTGGGGGTCTCGTGCTCTTGAGCTGCAATCGATCGACGGGACGCGGTGCCTCTTTCTCGGTCGTTCGGTGGAAAACAGTGCCTGTACTGATATGCAGTACTACTTCACGTGCTATCTCGGTGGTTATGTTGTGTGCAAACAGCTGGGTCGGTGGTCGACTGTAAGTAGGTTCATTTATACACACTGATATTACAGTTTGGTTATCTTATTATACTTTTCCATTTAGATTTATTCTTATGTATACGGGTCACGGGATGACGATGGCAGTGCTTCCATCATCTCTGTTCTCACACGTATGCACTTTCATCGGCTTATTTCATCTGTTTCGAATTTTATAACTTCATTTTGGGATGAATTTAATGCTTTTTATTTTGAACTACTATGGGTAAAAAAGTACAGAAAGTATTACTCTTAGATTTTATTTTTTCTTTTTCATAGATCATGTGTCTTAAGCATATAAATCACAGATAAAAATAACGTTCAAACATGTATGTCATGAAAGTAAAATCGAGAATAATAAATGAGTCGGTATGGTTGTTATAAAATTTTAAAACTTTTAGAGGGCATATATTTGTATCGTGTTTATTGACATATGTATTTGTGTAAGCATAGTTCGAAAAGACTATGGCTATATTTTATTATATAAAAGACATACATACATGTACTCTCTCCGTCTCATGAAAATCCAATGTAAGAATAGTTATCTTTAGAATTAGATTTTTTAGATAGGATTAGATTTTTTTATAGAGGAGTACACTTCTAAACACTTACTCTCCACAAGTACAAAAACCATGGGTATGTTTTCTTTGCCACATACTTAAGTATGAAAAACAACCGTAAATATCAAGTATGTCTTTAGTCATGGGTCCCGACATTTGAATCTCGGTGAATTAAGTCATCGTCCACAATGTATCCTCAACGTTGATTATTTTCAGTCATATGTAAAGAATGTGCAACACGGAATATGTTATTGTATATTCTCTTCCTTTCATGTTATAAATTGTTTTAATTTTTTCTAATCAAATAAGTTTAATTAATTTTATAAAAATATACAGTAATATTTTTAACATGAAATAAATATATTATTAAAATATATTAAATGTTAGTTTTGATGAAATTAATTTGATATTGTAAATGTTGCTAAGTTTTTTATAGGACTAATCAAACTAAAAATTGATTAAAAAGTCAAAATAAATTATAATATGAACGAGAAAAGTATAAATGATAATGTTAGTTTTTAATAAAAAGATCCGTCGTAAAAAATATTATTTCTCTTAAACATGTCCTTTCTCATTAACCTATGGTTTAACTTTGCTCGTGAAAATAATCCGTTCCTACCACTTCATTAACTCCGTCCATTACTCGCGGTGTACGTTTCCTGCATGCGTCACGCGTCCTTATCAACTCTCATGTTTTCCTCCTATTTTTAAATTTTTATTTTCTACATGCAAATTATCCATTTCTGTCTACACATAATCATTATCGCCTTATCCAAACAATAAAGAGCTCTAAATATATAATAATTCGTATATTGCATTTTCTAGCAGCATTTCCTCGGTAGTAGCTGACCAAAAAGATGGGGGAAATTTATGGTACCAAACATTAACACCTATATAATATATCCAGAATAAATTCAACCCATGATAAGCGAGCGCGACTGATCCATCCGTCTATACTCGAAAGGCATCACAAATATCCATCAAAAGCCACAGAGACATACAAGAAAATTCCCCTTTGATCGAAGAATGAAATTATCGGTGGGTTCAAACTTAAACTGTACGCAGATCAACCCACGAATTTGAATAGATAATTTATCGTGTTATTTATTTATTTAGTTTATAAATAAATTTATGGGCTGATTCACTTGTAGTTCAAACATCATCTGCATCTTGTCCTTTCACTAGTTTGTCCTTTCACTAGTGAAGTTTCCGTGTACATACAGACAGAAAAAAAAAGAGCTACATAAAGGATAGATAGGTGACATACTGGCACCTCCTGATAGGCATGGATAATTCATAAGACCACATGACTATACACGAGTCATCTCTCGTCAATTGTCTTTGTATGATATTACGAAACTCTGGTTTCTCTGGTTGTAAGACACAAACATCTTTTTCTTAACCATCCTTAGGACGACATAGACATTGACATTTTTTCCCCAACCCAATTAACCGAAAATACTCCATTAGCGTAAGTGGAAATGCCACTGCAAATAGAAAATGTCATATGCGCAAAAAAGAGCACATCTCCTTTTAACACGCTTAATTGCTTAAAAGACTCAGAATAATTAAACGAATATAACTAAATTTATAGTAAGAAGACAGTTAAAAAGTGCCTTGGATACGTACGAGAATTCAAATTATAGTTCTGTCAGGGTACCAGAGAGGCATGACTAGCAAAAAGAGAGGCTTAACCATTGAAAAAAAACTTAACCACTCCGTAGTTGTTATCAAATTGTTCCGAAATAAACTAGGGCTGTATTCGACGGAAGGATCGGCACGCTAAACCAAATGATTAATTAACATATAATTAATTAAATATTAACTAATAAAATTTTAAAAATAGATTAATATAATTTTTAAAGTAATTTTTCTATAAAAACTTTTAAAAACATATTGTTTAGATTGGAACGTGCACGTAAAAAGGAGGGAGTAGAAGTTACAAATATGTGAAAAAGAATACTAATCTACACTTTCTCAATTTTTACCATCTCGTTTTCCACGCGCATGTTTACCAAACCGTTAAACGGTGTATTTTTAGTAAAAAAATTTATAGAAAAGTTACTTTTAAAAATTATATAAATTATTTATAAATATTTTAAGCGATTCTTAATTAATCATGTGTTAAGAGCATCTTCAACAGGTATTATATATATCTGTTAATCTTAATAAT
Source organism: Oryza australiensis (assembly GCA_019925245.2). NCBI lineage: Eukaryota > Viridiplantae > Streptophyta > Magnoliopsida > Poales > Poaceae > Oryza > Oryza australiensis. The sequence goes on along the minus strand of JAIFGZ020000439.1, from coordinate 819,856 downwards.
ACATAATTTTATATAAAAACTAGTTTCTAAGTATATACCTTTTTTATCTTTGCTAACCCTTTATCTCGAGTTTTTCGTTGGCTTCTTATAGCCAAGCGCACACAGAGTCGCTACTTTTGTGAATTTATTGAACGATATCAACAAATAGAAAATCAACTTTTTACATAAGTTCTTTAAACATGAATTATACATAATTTTTATACAACAGCCTTTGGAACATAATTTTTATACAACAGCCTTTGGAGATGCTCTAATAAGCTAACTTGTTTTTCATATGGAGGGAATGAGTTCCATACTTTAAGGTTTGAACTAAGTCTAAAAGAAGTATTTATACAATTTAAAAGTGAAGAATATATCCTATGCACCCAAGCTTTCCATGCACATCAATTAGCAAATGTCAAAAATAATCTTAAAAAAACTGAACATGCACTCATAATAGTGAACATATACTCATAATAGTATTACATATATCAGTCTTATATTCAAATTATTGTAATAAAAAAATAAAAAATTTGACAATTTTAAAAGTAAAAATCTATCATAATTTTTTCTACTATTAAAATGCAATGAATTTGAAGATAAAATTTTACATATAGTTATAATATTAATGAAAGTATGTGCCTAATTTTTTATTAAATTTTTTATGATATTTGTTAATGGATGTATATGGATTGTGTATGAGAACTTACGTGCGTATGATAAGTTTTCTTAAAGGTGTAAATTTCAAAATTATCAAGAGGAACAAAGATACTAACCGGGCAGAGAGTTCCGTGGCGTGTGAATTAAGTCACGCTGCTAGACAAATCCCAGAACTTCCGTAACGCATCGCCGTAATGCGCCACGGAGAAAGGAATGGTCGAAACGAAAAAAAAGGGAAGGCGAGCAGCAGGAGCACGTGCTGTTGAACACGTTTGTGGATCCCTGGGGGGCAGTTTCGTCATTCCATATTCTGCTCTTCTGGATAAGCCACGCCACTCTTCCAGGGCAATTGTTGGCTCAGCCCTCAACCTACTTCACAATTTCAATTTGGTCCCTGCATCTTTACACTACCACTACTTTGCCTAAGAAATTTATTGGGAATGCCTACATTAAAACTATAAAAGACACTAAAGTTGTTGGCTCTGAATATTGCTCAATCTATAGATTTGCACATAAAGATGTAGGCATTGTTACTTTGACAAGAAAGTAATCATCAATTTAGCCACTGATCATTTATATTTGTATAATAAAGCTTTATATTATTTTATATTTGGAGATAAATGTAAGCGCTACTGAAATGTGAGACGGTTCTAGTAAGAAGTTGTGGATATCTACAATCAAAGTTACTCATTGAAGGGGCTTGCAGATGCACTCAAAACATTATACATTTGGCTATGTTTGGAGGTCAATACATAGGATCTTAATACGTCATGTGAAAACACGGAGCAACAAAGTGGATCCGATTCTTTTCCTACGTATTTATTCTATCTAAAATTAGACATATGCCTATATCGTTTGTCTATTTGCAAACGGAAATATGAGGATTGATTTATAATCTCTAAAATTAAAAACCATCATCTTTTGAAAATACAATGATTTTCCACAAAGCAAACAATACATAAATAGACGTAACAAACATTTTTAATGGATTAATTAACAACTATGTGCATTAGCCAAGCCAAGCCTATGAAGCCGTGCGGGTTGTTAGTATAGAGAGCAAATGTCGAGGTTTTCATTCATCATATAAAAAGCTATAGGAATTTATGAATTCCGCTTTTGCTGTAAACTGTACCTTTTTTAATGTTTGTGATACCAGCAGATCATTATCTATCTAATCAGAAAAGTCGCTTTATGAACGAAAAACGACACAAACTTTAAATTAATCGGTATAGTAAATGTCAGATGAATGGTGTTGTCAAGCAAACTTTTAATTTATTGCACAATCCTTAATTATACTTTAGAATAATTTCATTTTTTGACACAGATCAATGTATCACATTTTGTATTGTGTGTTAAACACAAGCTCAGAAAATTGATGCTAGATGGCATGGGAGTGTAAATCTGTGAGTATATGAGAGGAAAGGTGTGAGGTTTTTGGTTTTCATTCGTCGTGTTAGAGGAATTCATGAAAACAACTTCGCTGCCAAATGTACATTTTCAATGTTGATACAAGCAATGAATCCTTATTTATCTAGTCATAAAAAGTGGCTTGATACATCCATAGTTGCCAGCACTACAAAATCATTATATTAGCTAATTAATGCACAAAGCTCACCCCGTTGCCAGAGGAGCGCATATGTTGTGTTGTTGTACACCATTAAATTAACGAAAAAAAGACATAAACACTTTAATCGATGTAATAAATGGTAAATATAAATGACATAAATATCAAAGCAAACCTTTTATTTTATTGCAAAATCATTTTTCATGACACATAGACCAATGTATCACATTTTCTATTGCGTGTCAAACACAAATTTAGAAAATGGATGCTAGACAAAATGGGATTGCAAATCTATGAGTATATGAGAGGAAATGTTGATTTTTTATGTTTTCATATGTCATTGTAAACAAACTAATGAAAACTGCTTAATTTTCTACCAATTGCATATTTTAGTGCCGGTGCTAGGAGCGGATCCTTATCTATTTAAGCATAGAAAGCCACCTACTACGTCCAAAGTTGCCAGCACTAAAAAATCATTCACGGTTAAAGCACAAATTCACGGTTAAAGCACAAAGCTCAGTAGAGGGACGTATACAATGTATACCATTAACCACAAAACGACATAGAAACTTTAATTACTGCAGTAAATAACAGGCATGAATAGCATAAATATCAAGCAACATTTTATTTTATTGCACAATTCTTATACTTGGAATAATTTTATTTTTCATGACACATGAAACAATGTATTACATTCAGGTTTTTGAATTTCATTCGTCATAATAGATAAACTTATGAAAACCGTTTAGTTTCATGCCAATTATATATTTTTAATGTTAGTTCTAGGGAGGATCCTTATCTATCCAGTCATAAAAGCCGACCGCTACATGCATAGTTGCCAGCACTAAGAATTATCACCAGAGGACATTATAGATGTACACCATTAACCGCAAAATGACATAGTAGCTTTAATCGGTGTAGTAAATACCAGATGTGAATGGCGTAAATATCAGGCAATTGCACAATCATTATACTTTGGAATACTTTTCTTTTTCATGACGCATGGACCAATGTATCGTACTTCTGATTGTGTGTTGAACACAAGTTAAGAAAACTGATGCTAGATGGGATGAGAGTGCAAACATGTGAGTATATGAGCGGAAATGTTAAGGGTTTTTTTTATTCGTCACTGTAGATGAACTTATGAAAACCGTTTAATTTCTTGACAATTGTACATTTTTAATGTCGGTGCTAACCGTGGATCCTTATCGATCTAGTTATAAAAGCCGTCTGCTACGTCCATAATTGTTTAGCACTACTAAATCATTAGCCCTTAACGCACAAAGCTCACCAGAGGAGAGTATACATTGAATAGTTGTATGCGATTAACCGCACAATGACATATATATAACCTTTTAAGCGGTGTAATAAATATCATATATGAATAGCATAAACAACAGGTAAAACCAGTATATCACATTTTCTATTGTGTCGAACACAAGTTTAGAAAATTGATGCCAGATGAGATACGAATGCAAATATGTGGGTATATGAGAGGAAATGTTGATGCTTTCGGTTTTCATAAGTCATGGTATATGGAACTCATGAAAACTGCTTAATTTGTTGCTAATTGTACATTTTAATGTTAGTGCTAGAAACAAATCCTTATCTATGTAGTCATAAAAAGCCACATGGTATGTCCTGCACAAAGTTCACTAGAGGAGCCTATACATTGTATACCATTAACCGCAAAATGACATAAAAGCTTTAATGGATATATAGTAAATGACAAACATAAATGACGTAAATACCAGGCAAACCTTTTATTTTATTGCACAATCCTTATACTATAATTATTTTACTTTTCATGACACATATACCATTGTCACATTTTTGATTGCGTGTCAAACACAAGTTCAAAAAATTGATGCTAAATGGGATGTGAGTGCAAATTTGTGAGTATACAGAGGAAATAGTGAGGTATTTGGATATCATTCCTCATAAGATAAGCTTATCAAAGCCGTTTAATTTCCTACCAAATGTACATTTGTAATATTATGCTAACAAAAAATCCTTATCCATCTAGTTATAAAAGCCGACTGTTGGATACATAATTGTTACCATGATCATTAGCTCTTAACACACAAAGCTTAGCAGAGGAGAATATATGTTGTATAATTGTATACCATTAGTCGTAAAATGGTATAGTAGCTTTAATCCGTGTAGTAAATATCAAATGTTAATGGCTTAAATACTAAGCTAACTTTTTTATTTTATTACATATCCCTGGAATAATTTTATTACTCATAAATTTGTCAATCACATTTTCTGCTGCCTGTCAGAAAATAAATTTAGCAAAATGGGTGCTACAAAGGATAGTATAGGAGACTGGGAGTCCAAATTTGCATTTATGTCCCGGTTTGATTTTTGAAAAACCGGCAACGTCAGGGTCCAGGCTGTAAAACACGCTTTGGTAGCCAGCTGTGTTGCGCGTCTGCCCTCGAGGCGCAGCCAACAAATAGCCCCACGGCCCACCCCCTCCAATTCCACGAAAACCCAAACGGCCAAACCCCCGTGTTCGCCGTGACAATGCCCTCCCTCCCCAACTCCGGCGACGAGGGCGGCGCGCCGCCTCCGCCTCCGCCTGGGGCGCGCCGCGTGGTGGTCGCCCACCGCCTTCCTCCGCGCGGATCCCAATCCGGACGCGCCGCACGGGTTCGACTTCTCCCTCGACCCGCACGCGCTCCCGCTCCAGCTTTCCCATGGCGTCCCCCGCCCCGTCGTCTTCGTCGGCGTGCTCCCCTCCGCCGTCGCCGAGGCCGTCCAGGCGTCCGACGAGCTCGCGGCCGATCTCCTCGCGCGGTTCTCCTGCTACCCGGTGTTCCTCCCCGCCAAGCTCCACGCCGACTTCTACGACGGCTTCTGCAAGCACTATATGTGGCCGCATCTCCACTACCTCCTCCCGCTCGCGCCCTCCTACGGCAGCGGCGGCGGCCTCCCATTCAACGGCGAACTCTACCGCGCCTTCCTCACCGTCAACACCCACTTCGCCGAGCGCGTGTTCGAGCTTCTCAACCCGGACGAGGACCTGGTGTTCGTCCACGACTACCACCTCTGGGCGTTCCCCACTTTCCTCCGCCACAAATCCCCGCGCGCCCGCATAGGTTTCTTCCTCCACTCTCCCTTCCCTTCCTCCGAGCTCTTCCGCGCCATCCCCGTCCGCGAGGACCTCCTCCGCGCCCTCCTCAACGCCGATCTCGTGGGCTTCCACACCTTCGATTACGCGCGCCACTTCCTCTCCTCGTGCTCCAGGGTCCTCGGCCTCTCCAACCGCTCGCGTCGCGGTTACATCGGGATCGAGTACTTCGGCCGCACGGTGGTCGTGAAGATCCTCTCTGTCGGCACCGACATGGGCCAGCTCCGCGCGGTTTTGCCGTTGCCGGAGACGGTCGCCAAGGCCAACGAGATTGCTGACAAGTACAGGGGCCGCCAGTTGATGCTCGGCGTGGACGACATGGATTTGTTCAAGGGGATTGGACTCAAGCTCTTGGCCATGGAGAAACTGCTGGAGTCGCGGGCGGACTTGCGTGGCCAGGTGGTTCTCGTGCAGATCAACAACCCGGCGCGGAGCCTTGGCCGCGACGTCGACGAGGTCCGCGCGGAGGTGCTGGCGATCCGGGACCGGATCAATGCCCGGTTCGGCTGGGCGGGGTACGAGCCGGTGGTTGTGATCGACGGCGCCATGCCGATGCACGACAAGGTGGCGTTCTACACGTCCGCGGACATCTGCATCGTGAATGCCGTGCGCGACGGGCTGAACAGGATACCGTACTTCTACACCGTGTGCCGGCAGGAGGGCCCGGTTCCCACCGCTTCTGCCGGGAAGCCGAGGCAGAGCGCCATCATCGTGTCAGAGTTTGTCGGGTGCTCGCCGTCGCTGAGCGGCGCAATCCGCGTCAACCCCTGGAATGTGGACGACGTCGCGGATGCCATGAACACGGCGCTGAAGATGGGCGACAACGAGAAGCAGCTGCGCCAGGATAAGCACTACAGGTACGTGAGCACGCACGACGTCGTCTACTGGGCGCAGTCGTTCGACCAGGACCTGCAGAAGGCCTGCAAGGACAACTCGTCCATGGTGATCCTCAACTTCGGCCTCGGCATGGGCTTCCGCGTCGTCGCTCTCGGCCCCAGCTTCCAGAAACTCTCACCTGAGCTCATTAATCAGGCATACCGCCAGACTGGCAACAGGCTCATTTTACTGGACTACGATGGCACAGTGATGCCACAGGGGCTGATCAACAAGGCGCCCAGTGAGGAAGTGATCCGTACTCTGAACGAAATGTGCTCAGATCCGACGAACACCGTTTTCGTCGTCAGCGGGCGGGGGAAGGATGAACTGGCTGAATGGTTTGCACCATGCGACGAGAGGCTGGGGATCTCTGCAGAACACGGCTACTTCACAAGGTAAGCACAAGATTTCCTCCCTATTCTCTTGGCATGTTCCTTTTTGTTTGGTTAGGTGAAATTGTGCTTGCTGTCGGCCTAGGAATTAGGTGACAAATGGATAACGTGGCCTGGGTATAGTGTTATACTTGAACTAGCAATTCTCCTGGAATCAGATCACTACCCTGAACTGGATGGTGACAATCTGCTGGCTTGCATTATGATACTAAATAGTAGATGCTGGTGGTGTTTAAGTAGAGAGCCTTTGTGGTTCTATTTTTTCTGTTAGAATACACATGTTTCTGAATGAAATACTACATCTGAACATGCACAAAGAGGAATTGCTTTATCTAGTATACCGAAAAGGTTGGTAATGAGTCGATGTTGATTGACAAATGCTCTGTAAAGTATAGCTATTCTGAATTTTATATAGGTTCTTCACAGTATAGATAATACAGGGCAACAACTGACTACTCCTATGGGATTGAAGTTCTTGATTCTACTAACATTACTTTATGTTGGTGTGCATGTGACTTTGAGGAGATTAAGGAATAAGATTGGCTGCTTGTTGAAGTAGTAACTCTGTTTTTGTTTATCAGGTGGAGCAGGGATTCTCCCTGGGAGTCATTCAAGTTGGTGACACATTTTAATTGGAAGAAAATCGCAGGGCCTGTAATGAAGCACTACAGTGATGCAACCGATGGGTCATACATCGAGGTTAAAGAAACATCACTAGTGTGGCACTACGAGGAAGCCGATCCGGATTTTGGATCATGCCAGGCCAAAGAGCTCCAGGACCACCTGCAGAATGTGCTTGCGAACGAGCCAGTCTTTGTGAAGAGCGGCCATCAGATTGTGGAAGTTAATCCTCAGGTACGGAAACCTGTATTAAAGTCGCCCCGTATCATCTCTTTAGTATTTCTGAAAGGGTTCACATTCGATATATCTCTGTATCATCTTTTTGGATTGCTATCTCACTTTCGTATGCTGAGACCAAGACGAAAAGAACAAGTCTCAATTCCACTGGTAGCTGTCATGATCAAGCAAGCATTGCTTTCAGACCAAAAGACATTAGATTAGACTGACTTTAAGAAGCTTCATCCACCTCATATTCAGCTACCATATCCCTTTAGCACGTACTGCATCATTCAATATAATTCGGTCTAATAAAAATTTCATGGGCCACGCCTGCTACATATCTTCTGTCGGCTGTATTTTTTTATTTGTCTCAGCTTATCTCCTTGAGCAAGTCTTAATTTTTTGTGCCATCACTTGTCCTATTTTGTCTCACCACCTATACTGTTACTATTATTCGTGTGCAGGGTGTGGGCAAAGGTGTTGCCGTGCGGAATCTCATTTCAACCATGGGAAATCGTGGCAGCTTGCCAGATTTCATCCTCTGCGTTGGCGATGACCGGTCCGATGAAGACATGTTCGAGGCGATGAGCAGCCCTTCGCCTGCGTTCCCGGAGACTGCCGAGATCTTCCCCTGCACTGTCGGCAACAAGCCGAGCTTGGCCAAGTACTACCTGGATGACCCATCCGATGTTCTCAAGATGCTCCAGGGCCTGACGGACTCGCCGACCCAGCAGCAACCCGCAGCTTCGCGACCCCCCGTCTCGTTCGAAAACTCGCTACTAGATGATTGAAGGATAGAAGAGGTCGCGTGACATGCTCGTGAGAAAGAGCCCCGTTCATTTCGTTCATGATTCCTTTTTGTAATTAGCCGCAAGAGAGAGAAAAATAGTTTTGGGGGGAGGTGTGAAAACGGGAAAAGGGCAAAGGTGAGCCAAAACTGACTAGTGATCAATCGTGTTAGGTTACAGATGTTCATGTTTTACCCGGTAGGCAGTTCCTTTGTACAAACGTCAAAAGTTTTTTTTTTCCCAGCCTAGATCGTCCGAACTCAGAAGAAACAAAATCATGGTTCGGTGACCATCTGTGCATCGTTCTTTACCTCACCCGAGATTTGCAGGGCTGCTGGCTGCGTCAATGCGGAGTACTAGCCCAGCAGTTGCATCTTCTGAAAGCTGGCTTGCTCTGTTCTCATCTCTCTACTCCTACCAATTTTACAGGCGTCAGCTTGGTGTTAAATGCCCCCCTGTACCGTCTCTGCGGCGAGCCAACATCTGTACAGCACTACAGCTTTGCCATCCCCTCTCGCGTCAGACCAGCTGGATTCTGTTGGTTGCCACGAGGCTTTCCGAAGAACAAGACCTGCCTATTCGCCTGCGCGTGTTTCCAAATTCCAACTGGTTTGCTCGCCGCTGGACACAACATCCGTCGACGCCGTGGTGTTTGCTTGGTGCTCCAGCTTTGACTTTGACAGAGACGGACATCGAGTAGCGTAGAACAGAAACGATGGCTCGTGTACAAAGTAGTAGTAGTACAACTGTAAGAACCTGAAAGCTACTGGAGTCACGGGCGGATCTGGCGGTAGCAGAGATCTCTTCATTAATTTTTAGTTTTATATACGTTGTAAAAAAATTGAAGATAGAAAAAAGATGATTGAGCTTCTTCTACAAATAGTCTGCATGCTCTTCGTTAAAAATTCTACTGGTATATCGTTCCAAAACCGAAGGAGAGAGAAGCAAGTCAGGAAGACGGCGTGGCAGTGTCCGGGTCTTCCCCGACACCGCGCGCGCGACACCGACGGACGGCTAAGCCAGGAAGCAAGTGCGATATCGTCGTCGTCGTCGTTCGCCGTCGGTGACTCCCACCGGGGAGCGTGGACGGCGACGACTTCACCGTTGCCTCGACTTGTCTCGCATGCATGGTGCCATGGACCATGCCAAGCTACGGTAGGAAAAGTCGCTCGAATTCGTGAATATTCTTCGCTTAGTAGTTCTCCCCTCCTCTGCACCGGTAGTATCTCGGCGCGTGACGCTGTTGCTGTCGCCCTTTTCGGGGTGCCGAATTCTTGCAGAACTCGAACTCTCTCTCACTCCCATGTGTCATCTCGATCAGATCATCTCATTTGTCGTCCCACTTCCTCTGACCGCCATTCTGGTCGCACGCACACACAGCTCAAAGCCCCAAACGTGACCAAGTGTAAATCTTGCTTGGACTAGTATATTCTGTACACTAACATGACACTATACAACGTTTTCTTGGATAGCTCTCCTGGTAAACAAAGCAAAAGTCTCCGATGGGGATACAGCACAAACAACGCTCACCACTAGTAACAACCAAACAAGAACTGTGCCAAACAAAGCCAGCTGAGCTCGCCAGTGATGTAGTGCATATGTGCATCATTCAGACCAAAGGTTTCTTGCCGGCTGCGTTAGCTTAGGATCCAAAGTACAGGCGCGCGCACACACACACAACTGCTCACATCACGATCCATCCGTCGTCCTGCATGGAGTTGCTAGTGGACCAACATATGTGGTACTTGCCTGTGATCGCGAGGAGACCTTTTGAAATGTTACCACCGTCCATCCTACGGTGTCGATGCAAGTATGCAACATCGCAACCATGCAATGCAAGTATGGAACTGAAAGTAAAGGTAAAGCTGATCAGGATGATTGTTAGGAAAAGTTCATGTGGATCGATGAGACGACGAGAGATGATCAGTAGTAGTAGTAGACTTATCGTGCCGGATAAGGCCTGTCCTGTCCAGCTACGGAAGAGGATGATGCTGGGGCGCAAGAAATTCTCTTTTCGTTTGAAAACGATGTCACTAAAGCGAAAGATGCATATACATTTAGGTATATTTAGCTAGGAAGATAGCCTTTGCTTGCTTCTACATGCATGCACAAACTGTCGTTTGTGGAAGTGGATTATCATGTACAGTACTGCTGATATTTAAGCCGCCCACGGGTGCAATTGATAAGTCATGAACCCATGACTAAATCTTGCTGGTACTCCAACAAATTCATAATTGTTGTACTAGAAAAGAAATCCCATATGGTTGGTTCTGTTAGGTGGCTTTTCCTTATAGCTCTTTTCTTATCTGGGAGAATTTTTAATCCAAACATTCTGAGCCATTTGTGTATAATATCTCCATGAGGATACCATATCTTCTGTCCTTTATTTTGAAGTTTGGCCTGTTATGTTTTTCTTTCTTTTTCCTCGGTTTTCATTCACCGTACCAAACATTTCTTTCTTTTTCTTTTTCCTTGTTACATGGAAGACACATACCCACGCACACCACTGTGTGTACATACACACACGCACCTATCATTACATCTCTTGGATCATGTTCAAAGCAGAGATTGAAACTAGTGGCCAATCCCTAGCCTTACTAATAATTTATTAGTAATATTTGGGGCCAATATAATTTAAACTCGGTTGATAATCATGTACCTGTGACTGCACCACTAAACCGCCGGTGCTTCTCTTATACTGAACTTTTCTATCCTGTACTAGAAAGATTTACACTCCTCATATGTGTCATTAAAAAAAAAAGCTTGTCATTACGATGTATACATACACTCTCTATAACCATTTTAGACTTGTGCACATAAATAAAAGAATTGGTTACATTTTAGCTGGTGTCCTAGGTAACTCTATTCAATTAGAAAGAGGCATAACAGTACTAACCACAAACTCGCTTTCCCCGCCACCAACATCGACCCACCGCGCTCCTTCGTCCTCGTGGCTCCAAAGTAGCTGCGGACACCTTGTTGCCTGTCCTTGTCATTGCCCACCATTGAACCGCCGCCTCCCACGGTCATCCCTCTAAGCCCAACGATATGTTAGATGTATATGTATTATTTGTATTTTTCTTTTTGTATTAGGGATTTTGTGTATATTTTCTACTCCTGTACCTATATATATTTTGGCCTAGTACCCCTGTTATAAATACAAGTGTTATTCCTAACATGGTATCAGAGCAAAACTATGATTTGGTTTTTCTCAAACTGCGTTGCACTTGCGTACCTCGGCTCGGTCCTCTTCGTCGTTGATGACGCCGTCATCTTCCTGCTTGCCCGCGCCCGCTCGCTCTTCGGATTCTCTCGTCATCGCTCCTCCCAGCGCCACCGCCCATTCGGATCTACCGCCTGCCCGTGGGTCTGTCGCTGTCGATTCTCTCTGCGTTGCGCCCGCCTGGCGCCGCCACCGTCTCCTCCCCGACTATCTCTCGGTCGGCTGTCTCTCTGTGAGACTCAGAGGGATTTCCGGATTCTCCCGGCGTCACGCGCAGCCCGCCCGCCCGCCTTGCTGCCTCGAATCCTCCCGGTGTCGCCATCTTCCCACCCGCCCACCTCGGATCCTCCCGACGCCACACCCGCTAGTCCGACTCCTCCCGGCACCACGCCTTTTCGACACTACCGCCGCTGCCAATTCTCCCAATGCCATGCCCGCCCGGCGCTGCTGCCCGTTTCCTCCCAGGCTCCTCCCGGCGTCACGGTCGCTCGCCCGTGCCGTCGTCCGCCGACAACCGTCTCTCCGTTGGCTGCCTCTCTGCAAGACTCAGAGGATAAGGGTGTAAAGAAAAGAAAAGAAAAATAAATAAAAATGAAAAAATAAAGGAAAAGAATTTTTTATTAATCCTGCTTGCACGACTATTTCGTTTGCGCTCTCGCCGTCGCCCGCTACTGCTCTACTTGCGCTCTCACCGTCGCGATGGCTCCTTCGGCTACTTTGGCTGGTGGTGTCCCAGTGTTACATTGTTCAGTGTTGTTCAATGCCACCACTATCAAGATTGGGTTTCTCGTCTACGGATTCATAAGCATGATCTACGTCTTTGGGAGTTTCTGACTGGCGAGTTGCCTTGCCCACCTCCTCCCACTGCTCCTGCATACCCGGTGATTCCTGTGAAGCCTGTGATTCCAAAGAAGACTACAAATGCAAAGAAGGATCATTTGCTTGCTGCTTATGATGCGGACGCGGTGAAGCTGCTTGCTGATTATGATGATGGCCTTGCATCGTATGAGTCTCAGTTTGCTGCATACAGGCCATGGGTTGATGAGGATGCTCGTGTTGCTTCTATTCTTGTTGCTAGCATGGAGGACAGGGTTTTGGCTGATATTGTTGCACTTGATTTTGCACATCTCATGTGGACTTTTCTTCGTTAGCGCAATGAGCCCACTGGTCAGTGTATCTTTGTTGCCGCATTCATCAGGAGCAGCTTGTTCGATAGGGTGATGGCACAGTTGATGACTTTTATGCTCAAATTTCTGCTATTTGGCGCTAAATTGACACTCTTGGTCCTCAGTTGTCACCTAGCACCTGTCAATCTTGCCTAGGTCAGCAGCAGACCCTTGAGCTTCGCCGCACCTATGACTTCTTGACGTGACTTCGGGATGAGTTTGAGCCACTTCGTGCACAGCTGTTTGCTCGACATCCTTGTGTCTCACTGATGGAGGCTCTTGTTGCTGCTCGTAATGAGGAGACTCACCTTCTTGGTGCTAGATTGTTGCGGTACTCTTCACTTTTGGCTGCCAGCTTCTCCACTCGACTGGTTGTTTCTCCACCTATGATGTCTTCTTCTGAGCATGAAGGAGTGGAGGTCTTAAATGTGATTAGTGTGGCAAGGATAACCATGTGGAGGCCTATTATTACAGGAAGAAGAAGACTCAGTCTCGTGATTCTCAGTCTCGCCGAGGTGGTTGTCTTTTGCAGGGTATCAGTCGTTCTTCACAGGGTGCTGGTGGTGCTGGTTCTGGAGGTCCTCAGAGGAGTTCTGCTGGTTCTAAGACACAGGAGATCATCAGGTTGCTTAGTCACCTTGTCACCTCTACACAACCAAGAGCTGAGGGTTCTGTGACTCAGCCTTCTACACCTACAGGTTCCGCTGCTGCTTCTCAGTCTTCCACTCCAAGACCACCTTCTACGTCTATGCCAAGTACTTGTCTATGGATTCTTGATTCTGGTGCTTCATTTCATATGACTCCTCATTTATACTTGTCTTTCCTCCATGCGTCCTCCTTTTGGTTCTCCCACTGTTCATACAGCCGATGGTTCTTCTCTTCCTGTTGTAGGACATGATACTCTTCTATCTGACTCGTTTCATGTCCCTGATGTTTTTTATGTTCCTGATCTGACCATGCAGCTCATGTACACTGGCCAGCTCATTGATCATGACTATCATGTTATTCTTGATCCTGATTTTTGTTATGTTCAGGATCATCGCACGGGTCAGCTGGTTGGTACTGGCCCTCATCGTCGTGATTCTCAGTGTCTTTGGGAGCTTGACTGGCTTTGTGTTCCTTCCGCTATGCCCATTAGTCTCGTTGGCTCCGCTTTGGCTGCTTCGTCGACCTCGTCTTTTGATCAGTGGCATCATCGCTTGGGTCATCTATGCGGCTCTTGTCTGTCTAGTTTGATTCGTCGTGGTCTTTTAGGGTCGGTTTCAGGTCATGGGTCTTTACCTCAATGTCAGGGTTGTAGGTTAGGTAAGCAGATTCAACTTTTCTATCATTCTAGTGAATCTGTGTCACATCGTCTTTTTGATCTTGTTCATTCGGATGTTTGGGGTCTGGCTCCCTTTGTCTCTAAAGGGGGTCATCAATACTATATTATATTCATAGATGATGTCTCGTCATACATAGCTTTATTTTATGAAAGATCGTAGTGAGGCCTTACCTATCTATAAGACTTTTACTACTATGATCCGCACTCACTTTGACACATCTATTCATGTTTTTCGTGTTGATTCTATCGACGAGTATCTTTCTGTAGGTCTTAGTCAGGTTCTCTCTGAGCAAGGCACTCTTGCTCAGTTTTCTTGTCCTGGCACTCCTGCTGAGAATAGTGTCGCCGAGTGCAAGCATCGTCATCTTCTTGAGACTGCTCATGCTCTCATGCTCGCTTCTTCTATTCCGCCTCAATTTTGGGTTGAGGCTGTGTCTACAGCCACTTATTTGACTAACATTCAGCCTTCTTTTGCTCTTCATGGTGGGATTTCTTTTGAGCATCTTCTTGGTAAGATGCCTGACTATTCTAGTCTTCGTCTCTTTAGTTGTGTGTGCTATGTGCATCTTGCACCTCGTAAGTGCACGAAGCTGACTGCTCAGTCTGCTAAATGTGTTTTTCTCGGTTATAGTTCTGAGCATAAGGGATATCGTTGTTGGGATCCGGTTGGTCGTCGGATGAGGATTTCTCGGGATGTTGTTTTCATGAGTCTCGTCCTTTCTATCCTTGTCCTTCTTCTGATACTTCACCTGCATCTTTGGTTGATCCACTATCCTTATTGATATTACCTGATACTTCTATTGGTATCACACCTTCATCACGGCGGATACCTCCTCCAGTGGCTCCCACTGTAGTCTCCTCGCCTGCCATTCATGTTGATATGCTCTCTTCGGAGCCTACTTCCTTGGAATCTACTTCTTTGATGTCTCCTACTGTAGCTATTGATTTTTCTGTAAAGCCACCAGTGACACATGTTTATACTCGTCATGAATGGACTTCTTCTGATGTGCCATCTTCGTCCGATGTACCATCTTCATCTGACGCACTATCTTCTCCTATTGAGGCCTCTCTTTCAGAGGATTCCTCTCTTGAGCAGCTTCTTGGGCGTGGTCATCGTCTTCGTCGACGTCCTGATTATTACTCTCTTTCTGCTTATGCTGCTACTATTCTTTCGGAGCCAGCATCTTATCGTGATGCTCTTTCTCATCATGAATGGCAGCATGCTATGGCTGGGGAGATTGTAGCTCTTGAGCTCACTCATACGTGTGATCTTGTTCCTCGTTCTGCACATGTGCGCCCTATTACATGTAAATGGGTTTATAAGGTGAAGACTTGCTATGATGGTTCTCTTGAGCGCTATAAGGCTCGTCTTGTTGCTCGTGGTTTTCAACAGGAGCATGGTCGAGATTATGACGAGACTTTTGCCCCTATTGCTCACATGAGCATTGTTCACACTTTTCTTGTCATGCCTCTGTTCGTGGGTGGTCCATCTCTCAGCTTGATGTCAAGAATGCTTTTCTTAATAGTGATCTGCATGAGGAGGACTATATGCAGCCGCCGCCTTGGTATTCTATTCCTGAGGGTATGGTTTGTCCTCTTTGTCGCACGCTTTATGGCCTCAAGCAGGCTCCTCGTGATTGGTTTCAGCGTTTTGCCTCTGTGATCATTGCTGTTGGTTTTTCTGCTAGTGCTCCTGATCCTACGCTTTTTTTCCCATACTTCACCACGTGGTCGGACTCTTCTCCTTCTTTATGTTGATGATATGATCATTACTGGAGATGATGCTCAATATATTGCCTTTGTCAAGGCCCGTCTTAGTGAGCAGTTTCTTATGTTTGATCGGTCCTCTTCGTTTCTTTCTTGGGATTGAGGTTTCTTCTATATCAAAGGGCTTCTATTTGTCTCAAGAAAAGTATATTCAGGATCTTCTTGATCGTGCTGTTGAAATTCCCCAGGAACTTAATGTTTATCTTTGAGCCACTGATGGTGAGCCTCTTGAGAATCCCACTCATTATCGTCGTATTGTTGAGAGTCTTGTTTATCTTGGTGTTATTTGTCCTGATATCTCCTATGCTATGCATATCCTGAGTCAGTTTGTTTCAGCTCTCATCTTTATTATAGTCATCTTTTTCGTGTCTTACGTTATCTTTGTGAGACTTTTTCACGCCACCTTTTCTTTTCACGTTCTAGCTCCTTACTTCTCTAGGCTTATTGTGATGCTACCTGGGCTAGTGATCCCTCTGATCGTCGATCTCTTTCTGCCTATTGTGTTTTTCTTGGTGGTTCTCTTATTGCTTGGAAGACTAAGGAGCAGGTAGCAGTTTCTCATTCGAGTGCTTAGGCTGAGTTGCGTGCTATGGCTCTTGTGACGACAGAAGTGACTTGGTTACGGTGGTTGCTTGAGGATTTTGGTGTTTCAGTTTCTATGTCGACTCCTCTTTTGTCTAACAGTACTTGTGCTATTAGTATTGTCCGTGATCCGGTGAAGCATGAGCTTACTAAGCATATTGGTGTGGATGTTTCTTATACACGCTCGCAGGTTCAGGATGTGGTTATTGCTCTTCAGTATGTGCCTTCAAAATTACAGTTGACTGATTTCTTTATAAAGGCACTAATCCAAGCTTAGCATAGCTTTTATCTCTCAAAAATCAATGTTCTTGATCCACCATGAGTTTAAGAGGGGTGTTAGATGTATATGTACTATTTGTATTTTCCCTTTTGTATTTGGGGTTTTGTGTATATTTTCCACTTCTATACCTATATATATGGGCCTAGTGTCCTTGTTATGAATACAAGTGCTATTCCTAACACGATCTTCCCCCTCTTTTATTTTCCTCCGCCCCTCTTCCTACCCCACCCTAATCCAAGACCCTAAACCCTAACTTGTTAGATCGTCACCGGTCGCCGAAGCTTCATTGGAGCTGGAGGAGAAGGACCAGTCACTACTGGAGAAAGTCACACTAGTCCTGGTTTGTAACCCTCAGTAGTCCCGGTTGTCAAACCGGGACTACGAATCCGGGACTAGAGATGGGCGACCTCTAGTCCTGGTTAAATAACCGGGAGTAAAGATGCATCTTTAGTCCCGGTTGAAGCCACCAACCGGGACTAAAGATGGCGGAGCCACGTGGCCGGCTCCGCCATCTTTAGTCCCGGTTGGTGGCTCCAACCGGGACTAAATTTTTTTTATTTTTTTAATTTGCCCTTTCTCCAGCAGTACTTGCTATATATATATATTACACATATATATTATATTACACATATACATATATATGCAACATGCATATATATGTATAAATATATAATTTACACACATTTAAATAAACTTAAGAAAGGACATATACATATATTACCAAAATATGTACAATATTCATACATGTTTCCTAGCTAGCTTATAAAAAATTGTCTCTAATCTACTTTGTTGTGGATGGAGTGGTTTCGCTACTAAAACTAATGAAGAACTCCCCCGCGGGATCAACGACCTGCTCGTTAATAAATCCCATCAAATCTTCCTGAGCGGCTTGTATGAAAGTATCGTGGGGGAGGTCGTCTCTTACTCGCATAAGCTGTCATTAATTAGAATAAACGAGAAATAAATATATGAAGTGAATAAGAAATCGAGACGTAATGTATGAATTGCTGTTATACGTACATCTAGATCATCGACAATTTTGACTTCGATCACAAAGCGGTGAATGTAGTCGCAGACGTAATATCCACATAGGTTGGTGCCCTGCGACTGTTTTGCACACTAAAAGAGAACGATGACAGATTTAATATGCATTTAATATTTTAGAACATAATAATGATTCAACTCAAATTAGGAGCAGACATGTTACTCACTGGAAACTTCATCCGCACAGAGAGCTTATCTTTCCAATTTCCGCAAACATTGACCCGAAATCGTTCACATGCCCTACGTGCAGTTGAAAGTTAGCATGTAATTATCCGAGAACTGCATATATGCAATAGAAAGTAAGATGGAATTACCTGTTAAACAGTTCAAATATGTCAGAGTACGTGGACTTTGGTTTATCCATTGAGTCAAAGACATGGATCTTCGACTGACCCATGTCAAGTACTAACAGAATCCAGTGGAATCTGCAAATTGGTTTAGATGCCACATATGAAACTTTATGTATGCACAGGATTGAAATTAGTTCCGAAAGAAAGAAAAAACTTACGCAGTATTGTAGGGCAGAAGGATGAAGGACCGGAAGTGTTGCTTCACAAGCGCGTTGTATATGTTGTCCACGGTGTCATTAGGAAACTGATCAACCAATGGGTCGTTGATTTTGCGTGGATCCATGAATCCATGCTTGGTGCATTCGTGCTTGTTGCAGTATTGGATTGCCATTCTACAATGGTTAAAAAGAATTTTAGTCAGCTAAATTCAAGGAGGTAAGAAACGAAATAACAGGGCGATACTTACAAAACCCACGCGGTTAGAAGTGAGACGTCGAGGGCATCTAGTTGGTACAGGTCGAATATATCTTCGAATCGGAGATAGAGGTAGTCATCTCCATCGAAGAAGTAGTCAATTGAATATTTGCATGTTATCATGTCTTCACCCTTGCTGGATGTTGCATGTACCACTGATGGAAGCGGTACATCTTAGTTGGAAGCCTTTTCAAGAGATCCGGTTTGACGAGAGGCTTTCCAAGGTTGAACTTGTATTTAAGCGGAGCCCTCGCCAGGGGTGCACGCCCGTCTAATTGATCCATATTAATTCCAGCTTCTTGCATGAATTGTCTTAAATGAGGTCTAATATTTGGAATCGTGCTGAATTCCAGAGGCTTCTGTGGCTGCATGCCAAGCTGGGGTACATCTTTGCCCGTTTTCTTCGCCCTGCCAGCAGCTGACCGCTTTGGTGCGGGTGGCGGCGTCTTCTCAATTCTCTGAGTCTTTCTTGGACGACCGCTTGATATTGACGGCGCACTCTTGGATGATGACCGTTTAGGAGTCGGTGCTATTGTGGCGACGGAGGAGGGTTGGATGGCGGTGGAGTTGGAGACGGCCATTTAGGAGTCGGTGCTCGTGGAGGCGACGCAGGAGGCGGAGGAGACGGAGGCGGTGAAGGAGGCGGAGGAGACGGCCCACGTGGAGGCGAGGGCGGTGGAACGATAGGAGACGCTGTTCGTCCAGGGAATTTTATGAAGATCTTCCTCCAGAGAAATAATCCATGAGCCGTTTCTCCTAGCATCATCTCCCCATCTCCTCCGGGGATATCCAGCTCCAGATCTTCATAGCCGCGTTCCACCTGTTCAATTTCAACCTTCAAGTACGAAGGTGGAACGGGTCGGGAGTGGTAGGTGCCGCCTCGGCCTACTGGAATAGCCATGCCCGACGCGACCTGTTCGAGAAGATTGCTTATTAGTTAGTAATTAACGTTGATTGACAAGTTATTCGAGAAAATATATGTACAACATAAAAGTACGAACATACCTTTATTGTTATGTTTTTCAGCGGGATGTGCAGCTCACACGGGGTCTGCTGTGTGATGTCATCCATGGGGCATGGCGGACCCGGTTGAGCTTGTGGGGCCAGCTCGCCTTCATTTCCAGTAGACGCGCAGCTGCTGCGCTGCTGTTGGAGTTGTGCGGTTGTTGCTGGATCCGACTGTTGGCTAACCCACTGGCTCCGCTCCTCACCCAAACTTAGGGCCACCCTTTCGTCGACAATCGATCGATCTGCGAGAGCTTCATTTCCATCTCGGTGAATCTAGCATCATTCTCTCGCTTTGACCTCATTCGGCTCCGTATGTGTCGACGAAGGGTTACGCGGAGGCTACGCTAGCCGAAAACAAAAACTTTTACCGCGCAAACCAGAACACTTGCAAGTAAGGGCCGATAGATCGTTACCGATTGGAGTAGAGCGCGGAATAGCCAATCGGGGCAATCCGATCTGGGCGTAGAGCCGATTCCGGAGACAGCCGATTCGCCAATCGCCGATTCGAGTCGTCCGGCCGCGTTCTCACGCCTCGCTCGATGCGCCCGACCGCACCGATTCCACCACGCCCGATCGCTCCGATTGCAGCCGATCCGAAGCCGATCAACAGCGCGCAACGTAGCAGCGCCTCTACCGGTATCCACACGTCCGGGATAGAACACCGAACACCCGTGTGCTAGCACGCGATGCAAGGCTAGGGTTTGGCTCGAAAGTGGGGAGGGTTTCCGTGGAGATTGATCTCGGCGACTTCGTTGCACGCGATGCAATTGACATGCCACAACTCTCCACCCTCCCTCCTTTATATAGAGTTGGCCGACGGGACTAGTGGCCGATTAGGACTCTATTTTGAATCGGATCTCATCCGTATCTCATAGAGTTGGCCGCCCACACGTCGTAAGCCCATAGGACTCTATCCGATCGGATCCGTATCCGAGTCCAACTCGAATGCCTGTTCTTATCCCCTTAAGCGTGCGACCACAGTAGGTTCAGGTATACTCGGTTTCGGCTATAGTCTAACTTAGCCGATCGTCGGCTCGAGTCTAACTCAGCCGACTGTCAACGCGCGCGCTAGCAAGCACATATTGACACCATAGTATACAAGAATAATATCGGCTCGAACTGTAATGTGTACACAAATCCCTTTGCCTCACGATACCGCTTAAGCTATAGGCAAGATGTGTGCCATCCCTTCAATAGCTTAACCATTCACTCAAACCGTATTGGATTATCCGTCGTTGATTGACTCATCAATCAACTTAGCATGGCCATGCATTTCCATAATCCATTACCTCGAGGGGCCAGAGATATCTCTCCAAAGGAGGGGCAAATTCCATCTTGATCACTCACATCCCACTCCATGTTTCATAGCAAACCCGAAAACTACCTTTATAACTACCCGATTACGGAATAGCGTTTGGTAGTCCCAAAGTAGGCTACTACACATGTTGGAATCCATGGTGATCTCGGTCTAAGGACTTTGTACCAACACTACTCGAGACCAACTAATGGCACATTAATTCTGTAGTGTCTCATGGTGGGTCTATCCAACAATGTGTTCTCCAACACATATGTCCATGTTTATTGATTTGGTATCTCCATACCCATGATCTATGAGACATGATCATCAATCAATAAACATGCCGATCTTAGAATCATATTTGTTCCAACAATATGACATATGATCAGGGATCGTTTAGAAATAGATTCATACATATCGAGTCTCATAAATAAGTCACGTACTTATTGATCAATACAAGATGTCTATTTCATGGAACTGAATAACACTTTATTCATAAATACATAAACATTGACGTGATATCCAACATCTCCATGTTGCCTCTAGGGCATATCACTAACATCGACGTCAGCTTGGAACCCGTATTTCCAGGGGACGACGCCTTTTCCTCACGTACGCCCCGGGTGCTCTGGGTTTTGGAGGACGAGCGTTAGCTCGTCCTTGTCTCTGTCGGGCCTAAATGCGCCCGAGGAACTGGCCTGTACCGCCTCCTCTAACCTCCGTCCGGTTTCTTGAATTTCATCACCAAAGATCACTGTGCCATCGACGGGATTAAGTGAGCCGCCGTGAGCATAGAACCAGTTCTTTGATCGTTCCGGCCAGTTTGCTGTGCCTGGAACGATATCCCGTGCTTCTAGGTCGGCTTCCATTTTTCCCATTTCTCCATTGCTTTTTTACAGCCGCATGACCCAAGCCTGTGATGGTATTTCTTTTTGGCTGCATTGGCCTTGTTCTTTTCTATGATAGATTGCACTTCTTCACTGGTCTTGTGCTCAACAAAAGCATCCCAATGATCTCTGAGCTTTGGGAACTTGTCAAAGTCTAGTGTCTGGCCCTTCAGGATATATTTCTTGTGTAACTGTTTCTTGTAGTTCCTGAAGAGCTCTGCCATTTTCTTCAACGTCCATTCCTTGACCCGTACCTGATCTGAGTCTGGGATGGTGAACGTCTGCAGCATTGTCGTCCACATCATCTCTTTCTCTGAGTCTGGGAGATAGATCTGCTCCTCTCCTCCTTTGGTAGACCACCTCCAATTGGCAACGCTTACGGGCACGTGATCCCTCACCACCCATCCGCTGTGCGCCACAAACTTCCTTACGGCGTCCTCTAGGGCAATTGGTTGACCGTCAGGTGCCACCTCCGTTATGACATGTCGACCCTCTATTTTCTTGCTGAGGCCGCATGGCCTCTTCTGTCCAGCGGAGGCGGAGGCGGAGCCCTCATTCCCCTCCTCATTCCTTTGCTCGTCTCCTCCCTCGTTCCCCTTCTCGTTCAGGTATTGATCTGGATCTTCGTGTCCCTTCTCGTTGTAAAACTCTGTTCCTCGTGCAATCTCATCAAGGAGAAACTGTTCCTCGTCACGATCCGCCATTTGATTGTTGTGGGTTGAGAACTTAATCAAAGAATTCTGAAAAAAATTATTTGGTTAATACATGTATCAATTATTTAGGAATATCATGTATGTCTACGTAAAAAAACATAGACAAAAAAGAAGAAGATTGAAAAAATATATGAAATCCGACAAACACTAGATCCAATTGTGCACATCCACAAGGGTGATATTTTTCAGAAGTCACTTCCTGGATTACATCCACACCGAACGACCGACGGAACGAACGACCGAACGACCGACCGAACGACCGAACGAATGACCGAATGAACGACCGACCATTCGTTCAATCTATCGTTCACGTCTCCGTTCGGTCGGTCGTTCGTTCACCCTAAACTCTAAACCCAACCCTAACCCTAAACTATCGTTCGTTCACGTCCGTTCGTTCGGACCCTTAACCCTAACCCAAACCCAAATCCTAAACTATCGTCCGTTCGTTCTAACGTTCGTTGACGTCCGTGAGTACGATCATCTGGAGGAGAGGAGAGAAAGAGAGGAGAATGATGTGAGGGAGATAAGGTGGAGAGGAGAGGAAGTGGAGAGGAGAGGAGAGAGAGAGGACGTTGCATGCGTATGTACGTTGTAACGACCGAACGAACGAACGACCGAATGAACGACCGAACGAACGAACGAACGAGTGTTCGTTCGTCTGTCCATCCGTTCGTCCACGTCCGTACATACGTCCGTCCGTTCGTCCACGTCCGTACGTCCGTCCGTCCATCTGTTCGCGTCCACGAACGAACGACAACGAGCGAACGAACGGACGACCGAACGAACAAGCGAACGAGTGTTCGTTCGTCCGTACGTCCGTCCGTCCGTCCGTTCGTCCACGAACGATCGACCGAACGAACGAACGAACGAGTGTTCATTCGTGCGTCCGTCCGTTCGTCCACGTCCGTTCGTCCACGAACGAACGAACGAACACTCGTTCGTTCGTCCGTCCGTCCGTTCACATCCGTTTGTTGATTTTAATCGTTCTCGTTCGTTCAAAAATACAAACTTCACAAGTCACATACACATTCAAATTTAAATCTATTCATGCATTTAAATTTAAATACACATTCAAAATTCTAAATTCACAATATTCATGCATTAAAAATTAAATAAACAGTCCATTTACATATAAAAAGTCCATACAAATTTACACATACACATCGAAATCATATTCACAAATTTACACATACACATCGAAATCATATTCAAATCCTCATTCATTCACATTCACAAAATTTACAAATTTAAACATAGCACAATAGCGGCGGCAGCGGCGGCCACGACGGCGGCGGCGGCATGGAAGGGAGGCGACGGCGGCGGTGAGGATTACAAGCGGAGGAAGAGGGCGGCCGTCAACATGCTCCATACTCACGAGAAGATCCTAATTTGTGGTCGGGACAATAATGCTCTAACAGCTAATGCTTATGTGACAATCCACGAGAATAAGACAGAAGACATTAGCAACGAGAACTTGAACATTGCCGCTGAAACAGAGAAAGCACACCTCTAAATCGGGAGACCGGCAGCGGTGGCGGCGGGAGCAAAGACTGCGGTGGCAGCGACGGTAGTACTGCTCGATCACGGCGGGCGGATAGAGGTAGTCCGCCGTCGTGCGCCACCGGCAGCTTTCATGGCGCCGCCGAGGCATTGAGACGGGAACGGGGGAGGCAAGCCATCATTGTCATATATAGCCGCACTATCCAATCATTGTCATATCTCTCGCTATTCAAAGTTTGATGGAGATACACGAGTACTGCTACGCCGTACTCTAAGAAAGAGCAAGACAGAAATATTATGAAGCAAAGGGAGAAAAGCAAGAAAAAAGACTGTGATCTGGATCATGACATGTTGAAGAGACCAAGATCGGTGAAGAAGGCTACTACGATGGATCATGACATGTTGAAGAGACCAAGATCGGTGAAGAAGGTAGAAAGAAGGCGTCGGGGCCTCTCCACGGATCATCAGGAGCAGCTGGATGCGGATACGGACGAGACGACTAAGATAAGCTATTTCATTGATCCCGACTCATTGGAGTGTGAGATTTGCTTCATGTCTCTCGAAAGAATAGAGCCCAGCCAAGAACATAGGTAAATGCAGTTTTGTCTTGCATCATGCATATGGTTAACCATGCTCATCGAGAAAATTTTTTAGCGGTAGCTTCTTTTGGGCAAGACTGTCTTTGTTTATCTGTTTATCTGTTATTGATCTAACCTTTTTTCATGAACTAGCTGGTGTCCTTATTGCACTAGCCTTTGGCCTGATAGTTACCTGCTTGAGGAGAAATCTCTCTTCTCCAGTATTTCCTTCCCGAGCTTCTATCCCCAGCCATTCCGCTCTACTGTCATGCAAAGCAACGTTTTACAAGGTATGATTCTTTTCTTTCTACTCGGATCAATGCAAGAATGATGCTCTCTTTTTTCTAATTGAAAAGGAATGGTGCTTTCTGAATTTGTGTTGCTTAGACACTTGTTTCTTGCCATGCAGACGAGCTTGGTGTCATCTTTGAAGATGATGTGCTGAAGTATTGGGATGAGATAGAGCAATCGGAGAACAAGGTAGAACAAAGTGAGAAGGGATTGCCACTGCTCTATTACAGTGATGAGAACGGAGAAGCCTCTAAGAGCATGAGAGACGATGTTAGATCAGAGGAGAAGGCATTGACGTTCCAGCTCGTGTCACAGTACTTCTGCATGCCAATCATGCGAGCCGCACGAGGTTTAGGGTTTAAAATAGGGTTCGGGGTTTAGGTTAAGGGTTAATGGTAAAAGGGTTTAGGTTTAGGGTTTAGGGTTTATGGTTTATGGTTCAAAATAGTTTTAAATACGACAAATGTTAATTATATGTTATTATTTCAATTTGAAATATTTTTCAAATAGGCCATATGTTAATTATATATTATTATTTAAATTTTAAATAGTTTGGAATATGACAAATGTTAATTATATGTTATTATTTCAATTTATAATATATTTTGTTAATTATATGAACATATGTTAATTATATATTGTCGATGTCGTGCGTCGACACGCAGGGATCCTGGGGACCCCCTTTTTGGTTCGGCACGGGAGCGATGTATCCCGGCTCAAACTCGTATATAAAAAATGGAATAATGCGAGATGAGGCGGGAATTTATACAGTTCGGGCCACCGGCACGGTGTAACACCCTACTCTGTGTGTATGCAATATATGGGGAGATAGCCAAGAACAATGAGAGTGTTCCTCTCCCTTAGACTTTGTGGTGGATGGGCGATTTCTGCAGGCTAGTTGGAGAGGCTTAACCTATTTCTCAGAACGTGTACTCCTCTTCTTGAACTGGAACGGACCCCCTGTCTATGAAGGAGCTGAACCTCTTTTATGAAGGACTTGGGTCTCCTTTTATAGAACAAGGGAACACCACAGCAGTCCTACCCTTTTCTCTACTTCACTCCACGTGAGAGAGTGGTTTTTGCTTTGTCTTGTCGGAGAAGTCATTCCATTCCTACTCCTCCCTGTTCGCCGCGTCATAGAAGGTGGAAAAAGTGCGGTCATCGTGATGGCCATGCCGCTGACGTGATGATGGTTTGCCTACCCCCTCCGATGGGTCCCACCGGTCGGCGGCCCATTCCATAGGGAGGTGTAGGCGCCGTGCTTCCTGCGCTCGCACTCTCTCTCCCACGCAGCCGCCCAGTGCATTAAATGCGACTGGACAGGGCGTGAGGGGGGCGTGCGCGGAGTGGGTGCGCGGCCATACCGCGGTCTTAGTCAAGAACTTTTAGCCCCCTTTTGCCTCGTAATAGGCAAAAAGGGGTGATGATGGGAGCAGCTGACAGCCGCGCCTCACATCGCATTGAATGCGGCGGGGCAGGCGCTCAGCTTTCCCCTATTTGAGCATTGAATGAGTTGGTTGGCGGTTGGTTCGCCTCTCTCTCGAGAGGTGCGGGATGGAGGTGAGGGTCAGGCGATCCCGGACCCCTCGACCGGGGGATCGGGAGATCCGGACCCCAGCTGTTGGAAGTATGATGGCCTCCGGGCAGCCTCCCGGCCGCCCGCCGGGGCGGCCACGTGGCCGCCCGTGGCCGAGACTTGCCTAGCCTTTCAGGGCATAACTTTGGCGCTCCTTGATGGGCGGGGGTGTCTTCCTTTTTCTTAAATGCCACGGCCGCGACATACCCCGGGCCTATATCACCGACAGTAGCCCCGGCGTGGACCGAGGCCGGGTCGGGCTCGGGCGCGGTTGACGCCATTTCCTTGAGCGTGTGGGCCCGGGTATTTGGGTGTTTTTGCTATGGCAGGTGGCCGATACGCGTCGACTGATGTCGCACCTGGCCAAGCCTTTACTTAGGACGGGGGGCGAGTTTGTCTAGGCCACGCGCATGGGGGCCCATTCAAACCGCCTTGCATTCTCCGTCCCGCGTAGTGCGCCTGAGAGGCGCGGAGCCCCAGGCGGCACGAAATCCGAATGGCGCGGGAATCCAAGGGGATGCGAAAATCGAAAGGGCGCGGAGACGAGGGGGCGCTTCGTGCGGTAGTGGGGCGAATTTAATGCCGTAGAATCCGAGGGGGCGGCGGCAGCTTATAAAACCAGATCCACATGGAAGGGGACCGGTTTCTACGCTTTCCACTGCCATCTCCTTTCCTCGGCATTCGCCCTTCGTCTACCTAGCGCCTCCTGCTCCTTCCGCTTCCTTTCTTCCACCTTCAGCTTTCCCCTTCTATGCTTCCGCACCCACCCCCGCAATGGGCCGCGATTCACCTCTGGAGCCGGGGAGTGTGCTCCCCAAGTCTTTGGTGCGCACTGCGGAGGCTCGCAGCCTCTTCAACAAATTCTTGCCGAACAGCGCGCGCAGCGGCGACGATATCCCGGAGGAGCGGCCTCCCCACAGGATGGTATTCTTCGCCTCCTTCGCCATGGTCGGGCTGGTGCCGCCCTTCTCCCGCTTCTTCCTCGACGTCTTGGAGTTCTACGACCTCCGGCTGCACCACCTCACCCCCAACGCCGTCTTCTACCTCGCCGTGTTCGCCCACACCTGCGAGATGTTCGTAGGAGTGAGGCCTTCTCTCCACCTCTTCCAGCAGTTCTTCCGGGTATGCCGGGCTGGCTCCCCCGGCGCGGTGGGGTACGTGGCGATCCAGCCGCGGAACGACCGGGCGGTCGGAACTCCCTTCATCGACATCCACCCCCGCTCCAGGTGGGAGAACTGGAGGGCGTTCTGGTTCTACACCAGCTTGGGCGACCACCCCCGCCTCTCCTTGCCGACGGGGATCCCAGTGAACCAGAGGAACTGGGGGGCGCGCCCACGAGCCGGGAGGGAGCTGGACGGGGTGCTGGACCGGATCTGCTACCTCCGGCGGGGGGGCCTGTCCAGCCACGCGGTCTTCCGCGACCTCCTAATGAGGCGCATAGCGCCGTTGCAGGAGAGGCCGCGCCCCGCCTACATGTACACGGGCGCCAACGACGACATGCGGACCTTCGCGGGCGCCGTCTTCGAGTGGGACGAGAGGGACCTCCGGACCCTGGTCCGCCTCTGCCTCGGCATCACGGAGATGGACTTGGCGCAGCTTCCTCCCAGGTTGGTGCCGCTGTGTCAGGACTCCGCGCGCCCGGAGATCCTGCACCTGCTGCAGGTGGTGGGTGACGGTGTGGGCTCCTCGTCGGCCGCGCCGGAGGCTGCACCGGGGGCTGCTCCGAGGGCCGTCCCGAGGGGCGGAGGCGGAGGCGACAACGACGACCCCGACGACCACATCCCGATCGGGCGGTTGAGCCGCCGAGGTTCGGGGCGAGGCGATCCGGGGGCCCCGGATCCCAAAGGGAATAGGAAGAGGCCAGAGGAGGACCCCTCTCCTCCCCCTTCTCCACCACGAGGTGGTGGAGCGGAGCGCGCCGCGCCCCTCAACGGCCAGGGGGCTCGCGGGCAGCGGGCCCATCCCCGGGGGCCACTACGCCGCGTCGGCCGCAACGGCGGCGACAACAACAGCGAGGGAGGCCCGGGGCACGTCCCCAGTGAGTGCACCGGCAGCGCCGGAGGCCCAGGGCGCATCCCCGACGAGCACACCGGCGGCGGGGTCTGTCCGCGGGACTCCTGCGTCAGGGGACGAGGTGGGCGAGAGCCCAGCAAGTCCTCCGGGCCGCCCCGCGAAGAAGAAGCGGGCTATCTCGGGGATCTCCTGGGAGTTCAACTCTGCCCGCAGGTACGCTTTGCTGATGTGTGAATGCCTATCAGGGCCTTGTTCTTTTGTCTCTGTCTTTTGATTTTTTGTTGCGACTTTGTTTTGTTTTCAGCCACGAGCACAGGCATTTTCGCCCGAGGGTTTCCCCAAGGGCGGTTCTGCCTCAGGCTCAGGGGAGGGCGCACAGGAGAGGTCCGGGGCGCCCGAGCCCCCAAGGTCCGGGTCGCCCCCTTCGGGCTCGGTCCCGGATCCGGCGAGATTCGGGGAGGGGGCCCACCCAGCGGCTGGGGCGCCGGCCGCCCATGAAGGGCAGGCCGTGGGCGGCGCCGGCGCAGAGGGGGCAGCGGAGGGTGACGGAGAGCAACCTCAGGGGTCCCCTCCGCGGCAACCATCGTCGCCGCCACAATAGCCCTCGCCCGCGCCACACTCGGCGGCGCCATCTCCCCGTCGGCTGCCATTAATCCTGCCGGCGCAGGCTGGCCGCGAGCCCCCAAGGCAAGAAGCGGGCAGCGCTGGTCGCGGGGGATCTCCGGTGGCTCGGCCGGCGCAGGCGGCCGATCCCGGGCCGGGCTCCGACTCCGAGTCTGGGGGCGCCCGGTCCGGGTTCGCGGCCGCTTTGGATGCGGAGCCCCTCGTCCGGTCACAGGAGCGGGCGAGGGAGGTCGTCAACAGGGCGCTGGAGGCGGCCAACGCCATCTCCCTGGAGGGGCTTCGGGCCCAAGTACAGGCCTTGGCCGCCAGGGAGATCGAGGTGGCGCGGCGGGAGGCCGAGGTCGAGGAGGGCCATCAGGAGCTGGCAGCCACGGCGAGGGCGAAGGGCCTCATCCGCAGGCGGGAGCTGGCGGAGATCGAGCGGCGCCAGGAGGAGCTCAGTCAGGTGTTTGAAGACACCGTTACTGAGCGGCACGCCGCCGACCTCCGCGAGCAGGTTGCCGCCGCTGCCGAGGAGAGGGTGCGCACCACCGCAGGGCAGTTCCTCCGCGACCTCAGGGAGCGCGCCCAGGGCCTCGACGAGCGCGAGCGCACCTTGTGCGACGCTGAGGCCGCCGCTGCCGGCGCCGACACTGACCTCCAGGCCCACGAGGCCGGCCTGGCGAAGCGGGAGAGGGCCCTTGAGGCGGCGTGGCGGGTGGTTGAGAACCGGGAGGTCGCCGTCGCCAGGGCCGAAGAAGACTCCGCCGCGCGGGAGGCCAATGTGCTTGCCCAGGAGAAGGCCGTCGCCGAGCGCGAGGCCGCCGTGGGGGGTCGAGAGGCGGCGGTGGTGGAGGAGCAGGAGGAGGCCTCCCGGTGCCTAAAGGGTGTGTGGGACCACGAGCAGCTGCTCGCCGCCGCCTCGGGCTGCCGGCATGACGAGCTGGAGCGCTGGGAGCAGGAGCTGGCCACCCGGGAGCAGGTGGTTATGGACGCGCATGCGTAGCTGCGGGGGCCAGGGCCGGAACTGGAGGAGGCGCGCCGCCAAGTCGCGGATCTGGAGCGCATCCTGCGCCTAGGAATCCAGGGCGTGGCCTCGTTCGTCGGGCGCCTTCGGGAGGCGGCTCGCGGGGTGGGGGTGAACCGTACCCCCCAAGCATCCCTACCTTGGCGGGGTAGGCCACATACATCGATGATCTAGCCGCGGGGATACAGATGGTGCCGGATGAGGTTGACGAAGTAGCGAAGGAGTCATTATATGACTTATCCCGCAAGGTCGCGTCCCTCATCCTGGCGAGCTACCAAGCCCGCGACCCCAACTTTGACCCCTACATCCCCACCGAGGACTTCCCCGAAGGTACCGAGGAGGCCGCCCGCCGTCGTGTTCAAGACGCCGTCGACTCCATCATGCTGGGCTTCGACGGCACCCCAGCGGCCTTCCAGCTCGCCTTCCGCGAGGACTCACCGGACGCAGACTCCCCGGTGGAAGCTCCCAGCGACCCGCCGGCCACCTAGGGCTCTCTTGCCTCGGCTTGTATCTGTACTTATGTAGAAAGATATTTATGCATTGTCTATAAAGTTTTTGAACTTGCCTTTACTTGTGCTGCAACAGCTCATCGTGGCTGCTTTTGTTGTTTCATGTATGTATATGTTGGGAGCCCCCGGCCAACTTAGCGCGCGCGTAGTGGCGGTTGGTTGGCCCAAGCCCCTGTATGTTTGCTTCCCTGCAATTGGTAGCTTAAGACTTTAGTTATTGCGATAATGTGATAGTGTTGTTTTCCCCCGTGATTTGTCCCATGCCGCTGGGGGGCTGTTCCGAGTTCGGGCAGCATGCACTGGCCGTTGGCTGGTGGCTTTGTCGGGGTTTCGGGTAGGAGCGAAGGCATAAAAAGGCCAGCGAGGGCAGCGGCAACGGGGGGCCGGGACAGGCGTGTGTCATTCGCACCCGAACCCCCAGGCGTTGACTGCCCCCAGGCGTGGTAGTATGCAGCATCGCTGTACCCTCGACACCCTTAGGGCTCTCAGGCTAAGGTGGGCAAGGCCGAGGAACTTATTGGAAAGCCGCATCCACAGCACATGCTCGAGCACATGGGGGGAAAACACACTGTAACAGGTATTTACAAGGGAAACATATGAAATATAATAACAAATGCATTGCTCATGCCACCGGGGGCAGTGGATGAGCTTGTATGCACGTCCCCGCACACCATGCGGCTTATGGGTAGAACCTGCGCAGGTGGGAAATATTCCACGGGTTTGTCAACGGAGTGCCGTCCTCTGTGGCTAGGCGGACTACTCCCGGACGCGGGGTGCCGATAACTTTGTATGGCCCCTCCCACATCGGGGACAGCTTGCTTAGGCCTGCGCGTGTTTGGACACGGCGCAAGACCAGGTCATTGACTTGCAGCGCTCGGGGGCTGACTTTGCTTTGATGGTAGCGGCGGAGGCTCTGTTGGTAGCGGGCCGCGCGAAGCGCTGCCCGGCGCCGCCTCTCCTCCAGGTAATCCAAGTCATCTCGACGCCTCTGCTCTTGATCCGCTTCGGTGTATAATGTGGCTCGGGGCGATCCCAGGGTGAGCTCGGAGGGCAAGACCGCCTCGGCTCCATACACCAAAAAGAAAGGTGTTTCCCCGGTGGCGCGGCTCGGGGTTGTCCGATTGGCCCAAAGGACCGCCAGCAGCTCGTCAGTCCACGAGTCCCCATGTTTTTTGAGCACATTGTATGTCTTGGTCTTGAGGCCCTTTAATATTTCTGCGTTTGCACGCTCGACCTGACCGTTGCTTTGGGGGTGGGCGGGCGAGGCGAAACAGAGCTTGATCCCCATGTCGTCGCAATATTCACCAAACAGCTCACTCGTGAACTGGGTGCCGTTATCAGTGATGAGCCTGTTGGGGACCCCGAACCTTGCCGTGATGCCTCTCATGAACCGCACAGTCGAATGTTTGTCGATGACGCTGACTGGATAGGCCTCTGGCCACTTGGTGAACTTGTCGATGGCGACATACAGGAACTTGCATCCGCCTCGCGCCTGCTTGAGCGGGATGGTTTGGAGTGTCTGGGCCGGCAGGTGCGTCTGCTTGGCGTGGAATTGACATGCTCGGCACCGCCGCACGAGGTCTGTTGCATCCTCCAGCGCGGTGGGCCAATAGAATCCCAGGCGGAATGCTTTTCCCACCA
Source organism: Oryza australiensis (assembly GCA_019925245.2). Taxonomy (NCBI): domain Eukaryota; kingdom Viridiplantae; phylum Streptophyta; class Magnoliopsida; order Poales; family Poaceae; genus Oryza; species Oryza australiensis. Next base: position 787,828 of record JAIFGZ020000439.1, on the reverse strand, counting down.
AGGTCCGGGAGGCTGAATGTGCGCCACATTCACCTTCATGGATCTCGGCAAGGAGCTCGAGACCCTGTTCCCGAGCAATGCATTTCATGAGCACTCCGTTGGCACCGCGTCGGTAGAGTGTTCCATCTACCAACACGTACCTCCTGGAGGTCCGGGCGATGCGTTCGCCTTCCTCATGTTGCTCGGGCAAAGACGCGTCTTCTAGGTACGCCCGGATTTCCGAAATCCAAGCCACCTGGCGCGTGATGTCGGTCTCGGCGAGGCCAGCCGTGGCTGGCCCGCCGAGTCCGGCGTCGGGACCGGTCGATTCCCGCCTCGGGCGGTTCGGGCGCGCCAAGCGGCTCCGTGAGACTTTCCTCAAAGGCACCTGGCGGGGCTGGGGCTCGCACGGACGCGATTCTTGATAGCTCGTCCGTCAGGGAGTTGTCTCTTCTGGGAATATGACGTAGCTCGAGGCCATCGAAATGGCGCTCCATACGCCACACTTCCTTGACATAGAATTCCATTTGGGGGTCGGTGCATTGATATTCCTTGGAGACCTGGTTTACCACCAGTTGGGAATCCCCAAGGACCAGCAGACGGCGGATACCCACGCCTGCTGCTGCCCGTAACCCCGCCAGGAGCCCCTCATATTCGGCCATGTTATTGGTTGCTCGGAAATCGATCCGGACGATGTACCGAAGCTCGTCGCCCGTTGGGGAAGTTAGCACCACGCCTGCTCCGGCTCCGCGCAAGGTGAGTGAACCGTCAAAGTTCATCACCTAGTGCGCGTTCCTTGGCCGCGATCCTCCGCGCTCTCGGGTTCCCCCGGGGGTGGATCGCTTCCAGCTGTTGGTGTCCATTCCGCCACGAAATCAGCCAAAGCTTGGCTTTTGATTGCGTGCCGGGCTTCGAAGTGTAGGTCGAATATCGACAACTCAATGGCCCATTTGACTACCCGTCCCGTGCCCTCTCGGTTATGCAGGATTTGTCCGAGAGGGTAGGATGTGACCATCGTTGCCCGGTGCGCCTGGAAATAATGACGCAACTTTTTGGAGGCCATAAGTAGAGCGTATATCGTTTTTTTGGGCCTGCGGGTAACGTGTCTTCGCGTCCCGTAGCGCCTCGTTGACAAAGTAGACCGGTTGCTGCACCTTGGTGCGGGCCTTGGCTACCTTGCTAGGGGCGGCCGGTTCGGGTACACCTGGACGGGTTACCTCGGTGTTTGGGGCCTCCGAGCCATCGCCTCCTCCGGGGCCCTCAGAGCCACTCTAGGTGGAGGGGGCTTCGGGCGCTCCCGGACTAGGGGGCCGGGCGGTTCCCTGGGGCTCGGGGGGCCAAGGGCCACCTCCGGGTTCGGGCGCCTCCTCGGCCAACTCCGTTTCGGGGCTTCCTGCCACAGGTGCTTCGGGGCGGGTCATCTCGGTGTCCGGGTCTCCCGAGCCATCGCCTCCACCGGGGCCGTCAAGGCCACTCTGGGTGGAGGGGGCTTCGGGTGCTCCCGGACTAGGGGGCCGGGCGGCTCCCTAAGGCTCGGGGGGCCAAGGGCCACCTCCGGGTTCCGGCGCTTCCTCGGCCAGCTCCATTCTGAGGTCTCCTGCCTCCGGTTTTGACAGGGCTGGGGGCGACTGAGAGACTAGCTCGTCGTCGCGCTCCACAACCAAGGCTGCACTAATTACTTGGGGGGTCGCCGCCAAATATAAAAGGAGGGGCTCCCCTTCCCGAGGAGCCACCAGTACGGGCGGCGAGGAGAGGTAGCGCTTGAGCTCGCCCAAGGATTTCTCCGCCTCGTCCGTCCAAGTGAAGGGGCCGGTTCGTTTTAACAATTTGAATAAGGGAAGCGCCCGCTCTCCTAGCCTGGATATGAAGCGACTCAAGGCAGCTACACAACCCGTGAGCCTCTGCACGTCCTTGAGCTTTCTAGGGGGGCGCATCTCCTCTATTGCTCTTATTTTGGTGGGGTTGGCCTCGATGCCTCGAGCAGAGACCAAGAACCCTAATAGCTTGCCTGCCGGTACCCCAAACACGCATTTTTCCGGGTTTAGTTTCATGCGGGAGGACCGAAGGTTATCAAATGTCTCGGCCAAATCCGGGAGCAAAGTCCTTCGGTCCCGAGATTTTTGGTCCCGAGATTTGACTACGAGATCATCGACATATGCCTCAACATTGCGCCCTATTTGGTCCTTTAACGTGATGCGGATACCACGTTGAAAGGTGGACATGGCGTTTTTTAAACCAAAGGGCATAGACATGTAGCAAAAAGTACCCACAGGAGTGATAAATGAAGTTTTCTCCTCATCCTCTACAGCCATGCGAAATTGATGATAGCCAGAGTATGCATCTAGGAAACATAAAAGGTCGCACCCCGCGGTGGAGTCGACTATCTGGTCGATTCGGGGTAGAGGGTAGGGGTCTTTGGGACATGCCTTGTTGAGGTCGGTGTAGTCGATGCACATGCGCAGCTTGTGGTTGGCCTTCGGGACGACCACCGGGTTTGCCATCCACTCCGGGTGCAGTACCTCCCGGATGAAGCCGGCCTCCTGGAGCCGTGCCACCTCTTCGCGGATGAACGCCTGCCGCTCCGGGGCCTGTCGCCTCACCTTTTGCCGGACCGGGCGTGCGTCCGGCCGTACTACGAGTCGGTGCTCGATCACCTCCCTGGGGACCCCGGGCATGTCCGACGGCTTCCAAGCAAACACGTCGGTATTCGCCCACAGGAAGGAGACGAGCGCGTCTTCCTATTTGGGGTCCAAACCGCCACCGATGTTGGCGGTCTTGGACGGGTCGTCGCCCAAACGGATGGACTTAATCACCACCTTGTCGGCAGAGGTGATGTGCTGCTTCGGGGCCCGAGAACCCGGTGACTCCCCTTGGGGGTCCTCGGGTTCGACGCGGTCGGCCGCCGCAATGTCGTCCACGCGTACCTCCGCACAGTCTAGCGCGGTTCTGACGTCAGCATGGACGGTGATGGGGCCTCCGGGGCCCGGCATCTTGAGCTGGCGGTAGGCGTAATGCGTAGCCGCCATGAACTTCACCAACGTCGGCCTCCCAAGCACAGCGTTGTAGGGCAAATTAAGATCCGCCACATCGAAGTCGATCCGCTCAGTGCTGTAATTAGTGGGGGCCCCGAAGGTGACCAGCAGGGCGATCTGCCCAAGGGGCCACACCTTTCCAAGCGTCACCCCAATGATGGGGTGAGAAGGCCCGAGCACCATTTCTGGGGCCTTGATGGCCTCAAAGGCCTTCGGGGATAGCACGTTGAGGGCCGCGCCTCCATCAATTAAGACTCGGGCGACCTTGACGTTGCAGATGGTGGGGGAGGTCACGAGGGCCAAATGGCCACTACGCGCGACACTTCCCGGGTGGTCGGTCTGGTCGAAGGTGATGGGCACCTCCGCCCAGCGCGACCTCCGGGCCACCTAGTGAGACGGCACGGCTGCGAGGAGCTCGCGTCTCATGGACTTGAAGCTCCGGCGGGACATTTGGGCGCCCATGCCACCGTCAATGGTGGCGACGACGTGCTGGGGATCTTGGTAGCCCAGCTCATCGTCGTCGTTCCCGGCGGGGGCCGTATCCCTGGACTCCTCTCGCCGTCCGTTCGGGCGCTCCGTCGGTGCCTTGCCCTTGCGGCGGATCTCCTTCTCGTTCTCCCTCCACTCCTGCTCATACTTTTGCACTCATTCGGCCAGATTTTTGACCGAACGGCACTCAGAGAGGTCGTGGTGGGAGGTTTGGTGCACCATGCACCACTTGTCTTCGGCCCGACCCTGGGGGCGAGGGTCCGGGGACCGCCTACGGTAACCAGCGGGCTTGCCCTTCCGCGAGGGCTTCTCGGCTCCGTCGGCAGCGAGGACGTGGCCCTCCTCACCGCCACGCGATGGCCGGCGTTTCCGCCGCCGCTCGCGCCGCTCTTCACGGGACGCGGAGGGGGCAGCGCCGGTGGGGGCCGGGGTAGGTGTCCTAGGATTCCAAACCCGGGCCTCCTCCTTGCGGGCCACCCAATCTGCGAGCTCGAAGAGCTCCGTGGTGGTCCGGGGAGCCTTGGATTCGATCTTCTCCAACATGACGTCATGGCAGACGCCACTCCGGAAGGCGAAGATCACTGCATGGTCGGCGATGGAAGGTATGGTGTTGCGTACCTGGCAAAAACGCTGAATGTATTTGCGCAGGGACTCGTCCTCCCCTCGTCGGACCATGTGGAGGTCCGCCTCCACTCCCGGGCGCGGGTATGTGCCCTGGAAGTTGGAGGTGAACTGGCGGCATAGGTCGTCCCAAGAGGTGATTGACCGGGCCGGCAAGTTCATTAGCCAGGAACGGGTCTGGCCCTTAAGCGCCATGGGAAAGAAGTTGGCCATGACGCACTCGTCTCCTCCGGCGGCCTCAATGGCCGTGGTGTAGATCTGGAGGAACTCGGTGGGGTTAACCGAGCCATCGTACTTCTCCGTAAGGGTCGGCCTAAACTTGTTAGGCCGGCGCACGTTACGGAGGTCGGCAACAAAGGCACAGCAACCATTGCCCGGCCGGCGGCGCGTGGCTGCGGGGCCTCGTCGGGCATCGCGGAGCTCCCGCCGGGCGGCTCGGCCATCACGGCCGCTCGCCGTCCGTCGTGGGGCTCCATCTGCGGCTGGGCCACTGCGGCCGCTCGCCGTGAGGTGGTGCCTCCTGATGAGGAGGCGCAGTCCGGCACCCGCCCTAAGCGGCGCTCGTCTCGGCGCTGCTCGATGCGGAGGCGGGCGTCGCGCCCTGCGTAAAGCAGGTCTCGGGGCGGCTCAGGTAGGGCCGCCACCGAGAGGTTCTCCTCCACCCTCGCGGCTGCTGCCGCCCTTCGGGCCCGTCGCCGAGAGGAAGAGCTTACTGCGACGTGCGAGCCACGCGGCTGGCGGCTGGAGGAAGCGAGGTCAGCAGCCAGCTGGCGCTGGGCCGTGCCTACGAGCTTTGCCACGTCGTCGAGCCACCTTTTGGCGTTGGACCCCTCGTCTGGGATGGCTGGAGGGTGGCGCAAAAGGGCTTTTGCCGCCTGCAGGGCACCCTCAGGAGTGCCAAACTCCAGGCGGCGATGGACATCGCCTCGGCGGGGCTCGCCGGTACGCCCGCTAGGGCGTGGTCTGTGCCCCACAGGAGCGTTGTTGGTCCTGTAGGACGCACGGGCCCCTCCGCCTCCAACCGCTGCTTCAGCAGGGGGCAGAGGGGATGGCGCAGGCGCAGCTGCCACCGTCGCCACCACCGGTGGTGAGGGAGACAAAGGTCCCTCCCCCTCAAGTGGAGGTGGCGGAAGTTGGGGCTGTGCCTGCCCGCATCGACTTCTTCTGCCGCCTCGTTGGCCAAGCCACACTCGCGCGTGGCGAGCGAGCCTGACGCGGAGCGTAGGGCACGGCCGTGGACCATGGCTGAGACGGGGAGGAAGGATTCCCGCCAAAAAATGGATGGAAAACAGAGGTTTAACCCATACTACAGCGCGCTCCCCCTACCTGGCGCGCCAGCTGTCGATGTCATGCGTCGACACGCAGGGATCCTGGGGACCCCCTTTTTGGTTCGGCACGGGGAGCGATGTATCCTGGCTCAAACTCGTATATAAAAAATGGAATAATGCAGATGAGGCGAGAATTTATACAGGTTCGGGCCACCAGCGCGGTGTAACACCCTACTCCTGTGTGTATGCAATATATGGGGGAGGTAGCCAAGAATAATGAGAGTGTTCCTCTCCCTTAGACTTTGTGGTGGATGGGCGATTTCTGCAGGCTAGTTGGAGAGGCTTAACCTATTTCTCAGAACGTGTACTCCTCTTCTTGAACTGGAACGGACCCCCTGTCTATGAAGGAGCTGAACCTCTTTTATGAAGGACTTGGGTCTCCTTTTATAGAACAAGGGAACACCACAGCAGTCCTACCTTTTTCTCTACTTCACTCCACGTGAGAGAGTGGTTTTTGCTTTGTCTTGTCGGAGAAGTCATTCCATTCCTACTCCTCCCTGTTCGCCGTGTCATAGAAGGTGGAAAAAGTGTGGTCATCGTGATGGCCATGCCGCTGACGTGATGATGGTTTGCCTACCCCCTCCGATGGGTCCCACCGATCGGCGGCCCATTCCATAGGGAGGTGTAGGCGCCGTGCTTCCTACGCTCGCACTCTCTTTCCCACGCAGCCGCCCAGTGCATTAAATGCAACTGGACAGGGCATGAGGGGGGCGTGCGCGGAGTGGGTGCGCGGCCATACCGCGGTCTTAGTCAAGAACTTTTAGCCCCCTTTTGCCTCGTAATAGGCAAAAAGGGGTGATGATGGGAGCAATGACGCGCGCCTCACATCGCATTGAATGCGGCGGGGCAGGCGCTCAGCTTTCCCCTATTTGAGCATTGAATGAGTTGGTTGGCAGCGCCCCTCTCTCTGAGAGGTGCGGGATGGAGGGTGAGGGTCCGGGCGATCCCGGACCCCTCCGACCAGGGGTCCGGGAGATCCCGGACCCCGCCGTTTGGAAGTATGATGGCCTCCGGGCAGCCTCCGGGCCAGCCCCTTCAGGGGCGACCACGTGGCCGCCCGTGGTCGAGACTTGCCTAGCCTTTCAGGGCATAACTTTGGCGCTCCTTGATGGGCAGGGGTGCCTTCCTTTTTCTTAAATGCCACGCCCGCGACATACCCCCGGGCCCATATCACCGACATATATGAATATATGAACATATATATCAATTATAATTATATATGAATATAACACAATATAATTGGGCACTCTAATAATTAGTCCAGACTAGAGGTGAATTTTAGTGGGCGGGAAAACATCTCCTCATATTTTTGCATACAAATCTAGAGATGAAAATGTATAGAAAACAACCGCAAAATGCGAAGTGCTATAACACATGACATGTAGATAGCAAAATGTATAGAAAACAACCGCAAATCTATAAGAGGAAGAAGTTGCTAACCTTGTAGATAGCAAATATTTGTGTATTATCCCAAAGAAGTTGCTAACCTTGGCAGCACCGGACCTCTAACATATGAAAAATTTTGAGGATGTACAAGTGTGGCTGGCTCGGGATGGAGGAGGAAGAAGGAGTATATAAAGCAAAATCTCTAGTCCCGGTTGGTAACATCAACCGGGACTGGAGATGACATCTCTAGTCCCGAGGTAACGGTTTAAAAATTCAACGGCTCTCTAGGACCTTTAGTCCCGGTTCGTGTCAAGAACCAGGACGGTTCAAATGTTGTCAGAGCGTGTCAGAGCGCCGAACACCTTTAATCCCGGTTGGTAACACCAACCGGGACTAGAGGTAGCATCTCTAGTCCCGGTTGGTGTTACCAACCGGGACTAAAGGTTTCCGGCGCTCTGACACGCTCTGACAATATTTGAACCGGGACTAGAGATGATCTTTAGTCTCGGTTCTTGTCACGAACTGGGACTAATGTTCCTGGAAATTCGTAGACTTTTTAAACCGGTGATCTCTAGTCCCGAGTGCAACTCAAACCGAGACTACTGTGGTTTTTGCCACTTCAACCAATGATGGTTTCTCCAGTAGTGAATTGTTTGAAGCAAATACTAAGATTAGAAATTTACAAGATTATGTCATTTTATCAAGAGATATTTAGCCATTAAAAAAAACCCCACAAGATAGTCAATTCTGAGCTAGCTGCCCTATTGTGATAGATATGCCACTATGAAATATATAACTCTATAGTAGTAACAAGGAACTGACGATAAGCTGAAGAACATGGCACATGCATTGAAGTTCAGCAAGTCTACAAGATTAGTACAACTGCTGAAATTGTTTTCTCCATCACCAATGCCACGTGCTGCACATTCCGTGGATATTTGGATACGCTGGGCTGTTTAGTCTCTGCACACGCATGGATCTTTCCAAAGTATCAATGTCGACGAACAAGAAGTCGTCGTCGTTGGATCGCCGTGCACGATGAGCTCGAGGCTAGTAGATGGTAGAGACTAGAGGTTTCCATAATTCCATGAGCTATGGTTGGAAACATGGCTGGAGTTTAATTAGCTGCTGTGGATAAGTTAAGGCTAATTGGCACGGTTTGATTGGATTGGATTGGTGTACAGATTGCCATCCAAATCATGTATTATTTGTTTCCAAAGCAGGAAGAGATTTGGATGGGTCAAATGGTCAATAGAGCCAACAGAGTGGATTTGTATTCAATGACCTGTAAAGTCTGTACTCTGTAACACAACTTACATCCTTCCACCTGTCATGCATACAAAAATCTGCAGCCAAAAAGAATTGATATTGTTGGTAGAAGTCTAATCTGTTGTTCATCGACCCCGACAAAGGATACAGCATAGTGTTACTGGACACATAGCATAAACACGAAGCAGAGTCACTTAATCCTCTGTCAATCAGATCAGACCGTAATCAACAAGCGCGGCGCATCAAATCTGACAGAAATTTCTCCAGAGGAAGTCGTCGCTGCACGGAGCAATTCCGGCCTGGAAGTATTACCTCGCAAAAAAATGATTTTGCGCGTTTAATATAATTTTCCAAAACACTGTACGCTTATTTGCACGCGTACGTAATCACCTAAACTCGAAATGGATGAGCCACATAGCCGATATATGTATAGAATAATAAAATTATCACAGACATCTTATTATTATGTCAATATAATTAATCATAAATATAAAAACATATATCCATCCCGACGTCCAAGCTAACTCCTCATGCACATGTGCTCCCCCAAAAAAAAAATTCCTCACGCACAATCAAAATGGCACCCTTAAGTTAAGTACGATTTGATTTAAACGGTTACGATGACGGGTACATTTCGAGTTACGATGACAGGTACATTTGGACAAGTTCCCTGACTTCGACGGTAAAATACTCGATAGCTAGTACGGAGGCATTGCAACTTGTGATGACAAACAAAATCAACGTCGTCTCAATCGTTCGGTTAATACGATGTCACGTTGGTTATCGTCATCTTTAATTAATCAATCACATATGGTGTATGCTATACTACTACTACTATATTCCTAGCAAAACACACGAGCCTCATATGACGTGGAAAGGAGATCTATGTGATCTTGTTAATTAGACCCTAGAAAATAAGAAGGTAGGAAAGCATCAGAAACCGTTTGGAAGAAAAAGTTTCCTCCAGCCAAGTATGAAAAGAGAGAGTGGGCTCTCCCCTTCCTCCACCATGCCACCACCCAAGCGGCCGCCGGCAAAGCCACGCAGCCGCAAGGACGGCGGCGGCGGGGCTTCTCATCGGCTACGAGGCAGCGACGATGGCTGGACGACGGCTGGACGGGGCAGGAGGCGAGGACGACGGCTGGCGACGGGGATGGCGATTAGCGACGGGACCAGCAGTTGGCGGCGGGGATGGCGTGGTCGTTGATGTCCGTGACGGTGAGGAACTCGTGGGCCGCGACGGTCCCTAGGGATGTATGCGGTGGAGGTTCGGCAACTGGCGGCGGCGGTGGTTGGCCCGAACCACCAATCCCTCCACGTGGCCACCTCCTCCTCGAGCCCCGCTGCCTGCTCCCCTTCCTCCCCCTGAGTAGTGGCGGCGGAGTCGGCCGGCTCCACCTCCAGTCTAGTGAGGCGGCGGTGGGAGCAAAGCAGGAGGCGAAACAACCCTCGCCGGAGCGCGCTACCGCTATGGCGCCGGGCCGGCTTCTTCGAACTATGGACTGGAACCTCGGAGGCAACGTCGACGTCGACGGCTGGCGGCAAATGTGGTGCCACGACCGACGTCGGTTGCTGCCTGTTAGCTATCGCTCGGTGGCAGCAGCGCCAGAGCAGGAGGGTGATGCCACGAGGATGTCGGCGGCCAGGGCGGCGCAGTCCGGGTGGAAGCAGTGGCCGCATGGCGGAGGGCCTTCACCTCTCGCCGGCCACCACCTGGAAGGAGGCGAGGCATGCCTTGATGTTGGTATTGCCGTCGGCGACGAGGCCGTTCACCACGGCCTTGAGGTCCGCCTGCGCGGCGCCGGTGACGAAGCGGAGCGGGCAAAGGCGGGCAACGTCATTGGAAAAGGTGACGATGGAGAGGCGGTCCACATCGGCGATCTTGCGGATGACGAAGAGTAGGACGGCCTTCATCTTGTCGAGCTTGTCGCCGGCCATGCTGGCGCTTACATCGAGGACGGCGATGAGGTCTAGGCCGGCACGGGAGCTGGCGGAGAAGATGGCGTTGAGCTCAAGCAGCACCAGCCAGATCTGGCAACGGCCGTGGGGGCGGCTGTGGCTACGGCCTCCTGGGATGAGAAGCGAGTGCGGAGCAGCCGACTGCAGAGGAGGTGTAGAGCGCGGAGCACGCCGACGATGCCGATGCCGAGCCGGCGCTGGGAAGTGAGAGGAAAAGAAGAAAAAGAAGAAAGGAAGAAGAAGGAAAAAAATAAGAAAAGAAATAAAAGAAATAAAAGGAAAAAAGAAAAAAGGGAAGAGAAAAAAAGGAGGAAAAAAGACAGTAGTAGTAGTTGCGTGACCGGACCCGGCACGCACTTGCACCAGTGGTGATAGTTTTGGAGCGGTGGCATGGCGAGGCTTTCGAGGTCTTGGTGGCAGCTAAGGGTCGTGGCATGGCTGTCGGTTTCTAGCGGCCTGCAGCAGACCGTGGCAGCTGACATTGCCTAGCAATGGTCAGTGCGGTGCGGGACTACCTCAGTAGACGACTCTTGTGGCAACGACATTGTGTGATGACTAGGCTTGCAGCGGATTGTGGCGGGTGATTTCAGCCTTGCTGGGCTATCCGGTGCGGTACATCGTCAGAAGACAGTGCAAACTTCTGGTTGCTGGCTAGGTGAAGAAGGTTAAGCGTGGCGGTAAAGCAACGAGGCTAGGTCGACTCTCTGCGGCGGCTCAGTTGTTCAACGGAGATCAGGGGAAGCAGGGCAACTACTCTCTCACTATGACAGCGACAATACAAACAGATCCATGATGAGGAGTGAAGTAGCGGGCATGGTGTGGCCCCCACGAAGAGGAGTACAGTAGCGGACGTGACGTGGCCCCCGTGAAGAGGAGTGCAGGAGCGGGTGTGGCGTGGCCCCTGCAAGCGGTGAGGTGGTGTCCAACGGTGGATGAGACGAGGCCCCACGCGTTGAGTCCTATAAGAAATCTGGATCTGGTGGTTTTCACCCCGTCGGGTGGGGTCTAGCATGTAGCGGCACAACGGCAATGAGTACTGCGTGGCGGGAACCCTTTCGGTGAAGTGCGGTCTGTATTTCCCTATTGTCCAGTTGGATAGGAACTCCGCGATAAAGTTGTCACGGCCAGGTGGTGTGTAGTTTTGGCAGGTGCCGTCCTTTAAGGCGTCGATCTTTCGGCCATGTGATGTAAGTGGGTCTTTTAAGGGTTTTGGTGGAAGCTCTTTTTGAGCGTTTGCCCGGGTTGATGCCCCAATCCAACCGAGCGAGTTTTCTTTTCTTTTTTCCTGCCTATGGCTTTTCAGGGTCGTAGTCTTGTATTTTTCTGCTATATCAATAGATCACGCGCTATTTTGTGTGTTTTCGTTAAAAAAAAAGAAAATAAGAAGATATGCAACAATGGGTTACCTAACTTAAGCTTCTCTAGCTTGTTCATTGCTTCCCATTAATAACTGATAGGAAATTTATTCATCTTGATATCTTAACTCTTTTCAAAAAAATAATAAATACTTAAAAACATGCCTTTATCAAAGTGTATCTAAGTGTATTGTATTTTAAACACAAGCATAAGCTTTTGTTTATAGTTTAGTCAAACTATTTTAGTGTAATTAATGGTTAAAATAAAAATATCGTAGTCCACGATAACAGTTATTTGTAAATGAAGGACGAAGTATTCGATTTCAGTTCCCATGACAGGACTAACTGATGTACTCTTCATCTCGCAATTTTTGAACTGTTGCGTGCGCTGGAACTTTTGAAGGAACAATTGAAGATGTTCTGCCAATTCTGAGCATACAAAAGGCACCACCAATATCTGTTCCGTTCTACTTTTTACCAAGCAAATGGATCAAGTTAGGCCAAAGAAAATTAGGATATGTCCACCAAGCTTCTATCCCAGGCTCACACTGATCTAATCTCTTCGTCAATATATTCTGCCAATTCTGAGCATGCGCAAAAGGTGCCCATCATGTATTCGTGTCTGTACCGTTCTGCTAGTACCATTTACCGTGCAGATGAATCATGTTAGGCAATAAAAGTTAGGATATGCTTGACCAAGACCAAACTTCTACTAGCCCATAGATTAAGATCATCCAAACTCACACCATTTAGTATTTTTTTAAAAAAAACGACCGTCTATTTTTTGTCACCTAAAAAAAGCAAATTCCAGTTACTTTTAAACGGTAATAACACCAAAATTTATATAATTACACTAGACAAAACTCGTCTTCTCTCCTTCTCCAGGAGATAAGTCTGCCACTCCTTTAGATCATGAGCTCACATGTGGCACCATCTCCGACACTTAGCAAGGCCCGTCATATTGGCTTGCACTCTCCCCTTTCACTCCCCACTCCTCCATGGTGATGAGGTGCCTCCTCCTATCGGTCTTTCCTTTTCCCTGTTTTGGTGATTCGCGTTGCCAGACCCCTTCCCCCCCGGCATCCCCATCATGACCCACCGTGTAACTACTCTAGATCTCATGGCCTCACTACCGACCCCGTCGACTTCCTAGCCTCCTCACACATGGCTCTGGTGGCATCACTGCTGTTTAGCCGACTCGCTCGACCATTTGTATAACCCTACATAAAAAACCCTTTCCCTCCTCCTCCAACCCCTATCATGCCATGTGCCCCAATCTTCACACCGAAAATCTAACCTGGCATTGTCAATACCGCCGCTAATACGCAGTTGATCGTAAGAGAAGATACCACTACTGGAAAGACAATCGGAGTATGAATCTTACAATGGACCATATGGTGAGTGAATGTATCTGAGATATTTTAGGATTGCAGATTACTGAAATATAGCAATTTGTGGAAAAAGAAAACTCATACCTATCAGTTATCCATTAGTATACCCTAACAATTCAATTTCACCTCTTATAACTGTCCTCAGCCCACGAGATCAACAGTAAACTCATCCTTCAATCTGGTCCCTCCTTTTTTTTTTGCAATTTATGCTAATTTGATTATCTTCACGTGTTGGCTTTAATTGGTAATTAATGAGCAATTACTTAGTTAGGACCTCATTATATCTGCAAGCTGCATATATATATATACATATGTATATATATACTAGCAAAATATCCGTGCGTCGCAACGAGACGACGCAGCAAGGAGGGAAGTAGGCGGAGGGCGAAGGTCCAGGCGGCGACGGGAGGGAGGGACGCAGGCGCGGCACGGGGCGCCGCGCGGATGGGGACGAAAGAGAGGGACGCATTAGGATTTTTTTCATCCAAGCCCTCTATTTTTTTTCAGCATTGGGATTACGAGTTAATTTTATAAACACTAAAGGGGTTTTCTGTAAAATAACCAGACGAACGAAAATTTTGGATAGAAACACTACTTGCTTTATAGATAGTTATATATATACATACATATATATATAACTTTGAAAGCAAGGGTATCTTCAACTTTATATACCACTGGACCTTAATTAAGAAATAGTATCAGATAGACATTTAGTCTAAGTTAATTTAATTTCACCAAATTAAGTCAAAAGTATAATGAAAATAGATATTGACTTACTGGACCTTAATTAAGAAATAATATCATATAGACATTTAGTCTAAGTTAATTTAATTTCATCAAATTAAGTTAAAAATATAATAAAAATAAATATTGACTTACGATACTTTAAACCGATTAGAAATTTGATAAAAGTTTAAAATATTTACGACTCGAGATATTATTAGTTAGAAAGGTATATTGATAAGTAGGATAAGTTGCATGTATATTGACGGTGACGTGCTAGCTCACGCGTGCAGCGTGTGCTCGACCGCCGCTCAGGGCAATGCACGACGACGCAGGAGGCGCGTGAGTCGGACTCGCCTATTGGAGGTGAGGAAAGTGAGGCAACAATAGAGCGAGAAGTTATACGGATTGGAAATTTTATAGATTTGGACGAAAAAATGATTTGATAATCAAAAAGTTATAGATTTTTTAAGTAGTTAAGATAAGCTATATCGTACGTATAACTGGGTTTTTTAAAAAAATAGCCAGGTGGATTGCGGGTTAATTTCAGAAAAACTCAAGGGGTTTTTTGTAAAATAGTCAGGCAAAACAAAATTTATGTGGAAACACTACTTGCTTTATAGATAGTTATAGATTTATATATATATATGGTAGGGCTAAAATGCACCTAGGTGCATTTCAGCCCTATGTTGCACAGCGGCCGGGCGGACCAACCACGCGCGCGCGTGACCGAGTCATGTCGCAATGCGACGTGACGCATACATATCCTCGCCCAAACCTTATCTTCATGCGCGTTTGAACCAATCACACAACCACCGGATCCCACTAGGTAGCGATCCCATTAAAACTCTAAAGTTAAGCATGCTTGAACAAGAGTAGTATTAGAATGGGTGACCTCATGAGAAGTGGGTGACCTTTTGAGAAATCTAGTTGCAACTTTATTTACATAAAAATTGTAACTTCATCTAAACATCAGTTGCAACTCTACTAGTTTGTTACACCAGTTGCGACACACCAATATCACCGACCGCCCACACCAGTTGCGACAGACCAATATCACCGACTGTCCAATTGCAACTGGTTGCAACTCCAGTTGTAACTTCATCTTAAACACCAGTTGCAACTGGCGTGCAGGTCTGGTAGTTGACCAACTATCAGACCAATTGCAACATAATCTAAACACCAGTTGCAACTCCGCTCGAGGACTTCTCAGGAGGTCACCCATTCTATTACTACTCTCGTCCAAGCATGCTTAACTTCACAGGAGGTCACCCATTCTAGTACATCGCATGTGAATTGGTGCGCCTGATTGGTTGGGTCGGTTGGCTACCTGGAATGCACCCAGACGCATTATAAAGACACTATATATATATATATATAACTATCTATAAAGCAAGAAGTGTTTCCATCCAAAATTTCTTCTGTCTGGTTATTTTGCAGAAAACTACTTGAGTGTTTATAAAATTAACCCGCAGTCTACCTGGCTATTTTGCATAAAACCCCTTGAGTGTTTATAAAATTAACCCATAGTCTACCTGGCTATTTTGCAGAAAACCCCTTGAGTGTTTATAAAGGCACGAGAGTGTTTATAAAAGCGTCGTGCCTACGTCTCTCTCTCCCATCCCTATCCGTGTCGCGTCCCGACTTCACCCGTTGCAACGCACGGACACAGTTGCTAGTGTGCGCGCACACACACACTATGTTCATAGCAGCATAACTTGGTTGTAGCCAGTTGTTTTTCTATATATATGTTTTGTGTAGTTGATGTCAATTATCCTGTAGGACAACGTTATAATCAATTGTCGCTAGTTTATTTGTGTTTTGTGAGTTTTTTCCTTTGAAATCAAAATATTTTTGCTACATAAAAATGCCGACCTATGCTATACAATCTTCCAAAATTTCAAATTATTTGGTACTCTTCAGTCGTAACAATTAATAGGTTCAATAGAAAAATCATCTTTTGCTATTTTTTTAAAGAAAATAATCTGATGCCGATTATAACAAATCACAAAAAATACAATATATTTTACCTATTTTACCGTATATGCGCACAAGTCGTAGTAAAAATTCGTTAGTTTGGGGACTTGGCTATAATTACCGTGACAGTACTTTCTAGAGAGGGATTGATAAGCTGCAGCTGTGTACTGATCACAGCCTTGAAAATACAATCCAACGGTGCCTAACAATATAGATGACATGGATGCAAATGCACCAACGAGCAAGAAAATGTAATTAACAGGAGACAAATCCTATAAAATTCATAGGATTATACACAAAATAGTATATTATATTGTCAACGTATCAATCGGTATCCTTATATCTTAAAAAAGTCACTCTAGAACCTGCGCTCAGCCCAACGGTACCCTATTCATACAGCCCAACCCAACAACCGACGCTAGAAATTATCGTCCCTGGAGACCCGACGACGGTTCGCATACGATATCGCCATCGCCGCCGCGCGGAGTAGACGAGAGCCGGAAGCGACGACCGACGGAGCGCGGGCAGCCGTCGTTGCGGAGGAGGGCAGCGTGACGGTTGGCATCCTAGGCGACGGACGACGAATGCCACCAGCAGGTAGCAGCTGGACGACCAGGCTGACGGCCGCACCACTGCCGCCGCGCCAAACCTAGGGCTAGGGCTAGACGAGAGCCTGTCGCCGACTGGTTTTGGTAAGTGTTGTTTTCCATGTGTTTGATCGTTATCTGGTTTAAGATGTGAACCATAAAATGGCGTGATTTGGATTGAGATCTCAGCTAGTATCGTACACGAGTGATGGCAAGTCGGCAACAGTTCAGAGCAGCACATATATTCAGACTTATTGTCTAAGCTGGTTCTCGTCGTCGGCGTCGGCGGGAGTGACGTAGGTAAGGACTAAGGAGACCCACATGGCCACATCTCTGCTCTCCATTGGAGTGTATAGTTTTCCTTTTCTCCCCCAATGTAGAATTTTGCAATGCCATTATCTGATTGTGTCAAGCTCATCGATCATCATGCTGGTAATTTAAGGTTACATCTGCTTTGCATTTTAATCTGCATTTGAAGTGTTAAATATCAGCTTTCAGTTTCAGTTTTTTTAGCATTTATAAAAATGGTGGTCCATTTTATGAATATCTATATGTCATTTTTTTCTTAATTATGTTTTATAATATATATACTTATGTATGACATGTTAATTTATTACGGCTAAAAAACCTTTAGACAATGGACCATCATAGCTATAAATTCTGGATGCACCACTGCAAGCAACTACATTTTGAGATAGATGATGTATGAGACTGAACATGAAAGCGGTATGTAATAACAACGTCCACCAATATTTAGGCTCTGTTTGTTTCGGTTTTACGTAGCTTTCACTTCGCTTTTAGAAGCTAGAAATCGAAACAAAGAGCCAGCTTTTCGAGCAGGCATTCGAAAAGTTGGAAAGCAAGTTTCTGAGAAAATGAATGAAAAGCTGAAAAGCTGGCTGAAATGAGCTTTTGCTGGCTTTTGGTGTGCTGAGAAGATAAAAATTTATCACAAAAGCTAATAATAAAAAATCATCAGCCAGTAAGCTAGTTTTTCAGAAAAGCTGGAAAGCAGAAACTCAAACAAACACAACCTTAGCCCTGTTTGTTTCAGCTTTCTCGTAACTTTTCACTTACGCTTTTCGATGGTAGAAATCTAAAATAAACAATCGGTTTTTCGAGTGGCTTTTGGAAATGGAAAGCTAGTTTCGAGAAAATGAATGGAAAGGTTTGGAAAGGCGGCTAAAATAAGCTTTTGCTAGCTTTTGATGCGCGAGAAGATAAAAATTTATTACAAAAGCTAATAGTAAAATATCATCAGCCAGTAAGTTAGCTTTTCAGAAAGCTAGCTTTTCAGAAAAACTGGAAAACAAAACTCAAACAAACATGGTCTTACCTGGTCTCTCTGATGCACGAGAAAAGGGAGATATTAACACACTACTAGTGGTTGAAAATGTCGACAACCATTCATTTTTTTAGGCGGTAGAATTTTTTATTTCCCGTTGCATTTAAATTTTTTTTAAGGCATGTGTTTTACCAGGGGACTATCCGCCCATAGGGGTCTTTTGCATATTGTATATTCTAAAGGCTCATTTGAAACGTAAGATTAAAAAAATAAAATAATAGAAAAATTCATAAATTTCTTACATTAAAATGTAAGTGAAAAATAGAAATTGTCATTTAGATAGACCGAAAAAAGAATGAGAGAGATAGACTGAAAGAAATTTTTCAAAGAGGTTACTTCAAAACTAATCATTATAAATTATCCATTCGGTTGGAATTTCGAAGAAAATGATAGGATTCAATCTAAGAGGTTTTCTTAGGAATTTTTTATAAGGATTTAAATCCTCTAAATTCCTTAGATTTTTATACAAATCGAAGTGGCCCTAGAGTTATTAACTGAGTGATCTTGTACCTCGTCATTCTCTACGTCAAACATATAGTAAATTTTAAGATTATCTTCAATAATAATATCCAAAATATACGACTCATTTTATGTTTGGGTAGCACTATAGGCAAATGATTCAATACTAATTTTTCTCTTCTCCAACAATAAGACCCAAAAGTTAACCATTTTTGCAAATGGGTCTTTAGGAAAGAAGATACTCGTATTTGGGTTGTGTCTCTTCTTATATTTAAAATAGGTTTTTTATATAGGTATTATGTTGGATACTATCGGAAATTTATTTTGAGTTTAAGTAATCATATAGGTCTTTTCTTGGAGACAGTATAACGTGTGGGCTAAGGAAATATAGAGGTCCATGTTCATTACCGTGTAGTTTAGGTGCTAAGTACTTTTTACAACAGAATCGTGACAGCAAGATTTTCAGCCATTTACTGTAGGCGCCACCACTTTATTGGATACAATGCCCATCACTTCAGATATTAGCATGGCGCATTCTCAGTGTGCAATCCACCGTTGTTTCTGAGCATTAAACTATTTTTTAAAAAAGTATTAAACTAGTATAAAACAATAAAATGCTATGATTATGACTGATCTAGATTATATATAATAAAAATATAAGAAATGCAATCACTGTGATCTGAATAGAAACATGTAGCTTTACACAACAGTACATTAATATACCTATTAGTATATTTTAAATCTATACCTATTGGACATTTCTAGAGAGCTCCAACTTTAACCACATATATCTGGTCATTAATTTGATGATCGTATTATCGTGCCCGTAATAGTGAGATTACGTGCTAAATAAATCATGAACGTGAAAATAACCATCATTCTGATTAAGTAATTATTAAATTCGAAATTAAAAAATTAATATGATATCATATATATCTTGGACTCTCAATTTAGTGTTTTATTAATTTAATTCTAAAATTAGAAATTAATAATTAGCAAGTTGTAACTTATGTGGATTTTTATTTTGATATAAGCAGAATTTAACTAACATATTTAACATAATATTTAGAATTTTATTACTTATATTATATTATCAGTAGTAATAATAGTCCGTGCGTCTTAAATAGTTTACAACTACGAATGGATCCTCCTGTTATTGTTGGCCTACATGAAATGGGCCCCTGCCTTCCTGGAGGCTGGGAAGGGAGCACATCAGCGCAATCTCCGTCCGCTTGTTCCACTGTGGTCCACGGTAGTTGTTGCGTCGACTTTTTCCCAAAAGGTCCTCATAGTTTCTGTACATATACATGAGATTAAGATAAAACAGATATGAGAATTTTATAGAGGTTAACTAACAGTTAATAGTCATATGTTTTATAGAGGTTAACTACCAGTTAATAGTCATATTCCTATTGATCGAAATCGGTATTGTTTTTATATATCTGTATCATATAAATACGATGTTTAAAATGACCTAATCCAATCTCTGTCGGCTTGGTGACATGAAGTTTTCGTACATAATTGATGGTTAGTATAGTCTTCTTTCTTTAAAATAATGTCTATGAGATTGAAGATAGTTATAGATCTCTAGTATCGGTCTTTGTGGCTCCAAATTGATTTTGTCTAGTTTGTCTCGGTGTATATTGGCTTGTCTTAAATTATTTAGATTTGTATCGGTCTCTCTCCACTTTTTTTGAGAGGTCTTGTATTTTTACTCTCAATTGTTTTTTTCTGAGGAATCTTGTATTTATACTCTCGAATGTTTTTTTAAGTAGATAGACAATTAAGTATGAATATGATTCAAATAGTTTTTGTCTTGTTTAAGCGTAGAACTCTGTTTTTTTATCTCGAACACCTTTCATATATAATACGATTGATTTCGTATAAATCATGTAAAGACTAGACAATGACATTGAGACTAGACACTGACAGTATCAATTTTAGACCATGTTTATTTTCTGTAAAATCCTATAAAAATTTGGAATTTTAGTTACTTTTTAACATTTGGAAGTAAATATATAGGTGTAAAGTTGGATTGTAAAAATTTTGGATTTGGAAGACTTGAGAAAAAAAATGTAATTTTTTTGAGAAATATGCTTGCACAGTACTCCTGTGCGCACAGTATTACTCTGCTTTCCAGCAATCACTCCTAGTACTACTGCTCCCCAGCAATTACAGTAGGTAGAAGAGGACCTACTACTGCTCCCCCAGCAATCACATCCTACTTTAAAAGGAAAGTAAAAAGTTTATATCCAAAATTTTTATTTAAAATAAACAAGTAGACATGACATTAGTTTTGTGGAGATTGTGGCAATCGGGTATCCACATGGCAAGCTTATCCGACTGGAGGTAGGGATAGATTGCGCCTGCTATATCTGTAAGCCGAACTTGACTTAGGTGTTACGGTTGCCGATAGAGATAAGGCAATCGGCCTATAGTCACGGTTTGGTAAGATTGAGGAAACCAACTTAGAATAAGATAGGGTTTCCGACTTGTAAACCCTTCCTCCCAAGACTATATAAGGGGGGTAAGGGGCGTCCCTTGAGGGATATCTTAGACTTGATCAGATTCTAGATCAGAAATTCCAAGAGGAGTTCAGCTTTTAGCTCTTAGCTTTAGATCACGAGATCAATAAAGACACTCGGCGGATCGAATCCACCGAAACAGAGTAGGGTATTACCTCTCGAGAGGGCTGAACTGTCTAAATCTTCTTCTTCTTCTAACCCATTGTGCTTGGCGATCTTGACTGCGACCCCATTAAATATATTGCCGAAACCAAGTTTCGACGGTTGGCGCGCCGGGTAGGGGGCGCGCGTCGAGACTTCTTCAACAATCTCGCCGACAAGCGTGATGGGATCTCCTTCAAGACTCGGCGACTTCGCCGCCAACTTCGTCGCGACTCCTCCTCGACTCGGATTCGAACCGTCGGAGGGAACAACCCACTCGGCGCCGTTCGGGCTCTCCAACGGCGCCGAGATCTTCGACAACATCTTGAAGACCAAGATGCGATCCACCTTCTCCGACGACGGACTTCACTCGCGCCATTCGGATTACCGAATGCCGCCGAGATCTGCGCCAATCTTCTTGCCTCCCGACGGAAGCAATCTACTCGGTGAAGACCTTTCGGTGCCGTTTGGGTTACCAAATGTCGCCAAGATCTACATCCAATCGCTCTCCCGAGTTGGCGAGATCCACTCGGAAGAGCCCGATCCCCCAACCTCCGACTCGGACGGAACGATCCGATCCGGGTTACCCAGATCAAGGGAGGTCGCTGTCATCCTCCCGTCCTTTGGCTCCCGTCCATCTTCGAGCTCAACGGATACCTCGGCTCCGCCGCCGACAATCTCTACGGCATCCCTTCCGACGAAGCCGACAACTCCGACGCCATATGGACTGCGAGCCGAAGTGCTTCGACGTCCTCATGGCCGAGCCGGATGAGTCCGACTCACCTTGGCCGAAGGCTTGCCAAGAAGAGCGAGCGAGTGGAGCTCGAACGCAAGACACCGAAGAAGACAAACAACGCAAAGACGAGGCCGATAAAAGGAAGCGGGATCTCGGCGTGCAGTGGACGATCCGCCCGGAGGCCATCCTCCAAACACGGGTTCGCAACACCAATGTCTTCCGACGCCACGCGTAACGCTGACGCGTCGCCGCACTCACGCTCTTGGATACCGTCATGGAGACGGCTCCGACCAACGTGACTCCCATACTTGATAAGATCAAGACCATCGTTGCGCCACGGCTAACGGCCCTCCCACCACTTCGGCAAGAAGGCCGACGAATCCGTGGCCGAAACGCCGACAAGAGCCGGCTCCCACCCCTAAGGTCGGAGACTATAGGAGGCCCGAGCCGGCTCGGTCGTCAACTAGGCCAAGAGGCCCACCTCCCGAGTCCACGCCGAGGCACCAAGAGCGACGGTCGACTCCCGCCGCAAACGACATGGACGTCTACACCGTCCACCACCGAGTCCACCGCAACGCTTTCAGCTACCCAACCACCAACGAAGACCCCGCCGAGTGATCGCGGGAAGTCCTCGACCGCCGCTACCAAGAGCGCGACCGTCGCACTCGGGAAGATCGGGGATCACCGATAGCGGCGACGATGGAGTACCGGCCTTCACTCGGGAGCTCCGCCGAGTGCATTGGCCGAGTGGTTTTAAGCCCACCGGGATAGAAAGGTACGATGGCAAAACCGACCCCGAGTCTTGGTTAACCGTATATACCCTTGCCATCCGAGCTGCAGTGGCGACAACAAAGCCATGGCGAACTACTCGCCCGTGGCCCTGCAAACTCGGCGAAATTGGCTCACCACCGCCAAGAGGCTCAATCGGCTCGTGGAGCGAGCCGAGGGACCACTTCATCGCCAACTTCCAAGGCACCTTCGAGAGGCCCGACGCACTTCGACCTTTACAATGTCATCCGAAGCCGGACGAGCCTCGAAGGATTACATTCGTCGCTTCTCCGAGAAGCGCAACAAGATCCCGAACATCACCGATGACATCATCATCGCCGCCTTCCAGAAGGGAGTCCGTGATGAGCTGCTTATCGGCAAGTTCGGACGCAAGCCACCGAAGACGGTGAAGCAGATGTTTGAGACGGCGAACTCGTACGCCAAATCAAACGACGCCATCAAGGCCGCCCGTCAAGATCGGCCCGACGAAGAGAGGACAAGCACGCAGAGGAAGCCGAAATCCTAAGAAGGATGGCGGCAACAACGGCAACCGGGCCCGAAGGATCGCAAGCGCCGATCTCGAAGACCCGGTGGCCGCGACCTCCAATACTCAACGCCGTCCCAGTCGCCGCCTACGACGCCATCATGAACGCCCAGTGCACCCACCATCCGAATCACAAGCACGCGGCAAAAGACTGCTTTATCTACAAGCAGTTCGCTGAACAGTACGCGGCGCGGCTCAACAAGAAGCCGACTGACGAGGCTGGCCCGTCCGACGCCAAGAAGAACAATGCGGCTGAGAATGCCGAACCTTTTCAAGATCCAGTGGGGAGCTCAACCACATCTTCGGGGCCCGTTAGCTTATGAATCCAAGAGGAAACGAAGCTAACCGACCGGAGGTCAACGCGGCTCAACTCGAAGTCCCTCAATATCTGCGATGGTCGGAGGTGGCCATCACCTTTGACCGCTCGGATCATCCCGACCGAGTGGTCCATCCGGGACGCTATCCACTCGTCCCCGACCCCGTAGTCCGCAACATCGGGCTTAAGCGCGTCCTCATCGACGGGGCGCGCCCTCAACATCCCGTTTGCCAAGACTATGGACGAAATGCGATCCCGAGGGCCGAACTCAAAGCAAGCTCAGCCCCTTCCACGGAGTTATCCCTGGCTATCTTCAACACCACTCGGGCATATCTCTCTCCCAGTCACCTTCGGAGCCCGAGAGAATTTCCGAACGGAGAACGTCACCTTCGAGGTGGCCGACTAAACGGCATATCATGCCATCATCGGAAGGCTGCGCTTGCCAAGTTCATGGCGATCCCTCACTACACTTATCTTTGCATGAAGATGCCGGGTCCCAACGGCGTCATCACTCTTCGCAGCGATGTGAAGCAAGCCTTCACTGCGACAAGGAAAGCCGCGACATGGCCCAATCTCGAGAGAGATTACGTGGCCAACAAGAAGTCCGATTGGCTGCATCTACTTCGGCGAGGGCGAAGTCCCCGCGAAGAAGATAGCCAAATCGGGATCCGGCGACGCCAAGACCAAAAGATCTCGCTTGATTCGTCCGATCCCTCCAAAACGCCGTAATCGGCGCCGACCTAGATCCTAAATAGGAAAGCGCGCTCGTCACCTTCCTCCAAAATAATAAAGATGTTTTCGCTTGGAAAACATCGATATGCCCGGAATTCCTAGGGAGGTGATCGAGCACTCTCGAACGTCAAAGATGACGCCAAACCAATTAAACAACGATTACGCAGTTCGCACAGATCGAAAAGACGCGATCAAAGAAGAACTTGCAAAGCTCTTGGCGCGGCTTCATTAAAGAAGTCATTCATCCCGACCGGCTAGCCAATCCAGTCTTGGTCCGCAAGAAGACGGGCGTGGCGCATGTGCGTCGATTACACCGACCTCAACAAGGCCTGCCCCAAAGATCCATTCGGCTACCTCGTATCGACCAAGTTGTCGACTCAACGGCCGGCGAACTCCCGAGCTTCTTGGATTGTTACTCGGGCTATCACCAGATCAGTCTGAAAGAATCCGACTGCTTGAAGACATCTTTCATCACGCCGTTCGGGGCCTACTGCTACATCACCATGCCTTTCGGCCCGAAGAACGCCGGAGCTACATACCAACGCATGATCCAAAGATGCTTCCGACGCGATCGGCAAAAACGTTGAAGCTTATGTCGACGATGTTGTCATCAAGACCAAGCGAAAAGAAGACCCGATCGCCGACTTAGAAGAAACCTTTGCAAACATCCGGGCCTTCGAATGAAGTTGAACCCGAGAAGTGCACCTTCGGCGTCCCATCGCAAACCGCTCGGCTTCATGGTATCACATCGCGGCATTGAAGCAAACCCAGAGAAGATCAACGCCATCTTAAACATGAAGCCCCCGAGCAATCAGAAAGACGTCCAAAAGCTTACTGGCTGCATGGCGGCACTAAGCCGTTTTATATCCCGACTCGGCGAGCGAGGCATGCCCTTCTTACGACCGCAAGAAGACAGACGACTTTCGTGGACCACGTAAGATGACAAGGCCTTTGAAGACTTCAAAGAGTTCCTTACCACGCCACCCGTCCTAGCTTCACCTCACCCCGAACCCCTCTTGCCGTACGCCTCGGCCACTCACCAAGTGGTCACACGGTCCTTGTGGTTGAACGAGAAGAAGAAGGACGGGCCCGTAAGATTCAAAGACCAATTTACTTTGTCGGCAAGTATTGGCGGAGCCAAAATCCGATACCCCTGTGTACAAAAATTGCTTTATGGTGTTCTAATAACCGCGAGGAAATTGGCACACTACTTTCGTGGTCACTCGGTCACCGTCATCACCTCTTTCCACTCGGCGACGTCATCCACAACCGCGAGGTAACCGGCGCATCGCCAAGTGGGCCCGGAACCGATGCCGCTGGACTTAACTTTTAAGCCCGGACGTCCATTAAGTCACAAGCCTTAGCGGACTTCCGGCCGAGTGGACTGAACGCAAAGAAGAGCACGTACCTCGGGAAGACCTCCAACACTGGACCATGCACTTCGACGGATCCAAGAGGATCACCGGCTTGGGAGCGGAGTTGTGCCGATCTCCCGACCGGGAAAGGCTAAGATATGCCCTTCACCTCCACTTCTCCGCCTCACACAACGTCGCCGAATACGAAGCTCTCTTACATGGATCGCGCCTTGCGCCTCACTCGGATTCGTCGACTTATTGTGAAAGGCGACTCCCAGTGGTCGTCAATCAAGTGATGAAAGACTCGGTCTTGCTTAAACGACACTATGGAGGCCTACCGGCAAGAGGTCCGCAAGCTTGAGGACAAGTTTGACGGACTCGAACTCTCACATGTCCCGAGACACAACAACGAAGCCGCCATGAGCTAGCGCAGCTCGGATCAAAGCGCGAAGCCGCCCGACGATGTCTTTGTCGAACATCTCTACGAGCCAACCGTCACGGCAAAGACAGCTCCCAACGAGCAAACCACGAACGAAGTCACCATGGTCGATACCGACCGGAGGACGCCGCTCATCAAATTCTTAACTCAAGAAGAGCCGCCGATGACCGGGATGAAGCGTAACGCGTCCGGCGTCGTTGCCAAGCGTACGTCATGGTCGACTCCGATCTATACAAGAGAAGCCCTCTCGGAATTCTAATGAGGTGCATCACACCCGAAGAAGGGAAACAATTACTCCAAGATATCCACTCGGGCATATGCGGAAGCCACGCGGCCGCACGCACTCTAGTCGGCAAAGCTTACGACAAGGATTTTTCTCGCTTACCACGGTCTCCGACGCGGATAAAGTCGTAAGAACCCGCGAAGGCTGCCGCTTTGCCCGACAAAGCCATGTCCCGCCCAGAGCTTCAAACAATCCCACTTTCCCGGCCGATCGCGTATGGGGGCCGGACATGGTCGGCCCCCTTCAAAAAGGCTCCGGAGGTTTCACGCACCTCTTCGTCGCAATCGACAAGTTCTCCAAGTGGATTGAAGCCAAGCCGGTTGCCACAATCACCGCCGACAAAGCGCGGGATTTTTCCTCAACATCGTGCACCGCTTCGGCGTCCCAAACGAATCATAACCGATAATGGGACTCAATTCACGGAGGCATCTTCAAGGAATTCTGCGAAGACTTCGGAATCAAGATCTCGCTACGCATCGCAGCTCACCCCAAAAGCAATGGGCAAGTCGAGCGAGCAAACGGCATGGTTCTTCAAGGCATCAAGGCTCGCGTCTTCGACCGGCTAAGCCCTTACGCCGGCAAGTGGGTCCAAGAACTTCCCTCGGTTCTATGGTCGCTGCGAACTACACCCGGCCGGGCCACCGGCCAAACTCCTTTCTTTCGGTCTATGGCGCGAAGCCATGTTGCCAAATGAGATGGAGTTTGAGTCCCTCCGGTCCGCAGCTTCAACGATGAACGCTACGACATCGACCGAGTGGATGACCTCACCCGATTGGAAGAGGCCCGCGAGGCGCCCTCATCCATCGGCCAAATACCTTCAAGGGCTCGAAGATACCACGCCGCAACGTGCGAGCACGAGCTTTCATTGTTGGCGACGGTCCTACGCAAGATCCGACCACCAAAGACCGACACAAGTTATCTCCCTTATGGGAAGGACCCTATATAATCGCCGAAGTGACTCGGCTGGTGCCTACCGGCAAAGCGCGAGGACGGGTCTATGGTGGAGAACTCCGGAACATTGAACATCTTCGGCGGTTTTACGCCTAATCTGCTAAGGCCTCATGTTTTCCTTGACCGCCAACCTCAAGCAAGATGACTTCTTGAGCTAGCAATGGGGCCGATACACATATCAATAAAGCTCGAATTTTCCTCGTCAAATTTTTGTGCATAATTTGGTTTATCATTGTTTAATGTCCTTCGACTCGAGCTCGGTGTCTAAGGACCGAGAGTTTTCCGATGACCTAATCAAGCCTAGGCTTGGTGACACGACGAAAACTACTTAAGAAATTTCACGCAAAGGCTCGAATCAAGGCATTGACATAAATAAACTAAAAATAGGCACGAGATTTCATGACAAGAGTGTTACGATTACATGACATTCATGAAGCAAAGTCAAAACACAGTTCGAGTTTAAAATTGTTTACTACATCTAAAGAGATCTTCTTCGCCGCCTCCCGCGCCTCGCCGAGCATATCTAAGGCCTGCTCGTCTTTGTCCCCTCGCGAAGCCCTCCCCGATTGAATGAATATCCACTCGGGGTAGAGGGACTTGGTCCAGTGCAAGAGCCGACCAGCCCCCATGTTGGCTGCTTCGGTGATGTTCTTCAGATACTGCTCGGGAGCCAGCCGGAGCTTGTCGAAGATCTCGATTGGCTCCAGCGAGCTGGCCCCAACCCCTTGATCAAACAAGGCCGCCAAGATTGGTGCGGCGGCATTGGCGACCTCTTCCCGTATCTCGTCGCTGGATTTGATCCGCCCGAGTAAGACGTCATATCGGGCTCGGGTCTTCATCTTATAAGCCGCAAGGAGTCCTAGATCGGTCAAGGCACTCGGGAATGAAGCAAGACATGAAATCCAACTTCAAAGAAGGTTACCTTCAAATTCGGCCTCCATTTCGGCCTTGTCAAGGTTGACCGCTCCACTGGACTTGAAGCGAGTGGACCTCTCAAGAATTTTCTACAACGAAAGAGGATTATCAATAGACAAGATCAACAAAAGAATCATGATGAAGCCGGGAGAGGCGGGCTTACTTCCGATTGATCCGCGGAGGTCGAGGTTCGCTTCCCGAAGCTCCGAGATCTCCCTCCTTAAAGCGGCCTCCCTTGAAGCGGCCTCCTCCCGAGTGACCTTCAGCTGTCGCTGAACGTCCTCCAAGGAGTTTAAGTGAGGCACCTTTTCCAAGACCTCGGATTTTGCCATTGAGCGGCAATATTCTTTCTGCATGCAAAGGCGTAAGGATGATCGATCGAAGGATAACGAAGATATAATCAAAGAGAAAGATGAAGGCTTACGTTGAGCAGCGGTCGCCTCGTTCAGGCTCTCGACGAGGGCATCCCTTTCATCCTTTTCAGCCCGCCGGTCCGAGGATGATGCCCCGTCTCTCGCCTTCCGAGTCCCGCCACTCGATTCTGATTGGAGGAACCCAGGTCTCAGAAGACTGTAGCCTGGGAATCTCTTCTACCGTGGCTAGCAAACAAGAATAACCAATGAAGACATGAAAGATTCAAAATTGAAAGAACAAAGGAAAGTTCCGAAGCAAATCTCACCGGTTTTGGTGGCCGCCCCTAGGTGGGGCAGCCGGCCCTTCTTCTTCTTCGGGCTCGTGCCGAGTGACCCTCGCCGGGGCTCTCGGCCGCAGCCGTGGGCTTCCTGCACTGACGGTTTCCCGGGATATCCCCGGCGCTGGGGCTCTTCCCCGGGGGCGCTCTCCTTCGAGGAGAAGGGCGCTTCTCCGAACGCTCGCACTTGGTTGCGGGCTCGGGTTTGGCTCGACGGCCTTGGCGCTTCGGGAGCAGCGGCCGGGGTTGGCCCTTCATCCCTCCGACAGATCTATATCCCGGGGCTTCCCGCACAAGTAAATACAATAAGATAAAGAAGAGTTCTCTACGAAAGAACTCGGGACTTTGGTTTCGTAGCTTACTCGGTTGATCGGCGGATCTTCGGTGCGAGTCCGCGGCGATCGCCTTAGAGGCGGGTCTCGACCGGAGGAGCCGGACGTCGTCATCCGAGTCCTCGATGATCGCCGCCTTTTGCTTGCGCGCTTGTTCGAGTCCTCACTGCGCCGCCCGCTTCCCGACCGGATCGCTTGGATTTTTATCCCGCCGCCGGCTTTTAGCGGGCGACGCTGCGCGTCATCATGAGCCATCTTATACGGCTTGGAAATGATAGAGGCGTTCTCCCGCGTAAGAAGGAAGGCGCAACGTTAAGCGACAAGACATCAAGATCGAAAGATACTATAAAGCAATCAATCGGCTTACCTGGAGGAGGAGGTCGATGTATGCTGAATGGAAGGACTGGTAGTATGAGGGCTCGCTCGACCGAGATCCCGATGAGAAGAGCTTGTACATCCGGCTCTTCGGATCTCGTATGTGAGCGGATCCGGTCCTCCCGATTGGGGTCTGTTCCGCCTTCGTACTCGAAGGCCGGCTTCGATCGCTCCCGATTGGCGCCGGCACGATGAAATGCCGAGTGATTTGTTCCCCGCGAAGGTTCCTCTTCTTCATCGCCGGATCTTCGCGAGCGATCGTTGGCTTCATCCCATTCTTGGGCTACCGGACGGTGCTCCAAGATGGTTTGGGGACAGGAGGAAGACCGACAAAGGAAGGAAGGCTAGGTTCAAGATTGCGATGTAGAACCGCTCGAGTGCCGGCCTTTGTTCGAGGATTTCAAGGGGAGAGAGAAGTAGTCTTTGCGGAGAGATCCGCGAAGCCGGAAGCTCGCCCGCCAACGACACAAGGATGGTCCTTGTTCGGATGGGGTTTCGTGTAGAACATACGACGAAATAGATTGAAATGAGGAAGAATTCCAAGTAAGGCTTCACACACATGAATAAAGAGTGCAATGTGAAGCATCGAGTTGGGGTTCGATGGTAGATGTGAAGGCCATAAAATCCAAGAGCCCCGAAAGAATTCGGAGGTGGGAAGACTGAATCCGCAATAGAAAAAGGAGGTAAAGACGACAAGCTCACCGGTGTTAGGGGCGGGAAGTCCTCCCCGCCGCCGGCGCCATCCCACTAGTTCCTTGGGCGGAAGCACGCCGTGCTTCACCATCTCCTTGAGGGTGTATTCCCTCACGTCCGAGGTGGCCCATTGGTCGAACGGAATATTCTTCTCCTCCGCCATGAGATCGAGGTTGATGAGGAGCGGATCGGCGAGAAAGGTTAGATCTTGGGCGATGGATGTGGGAGTTTTGGCTGCGAAGCTAGTTGTCGCGGCAAGCGAGCTTCTTGGCGGAAGAACCGAGAAGTGCGCAAGCCTAGGGTTCTCCGCAATGAACCGATGAACGTATTGCGAGAAGGGGAATTTTTGGAAGATGAAAAGGCGGGGACGACCTCGTGTCTTTATAAAGAAAGATTTGAGGGTTGCGCTAGGTTTTCTCGGTGAGTGGGCCGAGCCCATAAGGAAATCTACGGCCCGGCTAAGGTGTGGTCCGATACGTGTCCTTAGGGACTTAAGCGGATGAGCTTAAGCGATTTGCCCGGCAATATGCGCGTGTCCGAGTGCCCCGTACCTTTAAAAGATCCTTCCATACCGCGGTTTGTCCGACTTCGTGAGAAGCCGACACGATGCAATTTGGAAGGTGACCAACACAGAGTTTTTATAGCCACCTTGGTGAACAAGGGCTGTTTGGTTTTTCAAGCATTTGGTCGGGTAATCTTGCCGATGCTTGTTTGTCTTCCACCTTGGTGAAGATCTTTATAAGATTAAGACCAGTATTATGGCAAAAGCTATTTAATAACTTGGTCATATTTTTCATATGATTGAAAGAACTTATTTTCCCATGAGGGATGATTAAAGTATTTGTTCCGGATGACTTGGCAGATCTACTCGGATAAGCATGAGCTTACCGAGTGCTTTTACCCGCTAGGGTTGATTGAGTTATTATTCCGAGATTACTCGGGCGAATCTACTCGGTTGAGCAAGAGTTTACCGAGTGTTTTTACCCATGAGGGATGATTGAATTATTTGTTCGAGATGACTCGGGCAAATTCACTCGGTTGAGTATGAACTTGCGAGTAATAAGATTTCTATGATTGCTTTAGCATGAGCTAGGCATCTACATGAGAATCATTTTTATAGTTCTTGACTATATGCTTAGTCTATTTTTGACTAACCACATAGTCGGGGGCTACACCTATAATTAGGTGCATCAGAGATGCACCTAGATATTTATTTTTGAGAATTTTTATATATATTTTTCCAGCCCTTCACAGCTTTGGAGCCACTCGGGAAGATTCGGCAGAGATGATGGAATCACTCGGCGCCAAAAGCACTCGGTCAAAGAGATTTTTGGTTGAGTGCCGCTTTGGTCTGAAGCCGAGTTGTCTCGTCGACCGAAAAGGACTCGGGGCTACTGTGGAGATTGTGGCAATCGGGTATCCACATGGCAAGCTTATCCGACCGGGAGGTAGGGATAGATTGCGCCCTGCTATATCCGTAAGCCGAACTTGACTTAGGTGTTACGGTTGCCGATAGAGATAAGGCAATCGGCCTATAGTCACGGTTTGGTAAGATTGAGGAAACCAACTTAGAATAAGATAGGGTTTCCGACTTGTAAACCCTTCCTCCCAAGACTATATAAGGGGGGTAAGGGGCGTCCCTTGAGGGATATCTTAGACTTGATCAGATTCTAGATCAGAAATTCCAAGAGGAGTTCAGCTTTTAGCTCTTAGCTTTAGATCACGAGATCAATAAAGACACTCGGCGGATCGAATCCACCGAAACAGGAGTAGGGTATTACCTCTCGAGAGGGCCTGAACCTGTCTAAATCTTCTTCTTCTTCTAACCCATTGTGCTTGGCGATCTTGACTGCGACCCCATTAAATATATTGCCGAAACCAAGTTTCGACAAGTTTCCACGAAGATCATCATGTACTACTAGCAGCCTAGCACCACCCTTCCAGATTAGGTACAACCACAATCCTTCAAAAGTTTAAAACATACGAACACGTACGACAAAAAAGGGAGTGAAAAAAAGAAAAGGGAAGATCCTCTGATACTTGGTGTTTGTCTATTTTATCTTGTGAAGTTTGTCCGGAGGTGCATGTAGTTTTTTTATTATATGTCATTTTTATTTTTCTACTAACTATTTTAGGTTTAAAAAATTTAATACAACATCTACAACACCAAATTAATTTCATTAAGACTAACATTTAATATTTAATATATTTTAATAATATATTTGTTTTATATAAAAATATTGTTATATTTTTTCATAAACTTGATTAAACTTAAAAATATTGACTAAAAATATCGAAATGACTTATAATGCGAACGGAAGAAGTATTAATAAGTGACACTTTACTTTTTTCTCTTATCATATTTTAAACATCCAAGTTAAAACATATTATAATATAAAACGAAAGAAAGTATTGATAAGTGACACTTTATTTTTTTCTCTATGTTGTATTGAACAAGATTAAAGATAAAGTTATTTTGAAAATGATTTTTTATATCCTGTTAATCGGTCATGATTGAAAACAAGACCAAAGTTACCAAAACATAGTAGCTCGGTCTTCATTATATTCCACAAAGCATTTCAGTGCTTATGTTTGGATGACCGAAATTTTTAGAACACCCAACAAAAATTATCGGTCAAACCAAAATTTACCTCAGCTCTAACTGGGCACCCAATTCTATATGGGCAACGTATCACGTCAAAACCAGGTTATTGATACAACCTTAGAAACTCTCCATCGAACCACATGATCATCATCAAATGACAAAAATGGAGATTAGCTTTTTTTCACTTTAACGACTGCCGACCACCCTTCCCATACGACAATTTTGCAAAAAAAACTCCCTCATTTCAAATCAACCGAAGTCCCTCAGTCTCCTTACGCGCTTCCAGGAACCAAAGAAGTGATTTGCCCGATTCGCCGCACCGCCGCCACCAAGCCGCCCTCCGTCGATTCGTCGCCGCCAGCCTCCCTCCCATGCCCCTTCGGCGATGCCACCACTTGGCCCCTTCGATGATTTATGTCGGTAGGGGGAGAGATCACTCACTACTGCGACGAAGGGGGGAGATCACTGGTGGTGGCTGGGCACGCGTCGGCAGAAGGGAGAGAGATCACGGAGGGCACCGGCGCCTACACACATGCTTGCCATGATCGCGTCTTTGGTTCCTGGATGCGCGCAAGGAGACGGAGGGACTTTGGCTGATTTGGACTGAGGGGGGTTTTTTCACAAAATTATCACGTGGGAAGGATGGTCGACGGGTGTTAAAGTGAAAAAAAAGTCAATCTCCATTTTCGGCCGTTGGATGCCAATCGTGTGGCTTTGATGGAGAGTTTTTAAGGTTGCATCAATAGACTGATTTTTACCTGATATGTTGCCTTCTATATAGCATCTTTATAGTCAGCACTCTCATCCTATTTAGTTGCTCTTAAATTTTGGCGGTGACTGAGAAGCCAATAATCAAACAATGGCACTAGTAAACTTTACAATACGCAGATGGATTCTCTGGTTGCCATAGACGAATAGGCCTATCCACATATATAATATTTTTTCTTAAAATAAATAACTTAAGATAAGATGAGATATTTTTTATAATACCTTTGTCTAAATTTACTGTACTAAAAATGTTTTATCTTTATCTTATTGTATCGTAAGTTAATTTATTTTGAGACGAAAGGAGGATGTATGTATTAGTGTACACATGTATGTAGTGAGCCCCAGTCCTCCTGACAGTTGGGGAGGAAGCAATCTTCGTTCGCATGTTCCACTGGAGTGGTCCTTGTGTCAACTTATTCTAAAAAGCCCTCATAGTTTATGTAACATAATCGCTAGAAAGCACAATCTTCATACACGTGTTTTCACTGTAGTGGTTGTTACGTCGACTTATTAAAAAAACTCTAAGTCTTAGATTTTACTCGAAAATAAAATATTGTTTTAACAGAGTCTATATATATATTCATAAAAAAAGTTTTCTAAAATTATTTTTTCATTCTAAAAACTGGAAAAAATAGATCCATTCTCAAAACATTTCAGCACGCGTTTTATTTATTTTTTTAGCACGCGTCAGACCCTCTCCCGTGCAAAGATTGCAACAAGCAGATCCATTCTTCCGTGTAAAGGAAGCCCGTGAAATATTTCCAGCGCACACAAATGGAACATGCGTTGAAGCCGATGAACGGCGCACTAATTTGGACGTCGTCGAGGCACCAGCCAGATCATGTCGCCGATCTCCGAACGAAGGTGCCGCAACCTTCGATCGTGCAAAACAGATCGTGATCTTGGACCTAGCAAGCGCCTGCACCTGGAGATCGCGCAACGAGTGAGAGTCTCGACCTGAAGATCATGCATACCCGATGACCGTAACGGAGATCGCTCCAGTGCAGAACAACGATTATTTTTCTCGTGAATTTTTCAATCCGTTCGTGAAACCCAGTTAGTTATCAAATAGAAATGTTTTTAAAGAATATGTTGTGTATAATTTTGATTTTATACTCTAAATATTTTGAGAATGTCCTATATACTTTTTTTAATAAACTTATGAGTGGCTTATATTCCAAAAAGCTCTAATAGTTTCTGTAACGGAATCGCTGGATTTCTCTCGATGTAAATCTGGAGAATTAGGAACGGAAAAAAATCAAAGTGCGCACGGTTAGGGGATTTGATCCTACCAAAACACTCAGTTTCTGTAAAGGAAATCTCTCTCATAGTTTCTGTAATGGAATGGAAGTCTCTCTCATAATTTCTGTAACGGAATCATTAGATTTCTATCAGTAGAAATCCTGGAGAAAATCTTCGGTAAATTTCTATCGACAGAAATCCTGGAGAAAAATATGTCGAATTACCTCATAGTTTCTGTAACAGAATCGCTAGACTTCTATCGACCAAAATCCTAGAGAAAAATCGCAGATTTCAATCGACAGAAATCCTAAAGAAAATCTGTCGAATCGATGGAAAAAAAATTAAAATGCGCGCACAGGTAGGAGGTTCGATCCTACCACCTCGGCTTCGCACGAGTAGCGGGCTACCGTTGCTAGTACGCGTTTTTTTAATAAAAGTAGGGAATTACAGTATAAGTTATATATTGTAGTTATGTATAAATTACAATATAATTATATTATAAATATATAATTATAGATCTATTTAAAAGATTTTTGAGAAATTTTCTATCAAAAAATGTAAAGCTTGTCCTTTTCCATAAACCCAACATATCATTTAGTGTATCAGCCATAGTTTTGAAAGAGACTAAGATGCTGTCTGGTTGAGTGATTAAAATATTTAGTTCGTCCATTTTAGTCCCTTTTAATCTATAAAATCTTAAATAAAAATCTTAAATAAAAAAGACTAAAAGAGATTAAAATATCATTATTCCATTAGTCTCTTTTGGAAAAAACTAATTGAGACTAAAACCTTATTTTACAATGAATACAATTCTCTTTCTCACAACGCGAATAAAATATGAATAAATATGAATAATTAACATGATCTTTATACAGTACAATTAATAAACTTTAGCGTGCAACTAAACCGACTAAAATACCAAACAAGACATATACATGCCATATTGTCATGTACTACTACAGTCCAGCAGCACCTGTGGATCTGATCAGGTGCAACCACAATACTTAAAAAATAAACGAACACGTACGCCCAAAAAAAGGAAAAAAAAGAAAAGTGTATATCTCCCTGATAGATAAACCACAACTAATGCATGGCCGTATCCGTACACACGCACGCCGCCGATGCCGATGCCGCTG
Source organism: Oryza australiensis (assembly GCA_019925245.2). NCBI lineage: Eukaryota > Viridiplantae > Streptophyta > Magnoliopsida > Poales > Poaceae > Oryza > Oryza australiensis. The sequence goes on along the minus strand of JAIFGZ020000439.1, from coordinate 752,381 downwards.
CGAGACACCGCCCATTCATTCATCCCGGCCTTGACGACACCGAGGCTTGCCGGCGTTTTTGCTGCAAGCGCACGCGCGCGAGCACGTACAGGGTCCCGGTTTTTGACCGGTGACCACGCCAAACACACTGCGCGCGTAGTTTACGGGATGTTTGGTTACAAGCGTCCTGTCATATTAAATATTTATCAAATATTTAGATATTATTTTGTAGTATTAAATGTATATTATTTATAAAACTCATTTATAATTAATGGCTAATTGACGAGATGAATCTAATGAGCCTAATTACGTCATGATTTGACGATGTGATGTTATAGTAAATATTTGCTAACTTAATAAATTTATTTTACAAATTAGTCATCGATTTTGTAATTACTTTTATAATTAGTTCACATTTAGTCTTAAAATTAACGTCCAAACATTTGATATGACACGGACTAAAAAAACCCCTTAGTCATTGACTCCATAGAAGCTTATTGTTAAGCATTAACTAATAGACAGATTCCAAGAATCTTAAAAAATAAACTAAGAAACCTAAGCTTCTAGTTTTAATTTATTTTTTAATTTTATAACTACAGTTTCTCATAACCTAAATAAAAAACTAAACTAGAACTATTCGAAGGAGATTTAATTTCGAAAGAAACTTTAACTTACAGAAGCTCCCACCTGGGTGGGCGTAGCTAGCTACGTGGGAGAGTGGGCTGCATCCTCTGCATGGCGCTGCTGTCTGCTGCGGCGCACCAGCGTGCAAGCCCACCACTCGCACGCACATGAAGCAAAAGCTAGCGCTGGTCCTGGACAGCCAGCTGCCTGATCGATCAAACACTTTGACCCAAGTCACCCAACACAACAGGTTCCCTGTCTCTCCCGTGCACACCACGTCCCGTACTGTACGTACGGTGTCCGTGTCTTTTCAATATCTGAAGCGTTACAAGTTACGACCAGATCGAGAAAACCTGAGATCTTGATTGAGATTATACTAGCCTTGTTTCTCAAGCGTCAAGCTTAGCCTCTGGACCGATCCTGCTGTCCTGCGGGTGGTACACTACTGTGTCTCCTCGCCTCTTCTTCCGGCACTGTCGTTAATCGCTGTGCTACCTAAACCAAGCTACCGAAACAAAACATGCAACATGGTTAGCGTTTACACTCATTAACTTGGTCTAGCTAGCTCTAGTCAGTGCCTATATAGGCCAAGGCACCGAGCGTACGTCAACTAGGCACGTGAAAATTATCAAAAGTGAACACATGCGCAGCGTGAGGTATATTATTGTATTAGATTAGACCCAGAAACGCCAAAATCCCTCGAGGAGGCCACACGCACGTTATGTATTTTTCTAACGAACAGCACTGTGTGCGGTTTCATCGAATAGGGTAAGAAAAAAAAGGCTAGCACCCTGAACAGGCAATAGCTACGAACGAAAAAAATATTTCACCACCATGTACTGGCAGCTCCTACACAGAACTTTGAAAAAACCTAGCATTAGACTGGCCGTCGCTAAGCGTGACCAGCTGCTAGACCAACAAAAAAGCTACAACCAGACCGTCAAAATCAAACTTTAACAGCCAAGCATCACACTCAACTCTATCCACATCTTTAGGATTAAAGGAGAGAGAGTGAGAGAAAAGAATGGATCTGCTCTTCGCCACAAAGCCCACCAACATGTCCAACTTGCATTAGCTAGGGCGTCATCGCGAGAGAACAACATAATAGAGCACGCACAAGCTATTTAAAAGAAGTTTTGGTAAGGGGATCTCCTAGACGATGTGTCCAGGGAGAGGAACGACGATGAACACCGGCGTCGCCATCCGTCAAGGTCTCAAGAAGAACCAAGATAGGGTTTTGTTGACGCCAAATTCGTACCGTCGCTGGTGTGCCAAAAGATGCGTTGACATCAGATCACACGCTAGCCTGGGGGATCTGCTTAGCTCTAGTGTAGGTCCTAAAATCATTGAAATGCGGGCGTGCCAGTCAGTTTGATCCTGCCACTGACAAGATATACAAAACAATAGAACATATAGCATATCGGCTGGTAGGCCGATAACCAAAACAACCGATCTGTTGACTCCAGCCGATGCTGATGTCAGCCGATGTAGTTAGGGTTGTAATCCATCGACAGTATGCTGAGCAAGCATCTATATAAAGGCGATCGACCGACGACGACACGATGATATAACAGCACGAACAAAAAACAGGCACTGATCTGAATATTACGACATACATCGTTGGAGGTCCGATGGCACAAAATCCGACAGATAAACAATGATCAATGAACACTCTGTTGTCATCGGCTAAAAACCAACTCATATGCAATCCTTACAAGCCGATGCAACGTCCAGATAACACATCGGCTGAAACCCGATGAAACCCTTATTAGCAGCCAACAGGTAGGCTAGAGATTATGATTCTAATCATGACTTAGTAGGTCAAACAGAATTGATGCAGCACTAAGTATAAAAAGAATCACAATATCTAGACAATCAAGCATTGACTGATTTTCAGAGTGGTAGATGTCTAAACTAATCCTCGAATTGTATTGATCGTGAAGATAGATTACATGAACCCCAGGCTTACATATTTATACCCGTAGGCTTGACATAGATCCTAACAGATTATGATCCAAACTTTCCTAAAGATAAAAAAACCGAGTCCTTATTGAACACTAACACACTTTCCTAAAGATAAAAAAGAAAGCTAACAAATTCTTTCTAATTAATAGATACAAGCCGTATCCTTCTTGAACTCAGTGTCTTATGGATAAGATCTTCCCAAACCGAATCTGATAAGAATCCGACTGCTAGAGATACTGATAAGGAAAAATCTCCATCGGCTGACCAAAACTCTAAGTCGATACTGGCTCTGAGCCGATTTGAACCTTGAGCCGATGAGGGCTTCAGGGCTTACCAAATTTTGGCGTTAACACGTTTTCACTCGGTAGCCTCACCAGAAAGAGAGGGACGACTCAACAACGCCTCCAAGAGGAAAAACGACACCCGAAGCACCATCGTTGTTGGCCCGGCAAGGCCGAGCTAGGTTTACACCTGTCGCTCTCTTCCTGTCGATCCGCAGCTATTGCTCCATTGCTCCACCACCGGCCATCCTCCATCAGCACGTGGGCTCCATTGTACCGACGCACCCTTTTGGCCAGCCTCCGCATGCCTCTGTGGCACCCCCGTCATCACCGGCCTTCCTGCCGCCACCACATCAGCCTCCCCATCGTCATCACGTCAACCTCCCCGCGCCGCCGGGCGGCCTCCTTGCCATCACCCGCATTGACCTCCCAACGCCACACATGGCGGCCTGCTGCTGCTGTCGGTGCCACCCGCGCTAGCTTCCCGCAGCCATTGGTGCCACCCACACCTGCCGTCAGCGCCAGATCTAGCCGTCGACTGCCTCCTCGAACCATCGTCCAGCCGCCACACGCATCGGATGTTAATACCAAAAATTGGTATGGTTCTTTAGTGGATTCGGTTATGAAAAAGAAGTCGGTTGGTAGAAGAAAGTTTATCCACATCAAGCTGAATTCAAAGAGAAATCATGAAGACCATGGCAAGACAATATCATATTTTTAAGTATATATATATATTAAATAGGCATGATTAATTATTTTTTCTTGTTAGGAAATCTTATCGCATATCTGATCAGTACTTGTATCAACATGAGAATATAAATATGTACACCTGGCGTCTTTGTAACCTATCTCCACATATCAATACAATTACTTTCGGCCCATCGCCACCCTTTTGTTCCATTGATTTCTTAGTTTTGAGTTGGGTTGCATCGGTTTCGATCTTCGGCGAGGAAGTAATTTTCATCAACTTCGCTTGTATCAACTTGGCTAGAACTTTCTCGGATAAGTCTGATATCTACTCAAGTTGATGCAAGCATTGCTTATCAGATATGTTGATTCGATCTTTAATTGCATACTATTTAGAGTCGTATCAACTTAGTTAGGACTTTTCCAGTTAGGTTCAATATTCTGATTAAGTTAATGTTTCTCTAATCACATTGATATATCCATCATGTTTACGTGGATCTAGCAGCTAATATGTTTAATTCTAGTAAGTCGATAGGTTTTTATGCAATGGTCATCGGAGTTCTAGCCAATGATTTATCATTATTGTGCGCTTCAATTATCAGATGTATCGGTTAGTTAGCCGATATACATTTTAATTTACTTATATCGGATCTTCAGCCGATGTATGCTTTAACCATCGGAATTACATCTATCATCAGTTTTGGTCGATTGGTTCATATTGTATTATCTCGTTGCAATATCTGAGTTATATCGGCTCATACTCGAATTTGTATATTCATCGGTTAAATCTTTCTTTATCAACTTCAATCTTATATTGTCTCGATTCAGTTTGATCTGTCAAGAGTATCTTTTTATAAAAATGGTTTGTTGATGATTATAAATAATTTGGTTCTAGCTGATGATAGCATGAATCTCATTGTTTATCTAATTATTTGAATCTAGATCGAACCTACAGCTGATTGATCGGCTCCATCGACATCGGTTGGCCTCGATACATCACAACGGCTTATTGATCAATCGACTCATTGATCATCGATCTATTTCTATCTTGTTAGTTGCAGGATCAAACTAACTGGCATGCCTTGAACCCGATTGATAGGGCATGCACTGGAGCTAATAAGATGTCACGCCCCGATTTTCGATCGGGATTAAAAATCGTTTAATAATGCATTTTCCAAAAATTATTAAAAAGAAAAGTAAATTATTCAAGTAAAGTAAATAAGGAAATAAAATTTTTCCTTTAAAAATTATGGCTGGAAATATTTTTGAAATATTCTCCATGACCTAAAGTACTCCCTGAAATTTTTCGTGAAATTTTGGAGCTCAAGAAATAATTTAAATAATACAAAGAACATTTAAGTAATTATTTAAATAAATTAATTAATTAGTAAATAATCTGGTTGAATTTTTATTAAATACTTTGAGTGTCGTCTTTCTCTTCCAATTGCTGTGTCTGTTCATCCGACAGTCATCTCTTTCCTCCCTTTGCAAATCCCGTCGAATCACTTGCTCAAATCCAAAATTAATTAAGGGAAATTAATCCTCACCTCTTCCTCTTCAATTCCCCCATCAATCCCCATTCAATCCCGCATCAATTCGTGGTTTATTTTGATCTTCAACGCCGAGCTCCACCATGGCCGGCCGTCCCCGCCTCTCCCGGCCACGTTTCCTCCACATTTAACCACGTCATAACGTGTTCCCGGCTTTACTCCTCCGTTTCCCCCATTTTTCCCCTTCCTCCGCTCATCATGTGCGCCGGAACGGCCAACTTAAAGACCATCAATTGCAGCCGCCATTATTGTCGCGACGCGACGGTTTTCGTCTGTTCCCCGCTCCTCCCGGCCATGCCCGAGCGCCCTTGCCGGCTATAAAGATTCCCCATACTCCGGAACACGCTCTCCACTCATTTCCCCTCGTGTTCACCCATTCCCGAGCTCCCGCACCGTGCGCCGCCCAAATTCCGTCGCCGAGCTCGCTGTTTCCGGCCGTTCCCGCTAAATCGTCACTCTTCCCACTGAGCCACCACCATCTCCACCTTCGTAATTCTCGGGAACACCTTCCTGTTGTGTTTTCCCCCAATTCCTAGCCGCCGCTTTCGCTCACCGTCGTCGTCCTCATCATTTCCGGCTGTCGGTGAGCTCCATTTCTCTCTCCCCTTCCTTTTCTTTGCTTAGTTCGGTCGGTACCGTTCGTGTTAGCCATGGTCGCGTTACGGCAAGCTCGTGTGCTGTTCCCGCCGTCTGCCGGTGCCCCTTGGCCCGTCGCCGTTCGTTCTCGCCGTCGGTGTCAAGCCGTGTCGGCCTCTCCGTTCCGCCCGTCGTGCGCCGACGCCGCCTCTCGGCCGTGGTGCGCTGCGTCGACCGCGCCCTCTCCCGCGCCGCCATGCCGCGCATGTCGCCGTGCCGTCGCTCGACAGCGCCGCCTCTCCACCGCTGTGCCGCCGCGTCACCGAAGTCCGCCCCGCCATTCATCGCCTCGGCTCCGGCATCATCGCCCGGGTGCGCCGTGCCACCGCACTGGCCGTGCGCCGCCGCCGACCCTGTGCTGCCGCCCACCGGCGAGCCCGCCGCGCCGCCTTGGCCGCCGGTTGGCTACCTCGAGCCACCCCGTGCAGCCTCCATTTTTCCCCGTGCCTATCTGAGTCGCCCTATCCGGTGTCGCCACGTGGCGCACTATTTTCCCAAGCCGGTGGACTTGGTCCACCGTGCACCCGGCCTCCTGTGATGTTGTCGCGTGGGCCCCGCCTTGGTGGACTCGGTCCGTGGTAGGCCGAGCCGTTTTTCCCTATGCGACCCATTTATTCACTCTCCCGAAAACAAAGTCTATTTTGGCTCCCTCGTTTCCCTCTCACTCCTTTTTCCCCCTTGAGCCGCGGCCCATAGGTTTTCTCCATCGCCAAAGTCCATTTTCTCTCTTTGGTCTAGCCCCGAGAAGTCCAGTTCACCTTCTCCTTTCCGCCCGTATTCTTACCTCTTTGGACTTGGTCCTCGGAGGGCCGCTCCTTTGTGTCGCCGACTCTTGGGGCCCGTGTGTCAGCACCGGCCTTTTGCGGATGTCAGCGGATACCTATTCCTTGAGAAATCAATTAATAATTCTGCAACAAATCGAATTAATTCCCACAATTCATTTAAATGGCCCAAAACTTCTAAAAATCATATCTAATCCATACGAACTCCAAATTGGGCCATCCAAGTTGCAAAATTCATCTAAAATTGAGCTCTACATGTTTGTTTAATTTCCATGTACTGTTTATTTGGTTCTTATTAGAGTTTTTCTCGTTTTGCGTGCCAGCATGTAGACTTCGCCGTTTTGGGAGTTCGTGTTCGCGAAGAAGAGAAGGTCACCAAGAAGCAAGGCAAGTCACATTCTTCCTTGATGCATATTGATCCCAAATTATAAAATTATTTATTGTTTAAAAATAAAATTGCATTGTTTTGCTAATTACATGGGAACCAGGAATACCTATCGATCGCTTGTGCCTCATTTAATTGATATCCATCCATTGTCAACTTGGGTGATTAATTTGACTAGCTTGAATCACTTATGTGATCTTGCTAGGAATACTTATGCTTAGCCATGCTTAATTACACTAGCTCACAATAATGGGAGAACTTTATTACTAGCTGATAGTCACATGAAATGATGGTCTCAGACCGGAGGTACCTTGGCAAAGGTTCTTGGTTAATAAAAATATGACTAAATGATGGGCTGTGGGTGCATGGTTTTGCTTGTCGCACCCATGGCAATTAAGGACCGGTTCATGGGAAACCCTGGAAGACTTACAGTACTTACCACAAGCCAGCATGGGCAACGGCTGGACTTATAGTGTAGCTTTTTCCTGACCGACACATCCAGGCAAGGGTGCGCGTGATGGAGTTCGGATGGACCGGACAAGGTCTATGCGGCTGCCGGATTCACCAAGGCACCAGAGGGGGCTGCCTACCCTAGCATAGGGGTAGGGGCGAAACCTTAGTGTGGTGTCGCTTGGTCAGGGGAAGTTATGCGAAGGGTCTTGTCACGATTTTCCCCTTGCAGTACCGCGGTGGTGCTTCGGGGCATGGCAACATGTGTGGAATCGTGTCTTGTGGGTACAGTTGTACACCTCTGGCCATAGTAAAACTATTCGAATAGCCGTGCCCGTGGTTATGGGCGATCAACCAGATTCACCATGATTAATCCCACCTTTAATAATTTGACTTAATGGAACTGGTTTAGTTCAGGTGGAATGGTTGGGCCTGTTCAACGTGGTATAGCATTGTTCAGTGGATGATTAATATTGATTTAATAAATTAATCAAGTGTTTCACTGTTTTGAACCAGAAAGGTTTTACAACCGCTTTTATGCAAAATAGCCCGAGCCACTCTTGTCTTCCCTTGCACGTCTGCATTTCTCCGTGTGGCTTGCTGAGTACGGTGGTTGTACTCAGCCTTGCTATTTCCCCCTTTTCTCAGAAGTGTAGTGCTCCTGAGTCGAAGATGGATTTAGAAGACCAAGGCTCAGACCCCAGTTGAGTTTGCCTGTGGAGTAGAGCTGAAGCCCCGCTAGGATCGCCTTTGTCCGCTGCTGCTGTTTTCTTTCGGGTGCAGGGACTAAGTGCCTCTTCTGTAAGTATTTTACGCTTTATCTACGTTTGGATCTGTTTATTGATTTGTCATTTTGTGTACCCTGGCTGATTCGTGGACAGGGATTTAATACATAAAATAGTCTAGAAATTTGGCTAAATTTCTAGGCGTGACAAGTTGGTATGAGAGCCTTCTCGACTGTAGGTTGAGCCAAATGGTCAAACCCTAAGGACAAGTTTTCCGAAAACCCTATTTGCGAAAATGTCTCTTTTTCCCTCCGGAGTTATGTGCGAAATTATTTGTCAAATTTCTCCCCTTTCCCCTCCAGTGAAGCTTCAAGCGGGAAGATCGAGCCGAGCGAGTCCGAATCCGCGCTTCTCGAGGTTCAAGTGAAGTTTTTCTCGGAGTTTACCCAAACCCAATCCTTTCCCGAAGAGTAGTGTCGTTAGCTGCTAGATCGTGTGTTTGTTTGTTGTGTGCAGGTGTGTGGTTCACATCAGTGGTGGGGATGTGACCATACTAGGTTATTTGCTTAATCAACTTGAAGAGTAAAAGTGCACCCACATCAGATCAGTAGATAAGTGGGTTAAGGTCGTATCTTTAGCAACCTTCCTTCCATCCCTTTCGTCTGGGTAGCAGTTGGTCAGTTGCTGAGAAAGTGTTATCAACTGCAACAGAATCAGCGACAGTGTGTTGAGGTCAGAAACGTTTGGGTCAGATCAGGACACCATTTACAGCCTGCCGAAAACTTCGCTCGTGTTCAGTTTCTCGTTCCCCAAGGTCAGATGTTGAATGCACGAGTTGTGAATGCAGTGGGTACGAAGTCAGATACAGAAATCGTGGTAGTGGTACCAACAGTAGCAGATACAAGCTCAGAATCAAGATTTAGTTCAGTACATTCTAGCACAAGCAACACTTGGTTACTGACAGTATATCGCAATGTCCCCAGAAAACCGACACATGTTAGCCGTCGACAACCTCATAGTCCATGAGTGTTACCTAAGGTGGTTATGGTATACAAGGACAGATTTTGCAAGTATTCAACCGCGATTGGGAGTCTTATGCCAGGACACCGACTGATGATGATGTGTTAATTGTAAGAGAAAAGAAAAAAAACTTTGGATAAATTACTCGGCAATTATCTTGGTACATCGTAGTCCAATTACAAAGTATCAACACCGTCAAGTTACCGACACTGTCCATCAACGCCTCAACTTCCTGAGTTGCCTCATCCCAGCACAGAGTGGTCAGGTCCAGCCCCAGGACACTCTAGAAAAAAACAGGATATACCAACCGTCATTGGAATGTGAAGTTTCTATCTCAATGATTTGTCACTAACAAAAGCTCTATCATTCCACCGGCAACCGCTCCAAAGCTACAGTACCAACACCAGCAGGGCAAGCAGTGCCATGAGAAACAGTTATCTGGTCCAATGGTAAAGAAGGTAGTACAACTCCCAGTGACACCTGCCAAACAAGGTCCACACAACAATTCACCCAACTGTCGTCGACATGAGTCAGGCACCCCATGTTGTTCCAACTCAGCAGCCTAATGAGCAATCATAGGAAAGTGGCACCCTCAATAGGAAGAAGTTGTCTGGTTCAGCTACTAAGAAGGTTGACACTTCTCCAAAAAAAAACCAATAGTCAAGTCAGAGTTCTAATTGGAACCCCAGTTAGTGATCATTAAAAGAAAAGTCAACCTTGTTAGCGTCACAAACGGGAAAAAGTCCATACCAGTCAGAATTTCTGCCAGCAAAGGTCAACAGCGTTTTACAAGTCTTGGATGTTCAAGAACCACTCATGACACCCAGGAGATTAGTGGCGATCATGTATTAAGAAAGAAACGTTGAGTAAAGCATTGATCGGCCTATGCACTTGAAAAAATCAACCAGTCGAATCGGGAAGGGCGGATCCCGTACCTATCAAGTAACTCGTTAAGCAAGGGTCAACAATCGTCTATAATTGATTGGTGTTCAAGTAACTTCCTCCCGCACGAAGACTTGTTTCAGTTATGTACTTGGAAGAGGAAGCAAAATAAGAATACAAGACAGATAATTTTTTTCCTCTTTCTCTCGGGGTTCATATTGAGTAACCAAAAGATGGATCAACTAGCATATCTGACAATGTCAGAAGGAACCTATAGTTTGTTGGTCAAGTCATTGCGTTTTGTCAAGGTCGAAAATCTCACCTGACAAAGAAAGCAAAGAATTGATCGATCGTAAAAGATAGAATGTTTAGACTACAATGGTGTTCGTCATGGCCAGATTTGTTTGAAGGACAATATATGTGATACCTCACGAGGACAAAAAGGGTAACGAAACAGTCGAAAGCAAAATCATAAAAGGATTGTCAGAGTAATAAGTGGTAACTCCACCCTAATGGTAAGCATGGATTAATAATAAATTCTTTATTTCAAGACCACCTTTATAGTCTCCGAAAAACCACCTCGGTGCTTCCTAGGAAGATGACAACGGAATTGTTTCATCACCCTTGTCTGGAGTAAATGGATGCAGATGCCAAGTCATACAATACATTCCGCAGAGCATGCGTCAGAGGATCATTCCTTGTGAATCAGTTCTATTCAAGGTTTGAAAGTGAGCTTGTTTTGGTCAGAGAACAAAAACTCTAGGCAGCATCAAGGGTAGTTTCTAGCAGACGAAGATTTTGGTATTGTGCGGAGAAAGCAACTGCAGAACTTATAGCCTATCAACCCAGAGGAGTCAGTAAAAGGTAAGCGAAGAAGTCGAATGTTATACCGTGGAAATTACCTTTTTGAGTTTGATCCATTAAGTGATCAGTGTTTGTTTCAAGAAAAGAATATCAACTATACAATATGTTCAAGCAGATGACACCGACGTCAGGTCAGAAGAAAAGAATATCAACTATACAATATGTTCAAGCAGATGACACCGACATTAGGTCAGAAGCGAAACAGTCAGGTCAGCAGTTACAACCAATGAGAAAGTCAATCAAAAGTCAGTATATCCAGGAGTCTCATGGAAGTCATTCTTATGTGGGACCTCCCGTCGTCATATGAGGATCGAGTTCCAAGAGTTCCTGGAACGAAAAAGGGCACAACCTGTGCTTCATTTCGATCGACCGATGGAATATCTGGTTTTCAGTGTCAAGATTCTTTGTAAGTCAGAGCGATGTTGGTCAAACTCAAATGATGGCAGTGAAATTGTTCATGATCAGATGAAAGCTCAACTGCTGGTTTCAAATGCAAACCCGAAGATGAGTTTGGGTATACCTGGTAACCGTTTGCTCGGAGGTTTACCATGCAAAACAGTTTGGGATGTTATCAAAAGTGTCAGTCAAAAACAGTGAGCATGGTTTTAGCAATCCCAAGGTAAAAGGATCGAATCTATGGCACACTAAAGCTATCGTGACAGTAGTTCCTTCTAAAGAAGTAGCATGAGAGAACCGCCATAGTCCAGATAAAGGATCGATCGAACAACTTCTTCAAACCCTAGGTTGCTTGGATCGAGATCAGTTCACAGCAAATTTAGGGTCTGAGTGTTCATGAAAGTCAGTTGACAGGTCTCGAAAAAGTTCCACAAACTTCTAGTCAACAAAGTGAATTCCCGGCTTGTCCAGTTTGTCCATATTAATGGTGCAGTCTGAGGAAAGTAAGTACTTTGAGTTCCTATAATCCGAGTCAGGGTCAGCACTGAATGAGCCAGCCAGTTTGGTTTGGTGAAGCGACAGAGCACCAGGGTTAAATCCAGTCAGTTCATTGGTGCAAGTGTGATCAACCCATTGTCGCACAGGTTTGGCAGGTCGTTGAGCCAGTGTGAGCCAAAAGAAACCGTAGAGGTTAGCCAGCCAACCCAACCTCAACCCTACCTTCTTTCTTTCTAGCCCCGAATCTCGGGACGAGATTCCTGTAAGGGGGTAGAGTTGTCACGCCCGATTTTCGATCGGGATTAAAAATCGTTTAATAATGCATTTTCTAGAAATTATTAAAAAAATAAATTATTCAAGTAAAGTAAATAAGGAAATAAAATTTTTCCTTTAAAAATTATGGCTAGAAATATTTTTGAAATATTCTCCATGCCCTAAAATACTCTCTGAAATTTTTTGTGAAATTTTGGAGCTCAAGAAATAATTTAAATAATACAAAGAACATTTAAGTAATTATTTAAATAAATTAATTAATTAGTAAATAATCTGGTTGAATTTTTATTAAATACTTTGAGTGTTCATATAATTTCATAATTTTTCTTGGAATTATTTGAGCATTGAAAGTATGGATAAAAATTCAAGGAAGTTTGGAAGGAAAAGGCTGCTTTGCCTCCTCCTGCTACAGTGTCGTCTTCCTCCTCCAGCTGCCTGTGTACTGTTCATCCGGACAGCCATCTCTTTCCTCCCTTCACAAATCCCGTCGAATCACTTGCTCAAATGGAAAATTAATTGAGGGAAATTAATCCTCACCTCTTCCTCTACAATTCCCTCATAAATCCCCATTCAATCCCACATCAATTCGTGGTTTATTTTGATCTTCAACGCCGAGCTCCACCATGGCCGGCCGTCCCCGCCTCTCCCGGCCACGTTTCCTTCACATTTAACCACGTCATAACGTGTTCCCGGCTTTACTCCTCCATTTCCCCCATTTTTCCCCTTCCTCCGCTCATCATGTGCGCTGGAATGGCCAACTTAAAGACCATCAATTGCAGCCGCCATTATTGTCGCGACGCGATGGTTTTCGTCCGTTCCCCGCTCCTCCCGGGCCATGCCCGAGCGCCCTTGCCGGCTATAAAGATTCCCCACACTCCGGAACACGCTCTCCACTCATTTCCCCACGCGTTCACCCATTCCCGAGCTCCCGCACCGTGCGCCGCCCAAATTCCATCGCCGAGCTCGCTGTTTCCGGCCGTTCCCGCTAAATGGTCACTCTTCCCACCGAGCCACCACCATCTCCACCTTTGCAATTCTCGGGAATACCTTCCCGTTGTGTTTTCCCCCAATTCCTAGCCGCCGCTTTCGCTCGCCGCCGTCGTCCTCATCATTTTCGGCCGTCGGTGAGCTCCATTTCTCTCTCCCCTTTCTTTTCTTTGCTTAGTTTGTTCGGTACCGTTCGTGTTAGCCTCGGTCGCGTTACGGCAAGCTCGTGTGCTGTTCCCGCCGTCTGTCGGTGCCCCTTGGTCCGTCGCCGTTCGTTCTCGCCGCCGGCGTCAAGCCGCGTCGACATCTCCGTTCTGCCCGCTGTGCGCCTCCGCCTCTCGGCCGCGGTGCGCTGCGTCGGCCGCGCCCTCTCCCGCGCCACCATGCCGCGCATGCCACCGTGCTGCCGCTCGACAGCGCCGTCTCTCCACTGTTGTGTCGCCGCGTCACCGAAGTCCGCGCCGCCATTCATCGCCTCGCCCGGCGGCTGCCGCCCGGTGCGCGCACCACCGCACCGGCCATGCGCGCCGCCGACCTCTGCCAGCCGCCCGGCCGGCGAGCCCGCCGTCGCTTGGCCACCGGCTGGCTACCCCGAGCCACCCCGTGCGGCCTCCATTTTTCCCCGTGCCTATCTGAGCCGCCCTATCCGGTGTCGCCATGTGGCGCACTATTTTCCCAAGCTGGTGGACTTGGTCCACCGTGCACCCGGCCTCCTGTGATGCTGTCACGTGGGCCCCGCCTTGGTGGACTCGGTCCGTGGTAGACCGAGCCGTTTTTCCCCATGCGACCCATTTATTCACTCTCCCTGAAAACAAAGTCTATTTTGGCTCCCTCGTTTCCCTCTCACTCCTTTTCCCCTTGAGCCGCAGGCCCATAGGTTTTCTCCATCACCAAAGTCCATTTTCTCTCTTTGGTCTAGCCCTGAGAAGTCCAGTTCACCTCCTCCTTTCCGCTCGTATTCTTACCTCTTTGGACTTGGTCCTCGGAGGGCCGCTCCTTTGTGTCGCTGACTCTTGGGGCCCGTGTGTCAGCACCGGCCTTTTGCGGATGTCGGCGGATACCTATTCCTTGAGAAATCAATTAACAATTCTGCAATAAATCGAATTAATTCCCACAATTCATTTAAATGGCCCAAAACTTCTAAAAATCATATCTAATCCATACGAACTCCAAATTGGGCCATCCAAGTTGCAAAATTCATCTAAAATTGAGCTCTACATGTTTGTTTAATTTCCATGTACTGTTTATTTGGTTCTTATTAGAGTTTTTCTCGTTTTGCGTGCCAGCGTGTAGACTTCGCCGTTTTGGGAGTTCGTGTTCGCGAAGAAGAGAAGGTCAGCTGAAGAAGCAAGGCAAGTCACATTCTTCCTTGATGCATATTGATCCCAAATTATAAAATTATTTATTGTTTGAAAATAAAATTGCATTGTTTTGCTAATTACATGGGAACCAGGAATACCTATCTGATCGCTTGTGCCTCATTTAATTGATATCCATCCATTGTCAACTTGGATGATTAATTTGACTAGCTTGAATCACTTATGTGATCTCGCTAGGAATACTTATGCTTAGCCATGTTTAATTAGACTAGCTCACAATAATTGGAGAACTTTATTACTAACTGATAGTCACATGAAATGATGGTCTCAGACCGGAGGTACCTTGGCAAAGGTTCTTGATTAATAAAAATATGACTAAATGGTGGGCTGTGGGTGCATGGTTTTGCTTGTCGCACCCATGGCAATTAAGGACCGGTTCATGGGAAACCCTGGAAGACTTACAGTACTTACCACAAGCCAGCATGAGCAACGGCTGGACTTATAGTGTAGCTTTTTCCTGACCGACGCATCCAGGCAAGGGTGGGCGTGATGGAGTTCGGATGGACCAGGTAAGGTCTATGCGGCTGCCGGATTCACCAAGGCACCAGAGGGGGCTGCCTTCCCTGGCATAGGGGTAGGGGCGAAACCTTAGTGTGGTGTCGCTTGGTCAGGGGAAGTTATGCAAAGGGTCTTGTCACGATTTTTCCCTTGCAGTACCGCGGTGGTGCTTCGGGGCATGGCAACATGTGTGGAATCGTGTCTTGTGGGTACAGTTGTACACCTCTGGCCAGAGTAAAACTATTCGAATAGCCGTGCCCGCGGTTATGGGCGATCAACCAAATTCACCATGATTAGTCCCACCTTTAATAATTTGACTTAATGGAACTGGTTTAGTTCAGGTGGAATGGTTAGGCCTGTTCAACGTGGTATAGCGTTGGTCAGTGGATGATTAATGTTGATTTAATAAATTAATCAAGTGTTTTATTGTTTTGAACCAGAAAGGTTTTACAACCGCTTTTATGCAAAATAGCCCGAGCCACTCTTGTCTTTCCTTGCACGTCTGCATTTTTCCATGTGGCTTGCTGAGTACGGTGGTTGTACTCAGCCTTGCTATTTCCCCCTTTTCCCAGAAGTGCAGTGCTCCTGAGTCAAAGATGAATTTAGAAGACCAAGGCTCAGACCCCAGTTGAGTTTGCCTGTGGAGTAGAGCTGAAGCCCCGCTAGGATCGCCTTTGTCCGCTGCTGCTGTTTTCTTTCGGGTGCGAGGACTAAGTGCCTCTTCTGTAAGTATTTTACGCTTTATCTACGTTTGGATCTGTTTATTGATTTATCATTTTGTGTACCCTGGCTGATTCCTGGACAGAGATTTAATACATAAAATAGTCTAAAAATTTAGCTAAATTTCTGGACGTGACATAAGATCTCTGAGGCCTTGGTGTGTTGGTGCATATTCTTGAGCCAACACCGGGCCCTCGTCGTCATCGCCGGCTGCACCCACAACCTTGGCAACCACCGCCCACACACCGCCGCATGGGCATGACCTCTTCCAGATCCATAGGCCGCCGCACTCCTCAGCATCTCGACATCCCCTCTATTGCTGTCACCATCGTCGAGGGTAGCGGAGAGGCCAGATCGAGATGGGGGCGCCGGATTTGGCCAAATGCACACCAGATCTAGCATCGTCGTACCAAAGTCTCACCGTCGCCGCCTTCTCCCCCACTGATGAAGACCAATCTTCCAATAGGTAAGGATACGTCGATTGTGAAGACTCGACGTTGATGATTAAAAGGCTTCGATCAGGATGATCAAACCCCTCACAATCACTACATCATTCTTCCATTGATTATCACCCGAGCCAAAACACGGATGATCTCGCCATTCTCCTGCAAGCAAATCGAGAACACAAGTAAGAGAGTAGAAGAAGCAATCTGAATATATTGCAAATATATGATAAAGCTCACAAGTTGAGGTTCCACAAACCGAACTAAGCAGTGAAACTACAACGGCAGAATAATCTAAGCAAAATCTAATACTATGACAACTACTAAATAAATATGATTGGGGATGTCATAGGGTTAGCTCTAGGACGCACATCCCCTTGAGCTTAGTCCACGACAAAATTACAATGCCTATGGCCAAATCAAACTCGGACTGGATGAGATACGTGGCTTGTTTTGCAGATTTCTAACTGCTTAGTAGGAATTTTGACGTGAGACCAAAACCATCTGAAAGTAGACTCCATAAGCTTTTCAACAAGTACTCATGAGCCCTAAGAGTCCTTCTGGATCAGTGGCTAGGTCCGTTTGAAGTTGATGTTGTCATGAGGCTCGAATACAAATCCAAAACATATAGAACTTCATCTCTTTCCTTCTATGGACCAAAGTGATATGTTGATGCAAGAATAAACTTGGGGAAGATCTTGGTTTGGTCCCCAATTAACTTCTTTGATCATGCAAGCACTTTGTGAGTCCACTCTCCTTCCTTCACCCATATAAATATTTCTGCAAACGAGAAGATGTAGAACTCATGATGCAGTAAAGTTTGTTCAAACATACAATAAGTAAACATAATATAGAACATACGCATATTTAGTTTTATAGATGTGTAACACAAGCATGACAATATCCGAGTCATGATGTCCTCGTCACCTGCCCCATCGTCTGTCGTTCTCCTCCCCAACTTCGGCTAGGGATGGCCTGGTGCCAGGTGCCGCCACGTACGCTTTTCAAGCCGTCTTGGTACTTCCATCCATTGTGACGTCATCGGGAAGAAATAAAGGGCTTTGCTGCCGTCATCCTTATGGCCATCTGGCTTTGTCGATGACCGCTTGGGCAACGGCAAAACATAGGAGAGGAGGAAGGAGAGCGGCGGGGAGGGTGGAAGTTTTCGCTGTCCGCGTTGTTTCTGGGGTGGGAGTAACGCTGATGCCTCAAGCGCTCGCTGTTCTTTTACAAAATCCCGTACAAGTACTCGCACGTCGTGTAGTACTAAATTAGTACTACTCCTATTATCAGTTTCAACTGTTCGGTTTTGGTAACGTACCCAGATCAGATGGTCACCAACGGCCAACAATTATGTCATGTGGTACGTGCAGCTAGCTAGCAAAGCTATAGTTGACAGACACTACTGCATGCCCTCTAGGCTCTAGCTCACTGATTTCTACAGGACAGATGGCACTGTTAAACAGGACGTACCAGAGTACTTGCTAATATAATGGGAGGAGTACTTGCTAACTGGCGTTCGATCAGATCGCTGTTCTGGCAGGTGAGACACCTAAAGGAGACGGCCGGCCGGCGAGCGAAGAAGCTGACCCCCGACGTAGGCGATATTGCGTGATAGACGGTCTAGAATCTGGTGCTTCACGAGTTAAATTAAGGGGCCCTGTACCGTACCGAGAAGGATGCATGCATGTGACAACACCAATTGATGTTCAATTCCCACCATAACACCAAGATGATCCGCCAATTATTCTGTCACCGAATATAAGCCACTCATGATTTTTCAAACGGAGATTGAGAGAGATGAAATTAAATAAGAATGGTTATGATTTTTTTTAAGATGAGAGAGTAGATGAAAGAATTAAACGTAAGATGATTGTGATTGAAATGATTTTATATTACTTGAGAAAGAACTGAGACATATCATATATTCTAACATAAAATTTGATACATCTCGATATCTTTGATCCGTATGTACTAAATTTTCGATATCTTTGATCCGTATGTACTAAATTTACTTTAAAAATTTTAATATCTATACCTTTAAGTACCGTAAAATAAAATTTCATTTGATTGATTCAGATCAGAGGGTAGGTGGATGGTACTTTATTTTGAAACGTTTTGGAAGATATGAAAACTAAAGGAAATATACATATTAGGACGGGAGAGTACTCTGCAACATTAACCTAGGCATAGCTCACAACAGATGTGTCGAAACTTGGTTTTGGCATAGAAATTTGGGGGTGCAGTCAAGATCGTCAAGCGCAATGGGTTAGATTGGAGAACGAGGTTTAGACAGGTTCAGGCCCTCTCGTGAGGTAATACCCTACTCCTGTTTCGGGGATTCGATCCACCGAGTGTATATTGATCTCAAGATCTAAGGCTCCTAAAATCTAAAGCTCTTGCTTATCAACTCTGATATCGCATATCCCTCAAGGGACGCCCCTTACCTCCCTTATATAGTCTTGGGAGGAGGGCTTACAGATCGAAAACTCTATCTTACTCTAAGTCGGTTTCCTCAATCTTTCCAAACCGTGACTATAGGCCGTTGCCTTATCTCAATTGGCAACGTAACACCCAAGTCATATTTGGTTTACAGATATGGTAGGCGCAATCTATCCCTACTTCTAGTCGGATAAGCTTACCATGTAGATACCTGATTGCCATAATTTCCACAGTAGCCCCCGAATCCTTTTCAGTCGACGAGACAACTCAGCTTCAAACCAAGACAGTACTCAGCCAAAAATCTCTTTGGCCGAGTGCTTCTGGCGCCGAGTGATTCCATCATCTCTGCCTGAATCTTCCCGAGTGGCTCCAAAGACTGTGAAGGGCTGAAAAATATCTAAAAATTTTTCAAAAATAATATCTAAGCACATCTCTTGATGTACCCAATTAGATGTAGCCCCCGACTATATGATTAAGCATATAGTCAAGGACTAAAAAGAATCATACTCATGTAAATGTTTACCTCATGCTAAATCAATCATACAAAATCTTATTACTCGGCAAGCTCATGCTCATCCGAGTGAATTTGCCCGAGTCATCTCAGAACAAATAATTCAATCAACCCTCATGGATAAAAAGACACTCGATAAACTTATGCTTATTCGAGTGGATCTGCCCGAGTCATTTCGGAACAAATATTTTAATCATCCCTCATGGGTAAATAAGTTTTTCAGTTGTCTGAAAAATATGACCAAGTTGTTAAATAGCTTTTGCCATAACACTGGTCCTAATCTATAAAGATCTTCACCAAGGTAGAAAAAATAGCATTGATATAATCACTTAATCAAAATGCTAAAGAACCAAACAGCCCTTGTCATCAAGGCAGCCATAAAAAGCTTAGCTGTCGGTCACCTTTCAAATTGCATCGTGCTAGCTTCTCATGAAGTCAAGCAAACTGCGGTATGAAAGGATTTCCAAAGGTATAGGACATTCGGACACGGGCATATTGCCAAGGCAAATCTGCTTAAGCTCATCCGCTTAAGTCCCTAAGGACACGCATCGGGCCACACCTTAGCCGGGCCGCAGGTCTCTCATGGGCTCGGCCCAATCACGAGAAAACCTAGCGCAACCCTCAAATCTTTCTACAAAGCCTCGAGATCATCCCCGCCACTTCATCTTCCCAAAAAATTTCCTCTTTTCGTAGCGCTGTTCACCAGCTCCCTGCGGAAAACCCTAAACTCGTGCGCGCCAGGATCCATCAACCCAGGAGCTCGCTCTTTGCCACAAACTAGCCTCCGCATCCAGCTCCCAAGATCCCTTGCTCAAATCCCCATCCTTTTCAATCAGATCCACTTCCCACCCAAACCACACTCATGACGGATGAAAAGAAAATCCCCTTTGAGCAATGGGCCACATCGGATTTGAGGGAATCCACCCTCAAGAAGATGGTGAAGCGCGGCATGCTTCCCCCCAAGGAGATCGTGGGCTGGCGCCCGGCGGCGGGCGAAGATTTCCCCACCCCGAACACCGGTGAGCTCGTTGTGTTCACTTCTTTCTTTTACTGCGGGTTCAGCCTCCCTACTTTCGAGTTCTTCAGGGGGCTTCTAGATTACTATGGTCTTCGACTCTATCATCTGAACCCCAACTCCATGCTTCACATCACTCTCTTTATTCATGTATGTGAGGCTTTCCTTGGCATCCTTCCTCACTTCCAACTCTTTCGCCGCTTGTTTTACCTCAAACCGCATCCGAATAAGGACCACCCATGCGTTGTTGGTGGAGCGGGTTTTGAACTCCGCGGATCTCTCTGCAAGGAGTACTTCTCTCTTCCCTTGAAATCTTCCAACAAGGGATGGCACGCGGGCTGGTTCTATATCAGCAATCTCGAACCCAGCCTGCCAGCCTTTGTCGGCCTTCCCCCCGTACCCAAGCATACTTGGAGCACTGTACCAGTGGCTCACGATTGGGATGAGGCCAACAAACTGCTGGCGAAGATCCTGGCGATGAAGCAGAAAGGTCTTCGCGGCGAGCAGATCACTCGGCACTTCATCAGGTGCCGACTGGCACCAATCAAAGAGCGGTCGAAGCCAGCCTTTGAATACGAAGGCGGGAAGGACCCCAATTGGGAAGACCAAGACCCCCTTAGCTTTGAAGTCCTGAAGATCCGGATGTATGAGATCTTCTCGACTGGAATCGCAGTCGAGCGCGCCCTCGTGCTGCCGGTTCTTCCCTTCAGTATCCATCGGCCTCCTCCTCCGGTAAGCCGACTGACTTCTTTGTACTGTCTTGCAATCTTGATATCATACCTCTTAGTATTGCGGGAATTTCTCTTGCAGGAAACTGCTTCCATCATGTCAAAACCATACAAGGTCCCTCATGATGACGTGCCGCTTCGCCCTGCCAAGAAGCCAACTGGCGGAGTAAAAATCCAAAGTGATCCAGTCGGGAAACGGGCGGCCCCGAGTGAGGACACCAACAAACGGGCGAGCAAAAGGAGGCTCGTCATCGACGACTCGGACGATGACGTCCCGGCTCCTCCAGTTGAGACACCTCCTCCAAGGCCATCGCCGAAGGCGGTGCCGAAGATCCACCGGTCGTCTAGGTACGCCTTATGACTGAAGCCTGAACTTCGTTGTTGAAAATTTCTTTGTCTTCATTCCGACTAAGTGTGTCGTTGGTTTGGCAGGAGGCCCCAGGATATAGATCCTGCGGGAGGAGTGAAGGGCCTACTCCAGCTGCTGCTTACGAGGCATCCAACCCTGCGGAGCCAAGACCCCAGAGCCCTCTCCCGAGCGAGAGCGCTCCGGGCAGAAAGCCCTCGCCTCCAAAGAAGGACATCCCGAGGAAGGAGCCCCCGGCTACCAGCCGGGACGTCCCGGCTG
Organism: Oryza australiensis; assembly: GCA_019925245.2. NCBI lineage: Eukaryota > Viridiplantae > Streptophyta > Magnoliopsida > Poales > Poaceae > Oryza > Oryza australiensis. The sequence continues at coordinate 731,033 of JAIFGZ020000439.1, read as the reverse complement.
AGAACCAGTCGGCTGCGGAGAAGCCCCGTGTCATGCGGCCAGAGGGCCCCGATCGAAGATCGGCCGCGAAAAGCCGAAGAAAAAGTCCACCTGCTACTCCAGTTAAGAGTTCAGCCGCCGAAGCCGGTAAGTCTTGAATTCAAATCTTATATTTAGTCTTCAGTTCAAATCTTTCATGTCTTCATCTGTTCTTCCTAACCTTCCAGCCACAGTAGAGGAAATCCTCAGGTTACAGTCTTCTGAAACCTGGGTTCCTCCGATTAAAATCGAGTGGCGAGACTCGGAAGGCCAAAGGCAGGGCATCATCCTTGACAAGCAAGCCGAAAGCGATGAAAGGGATGCCCTTGTCAACAGCCTGAACGAGACGACTCGGCTAATCAACGTAAGCCTTGATCTTTCTTTATTGTTGCATTATCGTTTCTTTCCAGTCGGTCAACTTTAGATTTTGCGTGCAGAAGGAGTATTGCCGATCCATGGCAAAGTCCGAGGTGCTCGAGAAATTGGTCCCTCATCTGAACTCCCTGGAGGACATCCAGCACAAATTGAAGACCACTCGGGAGGAGGCCACGTCGAGGGAGGCGGCCCGGAGGAAGGAGATAGCTGAACTCCGGGAGGAGAACCTCGACCTCCGCGGTTCAGTCGGGAGTAAGTCCAACCCTCTCAACCTCTGTATGGCTTCTGTGTCAACTTCGGTCGCTGATAGCCTTCTGTGTTTGTAGAAAATTCGTCGGAGGTCCACTCGCTCCAGGTCCAGCTGGAGGCAGTCAGCCTCGGCAAGACCGAGTTGGAGGCCAAGTTCGAAGGTGAGTTTCTTTTGAAACAATCACTGTTTGCGTTGCTTTATCTCGGAGTGCTTTGCGTGATCATATTCTTTTGGCAGCTTACAAAGTCAAGACCCGAGCTCAATATGACGTCTTACTTGAGAGGGTCAAACGAGCCGGACAGGTCCGGGAAGAGGTTGCCAACGCAGCGACACCACTCCTGTTGTCATTATTCCACAATGGAGTCGGGACCAGCTCGATGGACCCAGTTGAAGTCTTCGAGAAGCTTAGGCGAGCCTCTGACCAGTATCTAGCCAACATTTCTGAGGCGGCTATGATGGGAGCGGGCTTCGCCCTTGCACAAATGAAGTCACTCTACCCTCGGGTGGATGTGGATTCAGTCAGGGAGGGCTTCGCTGAGGGAACTTCAGACGAGCAGGCTCTTGATTTGATTAGCGAGACACAGGAGTCGGCTAAAAGGGTGGCTGCCGATGTAGTAAACCATTTTCGGCCTTGACTCGCCTTGTAAACATTGTCTTGTAAATGTTGGATGCTTATGACATTCTGATGTAGACTTGTGAATATTCAGCTTATTTATGTTAATGCCCCTATCCGAGTTTTTATGTGAAATTTCTTAAGTAATTTTCGTCCGACTGTCACCGAGCCTAAGCTTGATTAGGTCATCAGAAAACTCTCAGTCCTTAAACACTGAACTCGAATCAAGGAACATTAAACAATGATAAACTGAATCATGCACAAAGATTGATGAGAAAAACTATGCTTTATTGACATATGTACAGCCCCCGACTGCTAGCTCAAGAAGTCATCTTGCTTGAGGTTGGCAGTCAAGAAAAAACATGAAACTTAAGTCGATTTAAGCATAGAATCGTCGAAGATGCTCAATGTTCCAGGAGTTCTCCACCATGGACCCGTCTTCACGCTTTAGCCGATATGCACCTGGCCGAGTCACCTCAGCAATTATGTATGGTCCTTCCCATAAGGGGGATAGCTTGTGACGGTCCTTGGTGGTCTGAACCTTGCGTAGAACCAAGTCGCCAACGATGAAAGCTCGTGCTCGGACGTTGCGACTGTGGTATCGTCTAAGTCCTTGAAGATATTTTGCCGACTGGATGAGGGCTGCCTCACGGGCCTCTTCCAGTCGGGTGAGGTCGTCCACTCGGTCTGGGTCATAGCGTTCATCGTTGAAGCTGCGGACTCGGAGGGATTCATACTCCATCTCATTTGGCAACATGGCTTCTGCGCCGTAGACCAGAAAGAAAGGAGTTTGGCCGGTAGCCCAACTGGGTGTGGTCCGCAGCGACCATAGAACCGAGGGAAGCACTTGAACCCACTTACCTGCGTAAGGACTTAGACGGTCGAACACGCGGGCCTTGATGCCTTGAAGGACCATGCCGTTGGCCCGTTCGACTTGTCCGTTGCTTTTGGGATGTGCAACTGACGCGTAACAGATCTTGATTCCGAAGTCTTCGCAGAATTCCTTGAAGATGCCTCCCGTGAATTGGGTCCCGTTGTCGGTTATGATCCTGTTTGGGACGCCAAAGCGGTGCACGATGTTGAGGAAGAAATCCCGTGCTTTGTCAGCAGTAATTGTGGCAACCGGCTTGGCTTCAATCCACTTGGAGAACTTGTCGATTGCGACGAATAGGTGTGTAAATCCTCCTGGAGCCTTCTTGAAAGGGCCGACCATGTCTAAGCCCCATACCGCAAACGGCCAGGATAAAGGGATTGTTTGTAGTTCTTGGGCTGGGACATGGCTCTGTCGGGCGAAAAATTGGCAGCCTTCACAAGTTCGTACCACTTTGTCCGCGTCGGAGACCGTGGTAAGCCAGAAAAAACCCTGTCTGTAGGCTTTGCCCACCAAGGTGCGTGCTGCTGCGTGGCTTCCGCATATGCCCGAGTGGATGTCTTGGAGCAGCTGTCTCCCTTCCTCGGGTGTGATGCATCTCATTAGGATTCCGGAGGGGCTTCTCTTGTATAAGTCGGAGTCAACCATGACATAAGCTTGGCAACGACGTCGGATACGTTCTGCCTCATGCCGGTCTTTCGGCAGCTCTTGCTGTGTTAAAAATTTGATGAGAGGTGTCCTCCAGTCGGCGTCAGTCATGGCGACTTCGTTTGCAGCTTGTTCGTTGGAAGTTGTCTTTGCTGTGATGGTTGGCTCATAGAGGTGCTCGACAAAGACGTCTGTTGGGGCGGCTTCACGCTAGGACCCGAACTACGCCAACTCGTCAGCTGCTTCGTTGTTGTGTCTCAAGACATGTGATAGTTCGAGTCCGTCAAACTTGTCTTCAAGTTTGCGGACCTCTTGTCGGTAGGCCTCCATAGTGTCATTTAGACAGGACCAGTCTTTCATTACTTGATTGACGGCCAGCTGGGAATCCCCTTTCACGATGAGCCGGCGTATCCCGAGTGAAACTGCGAGCTGCAGTCCATGTAGCAGGGCTTCATACTCGGCGACGTTATGTGAGGCGGAGAAGTGGAGGTGGAGGACGTATCTTAGCCTTTCCCCAGTCGGGGAGATCAGCACAACTCCTGCTCCCAAGCCGGTGATCCTCTTGGATCCGTCGAAGTGCATGGTCCAATGTTAGAGGTCTTCCCGAGGTACATCTTCTTGTTGTTCGGTCCACTCGGCCAAGAAATCCGCCAGGGCCTGTGACTTAACAGACGTCCTCGCCTTAAACGTTAAGTCCAGTGGCATCAGCTCCAGAGCCCACTTAGCAATGTGCCTAGGTGCCTCCCGGTTGTGGACGACATCGCCGAGTGGAAAGAAGGTGATGACGGTGACCGAGTGACCCAAAAAATAGTGCGCTAATTTCCTCGCGGTTATCAGGACACCATAAAGCAATTTTTGTACCTGTGGGTAGCAGATTTTGGCTCCTGCCAATACTTCACTAACAAAATAGATCGGCCTCTGAATCTTCTGGGCCCGTCCTTCTTTGCGCTCGACCACGAGGACCGTACTAACCACTTGGTGAGTGGCTGAAACGTACAGCAGCAGGGGCTCTTGGGGCTGAGGCGAGGCCAGGACGGGCGGTGTTGTAAGGAATTCCTTAAAATCTTCAAAGGCCTTGTGGGCTTCCGTGGTCCATTGGAAGTCGTCCATTTTCTTTAGCAATCTAAAGAAGGGCATGCCTCGTTCGCCGAGTCGAGAGATGAAACGGCTTAGCACCGCCATGCAACCAGTGAGCTTCTGGACATCCTTCTGGTTACTCGGGGGCTTCATGCTCAAGATAGCGTTGATCTTTTCTGGATTGGCCTCAATGCCGCGGTGTGACACCATGAAGCTGAGCAGTTTGCCTGATGGGACGCCGAAAGTGCACTTCTCCGGGTTCAACTTCATTCTGAAGGCCCGGATATTTGCGAAGGTTTCTTCTAGGTCAGCGATCAGGTCTTCTTTCTGCTTGGTCTTGATGACGACATCGTCGACATAAGCTTCCACGTTCTTGCCGATCTGCGTCTGAAAGCACCTCTGGATCATGCGTTGGTATGTGGCGCCGGCGTTCTTCAGGTCGAAAGGCATAGTGATATAGCAGTAGGCCCCAAACGGCGTGATAAACGATGTCTTCAGGCAGTCGGATTCTTTCAAACTGATCTGGTGATAGCCCGAGTAACAATCCAAAAAGCTCAGGAGTTGGCAGCTGGCTGTTGAATCTACGACTTGGTCGATGCGAGGCAGCCCGAATAGATCTTTGGGATAGGCTTTGTTGAGGTCGGTATAGTCAACGCACATGCGCCATTGCCCCGTCTTCTTGCGGACCAGAACTGGGTTGGCTAGCCAGTCGGGATGTAGGACTTCTTTGATAAAGCCGGCAGCCAAGAGCTTCGTGAGCTCTTCCTTGATGGCATCTTTTCGATCCTGCGCAAATCTGCGTAATCGTTGTTTTATCGGTTTTGCGTCATCTTTGACGTGCAAAGAGTGCTCGATCACCTCCCTAGGAATTCCAGGCATATCAGATGGTTTTCAAGCAAAACATCTTTATTATTTTGGAGGAAGGTGACGAGCGCGCTTTCCTATTTTGGATCTAGTTCAGCGCCGATTACAGCAGTTTTCGAGGGATCCGATGGATCAAGGGGGATCTTCTTGGTCTTAGCGTCGTCGGATCCTGATTTGGCTATCTTCTTCGCGGGGATTTCACCCTCTGAAGTCGATGCAGCCAATCGGATTTCTTGCTGGCCACGTGATCTCTCGCGAGATTAGGCCATGTTGCAGCTCTCCTTGTCGCAGGTGAAGGCTTGCTTCACGTCGCTGCGAAGAGTGATGACGCCGTTGGGGCCCGGCATCTTCATGCAGAGGTAGGTGTAATGTGGGATCGCCATGAATTTGGCTAGCGCAGGCCTTCCGATGATGGCGTGGTAGGCCGTTTCGAAGTCGGCCACCTCAAAAGTGACGTTCTCTGTTCGGAAGTTCTCTCGAGCTCCGAAGGTGACCGGGAGGGCGATGTGCCCGAGTGGCGTAGATGATAGCCCCGGGATGACTCCATGGAAGGGGGTTGAGCTTGCCTTCAATTCGGTCCTCGGGATCTGCATCTCGTCCATGGTCTTGGCGAACAGAATATTGAGGGCACTGCCCCCATCGATGAGGACGCGCTTAAGCCTGATGTTACGGACCACCGGGTCCAGGACGAGTGGATAGCGCCCCGGGTGAACCACTCGGTCGGGGTGATCCGAGCGGTCAAAAGTGATGGCCACCTCCGTCCATCGCATGTACTGAGGGACTTCGGGTTGAGCCGCGTTGACCTCTCGGTCGGCTAGCTTCGTTTCCTCTTGGATTCATAGGCTAGCGGCCCCGAAGATGTGATTGAGCTCTCCCACGGGGTCTTGGAAAGGTTCGGCATTCTCGGCGCGTTGTTTTTCTTGGCGTCCAATGGACCAGCCTCATCAGTCAGCTTCTTGTTGAGTTGCGCCGCGTACTGCTCGGCGAACTGTTTGTAAATGAAGCAGTCCTTAGCCACTTGCTTATGATTGGGATGATGAGTGCACTGTGCGTTCATGATGGTGTCGTAGGCGGCGACTCGGGGGCGGCGTTGAGAGTTGGAGGTGGCGGCAACCAGATCTTCGGATCGGCGCTTGCGGTCTTTTTGGCCCTGATTATTGTTGTTGTCGTTATCCTTCTTAGGATTCCGGCTTCCTCCCGCCTGCTTGTCATCTCTCCTGTCGGGGCGGTCTTGGCGCGCCGCCTTGATGGCATCATTAGATTTGGCGTAAGAGTTTGCCGTCTCGAACATCTGCTTCACCGTCTTCGGTGGCATGCGCCCGAACTTCCCAATTAGCAGCTCATCACGGACTCCCTTCTGAAAGGCAGCGATGATGATGTCATCGGTGAGGTTGGGGATCTTGTTGCGCTTTTCGGAGAAGCGCCGGATGTAGTCCTTCAGAGGCTCGTCCGGCTTCTGGATGACGTTGTATAAGTCGAAGTGGGTGCCGGGCCTCTCGAAGGTGCCCTGAAAATTGGCGATGAAGCGGTCCCTCAGCTCGCTCCACGAGCCGATTGAGCCTCTTGACAGGCTCGTGAGCCAGTTCCTAGCTGAGTTGGCGAGGGCCACGGGCAGATAGTTGGCCATAGCCTTGTTGTCGCCGCCTGCTGCGCGGATGGCGAGAGTGTACACGGTAAGCCATGACTCGGGGTCGGTCTTGCCGTCATACTTCTCTATTCCTGTTGGCTTGAAACCATTCGGCCAGTGCACTCGGCGAAGCTCCCGAGTGAAAGCTGGCACTCCATCGTCGTTGCTATCGGGTGATCCCCTCCGATCTTCCCGAGTGCGCCGGTCTCGCTCCTGGTAGCGGCGATCGAGGACTTCCCGCAGATCACTCGGCGGGGTCCTCGGTTGGCTGGTTGGGTAGCTGGAGCTGTTGTTGCGGCGGACGCGGTGGTGGACAGGTGGTCATCCGTGTCGTTTGTCGCGGGAGTCGGCCGTTTGCTCCTGATGCTTCTGTGTGGACTCGTGGCGTGGGCCTCTTGGCCTAGTTGTCGACCGATCCGGCTCGGGCCTCTTGTAGTCTCCTGACCTTAGTGGCGGGAGCCGGCTTTTGTCGGGTGTTTCGGCCACAGACTCAGTCGGTCTTTGTGCCGAGGTGGAGGGATGGCCGTTGGCTGTGGCTGCGACGATGGTCTTGATTTTATCTAATATTGGAGTCACGTCGGGGGGTGCCGTCTCCATGACGGTGTCCAAAAGTGTGAGGGCAGCTACAGTGTTCTGCTGTGGCGTCTGGAAGACATTGGTGTTGCGGACCCGCGTTTGAAGAATGGCCTCCTGAGCGGACCGTCCGGCTGCCCGTAGATCTTGCTTTCTCTTGTCGGCCTCTTCCCTGCGTTTCTTCTCCTCTTCTGCCAGCTTGCGCTCTTGCTCGATCTTGGCTCGCTCTTCCTCTGCAAGCCTACGGGCCATGGCTGAGTCGGACTCGGCCGGCTCAGCCATGAGGACATAGAAGCACTTCGGCTCGTAGTCCTTGTTGCAGTCGGAGTCGTTGGCTTCGTCTGAGGGGATGCCATAGAGGTCGTCAAAGCCGGCGGAGCTGAGATATTCGTTGAGCTCCGAAGATGAGCATGAGCCGAACGGCTGGAGGATGACGGCGACCTCCCTCGACCCTGGGTAGCTCGGATCTGGATCGTTCCAGTCCGAGTCAGAGCTTGGGGATGCGGGCTCCTCTGAGTGGGTCGACCTCGACTCGGGGAGAGGAGTTTGCCGTAGATTTCAGCGGCGTTTGATAATCCAAACGGCGCCGAGAGGTCTTCTTCAGAGTGGATCGTCTCTGTTGGGGAGACGAAGAGATCAGTGTAGATTCCGACGGCGTTCGGTAGTCCGAACGGTGCCGAGTGAAGTCCTTCGTTGGAGAGGGTAGACTGCACCTTGGACTTGAAGATATCGTCGTAGATCTTGGCACTGTTCGGGAGCCCGAACAGCGCCGAGTGGGTCTCTCCTTCCGACTGGTTCGAATCCGAGTCGAAAGAGGAGAGCTTGCCGAAGTCGTTGGCGGCGAAGTCGCCGAATCCTGAAGGAGATCCCATCACGCTTGTCGGCGAGATTGTTGAGGAAGTCTTGACGCGCGGGCCCTTACCTGGTGTGCCAACTGTCGAAACTTGGTTTCGGCAATAGAAATTTGGGGGTGCAGTCAAGATCGCCAAGCACAATGGGTTAGATTGGACAACGAGGTTTAGACAGGTTCAGACCATCTCGTGAGGTAATACCCTACTCCTGTTTCGGGGATTCGATCCACCGAGTTTATATTGATCTCAAGATCTAAAGCTCCTAAAGCCTAGCTCTTGCTTATCAACTCTGATATCGCATATCCCTCAAGGGACGCCCCTTACCTCCCTTATATAGTCTTGAGAGGAGGGCTTACAGATCAGAAACTCTATCTTACTCTAAGTCGGTTTCCTCAATCTTTTCAAACCGTGACTATAGGCCGTTGCCTTATCTCAATTGGCAACGTAACACCCAAGTCATATTTGGTTTACAGATATGGTAGGCGTAATCTATCCCTACCTCCAGTCGGATAAGCTTACCATGTAGATACCCGATTGCCATAATCTCTACAAGATAATCAATGCGGCGTCACCAACTCACCATGGAAAGGTGTTTTCATCTTTCGAAAAGATATTTTTTCTTAGATATCAATTATAATTTTTTAAAAAATATTGATAAATAGATTAATATAGAATATATCACTGCAAGTTAAATTCAACTTTTACAAATTATAACGAATATAACCATGAATATACATTAATTACTTTTAGGTTAATTTGTTCTTTTTTATTATATAAAAGTCAAATTTGATAAAATGATATATTTTATATTAGTCTATGTGATTAATTTTTTTATGACTATTTAAATGATATGTAAGAATCAAGTAATGTCATATCTCCAACTCATCATACTTCAAGAGTGTGTGTTCTGAAGACAGCAAGACAGCAGAGAAAGTGTTAGGCACACTGGATATATTAGCTCAGACCATACACGCTCATATACTATATCGTGCATATTGGATATGTAGTAGGGTCAGGGCTGGGCAGTTTTGTACTGAAAAAAAATAAATTACACCGAGCCGAATCGAAGTCTACAGGTTTTCGGTTTTCGGTCTTGGTTTCGATTCGTGGTGTTGCATAAACCGAATAATTCGGTACGGCTTCGGTTTTTGTCGTCTAAAAACCAAACCCCAGCACTGTCCCTCCTCCTCCTCTCCTATTCCCTTGTCGTCATCCTTCTTTGCTCGCCCCTTACCCGTGCGCGCCACCGCCGACCCTCCACGCCGCGCCGCCCCAGCCCCCTCCACGTCACGTCACCGCCGGCCTCTTCCCCTTCCGCGCCGCCCTAGCCCCCTTCAGCGCCACCACTGGCCCCGCCTCGCCCCCTCCGCGTCGCCGCCGGCCCTCCTCCGTGCCGCGCCGCCGTAGCCCCCTCCGCGCCATCTCCCTCTTCCGCATTGTGTCAGCCCCCTCCGTCAATGTCGCCGCCATCCCCGCTTGTGGCTTGCCCTGCCCTGCCCCACTGAATCCTGTCACAAGGCTTTGGTTTGGTTTTTATCGAGAAACCGAACCAAAAAACCAAAATCAAACCCTACGGTTTCTGATTTTCAACGGAACCAATCGGTTCTTATTCCTTTGAAAACCACACTATGCATAACAAAACCAAACCGAACCGAACCATTGGTTTAAACCGAATGCCCAGCCCTAAGTAGGGTGGTCCATCCAACCAAGAGCACAAACACATATCTCCACTCACAACGTCGGTGAGCATTGAGCGGCCACCGAGCACATCTTTTGATCGATCGATCATTAGCGAGTTAATAAATAGTGTTCTTAATGGTCGTAATAACGACAACAAACCTCTAACGCTACTGCTACAAGATAGCAGATCAAAGATAGAGTGTTAAAACTTAGCAGCCGTTATAGCGCTTAGCGACCACTATAGCAGCCCGCTATAACACTTCGCGACCGCTATGGCAACCCACTATTGATTTTATTGGATCGCTATAATGCTTAAATAATGTTCTTCACATATGAATAGGATAATTTATTATCATATATCTTTTTTATCTTGTATATTTATATGTCATTTTATAATTTTTATATTATGAAATATAGGAATATTTAAGTATGCAAGTCTAAATTTTATATTTTAAGTGAAACTTAATGTTAATATTGATGTACGATCCGTTTTTAATTTCACTATTAAAACTTAGCGCCCACAATAACGTCCACTATCCACGATCCGCTATCCAAACACTAATTTAATTTTAACCCGCTATACATTATTTATTACCTCGATCACCAGCCAGCTTAGCTCGCGCGCGTTTTGCCACTGGCCGGTCTCGTGCCAAAACACAAGTAGTCGCTCCGGCGATTATTGCGCGTGCACCGTCCCCTCTCCCTGCCACCACCACGCACCGCGTGAATGGCGTGATACTGATAGCGCTCGCTGCGTCGCATGCACGCGCTCGATCGATCGATCTGCCACTGTGCTACTACAATACGGGCAACTGTTTTGGGTGTTTTTTTGCTTTGCTTTCTCTTGAAATCTTGATCGACGCCGTACGTCCTTACCACTGTGCATCTTTTGGTTAATTTACAAGGTAGCGGCGGTCCCGGATTAGTGACTGAAGTCGATCTCCATGTACATTGGTTAAAAGTGAAAAAGTTAGAGCTAGCTAGCTGTAGGTAGTATAGCTCCAAAAGAATTAATCCTGATTAGATTTGCCTACTGCTGGTTAATTAATTTATTAGCCTGTATGTTACGTTACCGTTGCTATCTGCGAGTACAGGAAAAGGTCGCAGTTACCAAGCACACTAGATAGCTAGTACTCCAGCTCAGTTGCGCACAGTGCGAGTGCAACCGTGCAGGCTAGCTAAACAGCAACGGTTTGGTGACCGCTGTGTTCGGAGGCTCCTACGGATCGAAAGTCCGATTCGATGCATCGGACAATGTTATACTATGATATTAAAAAATGTTTAAATAAAAATATCTCAGATGTTTTAAAAAAATGTTTCATTAAAAAAATCACCGAAATATAGTATTTTGTTATAAAGAATGTAATTATGTAAGACTTTGTTATAAAATTTAATTGTAACGAATCCTATGATATAATTAATTTGTAATTCGAATAAATAGTTAAAGAGAAAAAATCGTTTTAATTTTGAATCTCCTCCCATGTATTATTTACTGTATGCGTCAGTATTACTGTATGTGCTTGTCTGGTTTTTTTTCCAACACTTGATAAGAAGCATTTCCACTGTGTTCGTGTTAATTTTCTGTAAACGGAAACTTGTCTTGGTTGGATCGATGGATTGCTAATGGTGGCCCGTCAGCCCGTGTCGTGCAGACGTGCACTGCAGTCTGAACAAAACCGGCAAGAGCCCAGGCCACACAGGCCAGCGGCCTGCGCCGCCACGATCTCTGGATTAGGCCTACTGGGCCACCGAATACTCTACAGAAAAGAAAAGGTCCATTTTGATTCCCTCGAATATAGGAATTTTTTCATTTTTAGTTTTATTTTTTAAAAGATTTACAAAATCAATTTCCCATTTCAAACAATTGCAAAAATAGTTCCCCGCCGTCCTAGGGTGATTTTTGTGACGTGGCTCATGGGAATCGGATCACCTAACTTCACGTGAAATGACTGTCTGCTGCAGTCAGCGCATCTGTATCGTTGGCTCTCAATCCGACGATAGGTTTGCCAAAACAGGCAGCCGCATGGTCGTTTTGGGCCAGGCCCAGATAGCGTGGCGTTAGGCAGCTAGACCGGCAGGCACGGAGAGCCTAAGTCGCTGGCGAACGTCCGATGCGGAGCTGACGGCGCAGAAGTCGTGACTGCAGCAGACAGTCGTTCCTCGTGAAGTTAGGTGATCCAATTCGGCTCATGACCGTTGGCTTCCGTCGATGTTTTGGGCGTTTTTTAAATTTGCGAAAATTCAGAGGGCCTAAATGCAACCCTAACCCTAACCTGCGCCGCCGCCTCCCCGCGCCGCCGGCCCACTCCGGTTATGTGAGATTTTTACGTGTAGGCCCTCAGAATTTTTGCAAATTTTAAAAACGCCCTAAACGTCGCCGAAGGCTAACGGTCATGAGCCACATCACAAAATCGCTATTTGGGAGGACGATTTCCCAAAGGACGACGAGGGACATTTTTGTAATTGTTTGAAATGAAAAATTAGTTTTGCAAATCTTTCAAAAAATAAAATTAAAAATGCAAAAAATTCCAAATATAGGACCAATCTTATTCACATCTCTCTATCACAATATCATATATTTTGATTATCTTAATTATTAAAAACGGTGTTATTTGACTCACTAAGATGTTTGTTTAGAGGGTGATTTTGGCTGATATGACTTATTGACTTGATCCAATCGATTCAGTATGTAAGGTTTACATGTGAATGGGTTATATGAGGCTTACATGTGAATGGGTCTGTATCATTAATGAGAATGAGAGTACAACAGCTCAGCAAGGTCATGGAACTCCTTGGGGATGGAAGCAACGGCTCTATGGCCTCATTCGGCTGGCAGGAGACCCCAAACGTCGAAATGTTGGCCTCTCCTCCCGTCGCCACGCGCCACTGCTCATTGTTGCATGCGGGAAGGGGGAGAGGAGACGGCGGCAAAGAAGCAGCAGCAGGAGGCCATTAGCACGGATTGGCGCCACCACCGGATCCCCCTCCTCCCTCATGCCTCCACTGTCACGGAAATGTTCGAACTCGGCGCGGTGAAATCCAACCATGCCGAGGTGGATCCTGGCGGCGGTGAGGCAACAAGGGTCCCCAAGATTGTTGAGCTGAAGCTGAAGGACCGGCAAAACCTCTCGCAAAACAGTTGAGGGAATCGTTTCGAACGATTTTAATAGATAAGGTCGATATAATTGGTTTTACGGTTCAGGGATTTTGAGAGAGGTAAATTAGACTTTTTATATACAGAAAACTTTGACCGAACATCGTGAGGAACGTGAGTCATACATGTCGATCGGAACAAGCCTTTGGCTAACATGCAGCCATATATATGTTGATCCGAAACTGGACTACGGCCTACTTTCGGCCCATAATACGAGTCCATGCAGAGACAGTCGGTCCTCTGAAATGGATTGGTGAATATGGCGAATGCTGAACGGGAACACCACCTGATCGGAACCGCTGCAAGAATACACACAATGACTGAAGATGATTACTATATATGAGTTAGCAGCTCTCTCAAAGGGAAAAAAGGGACAGCAATTAGCCCTCAGAACCATCAGCTCTTGTATCCAAGGCCACATTCAGTTACACTTGCACAGAGATCATTTTCACTATACAAAAAATGGTTAGGAATAAACTGTTCCAATCAAAATCGCATTGCCACTTTGCCAGCCCCCATTCTAATAATCAACCATATGACGTACTAGTGCTAAACACAACATTACAACAATGAAAGCGGGGTTACAATCTACAATTCACACGGCTAAACTGCACCAGACTACCAGAGGGGCTTGAACGGCTTGGCTATACCATGAATCCTTACCGTCAGGACGAGCTCCGGGAGGCCGTCTTCTCCGGCTTTGACAACTTCCCGGCTGATTGCCTGACGTCAGTCAGCTCCTTCACGACGTCGGCCATGGGTGGCCTTCGGCTCGCCTCCTTCGCTGCGCATCTAAGAGCCAAGGAGAGGACCTTGCTAACTTCCTCTATTTCCACCGTGCCGTAGACTTCCTCCATCAGGGATGAGTCGCAGACGAGTTCGATTTGGTCGGTGCCGTTGAGTGTTGAGGTCACCCATCCGACAATGTCCATGTTGTCGGGGAATGAAGGATCCACTGCCTGTTTTCTTGTTAGCAGCTCAAGTAGTACAATGCCGTAGCTGTATATGTCGGACTCGACGCTACTCCTGGTGGAAAATGCCAACTCTGCAAGGAACAACACAGCCCATATAAATCTGGAATATGAATATCGAATTCATAATTTCGAGCACTTGGCCTCATTTGAATATAATTAAAGAGTTTTTCATGTAGTCGCCGAAATTTTTATTGTTTTGCCTTTCCACTAGTATTAACAAAGTTACCAAAAATTCTTCAGTTTTTTATTATTCTATATTTCAGGGATTAAGTATTCAGTGTTATCATTTTCATTCATTTTCCCCCTACAGGTTCTCGATGGCATTTTCTCATATTAGAAATAATGGGTGCAGTTACTGCTATGTATAATTCGATTGAACTAAAGAAAATTTAATCAAACATCAGCATTTCAACAAGTCGCTTCAGATTGTGCATGCTAATCAGGAAAAAAAACAGATATGGAATGCTTTATTTCAAGCATACCTGGGGCCATATATCCAAAGGTGCCAATAACTCCAGTGGTCTGTGGAGCAGAAGAAGACTGGTCCATGAGCTTTGCAATGCCAAAATCTGCTATATGTGGAACCATGTCCCCATTCAAAAGTATATTACTGGGCTTAATATCTCGGTGAATGATTGCAGGGCGACAGTCATTGTGAAGATACGCTAGCCCGTGGGCAGTACCAAGTGCTATGTTATAGCGCACACTCCAGTCCAAACTTGGAGGAGGTTGGATCCCATGCAGAACATCTCGAAGGCTACCTTGCTCCATATAAACATAAAGCATGAACCCATACTCACTTCTTAACCAAAATTCTTTCAGCTTTATCAAGTTCCGGTGCCTGATTTTGCCTAATGTCTTCAGTTCTCTGATCATGCTTTTGTACGAACCTTTCTGTGCAGATATCGCAAGCTTCTTTACAGCATATACTTCTCCTGACCTCAGTGTTGCCTTGTAAACAGTTCCATGAGCACCAGTACCGATGATATACTTGTCATCAAAGTTTTCAGTTGCCTCTATAACCTCATTTAATTTAGAAGAAGAACCTTCAAACAAAGTACTAACTGATTCTAAACTTTTTGTCTTTGAATGATGAAATTGTAGAAGGATGCAACTCAGTATAAATACAGCAACTGCTCCAACAAACAACGAACCAATAATTATAACAGCAATCTTGAATTTTTTGTGTACTTTTTTGGCCTCTCCACAAGGTTTCAAAACATTAGATCCCTTGCAATAAGAACCATTGGTATAGCAAGAGATACAGAGGTTTGGATTGCCATTAAAGGAGCTTGGTGAGGAGCTCAGAAACTTCAGAAGATTTTCTGGAACTGGGCCGCTGAATCTATTGTAGGAAACATTGAATGAATGCAATAATTGTAAGTTTCCCAACATGTCTAGGCCTCCAGTGAGGTCATTAAGTGACAAATCTAAACTTTGCAGCTCCACCAAATTGCTCAATGGTGGCGGAATGCCACCAATGAGTCCATTGCTACTAACATTCAATGCAATGCTCAGTTTTACCAACCTTCCTAACGACAAAGGGATACTTCCCCCAAGAATGTTTCCACCAAGTTGCAGCTCAATAAGCATATCCAACTGTGAGAGGGAATCAGGTATGCCTCCACTAAATTTATTCTCTTGCAACCGTAGTTGTGACAGAAACTTAAGGTTGCTTACTGTTGTGAGTGCTGTATCATTCAAAGAGTTGAAACTCAAATCAAGCAAGAACAGCTTGGAGCAATTAGAAATCTGCACTGGAAGCACACCTTGTAGGCTGTTATGTGAGAGGTTTAGCACTTTCAAATTCACCAATTCTCCAATTTCAGATGGTATTGGACCAAAAAACTTGTTTTCTGACCAGTCTATCATCGTAATATTTACGCATCTGCCCAAGTTTGCTGGTATGTTGCCACTTAAGGAATTATGACTAAGATCTATATAGCTCAGATTTGCACAGTTCCTAAATTGTGGAATGGGCCCACTTAGATTGTTGTTTTGGAGAATAACTCGTTCCAAACTTGGGCAGTCCACAACATTGGATGGGATGCTACCATTGAGAAGATTAAGCCCCAAGTCCAAAACTCTCAATCTTTTCCCTGAACAAATGTTAGGTGGTATTCCACCAACAAAACCGTTGTTTGTGAAATCAATTTGGGTTAAACGGCTATTAACACCCAAATCTGGTGGTATGACTCCAGTGAAGAAATTGTTGAAAAGTGTAATGTTCTGCAGGAACTTCAGCTCAGCTAGCACTGGAGGTAGCCTCCCAGTAAAACCGTTTTCATAGATAAGGACACTTTGCAGGCTCTTGATGCTCCAAATATCCTCAGGGAACTCCCCAGCGAGGCGATTTTCGAACAGAAAGAGTTTCTCTAAGTTTCTCAGATTCGCCAGCTCTTTAGGAACAGTGCCATTGAGCTGGTTTGCATCCAACTCCAGCCACAGCAGCAACCGGCAGTTACCTATCTCAGGAGGAATTGGCCCAGACAGTGAGTTCTGAGAAAGTAAAAGATAAGAGAGGTTTCTCAATAAACCGAGAGATGCTGGAATCTGGCCAGAGATATTATTGTTGACAAGTGCAAGCTTTGTCAAGCTATTACAATTATCTAGCCATGATGGAATTTCACCACTTATCTGATTGAACGACAATATGAAAACCTCCAGCTTGCAGTCCTCAAAACTGAATGTGATCTCACCTGTGAGACTATTCGATGTAACATCAAAAATCTTCAGTCCTTTGATATAGCTCAAGGTTTTCGGAAGACTTCCACTCAATTGATTATCTAGTAGATATAGCTCCTCCAAATTAGTGCAGTAACCAATTGTATCTGGTAGAACTCCAGATAATTTATTGTCATACAGCCACAAGTATCTAAGGTTAGCCATTTCTCCAACTGCTGAGGGGATAGAACCACTGAGACTGTTGTAATGGAGGTACACTTCCTCCAGAAACTGATTCTCGAACAACCTCTCTGGTATTTCTCCAGTGAGGGAGTTACTGTACAAAGAGAGTGACGAAAGCTTTTTAATGTTGCCAAGGGATGCTGGTATCTCACCAGAAAAATTGTTACTGGACAAATCCAATCGATCAAGCATGCTACAATTGCCCAATTCTTGCGGGATCGAACCAGATATGCTGTTATTTGACAAACTGAGTACTTGTAGGCTCTTCATAAGTCCTATTTGGGGTCCTAGAGAACCAGAGACTCCAGAAGATGACAGGTCAAGAGAAACCACATTATTCTTTTTGTCGCAGGAAACCCCATTCCATTTACAAGGAGTTGTATCAGAAGCTTTCCAAGTGAGGCTTATGGAATGGGGTAATATGAGATCCCTAGACAGTGAAAGAAGGGCTAGACCATCTGAAGTCAAACTCCAAGACGATGAAACAGAAGTGAAAAAGAAGAAAAACCAGTGCCACACAAGCAGCCTCATTTTGTGTCTGAAAAATTTTGAACAGCAGTCAACAGAAGCTAGTGATTCCTAGAATTGTCCCATAGATGCAAACTCCATCCTGAGTACCAAATAACAAACTTTTCTGTAATCATTGGTCAAACAGCACAATTTTAGAAGGAAGTAGCTTGTGTGAAACTGAAACTGTGACCCATGCAGTTCAGTGCTATGGACTAGTACAGTAGTCTACTTAATACTACTTACTATTAAAATTTTGAGAACCAAATACTTAATGAGACTTGCTGGTATGGTTTACAGTTTTCTTATCTTTTGAGTATAAAAATGTTTTAAATAATAAACCATACCTGATTATGCATTTTTAGCCATAATTAAGGGTCACCATATTGATGTCCAAATGTCTTTTTTAAAAAAAATAATCAAAAAAATATTAGAGCTTCTACATATGTACGGGAAATATACATAATGTATCTCTGGCCCAGGCCGCCAAATTCTATCAAGAGGAAAACTAATTGGTATTTTACATAATCAGATGCAAGATGTCGACCAGGTCGTTTACACAAAGAAAAAAGTCAACCGGAGTCCGCCTTTTCTCCTCTCCTCTCCAAGCAAACCCGAGAATGTTCCACAAGTCCCAAAAAGAAGACTTTTTTACTCCTTTAGTTGAGAGAAATCACCACTAATTTTCACAAAACAGTTGCGCAGAGTTAAACCATGCAAGGGATGCCCCCAAAGCCACTCCAACCCGGATCTCAGGGGAGGAACGAACTTACGAAAGCACATCTCTTCCGATTTCCCAGCAAAAACAGATGAAGTAGATATCTTCTTCAACCCCCCATGTTCCACCAATACTCAGATTGGGGCCAGGAGGCGGCGTATTGCATATGCATCTGTGAGGAAATCCCCACAATGCTACCAATAGCACAGTAAATTTGCAAGAATGGTACCCAAAAAAGCTTTTCTTTTTTTTCAAGCATGAAGAGAGGATTCTAGCACCAAATTTTGCTCCTCCATTGGACATCACATTACTGATTACCTACAACCTACCGAATCAGCATCAAGAACCAAGAAACTCAGCAACTAAGCGCAATGCAAGAAAATAATATCAAAGAACAGAATCATATCCTGAGGAAGAACTCTAGCATGAAGCATCTGTATGCGCGAATCAGGCTAGCAGTTGTTCCAGACGAAAGCAAAAGGATTCAAGCCCCATTGCTCCTCCACATGGAACTCTACTACAACAAGAACACCCAAAAGGGGCGGCAGATAACTGTAACCATAAACGAGCAAGACGAAGAGCGCACGTACCAGATCAAGGGGAGCACCGCTCTAATGGCTGAGTTGGCCGTCCATGGCGGAAGAGACGGCAGCACACGAGGATGAGGATGCAGGCACGCTTGCGAAGCCGCGATAGCACGCACTGCTTCACTAGAGAAACAGTAGTGGTAGTAGTACACTTTTCTTCGACAGAATCAGGTGTGGGTATGTGACTGCTTGTGCCTCCTCTGGTGGTGGTGGAGGTGGTTGCCGTAGTAATGGCGGGTGTGTGGGCGCACGGGACGAGGCGGTTTCACACGCATCTGCGATTTTTCAGATTGCAACCTGCTCCCAGTTCCCACAGGTGTCGCGGACCCGTGGGTGCATGTTCACATTGTGTTTTTTTTTGGCTTTTAACAAATTTTAGGCTTTTAGGCCTCGATTTGTAGGCGGTTTTGTTTCCGTTTTTGGATTGAACAAGTTTGGGTCATGCTGTACAGCTGTCGTCAAGCTTTTTATAGTTTCATGCACTCATAGGCGGATACAGGGTATGGTTCCCGGGTCCAGGAAAAAAAACTATCCCAATGCATATATAAATATGTGAAAAATATATTTTTATTAATATATTACGATGCACATTTTAATTGATTTATTTATAACCTTGTTATGTTCGGTTTAGAGTATTTTAAAAAAAGTTGGAACACTCATATTAAAAAACTTAGATACGCTATTGCATGCATTCTTCGTTTTTCGTATTATAAGTTGTTTTTTAATTTTTTAGTTAAATTATTTTAAGTGTAATCCAGTTTATAAAAATATAATAATATTTTTAATACAAAATAATATATTATTAAAATATATTTAATATTATATTTAGTGAAACTAATTTGATATTGTAGATGGTACCAAATTTTTTTATAAGTTTGATTAAATTAAAACAATAACTAGAAAGAAAATCAAAATGAACTATAAGATTTTTGATTCGACCATTTTTATTTGAGGACAAGTGTGCGTAAAGATTTTTTTTGGTATCTTTATTGAATGAAATTGGCACTTTCTATGTATCGGTTTGCGAAAGGACAAATTTAAGAACCAAGGCTTATGAAAAACTCTTTGTTGGTTGAACTGGATGGCGTTGTTGGCTCTAAAATTGCTACATTGTTTGGTGACGGGGACCTGTGTTATCTATCAATGAAGAGGAATTTATAATAAATAGTAGCATATATTCTCCAGAACTAGCTTTTGACATTTGCTACTGCTTTACATCTTAAAAAATGTGGCCCCATGATCACATTTTTCTTACTATACTTGGAGTAGTTGTATACATTTTGTTATCTTATCAGGTATACGGGTGCCAATCGGCCTGACGCACTAATGACACGGCAGGTTGTTAATTGAGACGGCAGGATTTGTTCCCATATGACCTAGTATTTTACTGATTAATTGGTAAATTAGTAGTAATCAAGTTGAGAGCCATTTCTACACGGTTCGACGGTCAATGTTGTTCAGAATTTAGAAAAAGCAGAGGATATCAGCATGCATGCAACCTCGCCTTTGACACAGACTTTTAGCTAGATGACCCCTTGACACCAGTGTGACGGCCGACGGCCTTCAAGTTACAAGTCAACAGAGCGCGTGTTTACTTTACTGTTCCATCGTATTTACAAGGAGCGTCAATGATACGGGGCGACCCAATCTTACAGTGGCGACACGATAACTCGAAAGTAGAAGCTGAATCATAATCTTCACAACACACAACCCATAAAAACGATTGTACGACGGGTTGATAACGACGGTCAATTCAAACAATTTCGAAAATTAGCAAGAATAATTATAGATGAATTTCTCAAGTTCACATGAATCTAGGCTAGGTTTAATCTCAATATAAAATACGTAGTTTTATAGAGAGGGCGACTATAAATAGGGTCTGACTTTTTAAGTAGATCATTCGTTGTTTTATCCCTTATGAAAATGTTTCAGTATTTTGTGAGAGAATGTAACCCAATCGAATCATCGGATAAAACATTTTGGTTCAACATATGAAAAAATGATTTAATCCATTAAAACATCAACCAAATCCGATTAAAAATTAAATAAAAATAAAACACCATAAAAACCTCTGAAACACTTTGATCTAACTGGTAAAACATCCTTATACATAGATATACATAGATTATGTAACATCAAAAAACACACAAAAAAATACTAGCTAGATCCATTTCTTTCTTCTCTTCAGTGGTTCGTCAAATCGTTGACGGTAGATGACGCCTTGGCCATAGAAGAGACGTGGCTGACGATGTCGTGTAGCTGCCGGAGATGGTGCTATGACCGACGATGCCCCACGAACCACCACCCCACTCCTACAGTTGCTCGCGACGTTGTATTGTCGCCGTTGCGCCACAAACTCCGCCAAATCTGCATCATCGCCGTTGCAGTGGCCTGTCGTCCGGGTCAAATCATTTAGCGCGCTAAATGTATGCATGCATAGATGAATGGAGTTGAGAGAGAAGATAGAGAGTAGGGGCAGATGAAACACACTAAAAATATTGTTATAGCATATGAAACATTAAATTTTAATGGGTTAAAATATTTTTTTATTAAAATATAATCATGTATATTCTATCGTTATAGCATATGAAATATTAAATTTTAACGGGTTGAAATATATATTTTTTATTGAAATATAATTATATGATATTACAAAGATTTAGTTAGAATAAATAGAACGATGTGATCGGATTACAGGATTATAGATAGTTTAAGAAAAAAATATTTTAAAGATCGTTGTTACATATATGCATATATAGCAACAAAGTAGTTAGCAATGGTTGTGCGGAGCGATCGATCCATCAGGCAACTAGCTTTTTCGCTAAAACTGACATAAACAGCTGTATATAATGCGTAGATCGGTTCCGCCACCTCGTCTTCGTGGACCCGGACTGCTTCTAACATCTTAATAAAATATCACTGATAATCAAGGCTCGCAGGCCCATGTAATTTCCAAAGGCAATCTGATCCAATTTGCTCATTCCTAGGGATGAAAGCGAAGACGGAAAAATCCTGACCGTCATCGAATATCAAAAATTCCGACCAAATATCGTATCCATGAGAAAAACAAAAATAAAAAAACAGAAACGGAAAAAGGGAAACGGGAACGAGAATGGTTGGGGTGTTTTCCCGACCGTATTCACGGATCCCGTATTTATCCGGAAAAATTCCGACAGGAAATTCTCGTTTTTGAGCTCATGTGCATAATAAAACATTCACTCTAGTCTATTAAACCTTCACTCATATAATTTTTAGAACATTGTAAACTCATATGCATAATAAAACCTTCACTCATACCAGAAGATTATGTATGGTTGCAATTGTTGCATCTAATTAACTCTTTGAAGCGATTATATGTGTGTCAATGTTCCCATTTTCTTTTACCGATTTCCGATCGTAATTGACATGCTCCCGACCGTTCTCGACCATTCCCGATGTCCCGTATTACCGAATTCATTTTTCTGTCCATCTTTCCCGTTTCCGTTTCTGTTCCTATTAAAAAAAATATGGGAACATGAATGCTTAAGGTCTTTTCCCGATAGTTCCTGACCGTTTTCATCCGTACTCATTAGCCGACAGTTCCCAACCGTTTTCATCCGTACTCATTACCGAATCATCTCTCTCTAGTCTGTATGCATGCATTGCAGATTGCATTTATGTATTCGTTCATGCTGAATTTCCCGTGTTGTTGCTTCCTCTAGTCTCCACGGTGAGCTGAAGCTCTGAAGCAATTTCTCTGCTTGTTTAACAGACAACGTATTGTCATCTTGCACGGGTTGCATAATTCGGTTTTGCAGGTGTAAGAGCAAGTCCAACAGAATAAATTCGTCTCTCCAAATACCTATATAGCCAGTTCTCTAACTCATTTGACAAGTCAGACTCGTTACTCACTTCAATAGTCTCTCCTTCAAGCTCTTCATTCCGTGTCTATGACAGTAGGACCCACATGTCAGTCTTGTTTGATGAGAATTTTGATTCCCATGCATTGGCCTGAGAGATCTGCTTAGCTCCAGTGCAGGTCCAAGTTGGTTGTCTCTGGTGTCGTCAAGGGCGTGCCAGTTGGTTTGATCCTGTAATCAACAAGAATAAGAAATAGACGTTAAGTTAAAATTAGATCCTACCGAATCGGCTGAAGACATTAATAAACACATAATTGCTATCCCTTCGCACATTTATACTAAGTGATTGGGATAAATCGATAGTATACCGAGACAGTATAAATCACTTAGGCTAAAGGCACATTAGGATAATAATTATCTGCATTGATAACCTAACCGATACTACAGGTATAATGTGAATCGGCTATTACTCCGATACATTTTATAAAAAGATATTAATCTAATCTAAATGTGATAAACCTAGATCAATCGACTGTCAGCGTAACTTGACAGATTGATACTGACTTAGGGCATTTAAACAGGTTGAGATCTTAATATAAAAGGCGGTTTTAATATATCTAATAGCAATTAAAACTAAAAGATAACTAAAACAGATAAGGTTGGCTTAAACTCCAGCGTTGTCTCTAATAATAAATATTAAACCGAACAGATCTTAATAGTTCTAAAAGCGACTTAATAGGTCGATTGGATGCAACATTAAGTAAAAAAATATTAGATCTGTATAAGCTAATGAAAATCCCTCGAAACAGTGGATACGACATATAATCTAACTCAACCTCTAGATCTAACTCTATCGGCTGCTGTCTCCAGAGAGAAATCAACTGATTGCGAGACATATCTAAACATTGTTCCAGATTAAATGCCGCATATGATAGATTAAGCGATTTATAACATTGAATCTACGGTATCATGACGATGGAAGCACTAACTCTGACGATACAAACCACTTATGACAAGGAATCACCTTGTTCGGAGATTGAAGCCGATACAGCCCGAGTGAAAGCAAGAACTTGTCGAAAAGAAAATAAAAGGGTGACGATGCGTCGAAGTTGATTGATTGTCTGTTGGTTGTTTTTACAAAGAGCCTTCGGATCTTATTTATACCAGGCATAACGACATCCATGTAGGACACGATTTCTATCTTATCTACTATTTACAGTACGACAATATCTCGGGACACAGCCTCATGCCGCATTACAAAAGGAATATCTAATAACTTCCTAATTTTACAGATACAATTGCCGTTACAAGACCTTATCCATAGATGACAATATCTTTAACGCACAATTTGGAGACCGAATCCAATACTTTATCTTCAAATTTCCTCTCGGGACCGGCCCCAGCTCTATCTTCACGCGGGATCGGAGTCGGCTATCCTGGTCCGACTCGGACTCAGCCGACTAGCTCCGCAGCCGATTCGGACTTAGCCAACGCGGCCCCTGTTTCTCCGCAGGTCACGCATCTTCTCCGATTCCGCCTCAATCTATGCTTCAAACCTGGGGATTTGGTTACTAAATTCGGTCGTTACCAAGTCTCTCACTTATTCGCCCACCACGTCCTCCACCTACAGCGGCGCCAACTCGTCGAACACCAGCTTGGCCACAGCCACATGCGCGACGAGCGGTGAGCGCGGCAGCGGCCTGGACGTCGCGCGGGGCAAGGGAGGCTAGGCACGGGAGCGTGCACGCCGCGATCTTCGGGCATGAGATGACGGCGGCGAGCGCGACGGCGGCTTGCACGTCGCGCGGGGCGAGAGAGGTCGGGGTTGCTCCGCACCTACGACGACGGCGCCGGGGACGTCGACCGCGACTTCCTCGCGCTGTCCCTGCCCCCGCTCGAGTCTGGGGTGTCGTCCCCCAAGATCGCCGCGGGAGACCCCGCCGTCGCCTCGTCCCCGCCCTTCGGCACTGCAGCCGCCACCTCGTCCCCGCCCTCCAACGCTGCAGCCGCCGCCGCTTGGAGCTGCCGGTCAAGAGAGATCTTCAGCGGATTCGGCTTCGATCGTCACGTCGTGGGACGAGACGAGCCACGGCGGGCGACGGCAGGCGAGCGGCCGGTGTCTGGGCGGTGACAGGCAATACTAGGGCGATGGTCTGGTGGCCGGTGCCAGACTCCAACAAGCAGTACGGGGGCATAGAGAGAGGGGTTGAGGATGACATGGGGTTCATCATTGGCCAGCCAAATAGAGTGACCAAATTTGACCAGAAAGGATGTGAAATAGCTTGGCCAGTAAGTTGGAGAGACTATTGGAGCATATTTTTTAAGTAGAATAGCCAAAACTTGAAAAGCCTATTGGAGAGGCTCTTGAAGTTCTCTAAACCCCTAGCTTCTATAGCACCTCTAGACTGCACTCCATTCTTGACGCCATTGATTCCCTCTCTCATTATTTTTCCTAACAACAAAATTATCTAATTTAGACAGTACCATATTCCTATGTAAATAAATATTATCACGAGGAAACGAAATCACCTCGTAGAAATCAAAATAAAAAGGAGATGTCAAAACATGTGTATTCGTAGACTGATCCGCGCATCCTTCCCCAGATCAATGTTTACTTCGTACCCGTTCTTTCATGTTTAAGATGTATTTTTTATTTTGATTTTTATTAGCAGGTTTCTTAAAATACGTTATATATTACGAAAACTTTCTACGAAAACTTTCTAGTTACTTTAAAATATTAAATAATTTATTTTTAAGATTGTAATAATTAAAATTTAATTAATTCGTACGTTAAGGAATTTTTTTATGTGTCCTTAATATCGTTCTCATCCGTTGCAAACAGGGCATTTGACTGTTCCATCGTTACAAGAAACGTCAACAGATCAATATTTACTAACTTTGACTGCTCGATCGAATTTACAAGAAATATTCGAGGTAACTGGAGGAACAGACGGCAATCAAAGCGATTGAATGCTGTAGGTGTGTCCATTTTCAGCTTTTGGTTTGTCAAACCAAAACAATGGAGAATGCCAGGTACGATATGCCCTCGGTTAATTTGGACTGAGCTGTAACCAAAAAATAATTATATCTTCACATGGGCAATCATAATCAGATCAGAATATCGTATTTGCTTCAATGCTCAATTTCTCATGCATGCTCCTTGACTTGAAAAAAGAAAAGAAGGAAATATCAGATTGATTCAAGACTAGATAACAAGGAACTTTTCTGCAGAATATATGGGGACTGGCTTGGCCTATTATAGTCAGTACCAAACAGAACACGAAAAGCATGTGAAAGATTTTTCTACGATTTGATTGTGCATGATATCGTGTACACAATAAACTAACAACAAAATAGGACATGGATATTGGACACCTCACCTGCATTGTTTATAAAAATACCTCCTATTGTTGAGAAATCAAACCCAAACCTTATACCCTCCATGTCATGTACGATCTAGAGCGCAAGAGTTCAATTGAGACCGCTTATTATCAGACCAACATTCACAAATACTTCCTCCGTTTCCGTTTCATATTACAAATCACTTTGATTTTTTTTTCAAATTTATTTAAGTTTAACTCAAGTTTTTTAAAAATAGAATAACATTTCCAACACAAAACAAACATATTATCAAAATATATTCATTCTAGATTTAATGAAACTAATTTGGTGTTTTAGGTATTGCTAAATTTTTCAATAAATTTGATTAAACTTAAAAATAATTTGACTAGAAAAAAGTACCAAAAAAGAATTATACCAGTATCCGGTAATCGTTTTCAGCCAGGAGATTTGTCAGTCACCGAAGGAGATGACCTGAGCCAGCACCATTAGACCGTTGGCTTGTTCTTAGTACCTACGAGAAAATGGTACAAGCTTTCTGCTTTTGTATCCTGTTCAGCCATCAAGAATTGCTGGGGCCTGAATTCTGCTTCGAGTATGAGCCAGCAACATGCCTTGCATCTGTCAGCTCCTTGACAACAACGGCCATGGAAGGCCTTTGGGTTGCCTCCTTTGCCGTGCATCTAAGAGCCAATGACAGCACCCTGCGCACTTCTTCCATTTCATGTGTTCCATATACTTCATCAATGAGAGCTGGGTCGCAAATAGTTTCGATCTGATTAGTCTCATTCAACTTGGAGGATACCCAACTAACTATGTCCATGTTGCCAGGGAACGAGGAATCCACAGCCATCTTTCTGGTGATCAACTCAAGCAATACCACACCATAGCTGTACACATCGAATTCCACGGTACTCTTGGTTGAGAAGGCCATTTCTGAAAGAAACCATACAACCTATCAGATTTCACTGTACCCAGATGCTTGATTCAAGAATATGAACAGAAAGAAACTAGAGTCTGTGACCCGTAACATGTTGAATACGAACAATGATAAGAAGCTATCTGTTCCCCAAATACAGTAGTGGATAGCAGCCATAAGTAGTTGATAGTAGCAAAAAACATTTCAAGGCTGAAGTTTCTTGATTATGCAAATGGCCTGCTAACCTAGTTTGCACGAGTGGTTTCTTCATAGCATTCAGTTCGCATGGTTTTCAAGGCCCATATGAATGGATTGGGAAAAGTTGGTTTGCATCATTACCTTTACAATCAGTTATAGCTGATGCTGTATTACCTTTGTTTCTCAAATATCTAAGACGGTTGTTATTAACAAAAGCATATATTGGATATCAAATTGTGCAGACATGTATGTATGCAACCTCATCAGTTATATATGGCATCCACAGAGAATATTAAAAAAGCTCAGATATAGTCACTGCTGAATATTAATGCTGAACACAAGAAATTCCATATGCTCGTCCAGACTAAACTAGAAGTTGAGCAAACCCATTTAACAAAAATATTTCCACTATTGAATCAATATGCAAAATGCTCACAAGGGACATTTGTAACTTTTGGTCACAGAGACAATATGTGGCTTCATTTAACCCTTACCTGGGGCCATATATCCTATAGTACCAACGATTCCTGTGGTCTGTAAAGCAGCAGGATAGTGATCCATGAGCTTTGCAATGCCAAAATCTGAGATATGCGGCACCATGTCATTGTCCAGCAATATATTTTTGGGTTTAATATCTCGATGAATGATAGCAGGGTGACAGTCATTATGGAGATATGCAAGACCATGGGCTGTTCCAAGAGCTATGCTGTAGCGGATGATCCAGTCCAGAGTTGGAATGGGCTCAGTCCCATGCAACACATCATGCAAGCTACCATTCTCCATAAAGTCATAGACGATCAAACCATACTCACGTTTAAACAAGAATTCATTTAGCCTGATCAGGTTTCTGTGCCTAATTTGACCAAGTGTCTGCAGTTCGCGGATCATGCTTGCATTTGAGCCCTTGTGAGAAGCATGTACAAGCTTCTTTACAGCATATACTTCTCCTGACCTCAGTACTGCCTTATAGACAGTTCCATGAGCTCCGGAACCAATAATGTACTTGTTATTGAAGTTTTCAGTCACTTCTACAGCCTCATTTGATTTAGAAGAAGATCCTTGAAATAATATACCTAAATCACTGCTAATCTTAGGCTTGAAATTATATTTTAGAAGGACACAGAGTATCAGAAATGCACCACCAAAAACTGAACCAAGAACTATCATAGCAACCTTGAGTGGTGTGATTGCACTTTTTTTCCTCACTGAACCACAAGGTTTCAAAACATTAGTTCCTGTGCAAGATGAATCATTGTTATTGCAAGAGATGCATAGATCTGGATTTCCACTAAATGAACTTGGAGTGGAATTCAGAAATCTAACAAGATATTTTGGTACTGGTCCACTAATCATGTTGTAGGAAACATTCAAGAAATACAAAAACTGTAGGTTTCCTAAGGAAGCAAGACCTCCGGTGAGATTATTAAATGACAAATCTAAACTCTGCAGCTCCACCAAATTGCCTAGTGGTGGAATATCACCAATTAGTCCGTTTCTACTAAGGTTTAATGCAATGCCCAGTTTAATTAATTTCCCTAATGATGAAGGGATACTTCCCCCAAGAATGTTGCCACCAAGTTGCAGTTCAATAAGCATATCCAACTGTGATAAAGAATCAGGTAAACCTCCACTGAATTTATTCTCCTGCAACCGTAGCTGTGACAGAAATTTAAGGTTACTTACAGTTGTGAGTACCGAACCCTTCAAAGAGTTGTAGCTCAAATCAAGCTGATATAACTTGGAGCATCCAGAAATTTCCACAGGGAGTTCACCATATAGTCTGTTTCCTGAGAGGTTAAGAGTAACTAAGTTTGCTAATTTTCCAATTTCTGGTGGTATTGAACCAGCAAGCTTGTTTCTTGACCAGTTCACAGATGTAACATTGATACATTTGCTCAGGCTAGCAGGAATATTCCCACTTAATAAATTATAGCTCAGATCAATATGATCAAGACTGCTACAATGTACAAATTGTGGGATTGATCCAATGAGATTATTTTGGTTGAGGATTACTCGCCTCAAAGTTGGGCAGTCAGTGATACCAGATGGGATGCTACCATTTAGAAGATTTGAACCCAAGTTCAAAACTTCCAGTCTTCCCCCTGAACAAATTTTTGGCGGGATCGTGCCAACAAAACTATTGTTTATGAAATCAATTATGGACAAACTGCTGTTGACACCCAACTCCTGTGGTATGACACCAGTGAATGAATTATCGAATAGCGTAATTCGCTGCAGCTGCTTCATCTCAGCCAACACTAGTGGCAGCTGCCCAGTGAAATTGTTGCTATAGATGTCGACAGATTTTAGGCTTTGGATGCCCCATATATCTTCAGGAAACTCCCCAGTGAGGCGATTCTCGAAAAGATAGAGCAGCTGCAAGTTCCTCAGGTTTGCTAGTTCTTTTGGAACAGTACCCTCAAGCTGGTTTGCATCTAAATGTAACCATACCAACAATTGACAATTACCAATCTCAGGAGGTATTGTGCCAGACAAGGAGTTCTGAGAAAGTACAAGGTAAGAGAGGTTTCTCAACAAACCGATTGAACTTGGTATTTGACCGGTGATACTATTGTTGACAAATGCAAGCTGTGTCAAGCTGCTGCAATTCCCTATCCATGCCGGGATTTCGCCTCTGAGATAATTGTACGACAAGATAAACTTCTCAAGCTGGCAGTTCTCAAATCTGAACTTGACCTCGCCTGTGAAGCTATTGTTGGTGATATGAAAAACCCTTAGTGCTTCAATATTGCTCAGTGTATCTGGAAGGCTCCCGCTCAATCGATTACGAAGTAGACGGAGCACCTCCAGTTTGGTGCAGTTGCCAATGGAAGTGGGCATTGGTCCTGATATATCATTACCTGATAAATCAATGACTTTCAGGTGCTTCATGAGTCCAATCTGAGGACCTAGAGAACCAGACAATCCGGAATATGATAAGTTAAGAGAAACAACATTGCTCATTTCATCACAATCAACTCCTTTCCATGTACATGGATTTGCATCATCAGCACTCCAATTCGAGCTTATGGAACTAGGCAGTATCAGAGTCTTGGAGAGATCCAGAAGAGCCAGGCCATCTGCACTCAAACTACAAGACAATGGGGCCAAGCTGAAGAAGACAACCATCCAACACCATATGGGCAGTCCCACTCCCATTCTGATCCTGAAATCATAATCAACAAAATACGATCTTTTTACCCATTTCATGCATAGGTAGAACAAATCAACAAAATCCCACAGCCGCAGGCAATACAGAAGAAGCAAAACGACGCGCCTTTTTTCCACAAAGCATCCAAGATTCCAAAAAACCCATGGCAACAAACAAGAAAAAGATGGCATTTTCCTAGATAGTGAGATCCAGACTGAGACTATGATCAAGAATAATATAAATAAGGAAAATATTACGATTGAAAATCGACGCCTTTACACCGTCAGCAAGGAGTCTGCAGCACCGGGGAATCACAGCCAACCTCTCCATTGAGAATACCGCCATCCCTGCAACTACGCCGCCGCCGGACACTGGCCGCCGCCATCCGCGTGCTCCGTTTCGGCGAGAGACGCCGCTCTCTCCGACCCGTCTGTGCCATTGGGCCAACTCTTCTTGGGCCAAGCGAATCCAAGAACCACATTTTACTAGGCTACTTTCCCTGGCCCAATCATCCAAGTATCCAACAGAAGAAAAAGATTAAAAAAGATCAAGACATCTTGAGCTGGTAACCTAACCAATCCCTCTTCATCCTCCTGCTCCTCCATTCGCATGTCCATTCCTCTGAAATTCCTTGCTCTAGACCATCAACCTGTCTACTACGATTGTCAAGACATTCGGGTATTAAAACTAACAACATATACTTATGGTTCAAACTTCTGCAGATCTACTGGGATTAGAAAGCATAGGGAAAGGGAAAAAAGTTCAGTGTGCAAGAAAATGGAGAAAAATATGGCTATTGAGGCAACTCATTAGCAGCATGCAAGAAAAGAAATTTGGACTCACTGACTGCCCCACGTACTGTAACTGTGACTATCATTAGCAGCATGCAAGAAAAGAAATTTGGACTCACTGACTGTCCCACGTACTGTAACTGTGACTATGTGACCAAAACCAAAAGGAGAAATTAATGGCTTTAACTAAGCACAAGATTCAGAAAATGCTTACCACCAACTCAAATCTTGGGCGCCTTCTTGCGACGATTCTTTGCTCGTGCCGATCAGACTCTTGCAAGGATAGTTCTTTGGTAACTGTCAAGGGCAGTACGGCTGAGAAGAAACTGCAAAGGGCAGTATATGCTTTAGTGCGCTAGTACTGGTAATCAGAGTTAATGATAGATCACATACGACTTGAGAGTAAATAACCTGTACTAGGTATTCTAGAATCTACATTGGGCCAAAAGCCTAATCGCGGCTATTTTCCTTGTCTGAAAGCTACACATCAGCGAACAACCTGTGTGTCGTGTGCCTGATGTTTCTCGAGCAATTGGAGTTCAGAGAGTTGCAGGAGAAGAGTGATGACATATCGATTGACAGCAACCCGTAGCTTCGTCAACGCATATATCTCTACGACTTTTGCATCTATGGCGTGTGCACTGCTCTCGCTTTACACTAGCAAATCGTTGCCCGTCAAACAGATGGGAAAAAAATAAATTAATCAGGTGGCTCATTGACAATGGGGACGTGAAGCCGCAACATTATGTAAAAACAAGGAGCACGAGCATTGGCTGCTCAAACGGGTTCACATTGACAAATCGATAAGAAGACTTCCTCGAAATTTACACGAGCAAACAGCAAGATCCGATTGTGCGCGATTCGTGCAAGTTCTTTCTTACGGCTGCAAAGAATATACTACAGATTTCATAGTCAGCAATGACCTCCATGATCATCCACCATCCTTTTCGTGACGAATTAACCATGCATATTGCAAGTCCAACTTGAGGTACTTCATGGCACGGCATGGCCATCGTTGAATTCACAGTTCCTACAGTATTTGCTACAGAGTCAAAGCAAGCAAGTTGGGCACGTGATCACAGAAAAAAAAAAAGAAAAGCCACATGTCTTCTTTCTTAATGTCTCTGTTTGCTATTTTTTTCTCATAGATTTTCAAATAGTTCTATTTTCTTTTTAAAAAGTATACTATATACTTATTCATTTTTATTTTTTTTTTCAGGGCCTTGGAACATCAAGCATGATGTCGAGTCATGGCAGATCCAAATTCAAGTATTTCACTTCTTTTCCCGCAAAAAAGAGAAAGAAATGCATCCCAAATGGGCCCTTCTTTTCTCAAACGATCAGGCCGGTGCCCCGGTTCTCCATTTGCTTCTGCCTACTCTTCCAATGTACAAATATTGGGCTGACCGAACAAAAAAGTAAAAAGTCCAGTTTAACTTCCTCAAAGAATAGAGGTTAGATCTGATTTGTATGATCGTATCCTCAGACATAAAACCGAATATAACGACTCCCTTTTTTTCGCGAACATGCAAAAGGATTGCATGTCAATATATTAGACGAAAAAGGAGTTTCAAGTACAACGACACTTAGCCAGACCGGCTCATGCCTAGAGAGGGTACAAGATTACCGACGGGCTACTACTAAACGAAAAAGACTTCTCCAAAAGGTAGGAGGGGGCAGCGGCCCGCTAAACTCCTAACAGATCTCCAAAAGCGGCAGAACTCGCTAGGGACCACAGAAGGCCCTTAGATCGGATGGAGCCACGGAGGTCCGAAATCGAAGAAAGAACCAAATCGAACACCCTCGAATTGCGCTCTTGCCACATCATCTAGGAGATGAGAACCAGCGAGTCAAAACCTGCCTGTAGGTGCTTAGGTAACCGGGACCTAGAAGACGACCATCACTCCTGAGCCAACCGCCGCTCCGGGCAGAGGACGCCCACCAAAGGGGACATCACGTGAAACCAGATTTGCCTAGCAAACACACAGTTCGAAAGGATGTGGTTGGTCGACTCGAGTTCTTGCGCACAAAAGGGGCAAGCCGAGTGACTGTCGATGTCCCGCTTCAGGAGGAGATCAGCTGTCCAGCAGCGCTGCTGAAGCGCGAGCCAGAGAAAAACTTACATTTTGCCGGGCCCTTCGCCTGCCAGAGGGTGGACGCACAGGCCATGGGGTGCTGGCCAAGGAAGAACATCTAGTTATGTTAACGTCAGAATTTGGTAAGCCCCGGAGCCCAAATCGGCTAAGGTGTCTATCGGCTGATACCGACAAGGTAAGCCGATGTAGCCGATTCCGGTACGACAACATTGGAGACACCGTCGGATCAAGATGATGTGCTTCATAAGGATTGCCATATAAGGATAGAGTTCTCAAAAGACAATTATATCTATTAATTAGGAAGAGTTTGTTAGTTTCCTATTTTATCTTTAGAAAAGTGTATTAGTGTCCAATAGGACTCGGTTTGTTTCCTTTTTATCTTTAGGAATATTTGGATTGTAATCTATTAAGATCTTTGTTAGCCCGTGGGTATAAATATGTAAGCACGGGGTTCATGTATGATATCTCTCGATCAATACAACCTCGGTGCATCGTCATCTTTTACTTTTCTGCTTTGTTCATCATCCGGCGAGACTTGACACCCGACGCGGGGCTGCATCGGCTTCGATCTCCGGCGAAGGGGTAAGTCCAAGGTCCTGTCGGCCCAGGTATATCGTATCTATCTTTAGTTTCATTACCGTTCATAGATACATCGGCTTAGTTAGGACTTTCTCGGTTAGGTTCGATATTCTGATTAAGTCGATGTTTCTGTAAACGTAATGTCGCTTTAGGTAGATTTGTTATATCCATCACATTAGACAGATCTATCGGCTCATCGAATATTAGATTATCATGTACAATCTCATGTTGCATCGGTTAGGTCCGACCTACTAGATTGTCATCGATAATCTAAGTCTTGTCAAGCCGATAGGTTCATGCTAATGTTTCACCGGAGGGTTAGCCGGTCTTATCATAAGTCTCTGTTAATCTAGTCCTGGTATTTCAATTTAGTTCTATCGGTTGTCTCTCACTTTAGGGTTTCTACTAATACCGACTAAATTGTTTACTAGATTAGATTAGCTTAGGCATCTACCATCCTGAAAATCAGTCAAAGGCTTGATTGTCTAGATATTGTGTTTCTTTTCGTACTTAGTGCTACATCAATTCAGTTTGACCTACTAAATCGTGATTAGAACCATAATCTCTAGCCTGCCTGTTGGTTGCCACTAAGGGTTTCATAGGGGTTTTAGTCGATGAGTTGTTGGATATTGCATCGGCTTGCAAGGAATGTACACAAGTTGGATCTAGCCGATTGCATCAGATGCTTCATTGGATATTTAATCATTTGGATTTAATGACATCGGACTTCCAGTAGATGTGTGTTTTAATCTTTAAATCAATATCAGTAGATGTGTTTTATCATGTGATTGATTTGTGTCATATTACATTGCTATATCATCATGTTATCGTCGGCCGATCACCTTTACATAGATGTTTGCTCAGTGTACAGCCGATGGATTGAAACCCTAGCTGCATCGGCTAGCGTCGGTATCGGCTGGGATTGCGTCATCGGCCGATTGGCCGATCAGCTATATTGGTTATTGACCTATTTGTCTGATATGCTTTACTTCAGGCTGCTCTGTATATCTTGTCAGTGGCAGGATCGAACTGACTGACATGCCCGCGCTTCATCGATTCTAGAACCTGCACTGGAGCTAAGCGGATCTCCTAGGTCGGCATGTTGATTTTTCTCGTCAACAGGTAGCCCGCATGGTGTTTGGTATACATACTCTCTCAATAATTAATACCTGTTTAATTTACCTTCCTGGGTGGTTTGGTGGTTTGGATAGTTGTTTTCTCCTACGTGACATACATTGACCTAGTCTTTTTCCAATATAGTGTCTACGTGACATTATAATCGGGAAAAAACAATGTAACCCACATGTAAGTGCCCAATCCCATCTTCTTCCTTACCTCTCCCCTCTCTCTTTCCTCTCTTCCCTCTTCCTCCCCTCAAACTTCTAGCAGCATTAGAGACTAGAGAGGCCGAAGGGCACAAGCATCTCCTTCCCTCTTCTCTCTCTCCTAGGTTTGGGGCACCAGGGGCACCAATAGGGTGGGTTGGGTTGACAAGGTTGGGATGGCAACGACAACAAGGTGGGGACTACGCTAGCTGGCTCCTCGACCTTTGCCGTAGTGTGGGGAAAAGGAGGCATGTGAAATCATTGCCATGATTAATATTGTATGATGAACAATTGGATTTGCAAATATTTTATTTAATGAAATTGGTTTGAAAATATTTGTGGATTTTGATGTGAGTGTGTGTGACTAATGTGATCCAAGTCGTGATATCTGTGCCTAGAAATCGTTATTTTGTCTGATTGTGTGTAGATGATTTGAGGTCAACCTTAGTCAATGGTGAGGATCATGACTATGCTCAAGGAGGAGCAGAGGTGTGGTACAATCAAGATGTCATGTGATAAGGTTGGACTAAAGTCAAGATTGTTGAAGATCAACTTCGATCAATGGTGAGATCGAGACTCAGAGAGGAGTTAATGTCCAGATGATCAAGTATATGGTGACGAGGTTGGATACGAGATGACACACGATAAATGAACATGTGAAGAGACATTCCCAACCGACTTCATGAGGTATGCACGTAAACGTCGGTGTTAGCGAAGAAAATTGGTTGGGAAAAATTGGAGATGTATATAGTTGCTGCAGAACTTATACTGTAGCGTGACATGTGTACGTGTGCTATACATGTGTAGCTGTGATAGGTTGGCCGGGAAGCCAAGTCGAGCAGGAAACCGTAGAGCACGACGTGTCGTTGTGGGATTGGTGCGCATGAAGAGGAGTCCGATCAGGAGGCTGGGATTGTCTGCGGTTGGACTTCGTTTAAGAGTGAAAGAGAGAACTGCAATTTGGAAATTGTAATTTGATTCGAAAATTGAGAGAGAGAGTCATATCCAACCTATATTTGATGGAGTTTTATTGGACCTTTTTTCAACAAAACAAATAGAGCTCTCCCAATCCAATTTTTGCTAGGCCGGATCGTGGCCTCAAACACCACTGATGAGCCGACCATATCGGTCGATATCAAGATGTTAACATTCTTTGCAGTCCAGTTTGGCCGGAACGCGCTCGCATACATTAAGGCTTCATTTGTATGACCCTTCATCTCGGGGTCTGCTTCATTCAGCCCATCATTATGAAACTAAGGCCCGAAATGGAGCGGGACGAATTGAGGCCTACACTACCGAGGTCTCCTTGTGTGCCTTTTTCATTAGTTTTCGCCATCTGGTGCGAGTATGTGCTATTGGGCCAGAATGACCAAGCGGAAAATTGAAGGCTACTCAACGGGTACTGTACTCCCTTCGTAGTTTAAATTGCAGCTATATTTTGAGACGCAGAATAAGTTTTTGACTTTGTACCTATTAAAAAATACGCTAGGAATATGACAGTTGTCAAAGAGCCGCTGCAAAATACTATATCTAGTACAGTAAATATATCCTGATCTGAAATTACCGTTGCTGTTTTTCCACCATTACCGGACACATACGAGCACCGCATATCTCCTATGTTAAAGCAAATTAACAGTTACAAGTGGCGACTGCCCTCCTCATGCTTATCCAAAACAAAACGCGGTTTAGAGCATCAATGATTAACACCCAAAATATCTACTGTAAGTACAGTTTAAAAGGATTCTGGCTAGCTATAGCTAAATACACTACTACTACTACTAGATAAACGATTTTTTAGAGACATCCGATAGGTTTCAGATAAGTCATAAGTGATCGTGCCTAGAAAAACCGAAAATGCATTATCCCGTACGGTCCACTTAAGCGACCGCACAAGAAAATGGATTATCCCGTGCGGTCGCTTAAGTGGGCCGCACGGGATAATCAATTTTCTCATGCGGTCGCTTAAGTGGACCGCACAGGATGATGCCCATGTATTTTTTTAAACCAATTTAGAGATGTAAGGTTCTAATTATCTATAAACCTATTGAATTCTCCTTCTAATTCTTGGATATGGGATAGATTAAATAGAAAAAATATTTTTTTCACAACTCAAGTAGCAATATAACTTCATATGTTGTGATATTGAGTTAATGGTAAAGGTTATGTACAAATATATACAAGTTCATAACTTTTTATAAAGTTTATAAACTTGAAACTTAAAGTTCATTTAAATGAAATTAACACAGAGTGGCTCCCACTGCACATATAATGCAGTTTGTGCGTGTGTAACAAGTTTTTGCGCGTATTGTTCCCGTTTTGTCCTTTAACTCGGAGTCGGTTTTTAAAACGGCCATAACTTTCGCATACGGACTCCGATCGAAACGTTCCATATATGAAAATCGATCGAAAAAAATTTTATTTTCTTTTCCACGTTCGGCGATTTTATTTTCCCCAAAAATGGCTCAAAAGGTTGCCTTCTCGAGCCCGAAAGTTTTTTTCTCGATTCTGAGCGTGTCTTCTGAACTTTCATGTCTTTCGCTTGTTTAGGTTCAAAGTTTTTATGGTTACCTCTCGTGTGCTTCTAAGTCAAAAAAAATTAAAAAAATACAAAAAATGTCGAATTTTTTTCCAAAAAAGGATTATTACTTAAAAAATAGGAAAAATATTTTTTTCACAACACAAGTGACAATATAACTTCATATATTGTGATAATGAGTTAATGTTTAGGTTATATATAAATTTGAGTAATATACAAGTTCATATCTTCTTATAAGGTATATAAACTTTAAAACTTAGGGTTCATCAATTATAACACATGTGTGACCATTTATGAACAACATATAGTCTCACTTGATCAAAACTGATTGAATTTTTTATGACAGTGTTATGGACCAAAATTAAGTTGTCTTATGAATTTATAGAATTTTCTAACCAAATTTAGATATTATTATATTTTTTGAAGTCCAATTTAGAGATGTAAAGATTATTGCATGAGGCGCTTAGCCCGCACGGAAAGATAGTTTTTCGTGTGGGTCGCTTAAGACGTCCGCACGGAATGATAATCTTTCCGTGCGGGCCGCTTAAGACGCCCGCACGGAAAGATAATCTTTCTGTGCGGGCACTTAAGCCGACCGCACACGATGATCACCACCACCTATATAGGTGCGCGTAGGCTTCAAATTTTCTAACACCCGACAAGATGAAATCCGGATCCCGCCTCCACCATCGAGGGCTCTCCTCCGTCGGCGGCCTACGCCTCCGCCTCCGCCTCCCGCCACCGGCCTCCTCCACCTCCGGCCTCCACCGCCTCCCGCCGCCGCCTCCTCGCGCCTCCGGCCTCACGTCGCCGCTTCGCCCCGCCGCCGTCCACGACAACGACTGCAGAGGCTTCTCGGTGTGCGGCGCATCGCGCTCCACCGATGGCCGCCTCCACCGCCGCCGCCTCCACCACCGCCACCTCCACCTCCACCACCGCCTCCACCGCCGCCACGCCACCGACGACGACGACGCCACAATCGCCGCCAGGGCCGGTGAAATTATTTTTTAAATTTGTGATGTGAATTTAGTTGTGAATTTAATTATATATGTGAAATTATTTGTAAATTTAATTGTACAAAAAAATTAGTTGGAAAGTATATATGTGAATTTGTGATGATGTGAAATTAATTTTGTGTTATTTATGATGTGATATTAGTTGTCGATTTAATATCATTAAATTATTAAATAATTAAATAATTCATATAGGATGGATCTATCTTTCCGTGCGGGTCACTTAATATGGGAAGATGTATTATCCCGTGCGGGTGGCTTAAGGCCCTGTTGGTTTGAGCTTTCAGCCAACTTCTCCCCCCAAGAAGCGAAAAGCCCAAACAAACGGCTAGCTTCTAGGCCTAGCTTTTGCTAGGTGGAAAGACCAGAAAAGCTAGGATTACATGGAAAGCTGAAAAGCCTCTCAAAACGAGCTTCTCGTAGCTTTCCCCCAAAAAGTACCCACCTGCCACTGATTACACACGCGAAACATTATTTTTTTCTTTTCCACGACAGAACCCTACCTCTCCACAGCGATCTGCGCGCTGCTCCTCTATCGCCATGCGCCGCCTCTCTATCGCCGCGCGCCGCCACCGTCCAAGCCAGGGCGCTCGCCACCAGGTACGGCAAAGCAACCATGCATGATTAATACGTTAGTTTGTCTTTATGGATTGATACCCTGCATGGCTGGCTGTGTTAGATTGTTGAATTACGGATTAGGGCTCTGCTGTATATTCATGGATTGTCATATTCGATTTGGAGCTCTCATTTACCAATCCCCTCTCTTCCTTAATAGCGTCGTTAATTAATTTGTGCATGTCTATGTGAGACTGTGTGTATGTGGGTGGTGGGGGCTGTTCGTTTTGAAGTTCTATTTCATGGGATCATCATGTAGTTTCGCATTATATCTCAGTGTCTCCTTCTAGTACATACACATAAGGGTAATACAGACGTTATATATCTCATCTAGTCACTCTTATCCTCAGAAAAGCTAGGTTGCCAAACAAACCCCAGCTTTTAGAAAGCCAGCTTTCAGAAAGCCAGCATACCAGGATGGTAAGCCAAAAGCCTCAAACAAACAAGGCCTAAGTGCCCCGCACGGGATAATAGATCTTCTCGTGCGGTTGGGTCGTCCGCACGCGAAAATTTGATTTTTCTAGACCTTCTTGTACGTGCGGGCCGGCCTTCCGTATGGAAAGATGCTTTTTGGTCTACACACAAAAATCGTTTATCCAGTAGTGTCGAAACTTGGTTTCGGCAATATATTTTCTGGGGTCGCAGTCAAGATCGCCAAGCACAATGGGTTAGAAGAAGAAGAAGATTTAGACAGGTTCAGGCCCTCTCGTGAGGTAATACCCTACTCCTGTTTCGGTGGATTCGATCCGCCGAGTGTCTTTATTGATCTCGTGATCTAAAGCTCTCGCTTATGAAGTTGTATCTAGAATCTAATCTCTGATCAAGTCTAAGATATCCCTCAAGGGACGCCCCTTACCCCCCTTATATAGTCTTGGGAGGAAGGGTTTACAACTCAGAAACCCTATCTTATTCTAAGTTGGTTTCCTCAATCTTACCAAACCGTGACTATAGGCCGATTGCCTTATCTCTATCGGCAACCGTAACACCTAAGTCAAGTTCGCTTACCGATATAGCGGCGCAATCTATCCCTACCTTCATCGGATAAGCTTGCCATGCGGATACCCGTTGCCACAATCTCCACAAGAGCCCCGAGTCCTTTTCGCCGACGAGACAACTCAGCCAGACCAAAGCGACTCAACCAAAAATCTCTTTGACCGAGTGCTTTTGGTGCCGAGTGATGCAATCATCCGCCTCGAATCTTCCCGAGTGGCTCCAAAGACTGTGAAGGGCTGGAAAAATATACATAAAAATTTCTCAAAAATAAATATCTAGGTGCATCTCCGATGCACCTAATTATAGGTGTAGCCCCGACTATGTGGTTAGTCAAAAATAGACTAAGCATATAGTCAAGAACTATAAAAAATTATTCTCATGTAGATGCCTAGCTCATGCTAAAGCAATCATAGAAATCTTATTACCCAAGAAGCATACTCAACCGAGTGAATTTGCCCGAGTCATCTCAGAACAAATAATTCAATCATCCCTCATGGGTAAAAAGCACCCGGTAAACTTTTGCTCAACCGAGTGGATTCGCCCGAGTAATCTCGGAAAAAATATTTCAATCATCCCTCATGGGAAAATAAGTTCTTTCAATCATATGAAAAATATGACCAAGTTATTAAACAGCTTTTGCCATAATATGGTCTCAATCTTATAAAGATCTTCACCAAGGTGGAAAACAAACAAAGATTGGCAAGATTACCCGACCAAATGCCAAAAAACCAAACAGCCCTTGTTCACCAAGGCAGCTATAAAAACTCAGTGTTGGTCACCTTCCAAATTGCATCGTGCCGCTTCTCATGAAGTCGCAAACCGCGGTATGGAAGGATCTTTTAAAGGTATAGGGCACTCGGACACGCGCATATTGCCAAGGCAAATCTGCTTAAGCTCATCTGCTTAAGTCCCTAAGGACACGTATCGGACCACACCTTAGCTGGGCCGTAGATTTTCTTATGGGCTCGGCCCACTCATCAGAAAACCTAGCGCAACCCTCAAATCTTTCTTATAAAGACACGAGGTCGTCCCCGCCTCTTCGCCTTCCAAACGATTCCCCTTCTCACGGTCGTTCAACGGCTCACCGCGAGAACCCTAGGCTTGCGCGCTCCCGGTCCATCCGCCAAGAAGCTCGCTTGCCGCGACAACTAGCTTCTGCAGCCAAAACTCCCACATCCATCGCCCAAGATCTAACCTTTCTCAGCCAGATCCACTCCCCAACAACCTCGCTCTCATGGCGGAGGAGAAGAGGATTCCGTTCGACCAATGGGCCACCTCGGACGTGAGGGAATACACCCTCAAGGAGATGGTACAGCACGGCGTACTTCCGCCGAAGGAACTTGTAGGATGGCGCCCGGCGGCGGAGGACTTCCCACCCCAAACACCGGTGAGCCGGTCGTCTTTACTTCCTTTTTCTATTGCGGATTCTCTTCCCACCTCCGAATTCTTTCGGGGCTTTTGGACTACTATGGCCTTCACATCTACCATCCGAACCCCAACTCGATGCTTCACATAGCACTCTTTGTTCATGTGTGTGAGGCCTTCCTTGGCATTCTTCCTCATTTCAACTGCTTGTCGTATGTTCTACCCGAAACCCCATCCGAACAAGGATCAACCTTGCGTCGTTGGTGGGGCAGCTTTCGCTTCGCGGATCTCTCCGCAAAGACTACTTCTCTCTCCCTTGAAATCCTCGAACAAAGGCGGCACGCGAACCGGTTCTACATCGCAATCTTGAACCCACCTTCCCGCCTTTGTCGGTCTTCCTCCTGTCCCCAAGCCATCTTGGAGCACCGTCCCGTAGCCCAAGAATGGGACGAAGCCAATGATCGCTCGCGAAGATCCTGGCGATGAAGAAGAGGAATCTTCGCGGGGAACAAATCACTCGGCACTTCATCGGAGTGCGCCACGCGCCCGATCAAGGAGCGGTCGAAGCCGGCCTACGAGTATGAAGGCGGTACGGACCCCAATCGGGAAGACCCAGATCCGCTCACATACGAGATCCCGAAGATTCGTATGTACAAACTCTTCTCATCCGGGATTTCGATCGAGCGGGCCCTCATACTGCCAGTCCTTCCATTCAGCATCCACCGACCTCCTCCTCCGGTAAGCCGATTGGATGCTTCATAGTATCTTTCGATCTTGACGCCTTGTCGTTTAATGTTGCACTTTCCCTTTTTTGCAGGAAAACGCCTCTATCATCTCCAAACCATATAAGGTGGCTCATGATGACGCGCCACGTCATCCCGCAAGAAGCCGACCGGCGGGATCAAAATCCAAGCCGATCCTCGGGAAGCGGGCTGCGCCGTGAGGACTCGAACAAACGCGCAAGCAAAAGGCGGGCGATCATCGAGGACTCGGATGACGATGTCCCGCTCCTCCGTCGAGACCCCGCCCCTAAGGCGATCACCGCGGACCGCACCGAAGATTCGCCGGTCATCCAGGTAAGCTCCGAAACCAAAGTCCTGAGCTCTTTCGTAGAAAACTTTTCTTTATCTCCGTTGTGTTCACTTGTGTAGGAGGCCTCGGGACATAGATCCTGCCGGAGGGTGAAGGGCCGACCCCGCCGCCGCTTCCGAAGTGCCAAGGCCGTCGAGCTAAAAACCCTGAGCCCGCAACGAGTGCGAGCATTCCGGAGAAGCATCCTTCTCCTCGAAGGAGAGCGCCCTAGGGAGAAGCCCCCGGCGGAAACCGCCGGCCGCGGGAACCCACGGCTGCGGCCCGCGCCCCGGCGAGGGTCACTCGGCCGAGCCCGAAGAAGAAGAAGGGCCGCCCC
Organism: Oryza australiensis; assembly: GCA_019925245.2. Taxonomy (NCBI): domain Eukaryota; kingdom Viridiplantae; phylum Streptophyta; class Magnoliopsida; order Poales; family Poaceae; genus Oryza; species Oryza australiensis. The sequence goes on along the minus strand of JAIFGZ020000439.1, from coordinate 688,572 downwards.
CACCTAGGCGGGCACCACCGAAACCGGTGAGACTTGCTTCAAAACTTCCCTTTGTTCTTTCAATTTTGAATCCTTCATGTCTTCATTGGTCTTTCTTGTTTGCCACCACGGTAGAAGAGATCCCCGGCTTCATCTGCTGAGACCTAGGTTCCTCCGTCGAGAATCGAGTGGCGGGACTCGGAAGGCGAGAGACGGGGCATCATCCTCGACCAGGCGGGCTGAAAAGGATGAAAGGGATGCCCTCGTCGAGAGCCTAAATGAGGCGACTCGACCGCTCAACGTAAGCCTTCATCTTTCTTTTTGATTATATCTTCGTTATTCTTCGATCGATCATTCTTACGCTTTCGCATGCGAAAGAATATTGCCGCTCAATGGCAAAATCCGAGGTGTCTTGGAAAAGCTGGTGCCTCACTTAAACTCCTTGGAGGACGTTCGGCGACGAGTGAAGGTCACTCGGGAGGAGGCCGCTTCGAGGGAGGCCGCTTTAAGGAGGGAGATCTCGGAGCTTCGGGAGGCGAACCTCGACCTCCGCGGATCAATCGGAAGTAAGCCTGCCTCTCCCAGCTTCATCATGATTCTTTTGTTGATCTTGTCAATTGATAATCCTCTTTCGTTGTAGAAAATTCTTCGGAGGTCCACTCGCTTCAAGTCCAGCTGGAAGCGGTCAGCCTCGACAAGGCCGAGATGGAGGCCGAATTTGAAGGTAACCTTCTTTGAAGTTGAATTTCATGTACTGCTACATTCCCGAGTGCTTTGAATGATCTGGAACTCCTTGCATCCTATAAGATGAAGACCCGAGCCCAATACGACGTCTTACTTGGGCGGATCAAGTCCAGTGACGAAATACGGGAAGAAGTTGCTAACGCCGCCACGCCGATCTTGGCATCCTTGTTTGATCAAGGAGTTGGGGCCAGCTCGCTGGAGTCGATCGAGATCTTCGACAAGCTCGGATGGCTCCCGAGCGATCGAAGAACATCACCGGAAGCGGCCAACATGGGGCTGGTCTCGCTCTTGCACGTACTAAGTCCCTCTACCCCCGAGTGGATATTCATTCAATCGGGGAGGGCTTTGCTGAGGGGACAACAGATGAGCAGGCCTTAGATATGCTCAGCGAGGCGCAAGAGGCGGCGAAGAAGATCTCTTTAGATGTAGTAAACAATTTTAAGCTCTGAACTGTATTTTGACTTTGCTTTGTGAATGTCATGTAATCGTAACACTCGACATGGAATCTTTGTGACTATTTTTAGTTTATTTATGTCAATGCCTTGATTCGAGCCTTTGCGTGAAATTTCTTAAGTAGTTTTCGTCATGTCATCAAGCCTAGGCTCGATTAGGTCATCGGAAAACTCTCGGTCCTTAGACACGAGCTCGAGTCGAAGGACATTAAACAATGATAAACTAAATTGTGCACAAAAATTTGATGAGGAAGGTTTGAGCTTTATTGATATGTGTATCGCCCCATTGCTAGCTCAAGAAGTCATCTTGCTTGAGGTTGGCAGTCAAGGAAAACATGAGGCCTTAGCCAAATTAGGCGTAAAACCGTCGAAGATGCTCGATGTTCCGGGAGTTCTCCACCATGGACCCGTCTTCGCGCTTTAGCCGGTAAGCACGGGCGAGTTACTTCGGCGATTATAAAGGGTCCTTCCCATAAGGGAGATAACTTGTGTCGGTCTTTGGTGGTCGGATCTTGCGTAGGACCAGTCGCCAACAATGAAAGCTCGTGCTCGCACGTTGCGGCTGTGGTATCTTCGAGCCCTTGAAGGTATTTGGCCGCTGGATGAGGGCTGCCTCGCGGCCTCTTCCAATCGGGTGAGGTCATCTACTCGGTCGATGTCGTAGCGTTCATCGTTGAAGCTGCGGACCGGAGGGACTCAAACTCCATCTCGTTTGGCAACATGGCTTGCGCCATAGACCGAAAAGAAAGGGGTTTGGCCGGTGGCCCGGCCAGGTGTAGTTCGCAGCGACCATAGGACCGAGGAAGTTCTTGGACCCACTTGCCGGCGTAAGGGCTTAGACGGTCGAAGACGCGAGCCTTGATGCCTTGAAGGACCATGCCGTTTGCTCGCTCGACTTGCCCATTGCTTTTGGGGTGAGCTACGATGCGTAGCGATTTTGACTCCAAAGTCTTCGCAGAATTCCTTGAAGATGCCTCCGTGAATTGAGTCCCATTATCGGTTATGATTACGTTTGGGACGCCGAAGCGGTGCACGATGTTGAGAAAAATCCCGTGCTTTGTCGGCGGTGATTGTGGCAACCGGCTTGGCTTCAATCCACTTGGAGTACTTGTCGATTGCGACGAAGAGGTGTGTGAAACCTCTTGGAGCTTTCTTGAAGGGGCCCACCATGTCCAGCCCCCATACCGCGAATGGCCAGGAGAGTGGGATTGTTTGAAGCTCCTGGGCCGGGACATGGCTTTGTCGGGCAAAGAACTGGCAGCCTTCGCAGGTTCTTACGACTTTATCCGCGTCGGAGACCGCGGTAAGCCGAAAAATCCTTGCTGTAAGCTTTGCCGACTAGAGTGCGTGCTGCCGCGTGGCTTCCGCATATGCCCGAGTGGATATCTTGGAGCAATTGTTTCCCTTCTTCGGGTGTGATGCACCTCATTAGAATTCCGAGAGGGCTTCTCTTGTATAGATCGGAGTCGACCATGACGTATGCTTGGCAACGACGCCGGACGCGTTACGCTTCATCCGGTCATCCGGCTCTTCTTGAGTTAAGAATTTGATGAGCGGCGTCCTCCAGTCGGTATCGATCATGGTGACTTCGTTCGTGGTTTGCTCGTTGGGAGCTGTCTTTGCCGTGACGGTTGGTTCATAGAGATGCTCGACGAAGACGTCTGTCGGAGCGGCTTCGCGCTTAGATCTGAACTGTGCTAGCTCATCGGCAGCTTCGTTGTTATGTCTCAGGACATGTGAGAGTTCTAGCCCATCAAACTTGTCCTCAAGCTTGCGGACCTCTTGTCGGTAGGCCTCCATAGTGTCATTCAAGCAGGACCAGTCCTTCATCACTTGATTGACGACCAGCTGGGAGTCGCCTTTCACAATAAGCCGACGAATCCCGAGTGAGACTGCGAGGCGCAGTCCATGTAGAAGAGCCTCGTACTCGGCGACGTTGTGTGAGGCGGAGAAGTGGAGGTGAAGGGCATATCTTAGCCTTTCCCCAGTCGAGGAGATCAGCACGACTCCTGCTCCCAAGCCGGTGATCCTCTTGGATCCGTCGAAGTGCATGGTCCAGTGTTGGAGGTCTTCTCGAGGCACGTGTTCTTCTGTTCAGTCCACTCGGCCGGGAAGTCCGCTAAGGCTTGTGACTTAATGGACGTCCCGGGCTTAAAAGTTAAGTCCAGGCGGCATCGGTTCCGGGGCCCACTTGGCGATGCGCCGGTTGCCTCGCGGTTGTGGATGACGTCGCCGAGTGGAAAAGAGGTGATGACGGTGACCAGAGTGCCCGAAAGTAGTGTGCCAATTTCCTCGCGGTTATTAGAACACCATAAAGCAATTTTTGTATCGGGGTATCGGATTTTGGCTCCATGCCAATACTTGACAAAGTAAATTGGTCTTTGAATCTTACGGGCCCGTCCTTCTTCTTCTCGTTCAACCACAAGGACCGTGCGACCACTTGGTGAGTGGTGAGACGTACGGCAAGAGGGGTCCTGGGCGAGGTGAAGCCGGGACGGGTGGCGTGGTAAGGAATTCTTTGAAATCTTCAAAGGCCTTGTCGGCTCCGTGGTCCACTGGAAGTCGTCTGTCTTCTTCGGCGGCTGAAGAAGGGCATGCCTCGCTCGCCGAGTCGGGATATGAAACGGCTCGGTGCCGCCATGCAGCCGGTGAGCTTTTGGACGTCTTTCTGATTACTCGGGGGCTTCATGTTTAAGATGGCGTTGATCTTCTCTGGGTTTGCTTCAATGCCGCGGTGTGATACCATGAAGCCGAGCGGTTGCGATGGGACGCCGAAGGTGCACTTCTCTGGGTTCAACTTTATTCGAAGGCCGGATGTTTGCAAAGGTTTCTTCTAAGTCGGCGATCGAGTCTTCTTTTCGCTTGGTCTTGATGACAACATCGTCGACATAAGCTTCAACATTTTTGCCGATCTGCGTTTGGAAACATCTTTGGATCATGCGTTGGTATGTAGCTCCGGCGTTCTTTAGGCCGAAGGGCATGGTGATGTAGCAGTAGGCCCCGAACGGCGTGATGAAAGATGTCTTCAAGCGGTCGGATTCTTTCGGCGATCGGTGATAGCCCGAGTAACAATCCAAGAAACTCGGGAGTTCGCGCTGTTGAGTCGACGACTTGGTCGATGCGAGGCAGCCCGAACGGATCTTTGGGGCAGGCTTTGTTGAGGTCGGTGTAATCGACACACATGCGCCATTGCCCTGTCTTTTTGCGGACGGACTGGATTGGCTAACCGGTCGGGATGAAGGACTTCTTTAATGAAGCCGGCGGCCAAGAGCTTTGCGAGTTCTTCTTTGATCGCGTCTTTTCGATCTGTGCGAACTTGCGTAATCGTTGTTTTATTGGTTTGGCATCATCTTTGACGTTCAAAGAGTGCTCGATCACCTCCCTAGGAATTCCGGGCATATCGATGGTTTCCAAGCAAAAACATCTTTATTATTTTGGAGGAAGGTGACGAGCGCGCTTTCCTATTTAGGATCTAAGTCGGCGCCGATTACACGGTTTTGGAGGGATCGGACGAATCAAGGGAGATCTTCTTGGTCTTGGCGTCGCCGGATCCCGATTTGGCTATCTTCTTCGCGGGGACTTCGCCCTCTGCCGAAGTTGATGCAGCCAATCGGACTTCTTGTTGGCCACGTAATCTCTCGCGAGATTGGGCCATGTCGCAGCTCTCCTTGTCGCAGTGAAGGCTTGCTTCACGTCTCGCGAAGAGTGATGACGCCGTTGGGACCCGGCATCTTCATGCAAAGATAAGTGTAGTGAGGGATCGCCATGAACTTGGCAAGCGCGGCCTTCCGATGATGGCATGATACGCCGTTTGAAGTCGGCCACCTCGAAGGTGACGTTCTCCGTTCGGAAGTTCTCTCGGGCTCCGAAGGTGACTGGGAGGAGATATGCCCGAGTGGTGTTGAAGATAGCCCGGGATAACTCCGTGGAAGGGGCTGAGCTTGCTTTGAGTTCGGCCCTCCGGGATCTGCATTTCATCCATGGTCTTGGCAAACGGGATGTTGAGGGCGCTGCCCCATCGATGAGGACGCGCTTAAGCTCGATGTTGCGGACCACGGGGTCCGGGACGAGTGGATATCGTCCCGGGTGGACCACTCGGTCGGGATGATCCGAGCGGTCAAAGGTGATGGCCACCTCCGACCATCGCAGATATTGAGGGACTTCGAGTTGAGCCGCGTTGACCTCCGGTCGGTTAGCTTTTGTTTCCTCTTGGATTCATAAGCTAACGGGCCCCGAAGATGTGGTTGAGCTCTCCCACTTGGATCTTGAAAAGGTTCGGCATTTTCAGCCGCGTTGTTCTTCTTGGCGCCGGACGGGCCAGCCTCGTCGATCGGCTTCTTGTTGAGTGCGCCCAGTCTTGTTGCATGGAATCGCTTGTAGATAAAGGATCCTTTGCCGCGTGCTTGTGATTCGGATGGTGGGTGCACTGGGCGTTCATGATGGTGTCGTAGGCGGCGACTCGGGGACGGCGTTGAGTATTGGAGGTTGCGGCCACCAGGTCTTCAGATCGGCGCTTGCGATCTTTCGGGCCCTGGTTGCCGTTGTTGCTGCCATCCTTCTTAGGATTTCGGCTTCCTCCTGCTTGCTTGTCTTCTTTTACGTCGGGCCGGTCTTGACGGGCGGCTTTGATGGCGTCGTTTGATTTGGCGTATGAATTCGCCGTCTCAAACATCTCGCTTCACCGTCTTCGGTGGCTTGCGTCCGAACTTGCCGATAAGCGGCTCATCACGGACTCCCTTCTGGAAGGCGGCGATGATGATGTCATCGGTGATGTTCGGGATCTTGTTGCGCTTCTCGGAGAAGCGACGAATGTAATCCTTCAGAGGCTCGTCCGGCTTCTGGATGACATTGTAGAGGTCGAAGTGCGTGCCGGGCCTCTCGAAGGTGCCTTGGAAGTTGGCGATGAAGTGGTCCCTCAGCTCGCTCCACGAGCCGATTGAGCCTCTTGGCAGGCTGGTGAGCCAATTTGGGCCGAGTTTGCGAGGGCCACGGGCGGAGTAGTTGGCCATGGCTTTGTTGTCGCCACTGCGGCTCGGATGGCAAGAGTATATACGATTAACCAAGATTCGGGGTCGGTTTTGCCATCGTACCTTTCTATCCCTGTTGGCTTAAAGCCACTCGGCCAATGCACTCGGCGGAGCTCCCGAGTGAAGGCCGGTACTCCATCGTCGCCGCTATCGGGTGATCCCCTCCGATCTTCCGAGTGCGACGGTCGCGCTCTTGGTAGCGGCGGTCGAGACTTCCCGCAGATCACTCGGCGGGGTCTTCTGTTGGCTGGTTGGGTAGCTGGAACTGTTGCGGCGGACTCGGTGGTGGACGGGTGGACGTCCATGTCGTTTGTGGCGGGAGTCAACCGTCTGCTCTTGGTGCCTCGGGGTGGACTCGGGAGGTGGGCCTCTTGGCCTAGTTGACGACCGAGCCGGCTCGGGCCTCCTGTAGTCTCCTGACCTTAGGGGTGGGAGCCGGCTCTTGTCGGGCGTTTCGGCCACGGATTCGATCGGCCTTCTTGCCGAAGTGGTGGGAGGGCCGTTAGCCGTGGCGCAACGATGGTGTTGATCTTATCCAGTATAGGAGTCACGTTGGCCGGAGCCGTCTCCATGACGGTATCCAAGAGCGTGAGTGCGGCGACAGCGTTCTGCTGTGGCGTCTGGAAGACATTGGTGTTGCGAACCCGTGTTTGGAGGATGGCCTCCTGGGCAGATCGTCCGGCTGCACGCAGATCCTGCTTCCTTTTGTCAGCCTCGTCTTTGCGTTGTTTGTCCTCCTCGGCTGTCTTGCGCTCAAGCTCCACTCTAGCTCGCTCCTCTTCGGCAAGCCTTCGGCCATGGCTGAGTCGGACTCATCCGGCTCGGCCATGAGGACGTCAGCACTTCGGCTCGCATCCATGGGGCGATCGGAGTTGTCGGCTTCGTCGGAAGGGATGCCGTAGAGATTGTCGAAGCCGGCGGAGCTGAGGTATCCGTTGAGCTCTGAAGATGAGCAGGAGCCAAAGGACGGGAGGATGACAGCGACCTCCCTTGATCCTGGGAAATCCGGATCCGGATCGCTCCAGTCCGAGTCGGAGCTTGGGGGATTAGGCTCCGAGTGGATCCTCGCCAACTCGGAGGAGAGCAGTTGACTGTAGATCTTGGCGACGTTTGGTAACCCAAACGGCACCGAGAGGTCTTCAGCTGAGTAGATTGCTTCCGTCGGGGAGGCAAGAAGATTGGCGCAGATCTCGGCGGCATTCGGTAATCCGAATGGCGCCGAGTAAAGTCCGTCGTCGGAGAAGGTGGATCGCATCTTGGTCTTCAAGATGTTGTTGAAGATCTCGGCGCGTTGGAGAGCCCGAACGGCGCCGAGTAGGTTTTTCCTTCGACCGGTTCGAATCCGAGTCGAGGAGGAGTCGCCGGCGGTTGGCGGCGAAGTCGCCGAGTCTTGAAGGAGATCCCATCACGCTTGTCGGCGAGATTGTTGAAGAAGTCTCGACGCGCCCCCTACCTGGCGCGCCAACTGTCGAAACTTGGTTTCGGCAATATATTTTCTGGGGTCGCAGTCAAGATCGCCAAGCACAATGGGTTAGAAGAAGAAGAAGATTTAGACAGGTTCAGGCCCTCTCGTGAGGTAATACCCTACTCCTGTTTCGGTGGATTCGATCCGCCGAGTGTCTTTATTGATCTCGTGATCTAAAGCTCTCGCTTATGAAGTTGTATCTAGAATCTAATCTCTGATCAAGTCTAAGATATCCCTCAAGGGACGCCCCTTACCCCCCTTATATAGTCTTGGGAGGAAGGGTTTACAACTCGGAAACCCTATCTTATTCTAAGTTGGTTTCCTCAATCTTACCAAACCGTGACTATAGGCCGATTGCCTTATCTCTATCGGCAACCGTAACACCTAAGTCAAGTTCGGCTTACAGATATAGCAGGCGCAATCTATCCCTACCTTCAGTCGGATAAGCTTGCCATGCGGATACCCGGTTGCCACAATCTCCACAAGTAGTGATAGGGCACTAGCTAGGCTCAAGCTATTAGTGAAAGCTTAACAAGAAATGCATGGAATTTCGCCGCATCTAAACAAATAAAAGAGAAAGCCCAGCCTGCCTGCCTGCCTGCCTAATCTTAATCTTTTTTTTGGGTGGATCGTCTCATCATTTGACATCACTAATGCTATATATACGCCGGATCTGGTTCTCTGCCTGGAGGAGGAAGCATCATTAGTGGATATATGATTCACCAACCTCTCACTGACACCTCGCCGGCGATTATTAGTGCTCCTCGGCGTCATCGTGCAACTCAGGTAGAGTAGATCCCATTTGTCTCCTTTCCTCTCTCTGAAGATGCCAAATTATGGAGCATTATAAAACTATGCCAAGCTTGCAGCTCGCAAGGTCTGCAAGTGCAATCATATTAGTTCTCTGCATCTCTCTGCATGTTAAACTGAAGTTACTGATGCAGTGTAACTATTGTAGGATCAAACAACAATAGTTAAACCTCCGAGAAGTGAATGATAGAAATACTAAAAACCAAAATTTTTTAGCAGAATTAAAAGTTATCCTCGAACCTTGATAAACCTTGATGAAGATCGATCTGATCATGCTGATTGCTTTGGTCTGACCGCACCTTCGCCTTCGGTCTAACTGATGTAGATCAGCCGGTCTGACCGCTCGTAGTGTCACCGTCACATGTCGCCTCCTCTGGTCCAACTGTCGTGGTGCCGTCGATCTGACCGGACTTTTGTCGCTGGTCTGACCACTGATGTGACCGTCGAATCCAAACAAACACAAATCTAAGGCTCCGTTCGTATGTGCTCCCTGAGCTGCGATGAGTTGGGCTGGTTAGGCTCGCGATGGGGGTAAATTTGAATTGGGCTAAATTGGCACTGTAGCAGCCTGTATGGTGTGATAACATGTGCTAACAGCATGGTGTACCATTTGATTCCCGTTGAGTGACGGCGTCCACCCGCATGAACGGCCAACTACCCCACGTCGTCTTCCTCTGTCCCGACTACTGCGTCTTGCAAAAGCTTGGCAAAGGACACTGCTCCACCCGCATCGCTGCTTGTTGCAGGCTACAGCTAGCGACTGACGGGCCATAGCTTGCTTCCGCCACGGCAGCGTAGCTCTTGTTCTTACCCATCGGACACAGCGCAGTGTCAATGTGGCTCATTTCCGGTCAAAAGGCTGCACACCCGTTGCTGTGGTGAGAGGAGGAACTGGAAACCCGCACGCATCAGTTGCCCGTTTGATGCGATGACTCAAGCTCGACTTTGGTGGCGAGGCATCCCTGAGGAAGAGAGGCGGCAGAGTATCGCATTGGAGAAGGAGAAAGCTGGATCCAGAGCAAAGAAGTGCAGAGCACCATTGATCCTGAAGTTTGAATGCTAGGTGGTGGCTTGGCCAGCGTGAGGTGACTGCCCTCTCTCTGCTGCTCCGGCGTGCACAACAGTAAGCCTCTTGCCTTCTCCATTTCAAGCCCTCCCAATCCCCTGCCTATTTGAAGACCTCCATCCCCTCCAATGGCTCCTCGTGGGGTAAAGCGGAAGTACACAGCCAGTAGAGTAGCTCCACTCTCCATCCCCAATGCCCTAAAGTCCCTTAGCGAGTCGCACAAGGCCGGTTTGGTTAGCTCCGATCTGGCTTCGAGCGAGGCATCATCCGATTCATTGCACATTGACAGTGCATCCGGTGTCGCATCACTCGAGGAAGTTGACGCCGTCACAACTGTGCTCACAAGTGTTGCTGTGAAATCGCCAGAAGCATTGAGGCAACTTGTGCGTCGGCTAACTCCATCCGCAATCGCTAGAGGGCTCGATTGGTATCTACTCCAGTCGAATCAACTTACCAAGGTGGTTTTCTACTTCTTCAGTCAATTATTGTGGTGTAGATATGTTGTTTCTTGACTTTTGCGAATAGATGGCTGGAAATCATGCGCATTGGATGGAGGAGGAGCTCAGGTTGTTCTTGGAAAACTGTCTTGAGGAGATAGCTGCCAGGAACATTACCTCCTCATGTTCAAAAGCCTGGGGGTACATCAACTTGCAGTGCAAAATGTGGGAGAAAGCAAATAAACAAGTAGCAGTTGAAGAATTTTTGGGAATCATGTCGCCGCCAATTCGTTACATGGACTTGTCTTGAGGCTCAGGCCACCAGACTCGGTCGTGACCCCATCACGCAGACGATTGACGCCAACCCCCAATGGTGGAAGCAAATGGAAAATGTAAGTTCATCAAAACTGAGATTCTCACCTAGTTGAAATGTACGTATATATGCCTCACCTGTTAGCTGCAAACCCAGAAGTATGAAAATATTATCTGTTTATCTCATGTGATGGATGTAGTCAATTATTGTTGAGCAATGAAGGTTGTTTGTTAGTACATTTGTATTACAACTGTTCATGGGATTTTGAGTATGTAAGATTAACATGTATAGGTTACCTCTCCGTACACATGCACTTTAGTTTTCGATTATTTCCCTACGAGGTGATGTGATTTTAGTTCGGCAATGTGTTTTAGTATGTTCGATTAACATGTAATACAGTTAACCTGCCTTCACATAACCTATATGTAATTTGTAGATTTTTTGTGGTAATTGTTGATGTGATTTTAGTATGTCTATGTGATTTTAGTAGGTTAAATTAAAATGCAAATTAGGTTTACTGCCTCAGCAGAAAATGTTTGTTACGGGTTTTAATGAGTTGAGGAGATTTTAGCAAGTTACATTCTGTTTGCAACATCTACACCTGATCCAGAACCATAGGCTTGCTGGTGAGATTTAAAAAAACCATACTAGTACAGTTTGTCGCATAACAACCTCTCACAATAGGCAAAATAGTAGGATATAAATGAAAGGTGGAAGAGTAATTCTGCATGTGATTAATACACTAGTATAGATCCTATCATCTGTGACGGTCCCAAATATACCTGGAGCACTTGGGCTGTCAGAACGAAGTCATCTCAATCGGGCCGTCATTTGCACCGTTGTAGATGTACTTGTATAGCCCCAATTGCAAATAGCCCGTCAGCAATGAAACTCATCTGTGACGGGCTCAAATGTAAGCCCGATTGAGATGACCTAGGATATCTCAATCGGGCCATAATACCGAGCCCGTCAGAGATGAGGGCCATCGATGACGGGCTCAAAAATAAGACCCGATTGAGATGACTTTATAGCCTGTCTTCGATGACTCATATCGGTGTCGGGTTGTCATTGACGCCCGTTAGAGATGGCTGTGTCCCGTTACAGATGTCGTTTAAATGACCCGATTGAGATATAGTTCGGACACACTATAAATGCACCAGCAACCGCTGTCTAAATTCATCCCACTGTTCACTTTTTTGGTGAGAAGTTGAAGGGGGCGAATTTTTGTTATTTTTTAAAAAAACAGGAATATATTAGAAGTAAGTATAAAGGTTGATTTTTTTACAATTTAGTAGTATGATAACTAATGTTTTGTTAAATTTTGTAGCGATGGATCGAAGTTGGATGGATGCGACAACTTTGAAGCGTCATTGCAAGGAGTATAGAGATGGCGTTTTAAGTTTTATGAACGTCGCGGAGGAGGATAGGAGAAGAAAAAAAATAGAAAATACATGTGTTGTCCATGTAGAGATTGCAAGAATGAGATTTTGTTTAGCGGAGAGGAGGTACACTCTCACTTGATACAACGGGAGATTCATGAAGGACTACACATGTTGGGTGAAGCATGGAGAGACAGAATCGGATAATGGTGCAGCTGCAGACACCATCGGTGCCGACAATCATGAAGATGAAGATGAGCGTGACATGTTTATTCCATCTCCATTGGGCGGTGAAATGGTTGATGTGGATCCTGATATGCCGCAAGAGATGTTACGTGATGTTGAGGAGCAAGCTCACAACGAGAGAGATTCGATGAATTTCAGCCGTTTGGTCAGTGACTCCGAGACACCTCTATACGTCGGATGCAAGGCAAAACACACCAAATTATCGACTACCTTGGACCTAATGAAGCTGAAGACAAGTAGTGGATGGACAGGCAAAAGTTTTACAGAACTTTTGAGAATATTGAAGGCCATGCTTCCTAAAGAGAACACATTGCCTGAAACGACATATGAAGCAAAGCAGGTTCTGTGTCCCCTAGGGTTAGAGGTTTGTAGAATTCACGCTTGTCCAAACGATTGCATATTGTACCACAAGCAATATGCGGACCTAGAAGGCTTCTCGATACAAGCGAAAGAAAAGTGCGGGGGAGGGAAAGAAGTCAAAGTGGGGTGGTCCAGCGAAGGTTGTATGGTATTTACCCATTATTGATCGCTTCAAGAGAATATTTGCTAACCCGAAGGAAGCAAAATTAGTGCGGTGGCATGCCGAAGAGAGAACAAACGACGGTTTGCTAAGGCACCCAGCGGATTCGATTCAAGGGATGAATATTGATCGAATGGACAAAGACTTTGCTGTCGACCCGGAAACATGAGGATATGTTTGTGTATGGATGACATGAATCCTTTTGGAGATATGAGAAGTTCTCACAGCACTTGGCCCGTCCTTATTGCGAACTATAACCTCCCGCCATGGTTGTGCTTTAAAAGGAAATATATTATGTTGTGCTTGTTAATCCAAGGTCCAAAACAACAGGGCAATGATATCGATGTATCGTATCACACGATCGACCGATGACCCAACTGAGATAATACGAAGGTTGGCAAGGGGCCCAAGCTGGGATGTTGACACATGGCAAGGGTATGATATCAATGGATACACATTCTACACTGTCACACAAGATAACAAAAGCACAGTGCAGAATAGTGGAGTCCGTATAGATGCATATCAGGATAAAGCTGGATCGAACACATATTATGGCCGCATAGAGCAGATTTGGGAGATGAACTACAGGAGCTTCAAAGTCCCTTTGTTTCGTTGCAGCTGGGTGAATATCCGAACCGGAGTTAAAGTTGACAAGGAAGGATTCACTTTAATGGATCTGGCCAAGGTTGGATACACGGATGAACCATTCGTCCTAGCCAAGCAGGTCGAGAAGATTTTCTATATAAAAGACCCCGCAAACAAGAAGCTGCACGTTGTTAGGGATGGCAAACGAAAAATTGTTGGGGTTGACAACGTCGTCGATGAAGAAGAATACAACCAGAATCTTCATGTGAGACCTCAGATTGAACTTGATGATGATCCCGAAGACGAAGTGACATACGCTCGCTCAGACCATTCGGAAGGCATATCCTTGTAAATAGAGTCTTTATAGTAATATAATTTATAAATTGATGAATGTATTGAAGTATTTTATACCTCAGATTGAAGCGGTGCCTTAATGGATCTACATATCTTTTATGCAAAAACAAGGTGGCTTAATTAGCTTGGTGCAATATGAGATCAATGGCGACGGGAATCTGGAGCAATAGGGAATGCGAGCCTCTACCCTGTACTATAAATACAGGCCCATAGTATTCCTGTGGGTTGCATCTAGCTAACCAAGCTCAATCCGTAGTAGGTTGCCAATACAGGCTTATAGTATTCCTGTGGGTTGCATCTAGCTAACCAACTATAATATTTCATCTGTTAATTATAACATTTTTTAAAAATCTAATCCCAATTGTAAACTAATTTAATAATATATATTTTAATTTCTCATGGGTTTTTAAATTTGATGGCAAATTTATACTATATAAATAATTTATCGTTAATTATAATAATTTTTAAAAATATAATCCCAATTGTAAATTTATCCGTATCGGGCACTATCATTGCCCGATGCGGATGATAGTCATTAGTATCGGGCCTTGTGTTAATGCCCGATGCGGATGACACTTATCCTTATTGGGCTTACTACAAGGGCTCGTCAGAGATGACTTATCCGTATCGGGCTTTAGTAGTACGCTCGTCAGAGATGTCGTTGACTAGGGTTACTTAGTCAATCCCTCTCTCAGATCCAGATTCATTCATGCATCCTCTCCTCCACGCCACCGCCTGCTCTCCTCCACGTCGACCCTGAGCCCGGCCGTCTCCTCGCCTCCATGCCGCCGCCTCTCAGATCCACGCGCGCCATCGCCGCCGCCTCCTCTCCTCCTCTCCTCCACGCCGCCGCCTCCTCTCCTCCACGCCTCCGCCTCCTCTCATGCTCTCCTCCACGCCTCTGCCTCCTCTCATCCTCTCCTCCACGCCGACCGCCTCCTCTCCGAGCCCGGCTGCCCGTTGCCATCCTCGACCCCGAGCCCTCCCTCCATGCCGACCGCGTCGACCACGAGCCCTGTCGTCGCCTCCCTCGACGCCGGCCGCGTCAACCCAGAGGCCGGCCGCCCGTTGCCGCCAAGATCAACGCCGAGCCCTCCCTCCACACCGGCCACGTCGACCACGAGCCCGCCGCCGCCTCCCTCCAAGCTGGCCGCGTCAACCCCGAGCCCGGCCGCACCGTCGCCGCCTCGACCCCGAGCCCGTCCTCACCGGTTAGTACCCCTCTTCTCTCCTCTCATCACCGGCGGCGGATTCTTGATGCTATGTGATGCTATGTGATGTTTTGTGATGCTCACACTAGTACATAAAACCTTATAGGTGCCGGTTGGAATACTGGCTTAGGTGCCGGTTTTCCCAACCGGCACCTATTAGTCGGCACCTATAGGAAAATAAATAGGTGCCGGTCTAAGAACCGACACCTTTAATATTCAAAAATAAAAAAAATCCGGTTCGTCCGAGCTCCCCCACATCCATGCACAGATCAATCTAATCCACAACAACCCATATATCCATCCACAACAACATCCACAGATCAATCACAAAATAAAATCATATATCAATCATCCACGATTCATCACAGATTCCTCCACAAATCACAAAAAGAATCAAAGATTCACAGATCAGATCACACACACACACACACAAACATGGAGCTCGGTCGGATTTGCTTCCAAAAAAAACCCCACCGTCGCCTCTGCCTGCCGCCGCTCTCGCTGCCTCCCTTCCTGCCTCCCACCGCCGCTCCCGCCACCTCCCCTCCCGCCTCCCGCCGCCTCTCCTCCGCCTGCCGCCGCTCCCGCCGCCTTCCATCCCGCCTCCCGTCGCTCTCGCCGCCCCTTCCACCGCAGCCTCTCCCGCCTCCCGCCGCCTCTTCCGCCGCCCCTCCTCCTGCCTTCCGCCGCTCCAGCGGCTGCCCATCCCGCCTCCCGCCGCGTGAGAGAGAGAAGAAAGAGAGGTGGAGAGAGATGCGGCTGAGAGAGAGAAGCGACTGTGGAGATGCGGCTGAGAGAGAGAGGAGCGGCTGTGGAGATTGGAGATGCGGCTGAGAGAGAGGAGAAAGAGATAAGGTTTGTGATGTGGGTGTGCTCAAGAGAAAGAGATAAGCTTTATAAAATATGGCCGGCTCAGCTCACCCGGTCCGGCATGGTTTTTAGGTACCAGTTTTATTAAAAAACCGACACCTATAATATATTATAGGTGTCGGTTTTTAAAAAAACTGATACCTATAGTATAGGTGCCGGTTTTTCTTTCAAACCGACACCTATAATATATTATAGGTGTCGTTTTTTAAAAAACCGGTACCAATAGTATAGGTGCCGGTTTTTGTCTAGAGCCGATACCTATTGTTTTAATAGGTGCCGGTTTTTGTTGAACCGACACCTATTAGACCGATACCTATGCATGTTTTTGTAGTAGTGTCATCCGCTGCTAGTATCTTGTAATTTCTGTTCATCTATTGTTGATTTTCTCGTGTGCTTGAACTAGATTTAAGAATGGTTTCAGTGAAAATTTTGGTTGGTTGTGCGCTAGGGTTTCCCTGTTTGGTTGTCATTCTGTGGCTTATATTATGATGAGATGAGATCTTTAGGGTTATATTTAGGGTTTAATCTTTTTGTTATCTTTGAAGCTTTATTTAGGGTTTAATCTGTGGCTTATATTTAGATGTATATGTTGTCACTTGTCATATATGCATATATGTCAATCTTTTTATATATGTAAGTGGAATACTTTCCTCCACCCCTTCATTTGTGTGGTTTTATGACAGTTGATCCATAATATCCTACGGCTACTACTACTACTACTCTACTGCCTGGCACAATCAACTTTAAATTGTTTTCCTTTTTGATTGAAACGGTCAACTTTGTTGATTGAAACTCTAATTTTAAGTTGATTTCAACTTTAGTTTTTGGCTTATCAATTGTAACTATAGCTATCTTGCTATACTGCTATGATGCACAATTTTTTGGTGCTGATATGGCTATGATATGATACTTAAATGATACTCTTGGCCCTAATTTGTTGTTCCTTTCCTCACCTTTCTTCTCTCCACTCCCCTGGATTTCTTCTCTCCTCTTCCTGGCCAATGATGAATGCTCAAGAACAGACCATAAGAACGGACCATCGACAC
The DNA here is from genome assembly GCA_019925245.2 of Oryza australiensis. Lineage (NCBI taxonomy): Eukaryota > Viridiplantae > Streptophyta > Magnoliopsida > Poales > Poaceae > Oryza > Oryza australiensis. Next base: position 672,068 of record JAIFGZ020000439.1, on the reverse strand, counting down.
TTGTTCTTTTTTTTTGGCACTACAATTTCTGCCTAGTGATGAATGCTCAACATTCTTTCCTCACCTCTCTTCTCTCCACTCCTCTTTCTGGCTAGTGATGAATGCTCAACATTAATGATAAGAACAGACCAGCTACACTTGTTATTTTGTTTTTGGGAACTACACTTGATATTTTTTATAAGAACAGACCATCTACACTTGTTAATTTATTTTTTGGTTCTACACATGTTCTTTTTTGCAAAGTTGATCCATTCACAGCCACAGCCACAGCCAAGTTGATCCACACTTGTTCCTTTTTGGAAAAAAAACAGCCATGAACTACACTTATTTTTTTAATAAGAATAGACCATCTACACTTGTTCTTTTTTATCTACACTTGTTATTTTTTTGGGGGCACTACACTTTCTCTTTTTTTTAATAAGAACATGCTATCTACACTTGTTTTTTTTTGGATCTACACTTGTTCTTTTTTTGGATCTACACTTGCAAATGATTGTAATTGATGCACAATTTCTGAGCAAAACTGAGGCCACATCTAATACTTTCACCTTCCAATAGTCTAGTAATATGTAAAAGTTTAGTAATGTTATTTTTCTTCGATAGAAAATGTCGGCGACTACAAGTGGGACCACAACGAGCCAGGCTCCAAGGTCCCAGAATAAGATCCCTAAGGAAGTGTATAGAATAACAGAGGTGGATGAACAGGGATTTCCTACGGCCCCAGAGAAAGCCATCAAAAAATTCGCAACAATCTGCGGAATCCTAGGGAGGCGGAACTTCACAATCCTGGCGGACCACATCGATCGGGTCCCATAGAAAGAAAAAGATGAGGCCTGGAGAGAGTTCAAGGAGAGCTTTGAGTACCCAGAAGAGGCCGAGGAAAGACTGAAGCGGCGGGCTATGCGCAAGATGGGCAACTTGTGGAAAAAATTTCAAGACCACGCTCGTCACCGACTACGTCCTCAACCCATCCCAGCCAGAACCATTTAGGAAGTACCCATTCATCACCCAGGCCATGTGGGACGAGTTCCATGCCGCCAAATCAACCCCTGAGTCTCGGGCAAAAAGCGAGGCCTATAGGGCATTGCAGGCAAAAAGCCTTCACCCGCACCGGCTTGGCACGGGAGGATACGCCGGAAGCAGCAGGAATGGCAGAGGGAGGATCAAGTTGCCGTGGAATCTAACACCCTGCCAATTCTTGGTGATATCCTGACTACCCGAGCAAGGAATCGGGAAGGGCAAGGGCGAAGAAGAATAGTGATCGAACACTGATGTTTCCAAACCCTGAAGATCAAGCAGTGTACGATAAACTTGTAAGTTTAACACATAAAACATCTTTCAATAGGTTGTATCATCCTCTACATTTAATTAATCCTAACTATACGACAGGTCCAGCTGACTGCTGAGAGACATTCCTCCTCCGAGGTCTGCTCACAAAGGCGCGAGGATGACATCCTCACAAAAGCCTTAGGAAACGAAGAACACCGTGGACAGACAAGGGGCAATGGCTCTGCTGTCCCATGGAAGTATGGGTTTCCCCAATTTGCTTGGCAGTACAAGAAGCACAAGCTATCAAAGACGGAGAAACAAGCATGCCTTAAGGAGCAACTTCGGGAGGAGCTTAGAGTCGAGCTCGCCGAAGAATTCAATGAGAAACTGGCATGAGTAGAGGCTTGGGTGGAGACATATGAGAAGTTGATCGCCGAAGCTTCGGCCGCTGCAGCTCCCAGAGTAGAAGTGAGCCCCACGCAAAGGCGTAGCAGCTGCGCATCAACTGAGGCGGGGGCAGAACAAGCACCAATCCCCGCCGCGGTGGACCACATAGCGGTAACAAAATTCAACAAATGTATATTTTGTATTAGCACCAAAGTACACCCTAGTAGTAATGACACGTACGATTCTATTGCAGAAACCCACATCCTGCACCCTAGTCATTAGGGTGACCCAATCATTTTCAATTCCGTCTGCAAAGGGTCTTGCATTCAAGCCTACCCCCAAAACCCGGGTTCATGGGGCGCAGTTGCTAGCCGGACATGCAAAAGTCCAAGTAGACTTAGTGAAGCCCAATTGGGTGGGCTTCACTCTCCAGCACCCACCGAACGATGAGGTTCTAACCGTTGGAGCTGCACGTGGGACCTTTATCCAATGGCCCAAGCAAAACATTCAGATCAATGTAACTCCTAGGCCAGCACCAAGTTCTCGTCCGGTACCGTCGCGTGCACATACTGATATTGTAGTTGCCCCTCAAGCCAGAGAACTTGAACGTGTAGTATCCTCTCAAGCCAGAGAACTTGTAGTTGCCCCTCATGCCGTTGAATAAGATCTCCAATTACAATATGATACAGATTTTGGGGACGACGGTATGGAGGTGGACAGCAGGCTGCACCAACCCCCTCCTACCAAAAAGTTGAAGAAGGCGAGATCTTCTCCACCCGACATCGGCAGAAAGGGGAGAGGAGTAGGCAAGGTGCAAGGGGCCAAGAAAAAGCTTGATCTTGACAAGGCGTCATCAGCTCCGAATACTTTCACATTAGGCATGCCATTGGTCGGAGACGACACCTTATCAAGGATGGGGCCTGCATGCAAGGAGTTGCATGGGTACTACATGGAGAGGACCAACGCAAAGAGAAAGCATAGAGAGACCTCCATGTTGGCTACCACGATAGTCAGCCGTTCCTCGGCCCTGCTAGCTTCATCGCCGTAGTCTTCCAAGATCTATGGGACCTCTACAGGGTGTGAGCGGTCGACACCAACCTCCTTAAGTGCTACTCTTTGTAAGTATTTGTGGGTACGAGATATGATAATAACTGTCCATATCTGATGCTAACCCGGACTCTGGTCTTGCTTGTAGGTTTACCTGGAAGCAGGTCCAAAAAAATCACCCTTTGTTGCCTTTCTCGATCCATCTATCATCAATGAGACAAATATGCAAAACGATCGAGCTGGTATGGTGGAATATATCAAGGACTGCTTGTATGCCCGTCAAGACAAGGACTTCCTTATGTTTGCCTACAATCAACAGTAAGCATGTACCCTACTTAGAATCAAATGCGCGATTCGTATAGCTCTAGTATTTACCTTGCAATTTAATAATGTCGCAGGGGTCATTGGATTCTTCTGGTAATAACGATGAAGTGGAGTTTGGTACACTACCTTAACTCCAATATCAAGCCAAAAATATACAACTCGTCCGGCATCGAAGCTGTCTTGAATGTGGCATGGGACTTGTATGTGGCAAAAGGCGGGAGACATAAGGATGGACATTCCAAACTCATCCTGGCGTTTAATGCATGACGTTGATTCTTGTGTGGAGCGGCGTCCGACGACACAGGCTGTTACCGCTTTTCCCTCCCCCAGGTAACGACATCATCAACGGAAGCGAAATGGCTGGGTGCGCCGTTCCACCTGCTACACAAACAACGCTTATTACGCATTTATGGCAGAAACAATAATTACTGAGTAAGATTTCAACAGCTGCCCAACTTCGACGAAATATGCACATAAGCACGGGGCCTAAGAACTCTTAAAAGTAGGTTGAACTTTAATGCTTCTATTCATGTTTACAAATTGTAACAATAATATTTTTCTCACAAAATTCGACTAAACTTGAACTTTTACTCTAAACTCAACTCGCACAAAATCGATACCGAGAGGTCTCAACCCCTCTTCAATTTATACCCACAGGTGGCTGCCAAAAACCACGAATCTAGCTCGTACAAGAAGTCCTAATCCACCAGAAAACCTTCTCGTACAAGAAATAAATTTATCTCATTATAGTTCAGACTCCAATCTTTCTAAATTTGGACTGCTTCCAAATTTGACTCTTCATTTCATATGCACACAATCTTCTATCATATGTCGCATGGAATCTTCACCAACCACATGTATTGTTTTTTAGCCTAAGCATCCTGCATTATATCCTGGTCATCTAGATGTCATCTTCTCACACGAGGACTCCCGATCCATCACAGGCAACACTCTCCCGAGGCATCAAGACACACCTACATATGAATCAAATAGAAAATCATGTTTGAACATAAGTCATTTCCCAACTTGACTCAACATTAGTACACAACTTGGCTCTGATACCAACTTGTCACGCCCGAAAATTTAGACCCGAATTTCCAAAGCTATATGTGTATTAAAATCCCTGTCCAGAACCAGCCAGGGTACACATACGACAATTGTTGATATTACAGTTCCACGTCTTAGAAACAATACAAAAAAGATTACAAAAGAGCAGCGGAAAAAAAGGGCCTAAGCCTAAGCTTGACGCTGGCCACGCGGCTTCGACCATTCCACAGGCAGCTTCCAGAGTGCAGGACAAAGCCTACTCCACTTCATCTTCGTCTTCAACCTTTGGCTCAGGTTCTGGTGAAGAAGCAAGGATGAGTACTTCCACGTACTCAACAAGTCACGCCGGAAGGGGAGAAGAATGAATGCAGGGGAGACATAGGTCTGGCTAAGGTTTGCTTTTGCGCAAACGGCAGGAGTTTTTCCAAACAATACGAATTTGAACAAAGCCAAAACAATAGTAAATTGAGTAAGTAAAGCATTTTTACTCCAACACCGTCCAACGTTATCCCCACGTTGTGACGGGCCCAAACCATCCACCTATACTAGTCATGTTCCAAAACTTAGGGTGTAAAAGAGTGAGACTAATCACGGAGAGCTCGGTCGATCGCCCCATCACCGCGGCACGGCTATTCGAATAGATTTACTCGATCGAGGTGTACAACTGTACCCACAAGACACAGCCCACAACACGGTTTCCGTGCGCTGGAATACCACCGCGGTACCCCGAAAAGGAACTGTGATAGGACCTTTCGTATAACCCCCTCTAACCAAGCGAACCCCACCAAGGTTTCGCCCCACTCCCGGACCACGGGAGTGGGCAGCCCCGAGTGCCTCGGTGAATCCGGCAGCCCAGCAACCCTTATACCGGGGCCGACTGAAACTCCATCCCGCTCACCCTTGCCGATGGGTTCGTCAGCTAGGAGAGGTTACACTATGGGACCTACCTTACCCATTTCGGCTTGTGGTTTGCACGGTCATTCTCCCGAGGGGTCCCGTGAACCGGTCCTTAATTGCTATGGGCGCCGCTAGCCAAAACCATAGCGCCCACAGCCCACCATTTGTCATATTTTAGTTATTAGTCCGGTTCACCTGAATCTTTAATCATTAATCCTCCGAACATAAGTCCGGGAGATATATATTAAGTGAGAAAATGACCCATTTAGTGAGCTAGTGAAACTAAGCCAGGCTAAGCATAACCTAGTCCTGAAATCTAATCACATTATTTTCCCAAGTTTTATCAAAGGGTTTGGGGTGTCAAACCTAAGGCATAAACTAGGCATAGGGTGTATTATTTCCCATGAAATGACAACATAAAATACATGCAATTTCATAGAGTAAAACAGGTGTTTTAGCAAAATGGGAGCAATATGATCAATGATATAGCATGACTTGCCTTGCTCTTCGGTTTGGGGGACTTCTGCGACAACTTCGAAGTAAACCGGGACGGAGGGACTACCGGGATCTACACGGCAAACAAGCACTTCAACAAAACAGGCTAAAAAGCTAATAAAACAGGAAACAAAACCATTTTAATGGATTCTTGGCATTTTTACGAATTTAATGAAATTTGAATGGGCTAAAACAGACGTCGGGTTGAAAAGATATGATTTTTAGAAGATTATCTGTGTTTTTACTAAAACAGAAAAATCCTTAATAATTTATTGCGCAATAAATCCGGAATTGCGTCGGCGCTAGGGCTGACATCGGCGATGGCGTCATCGGCCACGGGAGCACCGGTCCGGTGGGCCGAGTCCATGGGCCGAGAGGAGAGCGGCGCACCACGTGGCGCACACGGGGCGCCGACTCGCGGCCACGCGGTGTGCCACGCGGGCCAGTGGGGACGGACAGCCCCGATCTGCCGAGGCAGATCGGACGGCCGGGAAGGGGTTCGGGTGGCGCGATCGGCCGGCGATGGCGCACGGTGGCCGGAGACCGACCGGCGCCACTCGGGCGGCGGCGCGAGCGGTGGAATACCGCGGCTCTTGCGTGGGCGGAGCTGTGCACACTCGGGGACGGCGGCGCGCACTCGGCCGAGAGGGGAAATAGGGACGGGTGCTCACCACGGTGCGGTCGGAGTCGAAGGGGACGACGGCGCGGACAGTGAGGGAGGCGGCGGAACCACTCGGGAAGGGGTGGCCGAAGTAGCGGGGGCACCGGCGACGAGGAGGGAGGAGTCGGCGGAGCTCGGAGTGTCTCGGAGCAGCGGGAACACACGGCCGAACCTCGGCGACGAAGTCCGAAATAGGGGCGCACGGCGCGGGAACGACGGAGAGAGAGAGAGGCTTGAGTGAAGGTGTGAGGAGCTCGAGGAGGGCGAGGGGGTGCTTAAATAGGGGATGGGGAGGTCGGCGGCGACCGGATAAGGACGCAATTCCTCGCCGCGCGATTTGGGGAAATAATGACCGGTGATTAAATCCGACCATTAAGGGACGCGGGAGCGGCGGCCGGGGCGATTGAAGGCGGCGGGAGACGGGAAGTTAAGGCGGTGCCTTTAGGGCACGCGGGAAGGACGGGCGGCCGAGATCCGCGCGGGGCAGAGGCGGCGTCAATGGCGGCGGGGCAGCCGGAGGTAGGGGACGAGGCTGACAGGTGGGCCCCACCTACCAGTGTCCCGGCAAGAAGGGGGAGACGAACTGGACTTAGCTACGGGCGCGAGGGTTTGGCGGGCCGTAGCCTTCGATCGGCCGCGCGAGAGAGGAGGCGCACGTCGGGTGGGTGGGGGGGACGTCCCGGTCGGGCCGCGTCCCAGTGCAGAGCGCACTCGGGAGGATGGGCCGTCGACTCGGGCGGCGGCCCACAGCCGGAAAAAGAGCGGGAAAGGACGGAGGAGAGAGAAATTGATTTTCCCGGGATTTATTAATTCCAATTTTGATTTTAATTGGTTAGAAATTATGTCTGGTGCTCTGAAAATTCCACTAAAAATCCTGTTAGCGTATTTTGACATGTAGAATTTAGGAAAAATCCTACCATGTCATTTCCATTTATCATTTGGATTTTAAAAATATTAATTCCCTCCAGTTAATTCCAACGATTTTCTTTTACGATTTTCTTTTGGATTTTTAAAAGGGAAAACACCTCGGGGTTTTACAATAAATCAAATCAAGATCTTTCTTAAATTTAGGTAAACCACAAACAAAATCCAAACCACTTATCCTAGTGAGATGATCAAAATCAACATGTCCAAGACGACGATGCCAAAAAATAAATCTTTAGAAAACATAGCAACCAAACATGTGACCTCAGATGAAACAAGACTTTCAAAATCTGCTTTAAAAACTCTCCCATAGTGAGAAATATCTAACACAAAATCTCTAGATGAATAAAAAATTTTACTTCCAGTTTTCTTAAAATGAACCTCATAATTCTCATCAACAATTTAAGAAACTGAAAACAAATTATACTTTAAATCCTCAACTAAAGCTACGTCTTTCAAAACAAACTTGTCACTTACCTTGACAGATCTCGTAACAAGAACAACACTAGTAGAAGCATCTCCAAAGATAATCGATTCTATCCTGGATGCTTGTTTGAGAGAGAACAATTAACTTTTATCACCGGTCATGTATCGCGAACAACTAGAATCCACTATTCATATGTTCGCTTTCCTCGCTACCAAAACCTACACACAAACAGATGTCGAAGTCAGATACTAGGGTTAAATAAAAGAAAATTAGGAATCCAAAACTGAGACACACAACCAGTAGATCTAATAAGCATATAACCATGTGAGAAAATAGTTTGACTATTTTTAGAAAAATCTCGTCGAGGCTGGTCTAGCCGTGGGTGTACAACCGGTCCGACCGTGGCATTGCCGCAGTCCGACTGGCTCCGCACAACCGCCGGTACAACGTCACCGACTGTGCTCCATGAATAAAAACTCAATTTTTGCCACTTTAATTTTGCAAAATCAATTTCTCTTTCCTTTATCTATTTACGAGCAAGTCTGAAACAAAAACCAACCAAATGTCTATCTTTTCCAAAAAAAAGAACAAATATACTTTTCACGAGTAGAAGTAGATGGTTTAGAAATCACATGTTTTGTTTCTTTAATTCTAGAAGAAAGAGATGCCAAAATTCCAGCAAATCCAAACTATTTTTTAGGTTCATGTTTTATCAAAATTTTACCTTGATTAGTTATGCTCAAAACGACAGTTGATTTTTAGTAAAACAATCATGAGCATCAAAATCTATACCCCTATTGATCCAAAAATCATATTGAGTTTATTATTACTATTATAAAATCTCACCAAAATATCTTTTTAAGTAAGAAACTTCCCTAGTTAATTTAGCACAACTTACACAATCAATCTAAACATCTTTTTGTTTGTAATATCTAGAACAAGAAAGCACTTCATCGATTTCTCAATGTTTTCATGTACTCAACATGACCTAAACCATCTTTTCGTTTATAGAGCATGTTGAGCAATTTTTAGAAATCAAAACACCATGTTGTTGTTTTAACCTTTTTGCACAAATAAGATTAAACATCGACCTAGCATAAAAAGCAGTTTGATATTTTTCAACAATCTTTTAGTTAAAAACAACTCACCCATAGTGCATGTGTGCATGGCAACTCCAAGAGCAAAAGAAGATTCAAGTTTTTTTTAGCGATTTCATTATGAAGACTCAAATAATGTGTTTCATTAACATCTCTTACTTGAGAAATTTCAGCAAATAAAACCTCGTAACTTTTACACTCATCATCACTAGGAACAAGAGATTTTAACCTGTTGTGTAATTTTCTTTTCACATTTTTATTCTTTGAGCTAAAAGTCAAAATAATCTCTTCAAGAAATTTTCATGGAGGATTTAACTCATGATATTCACAATCTGAATCCGATTCACCACGAGCCATAAAGCACACACCAGAGATGTTCTTTCCCTTGTTGTCATCTTCATCAGTCTCAAGATCAACTTCACTTGAAGGCTCAAAGGTTGCATATACTTGATTCAACATCTTCTTGAGAGATTCCTTGGACTTCTTTCCCTTGAACAAACTTTTCCGCTTGTTGTCCTTGAACTTGTCTTTATTGTCATCCTTCTTGGCTCTCTCAAGCTTGGGACAATGCGAACGGATGTGATCTATCTCTCACCTTCAAAACAACGAACTTTGCCTTCTCTTTTTCCTAAACCTGACATTATTCATAGCTCGAGACAATTTGTTCATAAGCAAAGCCAAGTCCTTCTCCTGGAGTTGCTCAAGTTAATCATCGGACATGACACTTAAAGAAGAAAAAAAAGTTAGATCCAATGAAGAAGAGCCATCATCAAAAGAAGATTAAGAAAAAACCAAGGCACTAGATTTAGAATCAACTTTACAAGAAAGAATATTCATCTCATGAATTTTGAGTTTAGTGTAAAGCGAATCTAAAGTCAAAGCGAACATGTCAACAGACTTCTGAATAGATGTAACTTTCATCCCCAAATTGACATATCAAGACTATTTAAAAAGTCCTGAGAAACCTTAGATTGAGAATAATTTGTATCATAAGATGCATCAATAGATCTAAGATTGCTCAAAACTTTATTAAAGCGCACAAGGTAATCATCCAAAGCCTCTTCAAATTTTATCTCAAATTTCATGTAATCCCTTTTGAAAACATCTTTGCACAGTTCCTTGATATTGGAACTCCCTTGGTTAAAATCAGTTCAAATCTCATGCGCAGTTTCAAGATGTAATGAGGGATTCGATTAAGTAAATATTGCAAGCTTTACTATTATTTTTAAAATGAGGTTTTAGAGCAGGAGTATTAATCTGAGCAGGATTTTATATAAGCATTTGCAACTTTTTTGTCAAATATCATAATTCTCAGCTATCATATAAGCTTGCATCTTTTTTGGACCAATAAGGAAAATCAAGTCCATAAAAAACATGTGGCTCAGTTGTGAATTTATCAGTCATGGCTAAAACTCAAGATCGGTAAAGATTAAAAGAAGAAAACAAGGTTCTCATACCACTTGTAGGAATGAACAACAAGAATTAAACCTACCAAAGGGTGGCTGAATGGTAGGAAAACCAAAAACCAAAAATTTTTTTGTGAGTTAAAAGTAACCGTCGAACCTTGATGGAGATCGGTTTGACCGGCCGGATTGCTTTGGTCTGACCACACGTTCGCCTCCGATCTAATCAGTGTAGATCAGCCGGTCTGACCTTCCTTCCCGTCGCCGTCACCTGTCACTATCTCTGGTCTAACTGTAGTGGTGTCAGCGGTCTAACCTGTCACAGCCCGATTTTTGTTCGGGATTAAAAATCATTAAATAAATCATCTCCTAGAAATTAAATAAAAAGAAAAGCAAGATAATCAAGTGAAACTATTAAGGAAAATAAATTTTTCCTTTAAAAATCATGGCTGAAAATATTTTTGAAATATTCTCCATGCCCTAAAATACTCTCTGAAATTTTCCGTGAAATTTTGGAGCTCCAAAAATAATTTTAATAATACAAAGGACACTTCAATAATTATTTAAATAAATTAATTAATATTTAAATGAGGTGGAGATATTTTTATTAAATTTCCAGGCATAACATAACCGGACTATTGTCACCAGTCTTACTGCCGGTATCCCGCCGGTGTGACCACCAAACCCGAGCAAACACAAATCGAAGAACTCTTGAAAGTAGATTGAACTTTATTGCTTCTATTCATGTTTACAAAGTGCAACAACAACACTCCTCTCTCAAAATTTGACTAAACTCGAAACATAATTTACTCTAAACTCAACTCACACAAAATCGATACTAAGAGGCCTCAACCCCTCTTCTATTTGTACCCATAGGTGGCTGAACAAAACCATGAATCTAACTCGTACAAGAAGTCCTAATTCACTAGGAAACCTTCCCGTATGAAAGGGTCACTTAGGCCTAGAGTAGGATGAATAGGCTAATTAAAACTTAAGTAAATGCGGAAACAGTAATTTTTGAAAATTCTGAAAATTAGTTTTCAGACAAATCCAAAAATTACAGAGCAGGCGAAATACACAAAGTAAGCTAGATCTAGCAGCCCATAAGAATAAAGAGCAAGCACAATCAGCAACTAGACTAATAGCGGCACAAGCAAGCAAAGCTAGAGGAGAAAGAGAGGGATACCACCAAGGTTTTTGCACGACGAGGTGTTCCTGAAGTTCGAATCCTTGAGGGGATTCTAGTCTCCATTAAGGAGCTCACAAAGAACTGGGTCTTCACTAACCCTTTCCTCTACAGGTTGCACAGAGCACTTCTTCTTCCACTAGTGGTATCTCTTTCCTTTTGGAGGTGAGATCCGACTTCACAAACTTCTCTCGGCCAACCACAATTAGATCGGTGGCTCAAGAGTGACAACCTAGCCGTCTAGGAGTCCTCAACCTCCAAAAGTAAAATATGATGCAAGGATCTCTTCGGAATGAATCAAGTGCTCAACGAATCTTCACAAAGTCAATAACAAGCACTCACACAAACTAGAAAACCACAACTTCACACACACACACACGAAATCCAAACTTGAAAATCGTTGGAGAAGGGAAATAAGAAAGTAAGGCTCAAAGTGTTGCAAGCCAAGGGCACCAAGTTTTCAATCAGAGCAACAACCTTGACTTTCAGGAGGAGGGGGCTATTTATAGCCATAACCTCATATCTACCCGTTGGGGGCTAAGATTTCTTTTTTTGGAAATTCCAAAAATACTTTTCAGACAAGTTCGAAAAAAGACAAAACCAAATTTCAATTGTGTCACTTCTGAAAAATCCAAGCACCAATAGAGTCAAAACATATTTTCAGAAATTCCAAAATGAATTTTCGGACAAGTCTGAAACTGTCCAAAACCAAGATTGGCCACACCACCATTTTTGGAAATTCCAAAAATCACTTTCGAACAAGTCCAAAAATGACCAGAACCAACTTTGGCCAAACAGTCATTTTTGAAAATTCCGAAAGTCACTATCAGACAAGTCCAAAAATAACCAGAACCAACTTTAGCCAAACAATCATTTTTGAAAATTCTGAAAGTCATTCAAGACTCAGCGCACATGCACTTTCGGAAATTCCAAAAATTACTTTGGGACAAGTCCAAAAAAACACCAGAAGAGAGAAACAGGAATGAGAACCACTTCAAAAAAGGATTTTGAGCACCTAACACATTCCTAGACATCAAAGCATCACCCCTTTCGATGGTGGTCGATCAGTCCTCCAAGGGGCTACTCGAGGAGGTGAAAGAATGGTCGGAGCATCTATCGAAAGGATACGATGGTGGACTCAAAGACAATGCGAGCCAAGGATTTTAGACAGATTCGGCCCTCCTGAAGAATAATAAGCCTACGTCTTGTGTTCTTTGCTGGGGTGATGTATAAATTAGAGTACAATGGTGTGAGTTTTGGGGGCTCTAGATATTGGATCTAATCTCCAAAGAATCGATCCCCTTCGCCTGCGCGACCTGTCCTCCCTTTTATAGCTCAAGGGGGACAACTACAAGAGGCCTTAGGGGGCAAGAAACCTAAGACTAAAGGCTAAAAAGCAAGTACAAACAACATCTAAAAATTAATAGAGATTCCCTGGGTCATGCGTGCCGTGGTTATCTCGTGCTCCATCTTGCATTAGGATCCGTCCTCCGTAGGTACCTTTTGCGCAGTCTTGTCGGGTGACATCATCTTCTGCCGGGTTGTCTCTTCCTTGTCTCCTCTGTGATCCTTACGAAGCAAGCCTTCCTCCCGAGGAGATCTGGGGTTGGGCTAATGAGTCGAAGTCGAGATAGAACGCTGAACTCGGAACAGAGGGGAGGTCGGGGAGACCGACCCCATGAAGAGGTCGGGCTTCTGACCCCCTCCCGAGGACTACCAGTCCGACTTCAACTGATCTTAACTCCGTTCTGTGAGTTACCCCGGGGTGATAGCCCCCACAACACCTTTAATAGTATGGCTTTCCTGTGGACACAAATAAATAAATAATTACATTTTACCCAGTGTGTCTTTGCCGCTTTTCATCAAAACTCCATACACAAAGATATTGCATCAAACATCATCTCATGGAGGACTAAAATTCCTTCACATAATCCCAATTATAGGCATTAGTCCTTGCTAATTGGATTGTCATTAACCACCAAAATAATTAGGAGTCTAGATACACTTTCATCGTACAAGAAACAAACTTACCCCATTACAATTCAAACTCCAATCTTTTCAAATTTGAACTCCTTCCAAATTTGACTCCTCATCCCATACGCACACAATCTTTCATCATATGCCACATGAAATCTTCACCAACCATGTGCATTGTTCTTTACCCTAAGCATTCCGCATGATATTCTAATCGTCCGGACGTCATTTACTCCTAAGTTGACTCCCGATCTATCACCGGTAACACTCTCCCAAGGCATCAAGACACACCTACACATGAATCAAATAAGAAATCATATCCGAGTACAAGTTCTTTCCCAACTTGACTCAACATTAGCACACAACAGTATTACATTCGTATAGAAAATTATCTATAAGTCATAATCATGAGATAATCACAAGTATCTAAAGAAACAACCCGAAACCGACACCGACACAAAGTCAGTCGGTCAAACCGTCGGGCTGACCAATCTGTCCGCGCAACATACGCCGATCTAACCGACCTAGTCGATTCGGTCTGACCTGACCACATAGTCAGCAAAACACTACTGCGGCAATAGTCTCCAAATATCAAAACCAATTATCTCATATATCAATTGTTCATCACAAATTAGTAATCAAAACACACTTCGATTTCACACTACAGCGTTAAGAGAAAAGTTAATGGTATCAAATCTGGTGCAATATTCTCTCTGACATCATCTGATCCCAATAGTTCTTCCACTCTCTGCGAAATGACATCCTTGTTGCTACGATTGCCAATCCTGGAAAAGTTAAGTCGTTCTACGATGGCTTATTTTAAGCTTAAGATGATGCATCTTGCAAAGGAGCCATTAGTTAAAGGTTGTAGAAAAGTATAGTACATGATCTGATGGTGATACTCTCAAGTGCTAAGAATGATTAGATGATTAAGCAGGCCCTACCATGTAACATCTTCACCGGAAAGAGAGGTAGATACATACAAAGGGGGATGCATCATATCATGCATTTCTAGACGTACTAATTAAACAACATTTTCTTTTGAAAATAAACATCAGAACAAGTGAATGATGGGATTAATCAAGCAAAAACACAATATTTAAGCAATGAAATGGAAAGTATGATGCCAACTTATTCTTTCTTTCCATTTGCAAGACAAATGGCTAGAGTGAGTGACAGTCTCCTTCTTCAAATGCATACATCCCTGTCGAAAGCTTCAGGTCTTTAGATAGTCTTCACTGCACCATCCAGCAAAAGCGTCCACTAATGCTGATTTCGCTATAAAACAACAGGAGTTTATGATTACCGATTAGGACCGTGCTTTCTCGAAACTAAGTTATTGCAATTCCCGATCAGGTGATTGCCTGACGATCGAAGCCGCAGCCCTCGTGTGCAAATGCGAGTTCTTTTTCTTTCTTTCTTTTTGGCTGTCTGAACTCTGAATTGAAGTGTGTGCTTTGCTTGGCAGCTGTGTACAACCACTCTGTCAGAACAGAGATTGCGCATGCCTCGTATGGCAATTGGACATATCCGAGATTCAGGGAATTTTACGCCTTTTGCAGCCCTACCAGCTGATTAACGGACCGAATTGAAGGCATTCAGTTCAGGAGTTCCCTATGAAATTTACTCACATCTGCGCATATGCCGGCACTGCATTCGTGATTTGACTCCTGGAATTCACTCAGAGACGCATGATACCTTTCAGCCCGTAACCTAATCAAAGACTCCATTCGGATGTCCAAAAGGGAGAAAATGAGTCTATGATTAAGCTTTCACTTGATGCCCTGATCATCTCACTAGTGTTAGCTAGAGGTCCTTGTCCAGCCTTGGCTTATTGTTTTCAAGATACAAAGACGACATTCCGGATTCACTCAGAGACGCATGAGAGAGTTAAACAAAGATTGTACTCCCACTGGTCATAAATATTTGAAATATTTGTTGTTCTAGATAAAATTCTGTAAAAATTTTAAAATTCCAACAGAATATTCTAAAACTCTCACCGGTTTTATGTTAGAGTAAGTTTATAAAATATAATAAGTTTATAATATTACTTTCTGAGACATATATATATATATTATTTTGCTTTTAAATTAAGTACTTGAGAAAATACCGGTGGTCAGAATTTAAAACGTTTAATATCAAATATTGTCCTAAGAATCAAATAATTTTTAATAGTGGAGATCATAAGATTCTACCATGGTGAGTAAAAAAAAGGTCTGTCAAAAAATAGCGAGTCCAAAAGGAAAAAAAGTTCGTTATTAAGCTTTCACCTGATCTTATTAGTGTCAGGTTCTTGTAACCTTGTCGAGCTTAGTTCTTCCCAGATTTAGTACAATATTATATTACAATACATATAGATTTCATAACTAAAGCACATAAAAAGTTTTCACTCTAACGTGGTGTTGGTAGGCTTGTTCTCCCCCCACCACCACAACCCCCAACACCGATGAACCCACAACCGAGAACTCCCCATTATTAGCATGGAAGAAGATTAAATTACATTGAGAAGAGATCAGCTAACAGAAGGGCTCAGCTGACAGGGATATAAGTAGATAGGAATAGTGTAATCCTATGCAGGCTTCTCCGAAATTTCCTAATCCTGTTGTTTGGGGCATAAATGAAACCTAGCCCCTGTTGCATGTGGAGTGAGGCTTTGGCATATTCAAATTCTTATGTTGCAAGTCCTTTCCTTCTCAATCACTAAAACTGCACCCTTTCTTCGCGCATTTAGTTGTTGATACATCTTTTTTTTCTTACAATATCTAATCTAATCCTATGACAAGCGCGAGAAACCTTGGCGTTATCTAGGCCGGGCTCATAACCAACCCTTCCTTCTTTGCCTTTTGCATCTCTTCTTAGGGAGTGTACCATGCTCTTATAACTTACGAACCTCCTCTGAACATGAAGCTATATATATTGGTTTCATCATGTACTAAACTTTTCTCCACCTTATAATAGATCAAAATAGTGAATTTTTATAAAGCTACAGGTACTTTGATCAAATTATCATGAAACTACAAATTTAAAGTGATGTATCGTAAAAACTATACATTTAACAATAAATTTATCACAAAACTACAGATTTAATAATAAAATTATCACAAAACTACACACAACTACACATTTTGAGGCTTAAATCTAGTACTAATGTTATGTTTGAGTTATAAATATTCAACTTTTGTGATTAAATTGTCGCTAAACTTATAGTTTTGTGTGAAAACTTTGTTACTAGACCTATTGTTTTGTAATACTCCATCTTAATATGTAGATTTATGATAATTTAGTAGACCTATTGTTTTGCAATACTCCATCTTAATATGTAGATTTATGATAATTTAGTGTTAAATTTATAGTTTTGTGATATATATGTTAAATATATAGTTTGCGATAGTTTGATCAATATTACGGCAGTTTTGTGAAATTTACTTTAGATTGTAACATATCATTTGTGTAATCGTGAAAAACAAGTGTTTTTCTACTTGTTGCCTCCCTCTCCTATATAATCCCTCTGTTTTACTTTATTTTATTTAAATGGAGGGAGCAGGAGGTACGCCAGGCCATTTACAGGTTATCAATTGTTGGGTACTCCAGCAAGGATGGCATTATGCATGTACCTGTAGTTTCCACTCATCTCCTCCTGCTGCTTCCTCCGGGAGATTAACTTGCTCTTCACCTGGAGATGACACCATTTTGACAGTGACTGGGTGCTGGTTTAAGATGCTTAACCCATTACCACTATTAAAGGAGAAAGAAACAATAATGGAGCTATGCAAAGTCGTATTTGTTCAGGCTGTGCTTTTGCTTATCCAATATTACTAGCCTTGCAAACCAGCTAGTTTTGGCGCCCGGCGCCTCTTGGGCTAAGCTTCTGCGAGCTCATGATGGCCAAATCTTTGATGCAGGCAAAAGCGAGAGCCAAATCATATGATATCGCCAACCTTTGGGGTATCATTAGCAAGATGGATTCCAAGCAGGATGAGCTATGCTCACAGCAGCCAGCTACTCATCTAGTGACTAGGACAATTGGACAAGTTATATATTTTTTAGCTGATAGCGTCAAAAGGGCATCGTAATTGCTCATGGTGAACTATATACAACTAGTATAAAGCAAGATTGGCTGGCTACACTATATATTAAATTTTCTCTTATTAACTTTATGACAAGTATTTGTTTAAGAAAATACCAATTCCTATATAGTTCACAATACGACCGATTACCGATAGACACTTCTAAGAACCACTAGCCTAAATAGACAAGCAAAATATCAAGGTTCATAGAATGGAAACCTCATCCAGGAATATAACTTAAGAGTTTTTGCAAAATTATGTGAATGGATACTTGCCTCATATGTGAGTTAGCCCTCTTATATGCCACTCT
The DNA here is from genome assembly GCA_019925245.2 of Oryza australiensis. Classification (NCBI taxonomy): domain Eukaryota; kingdom Viridiplantae; phylum Streptophyta; class Magnoliopsida; order Poales; family Poaceae; genus Oryza; species Oryza australiensis. Next base: position 654,553 of record JAIFGZ020000439.1, on the reverse strand, counting down.
AGCACGAAATTATTTGACGTTTCAGAAAGTAAAAATGAATTACCCTTGGCTGTTGGAAATGACAAATAATACTTATCGGAGGGTCAAGATTGCCAGCACACTAAAAAGTTACATTAAACAATATAAATCTTAATGTGTTCTTTTACATAAGAACCATACTGCATATTCTGATCAGCCGAATTAATTAACAGCATATCTGGGAAGCGATATTTAATTTTATTAAGTATTTTCTCTTTTTTAACATAATAAAAACATAAATGCTCGTATATGCATACTGCCTCCTATAAACGTACGTGCACCCTATTTCTATAAACATAAACGAAAAATAAGCCAACATATTTTAAGATTTATAAAATTATCATAGATATTTTGTTGTCAAGATATATGTTAATTGTCATTGAAAAAATAATTAGTCGTATATGAGTATCTTTTCTAAATCCATTTTCTTCCCCTGAAAACGTCTTGAACATATGAACTGGGAAATTGCCTAAGAAAAGAAACTAAGCTTGTGTGCAATTTGTGGTACGATGAGGTTTGCATCATGTTAATGTCAAAGAAGTTTACTTGCACTTGCACATACGCGGCGCATTTGGCTGCAAAAATGCTTTGTACGGTGGACGGGTGGAGTGTGACGACGTTTGGTGGGGCCCGGACGCTTTGAAATTGGAGCTGGGCCCCATGTCTCTGTGGGTGCATCATCACGTAGGGGAGTTGGCAGACAGGGCACAAAGTGGAGGGGCCTAGATTGAGTAGTAATCCCATTATTTTTCCTTTTTTATTTTTCTCAAAGCAGAACTATTGTTTCGCTTTAGTTCACAATATTTTACTCCTATTTCTTTACTTTTGTTTTGCTCCATGAGTGGGTGACATGCAACATATGTGCATACTATAGGGTTCAAACCGTCAATGTTCTCTTAGTAAAGGGATAAAAACGGTGTTTGAGCTCATTTGAAACGCTAGATTGAAAAAACTAATTGATAGGAAGAAACACGGGATTTTAATATAGATGTATGTGTAAAACCAATAGTTGTAAAACAAAAATATAAAGATGATCATTTAAATAAACCATAAAAAAATAAATGAATTGGATAAAAGATAAGCTAAAAAAATTTCAAGAGATTATAGGTCTTGCTAACTTTACTCCTAAATCTTTAATGAGCTCTTTTGAAATGCAAGATTAGAAAAACAGAAGAATAGAATAAACACATGATTTTAATATTAATATAAGTGTAGAATAGAAAACTATAAAACACGATTGTTTGATAGATGAGAAAGAATGAAAGATAGATAAAAAATTATTCATTTCATAGAAATTTTAAATATAAAAAGATTCATCCTTTGTTTCAAAAGCCTTCATAGAAACTTTTTATAGTATTAAAATACTCCAATTTTTTTTTTTTTTTTACGAATCAAAGGAACCTTAAGTGTGTCAACTGAATCACTGAAATGATGCTAATGACTAATGAGTTCTATAATTTATACTACAAAATTTCAACGAAACTTTACAAAAGTTCATCTATACTTGGTGTGTAGTAATAATTTATTTTTTTTTCATTACGGAAGAAACGATTTTTGGTTGATGGGCCAAAATTCATAATAGTCTCGGTTGGAATTGTACCCGAGACTAAAGATTATCTTTAATCCCGGTTTAAAAAGACACCGGCTCTCTAGGATCTTTAGTCCCAGTGGTTGTTACAAACCGAAACTAAAGATCTCATCTTTAGTCCCGATTGATGTTACGAACCGGGACTAAAGATCATCTAGATCTTTAGTTTCGGTTTTTTACATCAACCTGGACTAAAAATAGATCTTTAGTCCCGATTTTTACCCCAACCGGGACAAAAAAATCGATCTTATCATCTCGTCATGCGCATCGCTCTCTCTCTCAAAAAATCTGCGCACTCATATCTCCCTCTTCCCTCGTATTAATTCCTCTCTTCTTCCTCCCCCTCAGATCTGAGTCCTCACATCTTCCTCTCCTCTCAATCTCCTCACATCTTCCTCTCCTCTCGGATCTCCTCTCTTCTTCCTCCCCTCGGATCTCCCTCTCCCTAACATCTCATGACGGCGGGGCTCACCGGTGGCGGCGAGTGGGCGGCGGCGGGAGCGGGCGGCCGGCGCGGTCGCGGGGCGGGCGCGGCGAGCGAAGGTCGGCGGCGGGCGTGGGTGAGCGTAGGCGCCCGGCCGGCGCCGGCGAGCCGGGAGCAACGGCGGCGGCGGAGGACATGTGCGACGAGGACGAGATGTGGCATCCCGCGATGTTTTTTTGATTTTTAGATGTTTTTAATCTATGGATGATTGGATGAGTTTGTTGTTGGATTTGATGTGTGATGTTAATTTTGATATTGTTGTATTAGATTTGTGGCATTGAAAATGATAATATTTGATGTGTTGTATTTGTGCTATCCTGAAAATATCTGGATGTAATGAGAAAAAACCATGAAAAAAATAATAAAAAAAGAGAAAATATGCTTTAGTCCCGGTTGATGGCTCCAGCCGGGACTAAAAATGCATCTTTAGTCCTGGTTATTTCAAACGGGACTAAAATAGTGATCTTTAATCTCGGATTCATAGTCTCTCGGTTCGAAAACAGGAGGTTACCAACCGGGACTATTGTGCTATTCTCTAGCAGTGGGTAAAATCATGCTGAACGAGTTCAATTGTTCAAACATAGCAAATTAATCAGATAATTCAGGTTTGTACTTTTATGTTAGCAATATCATGCGTGACTCTCAAACGCGCCAATTAATCAACCGTGGATTTTACTGCGTACGTAACGTGCGTACTTTTACATCCAAATCCTAGCCTCCATTAGCTCTCTAATGACGACATCATCAGTTCATAGCAAAATATAGCGATGTAATCAACACATTAATATTTTTTTCTCCTGGGTTATGTAAGTTAGGTACAACCACTACTTAATGCTAGATAGCTTAAAACGTTATTGATCAACTAGATAGTCTTAATTAACACGTATAGTGAACTCATACGTATAAAGTAAGGAGAGTATATATAGCTCTGCTAGATCAATGCAGAAAGGTGACACCTGACATCAGAAGTTGATTAGTAATACACTTAGTGAAACCATATATATATCGGATCATCGACAAGTCACTCATCAAACGAGGTCACCACTCACCATTAATTCTAGTTAACATGTTGATCTACCATCAGAAATTGTGCATTGTTTAACACCAAAAGCTGATAATTCTCAGTCACTAACAATGTGGGATTTTTTTCATATATATGAGCAGCCAACAACGTCAACGTGGGATTTTCTTGAGATTCCAATTGGATTCCTCAATGCAACCCTATCCAGATCCTGCAGCTAATCCTCAGCACACTGAAATTACCTTTTGACTAAGCTGTACAACCTTTCATGACTTGGAAGGGCCTCAAAGATACATCAGGAGCTGGCAATACCCTTTTCAATTAGCAACAACTCTCTATATATTGATCAGATCAATGATGATCATAGCGCTGAAATGGATCAATCCCCACTATTTTGTCCCCTTTTTTCTTGTCACTTTTCACTGTTCATGCTCTCTAGAAGAAACACTCCTCTCCATGGATTTCCATTGCATGGATGATGCATGTATGACCCCACAAATATGTTGCTCCTATCACACAACGACAGCAAAAGTGACAATCATTTTGGCTGCTGCAACTGAGGGGCACACATGTATGTGTCCGGTGAATGTAACTCAACTAATTAATTACTTGCCTTGTTGCGCGTAGCACTGCAGGGGAAGCACATCGCACACTTTGTTCAGTGGTGAACACTGTTATATTGCTGTTAAGTTATGAGATACATTGATTATCCCTTTGGATAGGATTATGTTTAGTTGCGTGGTGGTCCATGTAACTATCATAGTTAATGGTGGGGCTTAAAATAAGTTTGTCTTAGATGTTGCTGCATGCCAAACTCTCTATGGCCATGACAATCCATGGCCATGACATGTTTGATCGAGGTATTATCAGGAGAAAGGGAAAGTTGTGGTCACCGTACATCCCTACATTTTCTTTCTCCTTTTTTTAAATGTCCAATTTGAATACATACATTTTATAGGGACGTTGATGCTTTGCAGTTATATTTATATAGTGCCAGTGATCCATAATGGACCATCACAAAGACAGCTACTGTAGATGTAAGACTGTTAAGAATCTCCCGTTCATGGGCCCACTAGGCATCTCAAGAGACCTTCCTCAGGCATCTAAAGAGGCTCATGCCAGCACAAGAGCAAGCTGATTGCTCTTCGGAGACTTTAATATGATCTATCAGGCCAAAGAAAAAAGCAACTGGAAAATCAATTTGGCAAGTATGCGGTGCTTCTGAGCGACCATTGACCAGTGCGATCTTCATGAGATCCCATTAGTCAACAGGAAGTTCATGTGGAGCAACGAATGCCAAAGACCGACTATGGTCAGGCTAGACTGTTGCTTCTGCAATGATAAATGGGACTTGAATTTTCAGAATCATACCCTTCACGCACTCCCGACGGGACCGTCAGATCATTGTCCCATCATCCTTGCAGACCCTCTATGCCTACCTAAGCCGAGGGCCTTTAAATTTGAGAACTTCTGGCTTAGAATTCCAGGATTTAGAGAAGTGGTGAAGGAGTCATGGAACCAGCCATCCCCGCACACAGAACCCTCCCACCGTCTCAACCATAAATTGAATCACACGGCGGTTGCCTTGAGGAAATGGGCAACAGGCATCAGCATGGAAGCAAAGATCCAATTCAATATGGCTCTTGAGGTAATCCACAGGCTGGAGATAGCACAAGAACATCGACATTTGACAACACAGGAGTATATGCTGAGGGCAGGCCTTAGAAGAAAAATAATTGCACTCGCAACCATGGAACAGGCAAGGAAGAGACAGGCCTCAAGAATCAACTATATAAAGGAGGGTGATGCGAACACTATATTCTTTCACCTTAGAGTTAATGCCAGAAGAAGGAAAAACTGCATTCAGAGGTTGCGTAATGAGGACGGCTGGGCAAGTCAGCATGACGAGAAAGAAGCGGTCATTCTAGACCATTTTCAGCATGTCATGGGGTGGCCAGGCCCAAGACCTAACGAGCTCAATTGGGAGGCCTTGGGTATTGAATCCTTGGACCTCTCAGGACTAACAAAGCCTTTCACTGAGGAGGAGGTCATTAAAGCCATTAGCGAGATGCCATCAGACAAGGCGCCAGGGCCAGACGCCTATACTGGGACATTCTTCAAAGCATGTTGGGGGATCGTGAAAGCAGATGTTTTACAAGTGTTTCACTCGATCCACAGCCTGAGATGTGCAAATCTAGGAATACTAAACTCGACAAACATTGTGCTCATTCCTAAGAAGGAGGGTGCGGAGGGAGTGACTGACCTTCGATCAATCAGTCTCATTCACAGCATAGCTAAGATTTTTTCAAAGGTGCTGGCGCTACGCCTTAGGCCCCACATGCATTCGCTCATCTCTAGCAACCAAAGTGTGTTTATCAAGGGCAGAAGTATCCACGATAATTTCCTCTATGTAAGGAATGCTGCTAGAAAGTTCCATCACATAAGGAGACCGATGCTGCTCTTTAAGCTAGACATAACGAAGGCCTTCGACTCAATACGCTGGGACTATCTTCTTGCTCTGCTGCAACGAAGAGGCTTTCCTGCAAAATGGACTGACTGGATCTGGTCTATTCTTTCCACCTCCACCTCGCATGTCTCGCTCAATGGGATCCCGGGCCAGGAAATCCGGCATGGCAGGGGCTTGAGGCAGGGAGACCCCCTATCGCCCCTCCTCTTCATATTGGCAATTGACCCCATTCAGTGAATCCTGTCGAAAGCGACAGAAATGAGAGCAATTTCCAAGCTCCGCGAAAGACCGAGTCTCTTAAGAACTTCCATGTATGCAGATGATGCAACCATTTTCATTAACCCTGTTTGAGAGGACGTCAAGTCTTTCACTGATATCCTCCAGCGATTTGGCACTGCCAAGGGGCTAGTCACCAACCTCCATAAATCCCAGGTGGCGGCAATAAGATGTGCTAACATAGACTTGGAGGAGGTGCTAGAAGGCGTACCAGCAATACGATCAAATTTCCCGCTAGAGTATCTAGGGCTGCCTCTCTTACTCCGAAGAATGCATGGGGTGGATTTGCAACACATCTTTGACAAAATCTCAGCGCGAGTGACAGGGTGCAGAGGGAAAAACTTGGGCCTTGCGGGGAGAACAACGTTAATAAAATCAGTCATAACGGCGCAACCCATCTATATGTTGACGGCGCTGAAAGTAACAAAAGGATCCCTAGAACAACTAGACAAGAAAAGACGGCGTTTTCTGTGCGCGGGCACGGGAGAAATCACAGGAGGCAAATACAAGGTCAACTGGGCACGGACATGTATGCCTACCAGATACGGAGGACTGGGAGTGCTCAATATGGAGAAATTCACGAGGGCTCTGCGGGTGCGCTGGTTTGGCAACAATGGAAAGATCCAACAAAACCCTGCGATGAAATCGACAAGACCCTCTTCGCGGCTTCAATAAACATAGCCATTGGGGATGGCAACAAAGCTAGCTTCTGGGACTCACCTTGAGCAGAAGGACGCCGGTCAAAGGATGTCATGCCGCTTGTCTACGCAATTGACAGGAGGAAAGGAAAGACACTACGATAAGGGAAGGAGAACGACGCGTGGGTCGAGGACCTGCAATTGACGACTGGGCAGCCAATCTCCATAGAGTTGGTGGACCAACTCGTGGCCTTATGGACTGCAGTGCGCAGTGTGTAGCTAAATGAAGGGCAAACAAACGATATACAGTGGAAGTTTACCAGTCACGACCATTACTCGGCATCTTCAGCCTATCAAGCTCAATGCTTGGGAGCCTCCACCTCAAACCTCGATTCGCTCATCTGGAAGGTCTGGGCACCAGGCAGATGCAAACTTCATGCATGGCTAATCATTCAAAACAGAGTCTGGACGTCGGATAGACTCGCGATCAGAGGTTGGGAAAACAACGGTTGTTGCCCCCTCTGTAGGAGAGTTGGTGAAATAGCCCTGCATTTAGTTGCTCAATGTCGTTTTACCAGGAAAATTTGGAAGAGCGTAGCCAATTGGGTGGGAAGCCAGCAGCTCGATCTGCAATGCTGGGAGGAGGCGAAATCGGTACAGGAATGGTGAGAAAGACTGGCCGCAACGGTGGGAGTGTCTAAGAAGGGGTTGCGCACACTCATCCTTCTCATTGTTTGGGAAATCTGGAAGGAAAGAAGCAGAAGAATCTTCGAGAACAAGGGTTCCACGGTGACTTTCATGTTAGTCAAGATCAAGGAAGAAATTAGGCTTTGGATTCTTGCTGACGCTAGACGTCTTCGAGAGCTTTTTTCTGTTACTGTATAGTCCATTTTTTACTTAAGGAGGACCCCCTTACCCTTAGGGGTTATATTTACTTCTGCTTCCTTACCCTTAGGGGTTATATTTACTTCTGCTCTATTCAATGAAAAGAGCATGTCATTTTCCTTAAAAAAATATAATATACTATTGTGATAGAAAGTAGTAGTTGTATCCACCCTCTAAAACATGAGAATTACGTGTAATTAAGATTTTTCGTAGGAAACAGTTCAAATATATTCACGTAGGATCGATCATGCATGGCCTCAATTAACAAGGAAATGAACTAAAGTAACCCAACAATAATCCAATTAAGCGAGGCCGGCTTCCCGTGAGATATAAGAACGGGTAAAGCAATGCGAAGGAAACATGCCCAAATTTTACCCATGCATATGTGCGGTGCGGGCTGGGGCATATGCCGTGCCGCATATGCCCCGACGGCACGAGACAGGAGCTAGTGCTCAACCAGCCACCCCGCATGCAGCGTGCACGCTCCGTACTGACGTGCGACGCGCGTACTACATGCAGTGCAGCGCGTACGCTATCCGCGCCCAGCCGCGGGCTGCGACGATGGAGTGGACGCGCGCGCGCGCGGTTGATGGCCGGCACGTCGTCGCGTCGGATCGGATGGACGTAGCGGTGCGTCGTGTGGGGGAGAGATCGATTAATCCGGGCGCCCTGGGGGCGTAGTGGCGGCCGCGCGAGAGAATATCATCTTGTGTGGGGGGAGAGGGGTTTGATGGCTCTGGCGACCGGCCGCGCGGCGACGAGGGGAGAGGGTTTGATGGCTCTGGCGACCGGCCGCGCGCTACGTCGCCCGACGGCCGGGGTCAAATCCGTCGCGTCCGGCAGATTCTTTGCCGCCTCCTTGGCACTATGGCAGGCAGATGATCGGATCAGGTGGTGCACTCATGGAGTACCTAGGATTGGTTTGATTGTAGCAGGTCGAGCTGCAGGTGCGTTCTGGCTCATCTCATCCGGTAGTGTAGCGAGGGCTAGCTAGCGCTGATATTTAGTCGTTTTTATAATGACATTTGTTTAAACTTAATTAAGTTTATAAAATAAATTTAGCAACATCTAACACATTAAATTCATTAAAATTTAATATATTCTAATAACATGTTTATTTTGTATTAAAAATATTACTATATTTTCTTTATAAGTTTTATTAGGAAAATAGTTAGAGTAACTTATATATGAAACGAAGTGAATAGCTAATTTTAAGGTGTACATATATGTACGCATTTGGTGCGTGCGTTCGTGGTCATATTGAAGATTGTTTATGCCTTCGATAATATCTAAACGGGTGTGAGTAGCCAGATATATCATAGATATGATGTATCCATTCAAACGTACTCTTCTATCCATATATAAATGCAACTATTTTTATCGTTTAAAATTTATTAGTAAATATAAACATTTCTAAAGTACTCCTTTTATAATGTAACCACCCCTTATGCATCTAGATATATTATTTTCACTAATTTAATCTCATTCTCTACCAAAATTTCTAGAAATGCTTATATCTGTGTGTGAACGGAGTAGTATATATTTTGGAAAAGTATGAAACATTTTGATGCCAATGCTTTTCCTTCTTGTTAAATCAGACCTTGTGCTTGCAAAGCTCAAAACTATGTGCTCAAGCTAAAAACCGATAATACCAAGTTTCTACTATTTTAGGGTGGTGCTCTGTTATTTTCTCAATGGAATATATAACTTGTTGCATTGCACACTATACCCTTACCTTGCAGCGATTCAACAACGCTAATGGCACCATTCTTGTGGATAAGAGCATTCCCCCCATGGTCCAATAGTCCTCAAATGCTACAATATTCCCATAACATTTGAGAAAAAAAATTAAAAGGAGCCAAAAAGTGTGCCAAAAGGAGCAACATAGAGCACACAATATGTTTCCTTTACAATTTGCAATGGTCCAAACTGCAAAATAATGAACCTTTACAAGCCCCTTGCTGCAATTTTCCAGCGCTACAACCGTATACAGTACGCTCTAAGTGACCTCACAATAAATTATTTAATTTACACTATACTTTTCTTTTCAGCAAATCCATACAAGCAGTGACAAAAAAATTTTCCCTCCTTTTCTTTTTCTCTCACCTTTCCCCTTCTTATAAATAACCCCTCCACCCGGTTGCACTGCGCGCTCACACCATTGCACCGAGCAAAAGCCTCTCAAGAACAGCACAAGAACCTACCAGCTCAGCTCCCCTACCCGAGAGGAGATCGATCGAAGCATCCATTCCATCCAAGAACAAGCAGAGACAATGAGGACAGGAGCAGGGTTCAACGCGACGGCGGCGGCGGCGGCGGCCAAGGCGGCCGTGGTGGCCCCCGTGGCCGCCGGCGGCGCGGCGCATTCCGCGTGGCACTCCCCGGTGCCGTACCTCTTCGGCGGCCTTGCCGCCATGCTCGGTCTCATAGCGTTCGCGCTCCTCATCCTCGCATGCTCGTACTGGAAGCTCTCCGGCTACCTGGAGGGCGGCGCCGGCCGTGGCGACGACGATGGCACCTCCGCCGACGGTGCGAAGCCGGCGGCGTCGGAGCTGCCGCCGCCGATATGGGAGGAGAAGATACTTGTGATCATGGCCGGCGACGTGAAGCCAACGTACCTGGCCACGCCCATGTCGAGCAGAGCCTCCTCCTTCGGCGACCGGAGCAGCAATGGAGAGACCGATGACGAGAAGAAGAAGGTGCAAGAGGTCGCCATGGGTAGCCTCATCAAAGACGGTGAGAATGGTGAGCACAGTGAGAGCCAGAGGGACAGAGATGAGCACCACATCCCTGAGGTCTGATGAGTTTTGCTTCCATTTTTTTTCGTAGTTTTTAGGTCTATTTTGATGCCTCGGTGAGATGATCTCATGATCAGAGATTCACAGTTGCTCGTGATTGTTGCGGAACACAGAACGCACAGCAATTTTGTTTTGGTTCCCTCGAGAAAATCTGGAGTTCTTTGATGCCGCCAAATAGAACAGAGCAGAATTGGATAACCACAACTCCTCATTAAGGTCCAAATTTTGTGGGGGTTATCTGTAATTTTTGCATGACAAACGAAGCAATGAAGAAAAACGATCATAAATGATAACCATTGACATGAGAAAAACAGCAACCATCCGTTCAAAAAAAAAGAGAGAAAACCAGCAACCAAGATCACAGTTTTGTGGAGAAATATATATGTAACTTTTTGCCACGATGACAACGGCAGCTTTTGCTAAGCCTTTTGTTTCTTGAGAAAAGTTGGTTCATCTATTTTCCTCTCTGTTTGTTTTTGCTCCCAGCGAATGGAAATGGGAATATTGTTGCTCGAAAATATGAGAATATTTTTGCCTCTTCTTCGTCGTCTTCTCTTTTCTGTAGTGGCCATTTGGACAAGTGGGCTATATGCATGTGTGTGTGTGTGGAGGAATCAGGTAGGGCACACACTCTGCATGTGTATGAGTAAATCGAGGGCAAAGTGGATAAGAATTATTTGCTTGAGCCTTTCGGGTAGGAGACGCGGTGCGTCGATGGGCATAGTGCTCATGATTGCGAATATATATGATCAGCAGCAACCATCTACAGGATAAATATTCTTTCTTGGAGAGGACCTGATGAGTTGGTGTTTCCTGGTGGCTCTGTTGTTTTCAGAATATCCAGTCAGCCGAAATTTGGCAGACAGAGTATAATGAACAGATTCTTGAAGAAGATGTGAGATTTATACCATGATGCTGATAGAAAATGCATGCTATGCACATAAGCCTTTTCGTGTACACGTCGTACACATCAACTAAAAAATATCAAAAAATTTCTATAAAAAAGTTGTATACACTTTTAGTAGTATTACATCTGTGTATAAAGTCTCATCTTTAAATTAAAAAAAACAAAATTTCAAGATATTTATACCCTCAAAACTATCAAATTTTTTATCTTTTTTATTACGGCTAAAATATTATAAATTTGAGATTAAGATTTACACATAAGTATTTTTATTTTTTTAGATTTTTGTAAAATTTGTTAGTTGATATGTATGATGTATACATGAGAAGTCCTAATTTGTCTAGGAAAAGAACATAAGTCTGAATTTTTCAGTAACAATTGTTAATAGTAGATCTCCTAAAATTTCCCCAGCTGGTTTGTGTTAAAATCTATCATCAACCAGTGCAATGCTCACACTACACTTTCAGTAGCTAGGTCATCTAAACATCTCTTGCTCATTTTATATTTGAATACTTATTTCAGCTCTATCCCTTAGGATTAAGAATGAGTTTGTCTCAGCTATAGTGGAGCGTACCATGCACCAGTGAGCCAGCCACTAGCTCACTATATAGCAACAGGCCACAAGAAAGATTTGTGTTAGCGACTGTCCAGTTGCTATTGCTCACGTCTTTACATTGAACAATTAAAAAAAGTGTCGCCCAAGAGGCCAAGACACTGCAGCACTGTAAAGAAACCCTCGGAGTTGGGTATGATGCAAAAGGCACTAACGACTGAGATGGGACGCAAATCTGAGTACGTGTCCAGAAAACGTTAACGACTTATCAAAGTTAATTAAATACTATCATCCATAATGGCGTGGTTGGGAGCTGACAGTGGCAATATTCCATAAATTCCAACAAAGCTTGCGCCCATTTGTGCTCACGGACAAGCATGGTGGAAGTCTGATTCTATGTTCTCACTAGCATCCATTATTGCTGCTGTTTACGCTTCTATCACACAAATCCTAGAGAGTTACTAGCATGATCCTTAATTAATTCTTGTTTGGATTCGCTCGCTTCCTGAAGTTTTACCTACCAAGATATGCTGGATCGATGCAGTGGCTCTCCATGTCATTTTACGGTGCTCGTCAGGTGCTGCAGCGAGAGGGGAGGACGACGACGTCTTGGGGCCAGTTTGGCCAGAGCTTTTCGACGCTTAAAATTTGGAGATCTAGGGCGACGTACGACGCCTAGTGGTTTGGCGATTTCTGGGAGAAGGGACGCGAGGAGGGGAGAGATGCAATGAAATCGAGAGTAGTGCATGATTGATCCACTTAAAAACAAGTTGTAGATGATCAATTTCTGCTGGTGAAGTCATCTTTCGTCTCCTCTCCGCCGGAAGTGAAGGCCGCTTTCATTGATAGTTGCAAGCTCATGTCATGAACTTCGACCGGAAAAGCCTCTTTTTAAAATAAAGATGCTTAAACTATGGATATTTTTTTAAGAGTAATGTTTGGCTATTGCTACAAGCTACAGGCTGTTGTAGGTGATGTAAATATAAGCACATATACGTAGATTTAATTTAGTTTATAAATTAATCATGACATTAAACATGCAAACTATTAGAGCCACATCTAGATAGTAAACCATGGATAGATCAAATAGACGAAACATAATGAATATGTGCCGGGAGTTCTAATTTTGTTGTAGATCGGGTCGAGAGGAGCAGCACGCACCGCAGGAACAATGTGCGATACCGGACGTTGACAACGACGCGTAGCACTCGAGCGAAGAGAAAGACGAGTCGTGGTGGACGAACAACAAGCAATTGCGCAAAGCGCTTCCAAAAATCTTATTGTCGTCTTCTCCTGATGCAAGATATCAAAGGCGATGGTTCTGGAGAACTGCTCTCCCAGATCACCGTTGTACGCCGACGAGCGAGATGGAGTAGACTACGAGCGACGAACAACAAGCAGTCACACGAAGTGCTTCCTAAAACCTTATTGTCGCCTTCTCTCGATGTAGGACGTCGAAAGCGAAGGTTCCAGAGACCTGCTCTCCCGATCGCCACTGCACGTCTCTCTCGGTGCAGAACACCAAAAGCGAAGGTTCTAAAGACCTGCTCTCCCGATTCTTGTTGCACGCCGACGAGAAGGATGAAGTAGATTACGAGCAATGGTATAGTACAGAGAATGAGGCAAAACCCTAGATTGCTTTTTGTGTGAGGATGTGACTCGGTTTTACGGAGACCTGCTCTCCCGATCGCCGCTGCACACCGACGAGAAGGATGAAGTAGATTACGAGCGATGGCGTAGTACAGAGAATGATGCAAAACCCAAGATTGCTTTTTTGCGTGAGGTGACAACTCGGTTTTACAGAGAAGTATAGAGAAGTAGGTAAAACCCTAGATTGCTTTTTGCATGAGACAAGGCCAAGGCCATGCCCGATGAGGTGAGTGAGCGCGTGTTTCTCTGGTTCTCTCCATCACATATACCTCAAGTGGCTAAGATAGCACTATATCTTTTAAGGAGGTCTGAATCTTTTAGAACATGCAAGGTGGTATTAAAGGTTCACATCCATGCCTCTCATGAGAGGGTGTTAACGCCTAAATTTGGTAACCGAACCCCTAAGTTCTAGCAAGGTTAAAACAGAATCGGATCGGCTGACGGAAAAGCAAAGGCTACGTCGGCTATGCTCAAATTGGCTAAATAACGATCGGCTACGGGGTCAATCGGCTGAGGTTGCATTGGATGAGGATAGCCGATAGCTGATGCTGAGTCAGAGAAGATAAAACCGTTTCTGATGAAAGTGCTTGGAGGATAAAGTGAAGGATTCGGTTATTAGTTTGCGCGTTAAAAGATATTGTCATCTATGGATAGAGTCCTGTAACAGCAATTATATCTGTAAATTAGGAATTTGTTTAAACTGTTTATTGTAATGTGGCGTGGGTCCTTCCTGGGATATCGCCGTATTTTAAATGGTAGTTTAGATAGAGTCCAGGGTCTGTATAGATAATGTTATCTTGGGTATAAATAGGACTCGAGACCCCCTGTAAATGATTAACAACAATCAAACAAACAACTTTCGGCGCATCGCTAAACCTTTTCTTCAGACGAGCAATTGATTTGGCTCCGGGCTGCATCGTTTCGATCCCCAAATCCAGGTAAATGCTTGTCATTAGCGGTATGTTCTGCTAATTCTAATGCTTCCATCGTAATGACACATTAGATTCAGGGGTTTATACTGCGTTATTTACCATATATCGCATATAAACTGGAGCGATGTTTAGATCTATCTTACCATCGGTTAGTTTCATCAGGAGCCCGCAGCCGATAGGGCTAGATCTAAAGGTTGAACTAGTTTATATGCGGTATCCACCGTCTTGAGAGGTATAAATCAGCTACAACAGATTAGGTTATTCTTTTTATACATAATGTTGCATCAACGTTGAACTATTAAGTCGTTTTTAGAACTTCCAATGATCTGTTCGGTTAGATTTATATGTTTAGAGACAGTGTCAGGGTTTCAGCCAGCCTTACATGCCCTGATATATTTTTAGTATATTTATTACTAGATTTATGTTAGCACTGCCTCTTATATTAAGATCCCATTCTTCTCGGACATCATAAGCCAAAATCGGCCCGCTAGCAGCAGCCGACGGCCGATTTCCTAGGCTAAATATATCTGGTTCAAGAGTGATATCTTTTCATAAGAATCATCGGAGTACTAGCCGATCCATAGTTAGCTTTCCAGTATCGGCTAGGTTATCAATACATATATTTATTATCCTTTGCTGTATTTGGGTCAAACGGCTGATGCTGTCTCGGAATAGCCGATCCATTTCAGTCACTTGGCTTAAATATATATGGTCATGGATTCCCTCAGCCGATCCAGTGGGGATCTAACCTAACACTTAATGCACATATCTTGTTTTTTCTTATTGGTTAACAGATCAAACCAACTGACATGCCCTGTACTGCATAGACAGCCGAGAAGGACCTGCACTAGAGCTAAGCAGATCTCCCAGGCCAGCGCGTGAGAGAAATTTCTCGTCAACACGCTTCTTGGCACGCCCGGTGGGACTTTCTCTATCGGCTCGGCTAGGACACATCGACTTAGATGACAAGATGGTCGACTCCAAGAGCCCCAATGTTTCTCAGGACAACATCGTGCCTATGAAGATGGAGCAATTATCGGCTGAGCAGCAAGCCGATTACAAGAAGATGGTGTAAGAGCTCCAGGCCAACTACTTACAATCATTCACCCAGACAAGATCCGGGGCTGTACATCAAATGTACAAGTTCAGCATAGACGAGCTCAAGACATCCTCCTCTAGTGGATCAAAGGGCAAACAAAAGGTGGAGGAGCCGATTTAGGAACAAGATGATTCAGTCCTGCATACTTTGCAAGACCGGATCGATTCGGCCGTCCATCATGCGCTGGTCAACCAGAGTAGCATCCTTGTCAACACTCTCAACAACATGATTGCTACTGTGGTCGACGCCAAGATAACCGACCAGCTGCAACGGGGGCCGACGTACTTCACAGACGACCAGTTTCCTGGTTACAGGACGTTGGTCACCCAGAATCGGCCGATCCCACCGCCAACACAACCAGGGCCGTCAGGAGGGGTCCTTGGCCAGCCGAATCCAACTGAATCGGCTATAAGGCCAGTGATTACCATGCTGAACCGACAGCAACCGCTGCCCTAGGACCAGATTGCTAACATGTTCAACGACAATCGACAGTTAGAGCCGATTGCCCAGATTGACCTAGACAGACGGTACAACGTCGGTGGCCGATAGCTGTTCCCGGGTCCACCAACGCCACCACCGACGAATCGGCCGCCTCCCGCTAATCATCCACTCCACTACCAGTATCAGGGAGGCCGCCAAGATCATCACTATAGGCCTCAGACGCCGCCACCACTGTATCGGCAAGCACCCGCACCGTCAATCCATATGAGCCGATACAACAGGACAACCGAACTTGGGCCGATCTGATTGCAGACGTCATGTGCAATCAATTCGGCCTCAAGCCAAAGGACTCAGGGAACATGTATCGGTATCCCTATCTGGAGCATTTTGAGTGGATTCCGCTTCCCAACCGATACAAGATCCCAAATTTTTCGAAGTTCTCAGGGCAAGACAACGTATCAACCTACGAGCATGTTAGCCGATTCTTGGCGCAGTGCGACGAAGCATCGGCTACAGACGCCTTAAGAGTCCGGTTGTTCCCTCTGTCTCTTTCAAGATCGGCTTTTACCTGGTTCTCCTCATCACCTTACAATTCAATTCAGAGCTGGGTCGATCTCGAAAAACAATTTCACAGCTACTTTTACTCCGGCAACCATGAAATGAAGTTGTCGGACCTCACCAGTATCAGGCAAAAGCACAACGAAGGTTCAAGAATACATCCAACGCTTCAGAGAGATGAGAAACCGATGCTACAGCCTGGTGCTATCGGACGCCCAGTTGGCCGATTTGTCCTTTCACGGCTTGATCGCGCCAATCCGAGAGCGGTTCTTTGTGCAGGACTTCGACAACCTAGCCCACTTGGCACAGAAGGTGAAGGCCCACGAGCAGCGATTCCAAGACACCAGGAAGGCCGTCAAGAGCATAACTCAAGTCGTCATTGAGTCAGACTCCGATTCCAATGACGATGACGCAAAGGTGGCGGCAGCCGAATGGGCCAAGAACAAAAAAACCATCGTCTGCAATGGCTGCTGAAGACAGTCAAAGAAGAAAGATACGACTTCGACATCACTAAAGCCGATAGGATTTTTGACTTGCTGCTCAAGGAGAAACAGATCCAGCTCCCTGAAAACCACGTAATCCCATCGGCCGAAGAACTAAAGAAGAAGAAATATTGCAAGTGGCACAACTCCACATCCCATGCCACTAACGATTGCAAAGTCTTCAGGCAACAAATCCAGTTGACAATTGAGGCCGGGAAACTAAAGTTTGCCGATTCAAATCAGCCGATGAAGGTAGACGGCAACCCTTTCCCGGTCAACGCAGTTCAAGGTGGCCCCAGGCAAGCCGATCGACAGAACAGAATGGCGCACGGATTAGTCGACGCATCAATCGGGGCCAGGGCAGAAGGCGACCCGACTGGACATCACACCATGCCAATCAACATGGTGCGCCCCGTTATCAGATCGGCTGACCGACGGCCAGTCCATGATGACAGCCGACGCCGTCCTCAGCACCGGTCTTGGCGGGAAGCTCGCGATGAAGCACCTCGTCGGCGCGAGCCGGAAACCCAAAGCCGCGGGTACGAAGCAAGCCACAACAGTGCCGATCCGCATTGGCATTGTGATTTTTTCAGGTACTGCTGGAAATCCGGCATGAGCCTGCCGACACTGGACGACTGCCCGGCGTGCAACGATCGTCGCGATGACGAGCACAGGAGCTCAGCAGCTGTAAGCCCAACCCGGCTCATCCCTAGAGCCGTTCGGCTAAATCAGAGGCAGCGATCCGTCCACGACCGGCTCGGCCCAATCCATCAAGACTTCTTCGTCGATGTAGACAACGACAACGACCGCGACGACGAAGAGGCCAACGACGAGGAATCGACAAATCCCCAATGGTGCCCGTCCGATCTCTTCACAAAGATGCAAAAAGAAGAATTCAACGACTCAAGCGCGAAGAGAGAAGATGAAGTTTGGCAAATGATCCAAGAACAGCGCCGTCAACTGGGTAAGGTCAAAAGGCGATGGATCCCCAAAGAGAAAGCCACCACAGCCGACGAGGAGCAAGCCAAGGAGAGTTCAGTCGACCAAGCCAGGAGGGCAGCCAAAGGGAAAGGCAAAGTTTCTCCATCGGTCAACATGGTATTCATATTGCCAGCCGAATTCAGTGCTCCTGAAGCTGATGTAGACGCCATCGAAGATGACTTGGTAAAACTAGCAATCTCACCAGACCAAGCTATTTTTGACAAACCCGAGGGGATCAAAAATTGGCACCTGAAGTCGTTGTACGTTAAAGGATTCGTCAACGGCAAGCCGATGTCCAAGATGCTAGTCGATGGGGGAGCCACAATTAATCTAATGCCCTACGCAACATTCAGAAAACTGGGCAAGGGAGCTGAAGACCTGATCAAGACCAACATGGTGCTCAAGGACATCGGCGGCAACCCATCAGAAACCAAGGGTGTCCTGAACATCGAACTGACCATTGACAATAAGACCATGCCCACAACATTCTTTGTCATCGACGGGAAGGGGTCTTACAGCCTGCTGCTCGAAAGGGACTGGATACACGCCAATTGTTGCGTTCCTTCTACAATGCATCAGAGCCTGATCCAATGGGACGGCAACAAGATTGAGATCGTACCAGCCGACAGGTCAGTTAGCGTCGTCAGTGCCGATTTGCCGCTTTGGAAAATTAAAGGCATTGATTGTTTGTCCGGGAAGATCTGGCAAGCCGATTTTCTAAATGTGTCTAATTCCACAATACGCCGATTGGAGATGACGAGCCGCATCTTGCTTTGAATAAGACATGATAGAGGGCTCAAGCGTCTTCGGCATGGACACCGCAGACAAAGACGATGGCAAGCTCGGGCAAGGTTTTACGTCGGCTGACGAGTTAGAAGAAATTGACATCGGCTCTAGTGACAAGCCGAGGCCGACGTATATTAGCAAGAATCTATCTCCTCATTGTAGATCCCAGATCATCAATTTATTAAAAGAATATAAAGATTGTTTTGCTTGGGAGTACTTCGAGATGTCCGGTCTTAGCCGATCAATAGTGGTCCATCAACTACCGATTAAGGCAGGCTATCGGCCATTCAAACAACCCCCAGGAGGTTAAAAGCCGATATGTATGACGCGATTAAAGCCGAAATAACTTGGCTATACGATGCTGGATTCATTTGGCCTTGCCGATATGTCGAGTGGGTCTCAAACATTGTCCCAGTGTTGAAGAAAAATGGTAAACTTAGGGTATGCATCGATTTCAGAGATCTAAACAAGGCCACCCCTAAGGACGAATACCCAATGCCAATAGCCGATTTGCTCGTCGACGTTGCTTCAGGTCACAAGATTATTAGTTTTATGGATAGCAATGCAGGTTATAATCAGATATTTATGGCTGACGAAGACATCCACAAGACTGCTTTCCGGTGTCCTGGCGCAATCGGCTTGTACGAATGGGTGGTAATGACATTCGGCTTGAAGAATGCTGGGGCAATATATCAATGGGCCATGAACTATATTTTTGATGACATGATTGGCTCACTAGTGAAGATCTACATTGATGACGTGGTTGTCAAGTCCAGAGAGATGGAGAGCCACACAGCCGATCTGAGACAAGTGTTAGAGCGGACGAGGAAATATGGCCTGAAGATGAATCCACTTAAGTGCGCGTTCGGCGTATCGGCTGGGTAGTTTCTGGGATTTCTTGTTCATGAAAGAGGAATTGAGGTTACATCAAGGAGCATAAATGCTATCAAAACAATTCAGCCTCTGAAGGACAAGAAACAACTCTAATCTTTGATCGGCAAAATCAACTTCATCAGGCGATTCATAGCCAATCTCTCAGAAAAGATGGAGCCGTTCACACCACTGCTTCGGCTGAAAGCCGATCAAGCATTCGCATGGGGGGCAGAGCAACAAAAGGCTTTGGACAACATCAAGGATTATCTAAGTTCTCCTCCAGTTCTAATGCCTCCACAAAAAGGGATACCGTTTAAGCTGTACCTGTCGGCCGATGACAAGTCAATCAACTCAGTTTTAATCAAAGAAGTTGAGGGCAAAGAAAAAGCCATCTTCTATCTCAGCCGACGGTTACTAGACGCAGAAACAAGGTATTCACCTGTGGAGAAGCTATGCCTATGCCTCTATTTTTTATGTACAAAGTTAAGACATTAGCTGCTATCCAACGAGTGCACAATAATCTGTAAAGCCGATGTAGTTAAGTACATGCTATCGGCCCCAGTGTTGAAGGGAAGATTTGGGAAGTGAATTTTTGCGATAACAGAGTTTGATTTGAGGTATCGGGCACCCAGGGCAATCAAAGGACAAGCTATAGCCAATTTTATTGTGGAGCACAGAAATGACTCAATCGGCTCCGTGGAAATTATGCCTTGGACATTGACATTTGACGGCTCGGTTTGTACCAACGGCTGTGGTATCGGCTTAGTCATTATTTCACCCAGGGGGGCAAGTTTCGAATTTGCTTTCGCTATCAACCCCCATGCTACAAACAACCAAGCCGAATACGAAGCCGTCCTTAAAGGATTACATCTACTCAAGGAAGTTAAAGCTGACGCCATCGAAATAATGGAAGATTCACTGTTGGTCATCAGCCAATTATCAAGAGAATATGAATGCAAAAATGATGCGCTGATGGTCTATTACCAGCAATGCCAGGAATTAATGGACGGTTTTCGGCTAGTTACTTTGAAACATATCCCCAGAGAGCAGACCACAGAAGCCAATGATTTAGCTCAAGGGGCATCGGGCTATCGGCCGATGTTGAAAGAGATTGACATAGAGGTTGCCGCCATTATAGCCGATGATTGGAGGTTTGAAATCTACAGCTATCTCAAAAACCCCTCTCAATCGGCTATAAGGAAACTGCGATACAAGGCGCTAAGATATGTTTTGCTCGATGAAGATCTGTACTATCGGACGATTGATGGCGTGCTGCTTAGGTGTTTGGGAGCCGATCAAGCCAAAGTGGCTATCGGAGAAGTGCATGAAGGGATCTGTGGCACGCATCAATCGGCTCATAAGATGAAGTTGCTACTTTGCCGAGCAGGATATTTCTGGCCGACAATGCTGGAGGATTGTTTCAAATATTATAAGGGTTGCCAGGATTGTCAGAAATTTGGCGCCATACAACGAGCACCAGCGTCGGCTATGAACCCAATCATCAAGCCTTGGCCGTTTAGAGGTTGGGGTATTGATATGATCAGCCAGATCAATCCACCCTCAAGCAAAGGACACAAATTTATTCTGGTGGCAACAGACTACTTCACAAAATGGGTGGAGGTAGTTCCTCTGAAGAAAGTAGACTCTAAGGATGCCATCGAGTTTGTTAAAGAGCATATTATCTACCGATTTGGCGTCCCACAAACGATTACAACAGATCAGGGATCTATATTTGTATCAGTAGAGTTTGTTCAGTTCGCCGACAGCATGGGGATCAAGCTACTTAATTCTTCGCCGTACTACGCACAGGCCAACAGGCAAGCCGAAGCGTCAAATAAAAGTTTGATCAAGTTAATTAAAAGAAAGATCTCTGAGTACCCCAAGCAATGGCACAGCCGATTAGTCGAATCACTATGGGCATATCGGATGGCATGCCATGGATCAATTCAAGTCTCTCCATACAAGCTCATCTACAGATACGAAGCAGTGCTACCATAGGAAACCGTCATCGGCTCAAGACGCATCCAACTACAGGACCAACTCATAGCTGACGATTATTATCACTTGATGGTGGACGGATCAGAGGACTTAGTTTTATCCAGGATGAGGGCTTTAGAAAAAGTTACAAGAGATAAAGAACGAGTAGCCAGACATTACAACAAAAAAGTTGTACCTAAATCTTTCGAGGAAGGCAAACTCGTTTGGAAATTGATACTGTCGATTGGATCAAGGGATAACAAATTCGGAAAGTGGTCACCAAATTGGGAAGGGCCTTTCAAGATCCACAAATGCGTCTCTAAAGGAACTTACATGCTAGAAGGGTTAGACGGAGAAGTATTTGGAAGGGCTCTTAACGAAAAATACTTGAAAAAATACTACCCAAGTGTATGGATCAACTCATGATTCAGCTCTGTTTGCTTAGCCGATTTATGTCACCCGATGTCTTGTTTCAATAAGGCATCGCCTTTAGGCATTTTTATGCAACATTTTTCCCCTAAGTTTTCTACGGTCGGCTAACGATTGGCCGATAGCAACGACAATGAGGTGCCAATGGCTTGGATTCATAATTTTGTCGACACCGAAGCTATCAACAAAATTTGGGGCATATACATACACAACGCCGATTCCGATTACAGAAGGAAGCCAAAAAAATTTTCAGGCCTCGTAATCGGCAGTCAATTTAGAAGTGTGGGAGCGAGATGTCAAAAGGTTTTTGGAATCGACGCAACGGTTGGGCTAAGTATGAGCTATAAGCCGATTTTGGGGAAGCGAGAGAGGTGGCCCTAAGTTTGTTTCAAGCGGTTAAGATAAGAGGTCGTAATACTAGGTGTTGGGGTCATTAGCCGCGGCGTGGTTTCGGAATCAGCAAACCTAGTGCGACACGCAAGGCCGAAGCCGATTTCAGCACAGCTAATTTAGAATTGACAGTTGTATTAAGATAGTACACGCGGCCGGAGCCGATCTCGTTTACAAGCACAGCTGCAAAAGTTAGGATATATCAAAAAAGCCAAGGGCAGAAGCCGATTACAAGATTTGAGCAGTCGACCAAGTTCATTACAAAATTCGGTGTGTGTTACAAGAGGCATCAGCCGATTTCATGATACTAAGATATTACAAGTGAAGTTCATCTCTTCAGGAAATCGGCTATAGCCGACAACGCCGTCCGCCTGATTCGATCCACTTCCTCGATGGCCTTGACGTCGTCGGCTTCGGACCCAGCCACCGGCCGAAGCCTTTCACCAAGTCCTGGAGACGTGCCACAGCCGCCTTGATACTTTGACGTTGGGCGTCGATTTCGGCCGGCAGGCTGGCCATGTACTCCTTGTGGACGTTGATCTCGTTCGTGACTTGAACGAGATCGGCCATCAGCTGATCCTGGCGTGAAAGGAGCTGCTCGAGCTTGGTCACCGGCTCGGTTTTTAGGCGGTCGAAGGCGGCTTTCTGACCCTCGATAGCTTCTTTGGTCGACTGGAGGGCTGCTGTGGAGATTATGGCAATCAAATATCCTCATGGCAAGCTTATTCGACTGGTAATAGGGATAAGTTACGCCTGCTAATTATGTAAACCGGCTATGACTTGGGTGTTACGTTGCCGATTGGATAAGGCAACGGCTCATAGTCATAACTTGGTAAGATTGAGAAAACCAACTTAGAGTATGATAGGGTTTTCGATTTATAAGTCTGTCTCCCAAGACTATATAAGGGGGGTAAGGGACGTCCCTTGAGGGATATCAAATTCCATATGCAAGACAAGAGCAACAGATCTTGAGATCAATAAACACTTGGCGGATCGAATCCCCGAAACAGGAGTAGAGTATTACCTCACGAGAGGGCCTAAACCTGTCTAAACCTTGTTTTCCACCTTACCCATCGAGCTTGGTGATCTTGACTGCACCCCCAAATTTCTATTGCCGAAACCAAGTTTCGACAGCTGCCGACCGTGTCTGGTTTTCACAACGGTCGGCTATTCACTGCTGGGCCCGCTCGTACTTGAGTTGGTGTGCCTCAAGGAAGGTCACCGGCACAATGGCGTCGGCTATCGCCCTCCGGCAACTAGCCTTGGATCTCCCGGAAGCGCGCGTGGATCGAGCTGCTGTTGGCTACCAGCACGTCTAGCGAGGCCTCCAGCCGATTGCCGATGTCGGCTAGACTAGCCCTCAGGTCATCGTCCGGCATCACCAACGCCTCCTCGCCGATCTCACCAGACTCCTCGAACTCCGACAAGTCAAAATTGAGGAGGTCGACTATGTTCTGCAAAGAAAGATGATGATTAGAAAAAGTTGAGTTGGCAGAGCCGATCATAAAATTCAGTCGGTTTACTTTGGGCACCAGGGTCGGAGCAACTTGTTCGGCCGGTTCGCCGCCTACGGCCGACGGGGCCTCACCATCGGCGCCATTGCCGCCGCCCACGGCAGCCACAGTGTGCTCACTCGACGCCTACGGGGCAGCCGATGGTGATCGAGGAGGCTGCAAAAGGTGTTAGCAGTCAAATCGGCTGAAATTTGTAAGCTAGGATGCGGGAGATGGTTACCGTTGGAACACGACGAGCGATACGGCCAGCCGGTTTCTTGATCTGGAAAGGGCATGATGGGCTGAGTGCATAGTAATGTCATACTAAGGTCGAATTTAGTAAGGTGAAAGCTTACCGATGGTCTCTTCGTCAGAGGGCTTGGCGCCGGTGGATCGTCGGCCGGGGGACTGATGGAGTTGTGGCTCGAACTGCTAGACTCAGCCGCTGCCCCAACAGCCATTGACATCTCTTCGTCGGCCACCTGGTCGTCAAGGTATTGAGCGACACTCGGATCTACCGGGGGGAGGCTGTCGGCCGGCTCGATCGGCTCCTTCTTCTTCGTCTTCTTGGGGGCAGGCGCGGCCGATGGTTGTGCAGGAGGCACAACTCTTTTCTTGTGAGCTATCGATTCGCGCATCTGCCCGTGCAGTAGGGACGCCAGTTTCGGCGCGTCCCAGCCGATCGCCGATGGAGCAAGGCCGCCCCCATCCAGAACACCTATGCGGTATTCGATGGGGATCCCGGAGTCACTCACTGTCGGCCGTTCTGTCTCGGTCTCCTGTAAACCAAAGAGGACAAGTGTTAGTCGGCTACATCGGCCGATGATAAGAAAAGAGGAATCATTTGGAGTTTAAAACTTACCGAGGGGATTTCTTCGGGCAGCAGCAAGTCGACATAATAAGATGATCGTTGATGAAAGATATGTCGCTTGATCTCGGCCCACCATTGGTCGTAGGCTGTGCTCTTCTTGAGCGCCAGAACCATCTCGTCGATGCTGCCGAGGGGAGGGCCGGCTATGTTTAGCAGCCGATGCATTATCAGTTCCTGGTTCACAACTCCCCTCGTCTCGATTTTGTCGGCATAGTAGAAGCCGACGAGCAGTTGTCCAAGACCAAACTGCCTCGCAGCCGACACCGGATAGTAAAATTCATAACTCATGGCCACTTATCGGCCCTGATGGATCCCGGTCGACAGAATGCAGGGGGTTAGGGCAGCGGTGAACAACTCCCTGGACCTAGGGTTGTCGGCTGAGTTGATGTCTTCCCAGTTGAAATCGGCCGGCAGCTCGAACAGTGCCTGATCCCGGTAAAAGTACCAGGTGCGGTTCTTGCGCGAAAGCCAATCGTACATGGCGATGAACCACTTGGCCAGCAGATTGGCCGATTGCTTTGAGCCCGCATGAGCAGCCGCTGCCTCTTCGTAGCTCATGCACTTGGTGGTGGTGATCTCGTTGTCGTCTTCATCTTCGATCAGCTCCAGCCTTGGGAAAACAGCCTCAGTCAGGGGCAGCCGACCGGCTATTTTCTGGGTCGCCAGCACTAGCCAAATTTGTAGAAACTACCAGGGGCCGCCGGTGTTGACAGGGGCGTTGGCGGCTATCTTCGCGGCAGCTTGATGCAGCGTCTGGTATAGGTAGCCAAGGAGATATTTCCCCAGTGCGAGCTTGTTCCCATCGGCTAGGGATTCGGCTACGACCTGCCAGTTGGCGGTCGGCCTGTAGCTCGATCCGCAGAATAGAAATTTTTCTAGCCACATCATAAGGAACGCGGCGTGTTCCCTGTGGCCGACCGATCCATCCTTTATGTTTTGAGCGATGTAGCCGCTTCACCCGTTGATGGCTTTGGTCTTGAATTGATGTTGCCCCTTTCGGATCAGGTTTCCAGGGTTAGCCGACGCCAGGATATCCAGTCCGGTCGTCATGTATACGTCGGCTAGAGTGACTGTCATTGGCCCCCGGAACATGAAGGCATTGAAGCTGTTGTTCCAAAAATACGCCGCAGCTGACATCAGCGGCTCATCCTTCTCCATGCTGGCAACGGACAGGGCCCAGCACTGAGCTATCCCGGTTTCCTCCCACTGAGCGTACTTGGCCAATTGCACCCTCTTATACCACTCAATCCAAGCGGCATCTGTGGTTGGCCACGACTTGAAAGTCCCATTCCAATGGGCTAGGGATGGCTTCCTGGTGTCGTAGGGGATTCTGTTGGTTTCGGCTATGATTACATTGGTTGGGTTAGTGTTGCCGATGGGGCCGAGAAAGTACCTCTTTTCTTGAGTCAAACTTGGGATGACTACTTGATGTGACAGGTGCTATAGTTTGGAAAAGAAAAAAAATGTTAATCAAGAGCAGTTGAAGGCATGATGAACTCAACAACACTAGGAGGCATGGCTGGAAAGGAAATTTGAAGAGGAAGAGTTTTGAACCGATGGGCGTACCTCGGGAACTCGGCTGCGGCGGCCGGTGCGGCGGCGACGACTGGTGCGGCGGCGGCGGTCGGCGCGACGACGGCGGTCGGTGCAGTGTTGGAGGTCATTGGGGTCGTGGGAGATGGATCTGGGTCCTGGTTCGCGAGGATCACTGGGATGTGATGAAGAGCGCCGGTGAATCACCGGAG
Source organism: Oryza australiensis (assembly GCA_019925245.2). Taxonomy (NCBI): domain Eukaryota; kingdom Viridiplantae; phylum Streptophyta; class Magnoliopsida; order Poales; family Poaceae; genus Oryza; species Oryza australiensis. The sequence goes on along the minus strand of JAIFGZ020000439.1, from coordinate 628,214 downwards.
AGGAGAGAGGAAAAGAAAGCTTGTTTGCGAAGTGTTTGAGTACGTTTTGAAGGCGTGATCGTTTCGGTCGAGGTAAAGGACTATTTAAAGGGCATTTGGGGCAGCCGAAACGGTTTAGGTCAGAAAAGAGCGGGAATTTGAACAGGCAACAAATCCGCAATACTTTGTATCACAGACTTGGGGGGCATGTGTTAACGCCTAAATTTGGTAACCGAACCCCTAAGTTCTAGTAAGGTTAAAACAGAATTGGATCAGCTGACGGAAAAGCAGAGGCTGCGTCGGCTATGCTCAAATCGACTAAATAACGATCGGCTATGGGGTCAATCGGCTAAGGTTGGATTGGATGAGGATAGCCGATAGCCGATGCTGAGTCAGAGAAGATAAAACCGTTTCCGATGAAAGTGCTTGGAGGATAAAGTGAAGGATTCGGTTATTAGTTTGCGCGTTAAAAGATATTGATATCTATGGATAGAGTCCTGTAACGACAATTGTATCTGTAAATTAGGAATTTGTTTAAACTGTTTATTGTAATGCGGCGTGAGTCCTCCCTGGGATATCGTCGTATTTTAAATGGTGTTTAGATAGAGTCCAGGGTCTGTACAGATAATGTTATCTTGGGTATAAATAGGACCCGAGACCCCTTGTAAATGATTAACAACAATCAATCAAACAACTTTCGGCGCATCGCCAAACCTTGTCTTCTGACGAGCAATTGATTTGGCTCCAGGCTGCATCGTTTCGATCCCCAAATCCAGGTAAATGCTTGTCATTAGCGGTCTGTTCTGCTGATTCTAGTGCTTCCATCGTAATGACACATTAGATTCAGGGGTTTATACTATGCTATTTACCATATATCGCATATAAACTGGAGCAATGTTTAGATCTATCTTGTCATCGGTCAATTCCATTAGGAGCCCACAACTGATAGGGCTAGATCTAAAGGTTGAACTAGTTTATATGCGGTATCCACCGTCTCGAGAGGTATAAATCAGCTTCAACAGATTAGGTTGTTCTTTTTATACTTAATGATGCATCAACGTTGGACTATTAAGTCATTTTTAGAACTTCCAATGATCTGTTCGGTTAGATTTATATGTTTAGAGACAGTGCCGAGATTTCAGCCGGCCTTACCTGCCCTGATATATTTTTAGTATATTTATTACTAGATTTATGTTAGGACTGCCTCTTATATTAAGATTCCATTTTTGTCGGACATCATAAACCGAAATCGGCCCGCTAGCAGCAGCCGCCGGCCGATTTTCTAGGCTAAATATATCTGGTTCAAGAGTGATATCTTTTCATAAGAATCATTGGAGTACTAGCCGATCCATAATTAGCTTTCCAGTATCGGCTAGGTTATCAATACATATATTTATTATCCTTTACTGTATTTGGGTCAAGCGGCTGATGCTGTCTCGGTATAGCCGATCCATTTCAGTCACTTGACTTAAATATATTTTAGGATAGCATATATATGCTCATGGATTCCCTCAGCCGATCCAGGCGGATCTAACCTAACACTTAATGCACATATCTTATTTTTTTATTGGTTAACAGATCAAACCAACGGCACGCCTTGTACCGCACGACATGAGAAGGACTCGCACTGGAGCTAAGCGATCTCCCAGCGCCGCATGAGAGAAATTTCTTGTCAACAGAGGGCTTTTGTGATTTTTCAAAGAATAATCTTTATATGGGTCTTAGCCTACATATTAATTTCAATAGTAGATTGGAGAAGTTCATATTGGAGATGTTCAGATGAAAATTATTTTATCTTGTTGAAAACTTGTTGCTTTTGTCTCCATTTCACTTGCTATATGTGGTCGAAGACAACATTGTTGTTGAGAATATATAAGGAAACAACTTATTTGCATAATATTTTTAAAACTTGCTTATTATAGGATTTAGGGACATATTTATAGTCCAAATATTTCCTTACAAGTAATTTTACAATTATATCCTTGATAGGACATCTCACATCTACAAGATAACCTGGTCTAATGGGTTGTAATTAGGCCGTTCATCCTATTGGATTGGGTAAGTTAAAGAGGAGCTACTGCAATCAGAGTCGCTTCCTAGTTGCCTTTGGCCTCAACGGCCTTCGCCACCTCAAACGGTCTTCGCCACCTTCAAGTGTGTGCTCCATCGTCCTCGGCGATCTTTCTCACCTTTTGTAACCCTCATCGTTTTTTATGGTCTTTATCATCTTTAGCGACTTACGTCATTATCGATGATCTTTGCTACCTTCGGCCTCGATCTTTTTATCGGTAGCTTCTGGCCAATGGGTTCATGACCTGCCTCCAATAATACGAAACTCTTGAAAAAAGTGGTTTGTGAATTTTGTGTGTTTTTGGACACAACAACCCGAACGTATACATACCATTTCATTTGGTATGCACCTTTTTTTTTGCGATTTCCTCGTTAATCAAGAATACTGAATAAATTAACCATGTATATGTGTTGGACCAAATTATACAGATGTAAGTAAGAAAAGAACATATCATTAAAAAAATTGTAATCTTTAATTCCGAAGCTTTTTTTTAACGAATTCCAGTGCTACTACGCGCTGTGAGCCCTGTTGGTGTGTGCGCGCGGCCTAGCCAGACAAAAGAACCAAGCATTCTCGCCCCAGCGCCAGATTCATCAAGCTAAGCTTGGCTCAACACCTCAAGTAGGAGCAGCAGGCCGCCACATCAACCGCACGACACGACGCGCGTAGTGGAGCCTCCCCTCCCCTCCCCTCCCCGCCCACACGGCGCGTTGGCGTTGCGTCCAGCTCGATCGGGCGCGTTGGCCGTGCGCGCGGCGCGGGCACCCCCACCCGCAAACCTACGGATCGCGTGTGGTGCGCGCGTGGTGGGCTGGTGGCCTACGAATGATGTCGCTGCCATGGCCAAGGACAGAGTGCTATGCTTGCTGTGTACGGTACACTCGTCGCGGAACAGGGCTAGCTCCTCAATTGTCCGTAGCGGCAGATGGGCCTTTCTGTTCCGTGAGAGAAACAATAGGCCTTGCATCCCCAATTCTAGACGAGAATAGTCAGAATCGATTCATCTATCCATTAAATTTATCTGTAAATTTATTTCAATGGACTTATCGAATTGTTTCAAAAATTTAAATGAATCAAATAGACCAAACAATTAAAACCTAAGTTCAAATTTAAAAAGTTCAACCCAAAATGACTTCACATGTATAAATGTCTTTAAAATTTGTATAACTTATCTATATAATAAATTATTCATATAAAATTCAACTAAATTTAACAAGTTTTTATAGTATAATTATAAATTTAAAATTTTGAATCTAAGTTTTACACACATTTAACTAGAATTGTTAGGTCATAGTAATGCATCAAGGGTCCTGTCTCGTATAAATGGCTCAAAATTTTTATAAAGTTGCTTCTTTGTATAATAAATTATTTATATAAATTTAATTAAATCTGATAAATTTTTATAATGTGAACATGAGTTTAAAAATTTTAGGTCCGAGTTTTAGATATATGTAATAAATTTTTTTGGTCTACTTGGTAGTTGATCCATTTGAATATCCATAAATAATCTATTAATATAATAGACTCGTGATGAATTTATCTCATTAAATCATAAATCAACAAACTTATTGAAAATGATTTAGGTTTAATTTATATTCTAATCATTCTTATCATGATCATCCCATAAAGTTTTGCCTTCGATTGAGCTCGGTTTACTAAATTCCATAAAAAACAGCATGTTTTCCTTGCTTTGTATTGTATTTGTGTGACGCAAACATTTTGTTGAGTTTCATTCATACAGCAGCCCCAAACAATTCTTAAAACATTGTGGTAAAGTTTGAGTAATCATACTTAACAAATTAAGTGGCTATCACTCCGCCACCATGCATTATTGCGTCTTTGCGTGTGTGATCGTTGTCGTATTGCCACTCGGTCCCATCCGCGTGCGAGCAAAACCATTACGTCTTTTCAACATCCGAGAACTATTAACGCGTCATGTGCAATTTGTGCATGTCTCCCCACAGTAGGTCACCATGTACAGGATATTCTCTCTTTCCCGTCTGGTTACACGAAGACACCATACACTTACCCGGTTACGGTTCAACTAACATATACTTCCTCCGCTTCTAAATATAACCATTTTTTTTTAAAAAAAATATATTAATATCTTAACTTTTGATACCCATTTAATCATTGGAGATGACCTTACTCTTTGTGAGAGTACAAGAGAGAAAAAAGTCCATTTTTAAACGACCCTCAACACTAGAAATGGCAACGGGTATATACCCGATGAGGAGTGCTCACCCATACCCGTACCCGCTAGGGTAAATTTTACTCGTCGGGTTACTCGTACCCATATGCCGGTAAGAAAGTACTTTCATACCCGTACCCGTGCGGGTAATTCTATCCAACGGGTTACCCGTACCCATCAGTGCACCCGACAGAGTATGTATATGTAGATCATCCCACACATAAAATCCTTTCATTTCAACCTCAAAATTTACAGCAAGGTAGCAAGACACACATAATCCTTTCATTTCAACCTTCAAATTCACAACAAGCTAGCAATGTTCACAACATATTTATAGGCTAAATTGGTTGAGGGGGGCAACTAGACTTTTTATACGGGTATTTCTTACCCGCGGGTAGACGGGTATGGATAGTACACACCCATACCCGCACCCGACATACCCGATGGGTATCTGTTTTCATCCAAAAACGTACCCGCGGATAGAAAATTTCTTCCATACTCTTTTTTTATTGGGTAAAACCCGTCGGGTACTCGGGTTTCGAGTACCCATTACCATCTCTACTCAAAACTAATCACTTAGCCCCTAAACTATTGTTGACTCATTTTACCCAAAATTAGTAAAAATAATTCGTTTTATTGCTTAATATCATTTTGTATTTCTTGTATTTTAAACTAAAAATTTTTAAGCCATAGATGACATCGTAATCAAAATTTTAAAATAATGACAAATTTCTCTATGATTATTTGCTTGAAATTTAAAAATCTGGATGTTTTAATCAGTCTTAGTGTTTTCAATCTATGTAAACATTGATAAAAGAATTCTAAAAATACTGTGAGGTAAGTTATAATGCACCTATCAATCGTTATAAATTTCAGTGCAATTTATGCCTTATATAGAGAGAGAAAAAATACCATTAGGGAGTAAGTTGAATCATTTTTCACAATAAGCTAAAAATGTTTAGAGGTTTAGTGCTCCAGCAAAATAGTTTGAGAGAGAAAATAACATCTTTTTTCTTAGAATAAAGTGTTGAAGGGTTATAGCTGATAATGATATTTGTAAAATATGATGATCATTGGTACTAAGGTAGTAAGAATATGATAAAAAGACGGAAGAAAAGAATTTTTTTATATAGGTTCAGTCCCCTACTTACGAGTAATTATATATCAATAATTACAACATCAGTGTTGTCATTATATATTATTATCGTATATTATTATCTCATGAGTACAATATTTAAAATGACCTAATATAGTCTCTATCGATCTAGCGGCGTAAAGATTTCGCATGTGATCGACGGCTAGTAGCAGTCGACTTACTCGAATAAGAACTCGGCTATATTGGCTATATATTCCTCTCGTCGACTTTTTTAGCTTTATATCTATAACTATTTATAAAGCAAGTAGTGTTTCTATCCAAAATTTTCGTCCGCCTAACTATTTTACAGAAACTCCTTGAATGTTTATAAAATTAACCCACAATCCCAATGTTAAAAAGAAAGGGAGAGCTTGGATGAAAAAAAAAGACTTTCTACGCCCCTCCCGTCCGTCCCCATCCGCACCGCGCCTGTGCCCCTCCCTCCCGTCGCTGCTCGAAACTCCCGCGTTGTGCCTGCGCCTCTCCCTCTCATCCCCATCCGCGCCGTGCTCTAACTTCATCTATTACAATGCACGAGCATAGTTGCTAGTTATGTATATCTAGGCATGTTGTTTGTTGGCCTATCTTGTGTTGGATTCTTCCCTCTTCTTGTTGGAGGTTATGTATTTATACCATTGAACCTTGTAGTATTTAATTAGGATTATTTCCTTTTTCTTTTTTAAACACTTATAAGACTTAATTTCGTATATGACTTAATATATGATATATCTCCGTCGATCTAATACTTGTTACACAAATATTGAACATCTCATATACAGGACACTAACAAAAAAGCCTGATGAACAAGCCTACATATACTCTCTTCGTCCCTAGTAAGTGTCATTTTAGCTTAACAATTTATTGAAAGAGTGTAGATTTAGATTGGTCCACTGTACTACTACTTTTTTTATTATTTTTAGTCATCGAAAGCCATTGAACCAATAAACCAATAGTACCCTCACCTCATTTTTCTCTCTATATTAATGAATGACTGACATAGTAGCCTTTTTAACTTCTTTTTTAGTATATCATTGACTAGCTATAACTACACTTAGGGCCTATTTAGATCCTTCAAAATGGCAAAACTTTTGCCATTTTGAAGCACTTTTTTTGCGAAATGGATCTATAACAATAGGGTGGAAAAATAATAACTTTCTATTTGGTATTTGGCAGTCTGCACTAGCAAATTTGGCCAAAAAATGCATAGGGACGTGAGCTATCCTCTAAACAATAGGAAGAATGGCAAAACTTTTGCATGCCTCTAAATACCAACTTGCAAAAATGCAATGCCAAAACTTTTGCCACCAAAACTTTTGCCATTTCAAATGCCTCTAAACGGCCCCTTATTTAGGAATATAAGGAATAGTTGGGAAGCATTAAAAGTGTGGTGCATGACTCCATCTACCAAATTTCAAATTATGATATCATAAATATTAAATATTATGTACAGATGAATACATTTTGAATTTAGTGACTTAAAAAATTATTGTTAGTGCCGGGTATATGTTGTGCAATTCGAAGGGATGTGTCTCTTCCAAATAATCCGAAAACAAACGTGCAGGCAGTGATCTGGTGGCACTCTGAAAATACAAACAGCAACTTTTGCTGAGAATATTCGCATGCTATTAGTGGATATGTACGAGAAAATATGTAATAAAAATCTAAAAACTATCATAGGATAAAAAATAAATTTCTGAGATTTAATTTATAATAATGTGAACAAATCTCAAATGTCCACTTTTTTATTTTTATTCTATGTTAGTTTCCAAGTTTCACTACATACGTGGTTTCACTGCATATTTTCTTGACATGGAATTGGGTCGTTGACTCGTATATTGCTCAATAGTCGGAATGTATGCCACCCGTTTTATGTTATAAGCCCTTTTAATATTTTTCTAATTAAACTTTTTTAATTTGATCAAATTTTTAAAGAAATTTAGTAACACCTACAATATTAAATTTGTTTTTATTAAATATAACATTGAGTATAATTCAATAATATGTTTGTTTTATATTAAAAATATTATTATATTTTTTATAAATTTAATTAAAATTATTAGAGAAAAAAATCAAAATGACTAACACTGTACAACGGAGGGAGTAGTAATATAACGTCCATAGTTGATATAGGAAGCAGCAAGCCAACTCAGAAGTGAGTGACATTCGCGCAAAAGGAGAGGAGGCGCGTGGTGCATGGACGTGGTGACGACGCCCGCCGTGCCGGACAGCGACGCCGCGGGAGCGGTCAGCCAGGCCAACGGAAAAGGTGGCGCGCGGCGGCAAGCGGCAGTCAACACACCGGAGAATAATAATGGCGGAGGAGGAGGGCGACGTCTCGGGCAGCGTCCTTCAGGTGTTGAGGCGAGCCGCGACCACCGCATGTGGAGCGGAGCAGAGGCCCCGGGGAAAAGGCGCCGGAAAGGAGAGTGACGACGATGTGATCATGCGCACGGGGACCATGCGCGACGCGACGAAGACGCCCGTGCGCGTCGCTGCTGCTGCTTGGGATGTTTCACAGTTTCAGCTGAGGCCTCACGTTGCTGATGCAGTTGTAAGAGCAGTGGTCGTGGAGGTTTTCGCAGTGGAATCTTGCTTGCTGCTCCAACCACGGGAGAGGAAATATAATGGTCCATGGATCGATCATATTCGCATCAGTTGGGACCGAAATGGACGAGACGGAAGGTGAAACATTGACAGACTGGGGACGAGATTAAAATCCCCGTCGTCCTCTCCGAGAACATAGTTGTCAATTACGTACACTGTGTCTGTACATATGGTCCGGAATTAATACCCAGAAATCCAGAATGTTCTTCCGTTTTAACAGGAGGCAACGGAGCACAGAATGATGCAATATCCCATTCCGCTGCTCCGATGTTACCCTTCACTACGGAAACTGACGAGTATGATCAAAACTGATGATGGAGAAAGAGTCTTTCAATTCTTTCTATTTCTATTCTACTATATAAAAATAGAAAGAGCGATGGGAGCAATTCATAATCACTACTTAAAAAAAAGTTTGCATCCTTCCTTTCTTCGAATAAAAGGAAAAAAAACTAGTCGAATCCGTTGAGCAAGTCCAATGCGTAGAGTAAGATTGAAAGCTATACGCTATATTTACAATTATTCCTGTTTACCACAGATGAATGAAAAACAATGAATAAATTTAAACAAATACTCTCAAATGATTCGAATCATTCTAGGAGGATCACAGTCGGATTTCTCGTCCTTGGATCAGCACCAAGATTCGTGATCCGTCCGATGAGCTCCTTACGTCACATCAGGCTAAAATTTCCAAGCAGTACACCGTCTGTTAGCCTCGGCCCATCTGCTAACTCTCCTAAATTTACCGGCCCATATAATCCCTTTCCGGGCTTCGGGACCATAACCTCTCAATTTCTTAAGCCCATCTAACATCTATCTCGCACTCATTATCTGGTGACAGGTGGGCCCAATTTAGCAGCAGAACTAAAAATAGCCCATTTGTCTTCAGTAGTACATTAGTTTTTGGGAGTATCTACATGCCTGCCGACATATTTTTCACGGAATCACGGTAAGAAAGAGAGCTCCATTAATACGACAGTATGAAGTTCAAATGAGACAGAAAAAATTTAAAACAAATGATGTTGCTTGATTTAAAAAAATACATATTTAAATTTCATTCCTAATAATTAAAGATAAAAACTTACATACATATTTAACAAAACTTAGTGTGCTTCGATGTAGTTGTAATATAACTATGATATAATTATAATGTAATTATCTCATCTCCTTGCAGTACCATATTTTAAGAGCACATTCTCTAAAATCTAGGAAACCCTCGCAGAAGACATGCAAACTCTAAAATATGATTGTCACGGTAAAACGAGACCATGAACCCCGCGTCTTAGCCCATCATAGCACGTATCTTGACACACATTGAACGGTATAAAATCTGACTGTTTTCTCTTGAAAAAATTGTCACCACAAATACAGCAAATCCGCAGTTTTTAGGGCACTTCCCATTTTCTTTTCTTGCAGGAAGAGTACAGTGTTAAACAAACCAACAATGACAACCCCATCTGTGCTCATTAGTGCATTAGCTTTCTACTCCCGCCAAAGTATAAGACATATTTCTTTTCTCATCGAGGAGAAATTAATTTTCTATCCCGTATGTAACAAAGACTAAAAAATTGTACATGCGTAACCAACGAGTATTAAGATAGCTGGTTAGATTTTGGTCAACAATTTAATATAGTAGTGCAAAACGAAAAATAATCTCTTCATTCAAGTTTTGGATGCATGGAGATTACAAATATGACCATGTTATTTGGAGAAAACAATAAAATAAAATATTTTTAAGATTTTTGGATGAAGGGAGTATAATAAGGATGAAGGGAGTATAATAATGAACAAGGACATTTTCATTTTCTTTCCTCTTGGGAAGAGGATAGTGTCCAACAATGGCAGCTATGGTGAGTTGGTGACTGAATAATTTTAAGCTAACTAGAGTTTCTGCAGTATGATTGCAAAATTGCAATTCCTTTGGTATGCTCCTGACGCTCCACCGTTTGATTGCATCAAGAATTCAAGGCAACGCCTCACACTGTAGATTCCAGCACACAATTTTGGAAACCTGTTGATGCCTGTTTGATGCCGCTTGTGCTTCTGATGATTCTTTTTGGTTGTTGTGTCTGGTGTCATTGTGCGAGTGACAGACTAGTCCAACATATAGCAAACTAGTAATTCAGTAATGTTTGGCTAAGTGAATTTGATTAAAAAGGGTTCACATACCGACATTTCTTTCCATCATCAAATGACCTAGCATTAGAGCTAGCGACTATTTTCATAGCATCAAGCAGTACAATATATGTCTGATACAGCACAAGCATTAAGCAATAATAATACAGTTACACATGCATACATAGACATACACCATGCTTAACTGCTTATTTAAACAGGGGCCAAGCGAAGGCACCCTTCATATATATATATATATATATATATATATACTTGAGATAGGAAAAATGTAGAAGCCCCAACCAGACCACACGTTGCCACCTGTGGCCACTTGGCCCAAATTACGTGCTGCTACTTAGCTTAGCTTAACCTACGGAATCCAACGGGCTGCTGCTTTGCTGTTCATCATAGCTCGAGGAAGACGAACTCCTCGATCGCCGGAATGTGGCCGATGTGCTCGAGAGTCTCCTTGTCGGGCTCCTCGTCGACGCCGATGGCCATGATGGCCTGCTTGCCGCGGAAGGTCCGGCCGACGCTCATGAAGCTGATGTTGACGTTCCTCTGGCCGAGGATGTTGCCGACCTTGCCGATCATGCCGGGTTGGTCGATCTGCCGGCACAGGATTAGGTTGCCCTCCAGGCTGACGTCCACCTCGTAGGGCCCGACGAGGGTGAGGTGCGGGACGCCGTACTTGACCCTCCCTTCGAGGACGATGTCCCCGCCGTCGCTGATGGCGCCGGCGAACTTGGACTGGACGTGGGAGAGCCTCACCTGGATGGACTCCAGCGGCGCCTCCGCGGCGGGGCTCTCGTGGGAGACCCGCTCCTCGGTGATGCGCAGGCCGCGCTGCTTCGCGGTGTAGTCGGCGTTCACCAGGTTGACGAACGTGCTCGACACGGGCTCCACGATGCCCTTGGTCACCATGGCGCGGAGGAGCCTCGTGTCGAGGTCGTCCGGGCCACGGGCCGTGGTGTACACCACCTTGACGCCCTTGATGCCGCCGCTCTCGCCGGCGACGAGCTGCACTGCCAGCCTGCCCAGCTTCTCTGCCAGTGAAACATACGGGGCAAGCTCTGACATGACCTGCCATAGGTGTGAAATGTTAAAGATCCATGATAAGATCGATCGAGCTACCAAGCTGGTCCAAGAAACTTGCATAACTGAAGTGTGACAGTATTTGACCAACAAGTCAAGAAAGGGAAATCTGCTCGTACCTCAGCTGGGACCATTGGAGCATTCACGGCTGTTGCTGCGAGTTCGCCTCTTAGAGCACCGGCGACAGCTTCGGCTATCTCGATAGCGACGCCCTCCTGAGATTTGGTGAGTTCATTGAAGTTAGTGCATCAATTGGGGACAACAGCGAAATGTTCTGCATCAATGCAGGACAATATGGTTGTAGGTAAGATGCAGACCTGGGCCTCCACTGTACTTGCTCCAAGATGGGGTGTAACAGTAACATTCTCATGGAGGACTAGCTTGCTGTCCTTCGCTGGGGGCTCCTCGGTGAAGACATCAAGGGCTGCCTGATCCACATTGGCAAGAAAAAAAATCCAACTTTCAGAAAAATCTCACATTGATAATTCAGGAGATAACCGAGTACATATGGGAAATTGCAAATCACCTGAGCAACTTTGCCGGAGTCAAGAGCTCTGACAAGAGCATCTTCATCGATCACTCCCCCCCTGGCCACATTGATGATCCGAACTCCATTCTTCATCTTAGCAAAGGATTCATCGTTGAAGACCTTGGATGTCGCTGGGGTGAGTGGCATGTGGAGGGAGATGAAGTCGGCTCTGCCAATGGCCTCGTCGAAAGAGACCAGTTCAGCTCCAATGGCACGAGCCCTATCGGCCGGGGCGTACGGATCATGAGCAATCACATGCATGCCGAGCCCTTTTGCTCGCCTGGCTACCTCTGAACCAACCTTGCCGAAGCCCATGACTGCAAGTGTCTTTCCGACCAGGGAAACTCCGACGTACTTGGTTCTTTGCCATTTACCTGTGACAAATGACAGATTTGTTCATTCAATACATTTAATAGCAAGAAAGAGCCAACTAATTGAAGAGCTTCTTGAAAGATAAACTGCAATACACCATTTCATTAGCATGATCTGAGACAGTAAGATGTTTTGGTATTCCACAATTTTTTCTGTGGATGGTACTCCATAGTTAATACTAAATATTTCTGTGGATGGTGCCTTTTGTAAATGCCTATACGGTTTTTCATTGAGTCTCCTGTAAGAAAAAGGCATCATTAGGTGAATTCAAGTAGAATATATACTATTATTTATATGTTCAGAACCTTTTGGATATCTGTCCATCAGAAAGCATGTCTTGTTTTGAAGAAAACAAGAAATTCATAACTCATCCTACCTCCTAGATTTGGTTAACTTCTGATCTTATATTCTGATTAGTGAAGTCGCTAATAATATAATTGTTGCTATCCGAACTAAGGGCAGAAGATATATGCCCATCACCGAGAGTTATGACGCATTTGTATTGGTCAAATTGATAAGCTATCATTATCTGAAATAGACTTTGCATATTGGAAAAGGACAATAAACTATGCCAATCAATTACCCCAATAGATAGGTTGTGGAGATCGCAATCAAGTGAATCAACTTGATGACTGTAAGTTATTACCTAACTCTTTCTTTCCTGTTTTCCCCTCTCTAATGAGTTTCAGAAGTCTGCTACACATTACTCTTTTTTTTCCTTCTGTTTTCCAACGAACTAGGAATAGAACACTAATTGTAAAAAATGAATCTACTTGAACATAAATCTGCTAGGTCAGCGGTAAGAATTGTACTGATTGTTTAAGCCTTCTAGGTTTTAACGCAAACTCAATATAGTTCTTCAAGCCTACTAGACAATAGGAGCCATTGGTAAAATTATTGTGACAAAAAAATTATACCAATTCACTCACAGGCAGATAGCTAAAATATACACTAGTAAGTGTAGTCTTTTTATGGGTTCAGTTCATTAATCAGTTCAGAGTTTGAGGCAAGCTTAACTATTCTATGTATTCTCAAATATTTAATCTATTTCCGTTACCTCAAAAAAAGGCAAAAATATCTGCCTTAGAAAAGAAAGGGTAAGCAAAGAAAAAGAGACACCAAAAGGGGCACAAAAGTATTCTGATTTTGTGAATAAATTGCACGTAGAAGCACTGATGATAACGACTTATGCACAAGGGGGGCCGAGCGTCTTGTTGGTGCACGGGCAGAGTGGTACATGAGATGCAATAATTTACTTCAGACACCAGGAGCAGGTTTCGTTTGCCCCCAACCAATAATTGCACCTATTATGCCCATATTGTAGTAGTTGAGCAAAATTATAATCGTTCTGCTAGATGCCTAGATCCACATGTCTCTGTTAAGTTTCCTGTTCTACAAATATCTATCGAATTTGCGACAGAAGAAAACTTCAGGCATAACCAGATTCATTGAACCTGCGCACCTTCAGTAACACCTAACAGTTCGCATCACTATTCACTACTCGATCCAGATATCCACAACATTAGGAGCGGACCAGAGTTAGTACTAACCATGTCAGAAAATTATCCACAAACTGCCACTAGCCCACTAGTAATTCTGTACTGCAAGAGAAGTACTAGTGCTCATCTGTCCCAGTGTCTCGCTGTCTGTACCTTGTGCAGTGCAAACAGTGAGAGTGCGGCTGTAGACTGTAGAACAAGAAAATGATATGGGCCCCTAGGAAAAGAGAGAAATATCTTGAAAGCACCATGGCAACATGCTGAAACGGATGCCAAAGTTGTTCTCGACAAAAAGAAACTAATGTCCAAAGGTCGTGATGCGCGTGAAGTTGAGAGCCAACAGAAGAAGTACTGCGGATTATTCAAATCGAAGGGGATTCATTATAAAAATTCAATCAGTTTGCAGTATCGATGGCTAAGCCCTATTCCTATTGTTGTTCTATTCCTGTTAGTTATTATTGTTGTTGTTGTTATTATTATTATTATTATTATTATTATTATTATTATTATTATTATTATTATTATTATTATTATTGTTGTTGTTGTTGTAGTATTATTATTATTGTTGTTGTTGTATTATTATTATTATTATTATTATTATTATTATTATTATTATTATTATTATTTCTGTAACTTTCTTTGCTACGACTATCCATTTTCCTTCAGAATCGAACACGACGTCCATGTCAAACAACCTGCTCGAATCTGAATCGATCCTCCACTAATCAACTACTAGTAAAATGACCTCATTTTTGGCTCATTGGTCAAGCAAATCAGCCTCGAGTTGTAAGTCGAACACGTCATCCATAGCGAGGAACGAATGAAATGGTGGCAACAGAAATGTAAAAGGCAGAGTTGAATGAATCACTCACCGGCCTTGAGGGCGGCGTCGGCCTGGGAGACGTTGCGCGCCATGGAGGCGAGGAGCGCGATACCGTGCTCGGCGGCGGCGACGGTGTTGGCGGTGGGGGCGTTGACGACGAGGCAGCCGGCCTCGGTGGCGGCCTGGAGGTCGACGTTGTCGATCCCGACGCCGGCGCGGCCCACCACGCGCAGCCGCCCGCGGCCGGCCTCCAGCACCTCCCTCGTCACCTTGGTGCCGCTCCGCACTATGAGCGCGTCGAACTGCGCCACCTTGGCGAGGAGCTCCGCGGGGGACATCCCGTACGCGCACTCCACGTCCGCGAACCCCCGCAGCACGGCCAGCCCGGCCTCGCTCAGCTTCTCCGCCACCAGCACCGCCGGCTTCGGCCACAGCGCCCCGTCCGTTCCCGCCCCCAGCGTCATCCTCCCCGCCGGCTCCGACGCCTCCACCGCCGCCGCGGGCGACGACGCCGACGCCGACGACGAGATCACCGCGGATCGGACCCGGAGGCGCCGCGGGAGCGTCACCCGCGCCCCCGCGGCGGCCGGTCTCGCTTGCGCCGCGGCGTGCTGCGGGCTGGGGAGGACGGCGCGTGAGGAGGTGGCTGCCATTTTCTCCGATCGATGGAGCGAGCGAGGTCGAGTTGGTGTTTTTTGGCGTTGGATTTGTGCGCGATTAGGGAGGAGGGAGAGAGGCTCGGTTTATATCGTTAGAGAAGGGAGGAAGGTTGGTGGGGTTAATTTGGGAATTTTTTAATAGAAAAGGTGGGGCCGGGAATTATTGCTTGGGGATCAGTGTGGGTAGAGTTTGTAAACATTTGTTTTTGGGAAGAGAAATGTTTTTGGATAGGATAGCTGGATAAGAAATTTATTTGGGATAAAATGCGAGTGGGTCAACGTCAACCAGAGGGTAAAAGTAAAGGTGATTTCATCAAACAAATGGTAAAACTGGCTTAACCAAACTAAATTCTTAGTTAATGTTGTGGGTAAAATTATAAACCAAATTAACTAGAGCACTACGTCAATATATGCTCATTGTTGGGTGCTGTACATATTTGAGATTAGTTGGATAGGGTAGCTAGCGTTGAAAATGGACGAAAAAAGACGGAAAAACCTTATTTTTATTTCTGTTTTTTATATTTTTTGTGAAAAGGGGATCGAGTTCAGAAAAAACAGATTTGAAAATGAAATCGGAATATGCGTATACGAAAACGAACGAACCAATACGGTTAGAAATTTAACAAAAATGGTCGAAAATCGAAAACTTATTTCGAATATCACACATGTTTATACTTAAATCATAATAAAAAATAAAATTAACATTTTAAGTTATAAATGAAGTAAATGTTATAGATAGCATGCACCAGACGAATAGTTCACTATGATATTATCATACATCAAAATGCAAATTGTAGCATAAATAAAGTGAACAGTTTGTAAACTACAAAATAATTAATAAACCTACAGTTTAATGTTGTGCTTTGTCATGCATTGTGAGCGAGACATGATGGCATCACCCTAAAATTCAATCTAACACCACCTGTCAAAATTACAGTCAACAATTACAGATGAAAATTATAAACTACGCTGGTTTAGGGATTGTTCGTCTACCTGTGCAAGTGCTGAGGTTATGGGCTCGGCTGTGTTGGGTTTGTTGGGCTGTCTGTTGCAAAAACAAAAATTTCCAAAAATACGAAAATATCCTGACCAAATATGGAATTTTAAAAATACGGACGGAAAACTACTTTCCCGTTTTCGTCCCGTTTCCGTCCCGTTTCCGGATAGCCTCATCCCGCATTCCATCCTATTTCCAAATTTTTTCAAAAATATAAAAATGATCGGATCAAATTAAAAAAATAAACTGTACGAAACGGGATTTTTCCCGTTTTCAACCCTAATGGTAGTAGGACTGTAGGAGTGGAAGTTACGCTGCAAAGTTAGCCACGGGTGCTATTGATAAAAGTAAATTTTACAACACTATAAATATTTTATTAAAACTATCAGTTTTGAGTTAAAACTCCTGCAACTTTAGTTTCATGAATATGTGTCGATAAAAAAAACTATTTTACCATAATCCATTAACATTTATGCTCTAGATTTATTTAACATATGGAGCCAATGTGCGCCTAACACGTGGATTCAGCATATCCCTTGATGATGTGTGTAGTTTTATAATGAAATCGTTAGCTAGTGTTAAAACAAAGAAATAGCTTTGATATAATAGTTAAAGTTTTATGAAATTTACTTTAGAAAATTGAATAGAGAAGCTAAAACACTAAATGTAATGATTGTTGATCTAAGTTCACAATATTCACAATTTGAGTGGTAGTGATAACAAACATATTTTTCTACTGCATGTCTATTTGAGGTTTTTTTCCCAGTATCAAGATAGATGTGTAATATATATTGGAGCATTTTTTTTAGAACTTATTGGTGCATTTCGCACATGGATTATTGGAAAGAACCATATATTGTCTAATAGTGGAGTGTCCGGCCTTTCCTCATAAGGGGTATCCATTTGAAGCGGTCTCTGAGACTCTCTTCATACTGACATAAATCTGTTTAATTAGTGCCATAACGATCAAATTGAAACTTTTGTCCTTTTCATTTTTAGGATGAAGATGAGGGCTAGTTGCCGATGCTGATGGGCATCAGCCTGCACCTTGATACTTTCTATTCTACATCCTTCATCATCCGGTTATCTAGACACCCGTTGTTAAATTATTTTAAAAATGGTACTCATTGGACAATATTAATTTGTATTACTAAGTCTCACTTCACTACACTGTTATGATCTGGACATGTATGCGTTGAGCATTTGAACTCATTTTAATTTATTTAATAACCGTGAGCTGAACGGACCTTGTTTTCTCTTTAAGAAAAAAGGACCATTTTACTACTTCAAACATTTTCATTAGATCACTTGACCTTACTAAACTAACTATTTTTGACTCATTTTACATCTAAACTATTGAAAATGGTTCGTTTTACTACTAGTAGCATTTTTTATATACGAGTCATATTTTAGGCTAAAATTTGGTAGAGCCATCAATGATACCATTATCAAACTTTCAAACTATTTTCATCTTTTTTCATATGACTATTTGCTTAAAATTTAAAACCTCAATGTTTAAATCAGCTTAAGTGCTTCTAACCTATATAAACGGTAATAAAAAATGTAAAAAAAAGTTGAGAGGTAAGATAATGCATCTATCAGTTATACCAAATTTTATTGCAAAATACAATTTATATGAAGAGAAATGAAAAAAATATATCGTTAGGAAGCAAAGTGAACCTTTTTAATAATTCAGAGTTAAGAAAATGTATTAAAACCTAGCCTTTGAATCGGCCTTGTTTGATGCCCTAAATTTGTGTGCTTCCATTCTTTGAACCATAACTATTGTTTAATACCATGAGCTTAATCTTGTTTGATCCTAAATTAGTTTTTATATATTCAAATATTAGAATATTAGGTTTTTTTTAAAAAAGTAGTAGCATCTTTGCGACGGGACCCACATACAGGAAGATACGATCGATACCCACTACGAGCATTAGCATTGTGAAGCTCGCTAGAGTGTGGAGCATTGGGCAACAAGCCCACATGTAATTAAGCAGCCAAAAGGAATCAAAAGATTGCTAATATCATCGATGATGTAAGCAAGAATCATTGCATAAAAGCAAACAAACAAGCTTTGCATATTTGCAAGTCGTATTGTCATCTGCTAATATGTAACAGTACAAATCTTCATGATTAAGAAATGCCTATCCAATTATGTGCAACGTAAGCGTTAGTTTCCCGAATGTTCGCTGCAGCAGCTAGGAAATTACAATCGCAAGGCCCCGATGGTAAAAAATTCCAACAAGTCAAAACCACCGTACCAACAATTTATTTTTAAAAGAATCTACTATATATAGTGAACACTTCCTCTGTTTTTAATATATGATGCTATTGATTTTTTTATAACCTTTGACCATTAATTTTATTTAAAAATTTTGTTTAAGTCTTAAAAATATAAACTATTGCTTAAAGTTCTTCCAGTGATAATTTATGTAAATATTAAAAATATAAGTACTGCTTAAAGTTCATTTAATGATAAATTAAGCTACAACCAAATATATTTATTTAAATGTTTGAATAAGCCAAATTATCAAACATAATATAAAATGTCAACATCATCATGTATTAAGAAAATATAGTAGAAAGAGCGCTAATTTCACTTCATTCATAGAAAATAAAAGGAGTAAAAACAAGAGGCATCGACGCTACTCTCTATTTTATATTATAATTCGTTTCACTTATTTCTAATCAAACTTCGTTAAATGTGACCAAATTTATATTATAACAACATCTAAAATATCAATTTAATTTTATTAAATTTAATATTGAATATATTTTGATAATATGTTTATTTTATGTTGAAAATAATATTATATTTTTTTATAATATAAAATTAATGGAGTATTAAGTTGTATGTACGAATTAATCAGCTCAACTAAAAGCCTAAGTTGATGTGAGAAAAAAAGATTCACTTAAATGCATGTTAATTTTAACTGTCAAAACGCACTACTTGTCGGAAAATTGAGCTCTTACAATATGCGAGTATGCAACAACGACAATAAAATTAAAAAAAGAATATCCTCTACTGGCTCACCACGAAGTGAGGTGAAATTTTGAGTGGATGGGGAGTATGTTAGGTATAGGTTCAGGTAGGAAATTTGGCGAATTGGAAAAGATGGGATGACGTCAGGTGTGACAATTACGGGCCGGAGGGAGCAGGGTATTAAACGTTAGTTCTTATCATTTTATACATCAATTTAAAAGGTAAAATATAAATTAATTATAAAACTAATTACAGAATTAATAGTTAATTTATGAGACAAATCTATTAAGTATAATTAATCTATGATTAGCATCACATCAAATTATGACGTAATTATGTTTATTAGATTTGTCTCGTGAATTAATCATTGATTATGAATAAATTTTATAAATAATATATTTAATACTTTAAAATAACATCTAAATATTTGATATGGCAGAAACTAAACAAACCTGAGACTTACACATCGCCGTTGTAGGAGAACTGGAGAAGCAAGTTGCTAATACTGTACGATACGAGATTCAAGCTGCAGCTAGCTAGCTAGCGAACAATCACATATAATAGAGTGGCGCCATGTAATATATGGGTCCCAACGATCGATTGATCCATCGCCCCTGCGTCGTCTGCGCTGCCGTCCCCGGAAAGCTCGTTTTCTACGTCCCCGTCTTTTATACCTTTTTCTTCTACGGGTCATCGCACCACGACGGGGCGGTAAAAAGAGAAAATTTTATTTGCAAGCCCATCTCAATCTCCATCTACATCTCCGATGAGAAGAGAAGATCATAAGACAAATGAGGTGAACAATTTTTTCCGCCCCCGCGAAGCTTCGTCGCGAGATGAGATCCGCCCATGCACATGGGCCGCGAGCGGCGGCAGACAGCAGCTCTTTTCTTTCGCGAGCACATAATATACACGTTAATATATTTAAAAAAACATAGTTTATAGGTTAATCAGACGGGGAAATCGCAAAGAAGAAAGAAAGAAACAATAAAACAAGAAAGCGCAAAGAAGGCACACAACAACTCTACTTCATATATCTATATCTATATCTATAGTTTCCACCCAAATTTTGTTTTCCTGTTATTTTATAAAAAACCTCTTAAGTTTTTTAAAAATTAACCCACAGTCCGTCTGGCTATTTTAAAAAAAACCCAATTAAAGAAGAAAGAAATGTTATTTTACAGAAAACCCCTTGACTGTTTATAAAATTAACCTGCAACGAAAGAGGGGTTTGGATGAAAAAAGACCTCCTACGTCCCTCTCTTCTGCTCCCATCCGCGCTGCGCTTGCGCCCCTCCCTCCCATCGCCGCTCAGAGCTCCCACGCCGCCGCCTGGACCTTCGTCCTCCGCCTGCTTCCCTCCCTGTATCGTCGTCCCGTTGCAATGCACAGACATTTTGCTAGCTATCTATAAAGCAAGTAGTGTTCCTATCCAAAAATTTTATTCTGCCTAGCTATTTTGCAAAAAACACCTTGATTTTTTCCAAAATTAATCCGCAGTTAGGGGCAGATACCGGCTCGGCTCGGTCAGCTCGGCTCAGCTCGGCTCGGCTCGGTAGAGAGTCGAGCCAGGAGGCTCGAACTCTCGGCTTGGCTCGGTTCGGCCGGCTCGGTGAGAGCCGAGCCGGGAGGCTCGGCTCGGCTCGTGAGCCGGCTCGTTTAGCTCGCGAGCCACTTTAATACAAAGTGCAAGTTATGTACAAATTATATTTTATTTTTTTAGTCTATTAAACATGCAAATATACAATTGAAAAAAATAAAAAGTGATACATTAATTCCATAATTAACGTAATAACACTTGTCCATCGACAATTATCCATGCAAATGTAATGATGCAATTAGATTAGATATTATTACTATTATAATCTAAAGCATTAGATCCATATTGACCATCACAAAATTATAAAAATTATTGATTTATTGTCACATCAACAACAAAACAAACAAAAGAATAAAAACAAGCAAAACATTAGGCCCTACTTTGTACATTGCATCTGGCTCGTTGAGCTCACGAGCAGCTTGCGAGCTGACTCGAACTGGCTCATTATAGCTAACGAGCTAAACCCTTGGCGCAGCTCGTTAGCATTTTTCAACGAGCCAAGCCGAGCCATCCACGAGCCGAACGAGCTAGCGAGCCATGAGTATTTCATCGCCCTACCGTAGTCCCAATGCTGAAAAGAAAAGGAGGGCTTGGATGAAAAAAGACCCCTTCGCTCCTCCTCTCTGCGCCCTCCTCTCGTCCCCATCTGCGCCGCGCCCAAAGACGCGATCGCGCTCCTTCCACCCATCGCCGCCGAAGCTCCCGCGCCCCTCGTGTCGTCCCCATCCGTGTCGCGCTCGACTTTACCCGTTGTAACGCACGGGCACAATTGCTAGTATATATATATATATATATATATATATAAAGCAAGTAGTGTTTCCACCCAAATTTTGTTTTGCTGGCTATTTTGCAGAAAAACTCCTTGAGTTTTTCCGAAATTAACTGCCGCCGGCTATTTTAAAGAAAACCCAGCTTAAAGAAGAAAAATGAGTTATTTTGTAGAAAACCCTTGAGTGTTTATAAAATTAACCGTAGTCCCAACGCTGAAAAGAAAGGGAGGGCTTGGATGAAAAATGACCTCTCGCGTCCCTCTCTTTCGTTCCCATCCGTGCCGCGCCTGGCCGCCGCTCCTCGCCCTCCCTCCCGTCGTCGCCGCGACCTTCGCCTCTCGCTTCCTCTCAGCTTGTCGTCCGTTGCAACGCACGGGTATTTTGCTACTATATATATATATATACTAGCAAAATGACCGTGCGTTGCAACGAAACGATGACGTAGGGAGGGAAGCAGACGGAGGGCGAAGGTCCATGCGGTGGCGCGGGAGCTCTGAGCGACGACGGGGAGAAGGGCGCAGGCGCGACGCGGGGCGCCGCGCGGATAGGGACGAAAGAGAGATACGTAGGAGGTCTTTCTTTCATCCAAGCCCTCCCTTTCTTTTCAGCATTGGGATTGCGGATTAATTTTATAAACACTCAAGAGATTTTATGCAAAATAATCAGACGGACGAAAATTTTGAATAAAAACACTACTTACTTTATAGATAATTATATATATATATAACTTTGAAAGTAAGAGTATCTTCAACTTTATGTACCACTCGACCTTGATTAAGAAATAGTATCAGATAGACATTTAGTCTAAGTTAATTTAATTTTACCAAATTAAGTTAAAAATATAATGGAAATAGATATTGACTTACTGATACTTTAAACCGATTAAATTTGATAAAAGTTTAAAATATTTACGACTCGGATATTATTAGTTAGAAAAGTATATTGATGAATAGGATAAGTTGCATGTATATCGACGACGGCGCGCTAGCTCACGCGTGCAGCGTGTGCTCGGCCGCCGCTCAGGGCAATGCACGGCGACGCAGGAGGCGCGTGAGTTGGGCTCGCCTGTTGGAGGTGAGAAAAGTGAGGCAACAATGGAGCGAGAGGTTATACGAATCGAAAATTTTATAGATTTGGACGAAAAAATGATTGATGATCGAAAAGTTATAGATTTTTTAAGTAGTTAAGATAAGCTATATCGTACGTATAACTGGTTTTTTTTAAATAGCCAGGTGGATTACGGGTTAATTTCGGAAAAACTCAAGGGGTTTTCTGTAAAATAGTCAGGCAAAACAAAATTTGGGTGGAAACACTACTTACTTTATTGATAGTTATATATATATAAACAAACAAACAATGTATCATTCCAACGAAATAGCTAATATTTATGACATCAGCATGATATCAAATAGGTATCGGATTAACGGATCTGATATTTAGATATTGTGATGATGTGAGCATAATACTATAGGTATCGGATCTGATACCTTTGATACTATTGATGAGAAATCTTTTCCACGCGCTGGCCTGGGAGATCTGCTTAACTCTAATACAGGTTCGTTCTTGGTTATCTTTGATGAACTAGGGGTGCCAGTTGGTTTGATCTGCTAACCAACAAGAAATAAACAGATACATACATTAAGGTTAATGTTAGATCCTACCGGATCGACTCAGGGAACCAACATACATATAATTGCTATCCCAAAGCACACTTAAACTAAGTGATTGGGATATATCGGCTATACCGAGACAGTATAAACCACTTAATCTAAATATACATCAGGATAGTAAATATATGCATTTATAACCTAGTCGATGCTGCAGATCTAACGTGAGTCGACTAGTACTCCGCTACATCTTATGAAAAGATATCAATCTAACCTAAATGCATTAAACCTAGATCAATCGGCTGTCGGCTGATGCCAACAGATTGATATTGGCTTAAGGCATTTAACCAGATTGAGATTTTAATATAAGAGGCAGCTTTAATATAACTAATAGTAAATGATGCTAAAAGATAATTAAAACAGATAAGGCCGGCTGAAACCCCGACACTGTCTCTAATGGTAAACATCTAGCCGAATAGATCTTAATAATTATAAGAGCGACTTAATAGGTTATAATGATGCAACATTAAGTACAAAAAGAAGTACTAGATCTATATGAACCGATGTAAACCCCTTGGGACGGTGGATACAACATATAAACTAGTTCAACATCTAGATCTAGCTTTATCGGCTACTGTCTCCCGAGAGAAACGAGCCGATGGCAAGATAGATCTAGACATTACTCCAGATTATATGCCGTATATGATAAATTGTGCAGTCTATAACATCAGATCTAGAGTATCACGACGATGTAAGCACTAGATTCAACGATACAAACTACTAATGACAAGTGTTTACCTTATTCGGGGGTCGAAATCGATGCAGCCCGAAGCAGGATCAAGAACTCGTCTAAATAAAAAAGGTTTGGCGATGCACCGAGTTTGTATTGATGTGTGTGTATTTTACAGAGAGCCCTCGAGTCTTATTTATACCCAGGCATAACGACATCCGCATAGGACACGGTTTCTATCTTATCTACTATTTACAGTATGACAATATCCCGGGACGCAGTCCCATGTCGTATTACAAAAGGAATATCAAATAACTTCCTAATTTACATATGCAATTGCCGTTACAGAATCTTATCCATAGATGACAATATCTTTAACGCATAATTTGAAGACCGAATCCAATAATGTATCTTCAAGTTTCCTTTCGGGACCGGCTGTTAATGAGAAATTTCTCTCACGCACTGGCCTGGGAGATCTGCTTAACTCCAGTGCAGGTCCTTCTCGGCTACCTGTGCTGTGCAGGGCGTGCCAGTTGATTTTATCTGTTAACCAACAAGAGAAACAAAGGAATATGCGTTAAGCTAGGTTAGATCCCCACTGGATCGGCTGAGGGAATCCATGAGCATATATATGCTATCCTAAAATATATTTAAGCCAAACGACTGGAATGGATCGGCTATACCAAGATAGCATCAGTCGTGTAACCTAAATACAGTAAAGGATAATAAATATATGAATAGATAACCTAGCCGATACTGGAAAGCTAACGATGAATCGGCTAGTACTCTGATGAATCTTATGAAAAGATATCACTCTTGAACCAGATGCGCATGGCCCGAAAGTTGACCGTCGGCCGCCGATGGGCGGGCCAATTTCGGCTAGTAACGTCCGACAAGAATGTGATCTTAACATAAGAGGCAGTCCTAATATAAATCTAATAATAAATATATTAAAAGAAACATATCATGGTAGATAAGGTCGGCTGAAACCCCAGCGCTGTCTCTAAACAATATAATTCTTAGCCGAACAGATCATTGATAGTTCTAAAAACGACTTAATAGTTCGAACCAGATGCAACATTAAGTATAAAAAGAAAAACCTGATCTATTGCAGCTGATTTATATCCCTCGAGACGGTGGATATCGCATATAAACCAGCCAACCTTTAGATCTAGCCCTATCGGCTGCAAGTTCTTGATAGAACTAGCCAATGACAGGATAGATCTAAACATTAGTCTAATTTATATGCACTATATGATAAGTAGCGCAGTATAAACTCTTGAATCTATTGTGTCATTACGATGGAAGCACTAGAAACAACAGATCATACCACTAATGACAAGCATTTACCTAGATCTGGGGATCGAAACGATGCAGCCCGTAGCCAAACAAATTGCTTGTCTGAAGAAAAAGGTTGGCGATGCACCGAAGGTTTGATTGATTGTGATTGTCCTTCATTACAGGGGGTCTCGGGTTCTATTTATACCCAAGATACAATTATCTGTACAAACCCTGGACTCTATCTAAACTACTATTTAAAACACAACATTATCCCGAGAAGGACCCACGCCGTGTTACAATTAACAGTTTAAACAAACTCCTAAATTATAGATATAATTGCTGTTGCAGGACTCTATCCATAGTTGGCAATATCGTTTAACGCACAACTAATAACCGAATCTTCTATTTATCCTCAAACTGCTGCATCAGAAACGGTTTTATCTCTTCCGAACCTGGAATCGGCTATCGGCTGCCCTTGTCCGATCCACCCTTAGCCGATTGGCCTCGTAGCCGATCACTCCACATCCGATGCGGCCTCTATTTCTCCACTAAACCAGCCGATCCGATTCTGCTTCGCCTTTGTAGACGTAAGGACAACTACCAAATTTCAATGTTAACACATGCCCCCTAAGTCCATGATACGAAGTGTTACAGATTTGCTTGCCTGTTCAAACTCCCGCTCTTTTCTTGACCTAAACCGCTTCGGCTTCTCCCCAAGTGCCCTTTAAATATCCACTCTCCTCGGCCGAGACGCTTACGCGTTCAAAGCTCACTCAGTCTCTTCGCATACAAGCCTCTGCCTTCTCTCTCCTCTCCGGCGGTTTCACCGGCGTCCGTCAAATCTCAGCGTTCTTTGCAACCCGGACTTCATCTTCGCCCAAACGACTCTAATGGCCTCCACTGTCGCCGCGTCAAGCGCCTCTGTCACGCCGGCCACCGCCGCCACACCAGCTGTAGCCGCCGCGCCAACCACCGCTGTCGTTTCGGCCGCCGCCATTGCCGAGTTCCCTGAGGTACTCCCGTTTGATCCAGAACTCCTTCTCCGTTCGGATTTACTTCTCCAACCATGTTGCATCAATCTTGCATTCAACCATTTTTTGAGTAGCACTTTCCTTCATTTTTTTCTTGATTAGTACTTTTCCTTCTTCGAACTGTAATATGCAACCGTTCTTGATTAGCGCCCCTTTTTTTTCTTTTTCTGAACTGTAGCACCAATCGCATCAAGTGCTTATCCCAAATCTGACACAAGCCCAGAGGTTTTTTCTCGGCCCCATCGGCAAAATTGATCCAGCCGATGTGTTTATGGCCGAGACCAACAAAATCCCCTTCAACACCGCCAAGCCATCTCTCACCCATTGGAATGGGACATTTAAGTCGTGGCCAACGACTGACGTCGCTTGGGTCAAGTGGTACAAGAGAATGCAATCGGCCAAATACACTCAATGGGAGGAGACCGGGATAGCCCAAGGCTTGGCTCTATCCATTGCCAGCATGGAGAAGGACGAGCCGCTTCTGTCGGCTGCAACGTATTTTTGGAATGAAAGCTTCAACGCTTTCATCTTCCGACAAAGGCCGATGACAGTCACATTGGCCGACTTGTACATGACAACCGCTTGGACATCGAGTCATCGGCCAACCCCAGCAACCTGAGCCGAAAGGGATAGCACCAGTTCAAAACCAAGGCCATCGGCGGGTAGAGCGGCTTCATCGCCCAGAACATGAAAGATGGACCCGTCGGCCATAGGGAGCACGCCGCATTTCTGATGATGTGGCTCGAAATTTTTTTTGTTTTGTGGATCGAGCTGCGGGCCGACTGCCAACTGGCAAGTCGTAGCCGAAATCTTGGCCGACGGGGGCAAGCTCGCTGGGGAAGTACCTCCTCGGCTATTTGTACCAAATGATGCATCAGGCCGCTGCAAAAATAGCCGCCAACGCCCCAATCAACACTGGCGGCCCCTGGTGGTTCCTTCAGATTTGGCTGGTGCTAGCAACCCAAAAGGTGGCCGGTCAACTCCCCCTGGCAAACGCCGTATTCCCAAGGCTAGAGCCGATCGAAGACGAGGACGGCAACGAGATCACCACCACCAGGTGCATGAGCTACGGAGAAGCAGCAGCCGCTCATGCAGGCTCGAGGCAATCGACCGAACTGCTGGCCGAATGGTTCATCGCCCTTTACGACGGGCTGTCTCGCGAGAACCGCGCCTGGTACTTCTACCGGGATCGGGGACTGTTTGAGTTTCCGGCCAACTTCAACTGGGAAGACATCAAGTCGGCCGACAACCCAAGGTGCAGGGAGCTGTTCATCGCCGCTCTGTCCCCCTGCATCTTGCTGACCGAAATCCATCAGGGCCGATCAATGGCCAAGAGCTACGAGTTTTATTATCCGGTATCGGCAGCGAGACAGTTCGGTCTTGGGCAGATGCCCATCGGCTTTTATTACGCCGACAAGATTGAAACGAGCGGAGTGGTAACCCAAGATTTGATAATGCATCGGCCCTGAATATAGCCGGCCCTCCCTCGGCGAGATCGGCGTGGTGACCCTGTCGCTCAGGAAGAGCGCGGCCTACGACCAATGGTGGGCCGAAATCAAACGCCAGATCTTTCACCAGCGGTCATCACATTACGTCGATCTGCTCCTACCCGAAGAAATCCCTTCGGTAAGCTTCGAAGTCCAAACGATTTTACTCTTCTTATCATCGGCTGATATAGCCGATTAACATTTCCCCTTTGGTTTGCAGGAGACGGAGACAGAGCGGCCGACGGTGAGCAACTCCGGGCGCCCCATCGAATACCGTCTAGGTGTTCTGGATGGGGACGACCTTGCTCCGTCGGCCATCGGCTGGGGGGCGCCGAAACTGGCGTCGTTGCTGCAAGGGTAGGTGCACCAGCCGATTGCCCAGAAGAAAAGGGTTGCACCACCCATACAGTCGTCGGTCGCGCCTGCCCCCAAGAAACTAAAAGAGAAGAAGCCAGCAGCGCCAGCCGACAGCCTCCCCCCCTTAGACCCGTCGCGCAGTTCCTCGACACCATCGCCAGCGAGGAAGTGCCGACGGCTGTTGGAGCGGTGGCCAAACTTGGGAGTTTGAGCCATGAGTCCGTCAATGCCCCAGCCGACGCTCTGTCGGTCCCAAGTCCTCCAGCGAGAAATCGGCTGGTAAGCCCTCATTTCACCAAGTTTAGCTTCATAATGATATCATTTGCATCTGACCGAACGATTCTTTTTTGGTCAAGGAATTGGTCGGCCGCACTTCACGCCCCGCGTCACCGGTAATCATCTCTTGCCACTTGACTTGTAGAAATTAGCCGATTTGTCCGCTAACTCTTCTTTTGCAGCCCTCACGATCTCCATCGGCTGCCCCCCAGGTGTCCAGCGAGCATGTTGCGCCTGCCGCGGGCGGCGGCAACGACGTCGATGAAGAGGCCCCGATGGCCGCAGGCGACGATCTAGCCAAACCGACCGCTCCGACCCCGGTGCCAACGGTAAGCTGACTAAAACTAACGATCGGCTTCTGTCAACTTAATGTCTTCTGATCATTTCTCTTTTTTGCAGAACATAGCCGACCTCCTCAATTTTGATCTGTCGGAGTTCGAGGAGTCCGGCGAAATCGGCGAAGAGGCGTTGGTGACGCCGGCTGAGGACCTGAGGGCCACCCTAGTCGACATCGGCAACCGACTGGAGGCCTCGTTGGATGCGCTGGTGGTCGACAGTGGTTCGATACGCGCACGTTTCAAAGAAATTCAAGGCCAGCCGGCGGAAGCTCTAGCCAATGCCATTGTGCCAGCCACCTTCATGGAAGCCCACCAGCTCAAGTACGAACGGGCACGACAGCGGATAGCCGATCGCCGTGAGAACCAGGCACGGTCGGCCATCCTCCAGTCGACCAAGGACACCATTGAGAGCCGGAAAGCTGCCTTCGACCGCCTAAAGACTGAGCCGGCGGCCAGGCTCGAGCAACTCCTTGCACGCCAAGATCAGCTGATGGCCGATCTCGTTCAAGTCACGAACGAGATCGATGTCCATAAGGAGTACATGGCTGGTTTGCCGATCGAGATCGAAGCTCAACGCCAAGGCATCAAGGCGGCTGTGGCACACTTGCGAGACCTGGTGAAGGGCATCCGGCCGGTGGCAGGGTCCGAGGCCGACGACGTCAGGGCCATTGAAGAGATAGACCAGATCAGGCAGACGGCATTATCGGCCATAGCCGATTTCTTAAAACAATGAGTTTGTAATATTCTAACATTTTGAAGTCGGCCATCGCCTCTTGTATTATACTTGTCATACTTTTGTGCCGGGATTGGACCTTAATCACTTCACTCATACTTGTAATCGGCTTTGACTTATGTGTAATATAGTTTATCAATTTTTGCCGCCGTGCTTGTAGATAAGATCGGCTTTCGCCGCGTAGTGTCTTGAATTGCTCATGCTGAAATCGGCCCCACCGCCCGTATCGCTTCATGTTGCCGATTCCGAGACCACACCACTACCGTTGGTGTCAGCGCTTGAATTACGGCCGTCGATCCAAATCACTTCCAACGCTTTTATTTGGACTGCCGATTACGAGGCTTAAAAGTTGCAAAAATCTTTCAAAAATCCCGACGCCCAATTTTGCAATCGGCTCGTGTACGTATATGCCCCCAAGTTTTGTTGATAGCTTCGGTGTCGACAAAATTGTGAGTTCGAGCCGTTCGCGCATCATTGCCGTCCCTATCAGCCAATCGTTAGCCGATCGTAGAAAACTTAGCAAAAAAAAGTTGCATAAAAATGCCTAAAGACGATGCCTTGTTAAAGCAAGACATCGGCTGTCGTAAATCGGCTTAAGCAACCAGAGCCAAATCACGAGTTGATCCATACGTTTGGGTAATATTTCTTCAGGTATTTTCCATTAAGAGCCTTTCCAAATACTTCTCCATCCAGCCCTTTTAGCATGTAAGCTCCTTTAGAGACGCATTTGTGGATCTTGAAAGGCCCTTCCCAATTTGGTGACCACTTGCCGAATTTGTTGTCTCTAGATCCAATCGACAGTATCAATTTCCAAACGAGTTCGCCTTCCTCAAAAGATTTAGGCACCACCTTTTTATTATAATGTCTGGCTACTCGTTCTTTATCCTTTATGACTTTTTCCAAGGCCCTCATCCTGGATAAAACTAAATCTTCCGATTCGTCCACCATCAGGTGATAATAATCGTCGGCTGTGAGTTGATCATGTAGCTGAATGCGCCTTGAGCCGTCGACACTTTCCCATGGCAACACTGCCTCATGTCCGTAGACCAGCTTGTACGGATGAGAAATTTCTCTCACGTGCTGGCTGGGAGATCTCGCTTAACTCCAGGTGCGGTTTCTTCTGGCTACTGTCTGTGCAAGGTGGCATGCCAATTGATTTGATCTGTTAACCAACAAGAGAAACAAAGGAATATGCGTTAAGTATTAGGTTAGATCCCCACTGGATCGGCTGAGGGAATCCATGAGCATATATATGCTATCCTAAAATATATTTAAGCCAAACGACTGGAATGGATCGGCTATACCAAGACAGCATCAGTCATGTAACCTAAATACAGTAAATGATAATAAATATGTGAATCGATAACCTAGCCGATACTGGAAAGCTAACGATGAATCGGCTAGTACTCCGATGAATCTTATAAAAAGATACCACTCTTGAACCAGATGCGCATGGCCCGAAAATCGGCCGTCGGCCGCCGATGGCGGGCCGATTTCGGCTAGTAACGTCCGACAAGAATGCGATCTTAACATAAGAGGCAGTCCTAATATAAATCTAAAATAAATATATTAAAAGAAACATATCAGGGCAGATAAGGCTGGCTGAAACCCCGACGCTGTCTCTAAACAATATAAATCTTAGCCAAACAGATAATTGATAGTTCTAAAAACGACTTAATAGTTCAAACCCGATGCAGTATTAAGTATAAAAAGATAAACCTGATCTATTGTAGTCGATTTATATCTCTCAAGACGGTGGATACCGCATATAAACCTGCCAACCTTTAGATCTAGCCCTATCGGCTGCAAGTTCTTGATAGAACTAGCCAATGACAGGATAGATCTAAACATTAGTCTAATTTATATGCAATATATGATAAGTAGCGCAGTATAAACTCTTGAATCTATTGTGTCATTACGATGGAAGCACTAGAAACAACAGATCATACCACTAATGACAAACATTTACCTAGATCTGAGGATCGAAACGATGCAGCCCGTAGCCAAACAAACTGCTCGTCTAAAGAAAAAGGTTGGCGAAGCGCCGAAGGTTTGATTGATTGTGATTGTCCTTCATTACAGGGGGTCTCGGGTTCTATTTATACCCAAGATATAATTATCTGTACAAACCCTGGACTCTATCTAAACTACTATTTAAAACACAACATTATCCCGAGAAGGACCCACGCCATGTTACAATTAACAGTTTAAACAAACTCCTAAATTACAGATATAATTGCCATTGCAGGACTCTATCCATAGGTGGCAATATCGTTTAACTCGCAACTAATAACCGAATCTTCTATTTATCCTCAAACTGCTGCATCAGAAACGATTTTATCTCTTCCGAACCTGGAATCGGCTATCGGCTGCCCTTGTCCTATCCACCCTTAGCCGATTGGTCTCACAATCGATCACTCCACATCCGATGTGGCCTCTGTTTCTCCACTAAACCAGCCGATCTGATTTTGCTTTGCCTTTGCAGACTTAAGGACAACTACCAAATTTCAGTGTTAAGACCGGCCCCAGCTCTATCTTCGCTCAGGATCGGCGTCGGCTATCCCGGTCCGACTCATACTCAGCCGACTGGCTCCGCAGCTGATTCGGACTTAGCCGATGCGATCCTTGTTTCTCCGCCAGTCGTGCATATCTTCCGACCGCCTCAATCTCTGCTTCAAACCTGGGGATTTGGTTACCAAATTTGGTCGTTAACACATACACCCCAAGTCTGTAATATGAAAATGTTTTTTGTACAATCCGAACTCCAAGCGCAACCCTATGTCGACTCTATTCCGACCATTATGAAAACTCTTTAAATAACGCCCGCCGCCCGCCGAACAAGTCACGCTGTCAACAGATAACCACTCCAGCAAACGTCTTCGAGCTCTCCGACGACCTCTCCGGCTCTCCAAGCTCGTGGCGGCGATTTCTTCTTCCGGGTGCATCCCAATAGCGTCTTTCGCTGCCCCGTCAGCCACATCTCCTGCCGAGTTTCCTGAGGTATGCCCTAATCGGCTAGAACCCCTTTTCTTGCTTGTTCCTCTTTGCAGATTTAAATTCTAGGGTTTATGGTTCTGAAATCCATATTTTCTGATTGTAGCATCTCGCTCATCAAGTAGCAATCTGCAACCTCCTATAGAATGAGAGATATTTCCTAGGGCCGATCGGCAACAAAGGCCCCACAGAGTTCATAATAGCCGAAACCAATAAAATGCCATATAGGATGAAAAACCCAAATCTTAGCCACTGGACAGGCACCTTCAAATCTTGGCCATCAATGGACAAATCTTGGCCGGCATGGTATAAGAGAATGGAGCCGGCCAAGCGCAGCCACTAGGAAGAAATTGGGATAGCCCAATGTTTAGACTTGTCTATAGCCGATATGTCAAAAGACGAACCACTGATGTCGACTGCAGTCTATTTTGGAACAATACCTGGAATGCTTTCATCTTCCAGCAGGGCCCAATGACCATCTCCTTAGCCGATGTAGTAATGATAACTGGACTAGATGTCCTGTCATCGGCTAACCCCAACAATCTGGAAGGCAAGGGCCAGTTCCAATTCAAGACTAAGGCAATAGGGGGTTGGAACGGCTTTGTGGCTGCCAACATGCAGGAAGGGTCGATCAGTGCCAGAGAACATGTTGCATTCTTAATGATGTGGCTAGAAAAATTCTTTTCTCGTGGATCTAGCTCGCGGGCCGATGGCAACCGGCAAGTAATAGCCGAAGCCTTAGTGGACAAGAAGAATATCCCACTAGGCAAATTCTTGATCGGCTATTTGTACCAAACCCTGAATCAAGTCGTCTCCAAGATTGCTTCTAATGCCAACATCAACACCGGGGGTCCGTGGTGGTTTCTTTAGCTATGGCTGGTGTTGTTTACACAAAAGATAGCCAGTCGGTCACAACTGACTGAGGCCCGTTTCCCCTTGTTAGAGCCGATTGAAGATGATGAAGGGGAGGCAGTGACAACCAGAAGATGTCTTAGCTATGGAGAAGCAGCGGCCACACACATTGGATCCAAGCAATCGGTCGAGTTGCTAGCCGAGTGGTTCATGTCCCTCTATGATGGTTTCTCTAAGGACAACCGATGCTGGTACTTCTACAGGGACATAGCACTTTTTGAGCTGCCGATTGAGCTAAACTTCGAAGAAGTCAATTTGGCTGATTACCCCAGATGCCGAGAGATTTTCACCACAGCGCTTATGCCATGCATCCTGCCGACAGGGATTCACCAGGGCCGAAATGTAACAAAGACATACAAGTTCTATTATCCAATTTTGGCTGCTAGGCAATTTGGTCTTGGGCAACTGCCCATCGGCTGCTTCTTTGCCGATAAGATTGAGACTTGAGGGGTGGTAACCGAGAGGCTGATTATGAACAAGTTAATGGAGATAGATGGCCCACCCCTCGGTAGTATCGGCTTCTTAGAGCTGTCCTACAAAAAGAGCACGGCATACGATAGATGGTGGGTAGAGATCAAAAAACACCTGTTTCATCAACGATCCTCCTACTACATCACCTCCCTGCTGCCGGACGAGATCCCCTCGATAAGCTTTAAACTTTAAACATTTTCCTTTCTTTGAGTGATCGGCTGATCTGTCCTGCTAATACTTGAGTCTTTTTCTGTCTTCTTCTCCTTTGCAGATAACAGAAACGGATCCGCTGAAGGTGAGTAATTCCGGGGCCACAATTGAGTATCGCCCAGGCATCCTCCCAAACGGCTGCGGCTTAGCTCCTTCGACGATCGGCTGGGAAGAGCCAAAGTTAAGAACCCTTTTGCACGCCAAACACGCGAGCCACTGGCGCGAAATAAAATGGTTGCTCCTGCCGCGGCCGCGTTCACTCTGCCAAGAAGCGTAAGAAAAAGAAACCAACCGCACCAACCGATAGCCTCCCATCGGTCGACCCAAGTGTCGACCAGGCCCTCAATGAAGAGGTCATGGACGAGAAAATGTCTCGAGCCATCGAGGAGGTGGCCAAATCAAGTGATTCAAGCCATAACTCAGTGAGCCCACCAGCCGACGACCTGTCTCCTCCAAGCCCTCCTGCCAAGAAACGGCCCGTAAGTCCTTCTCTCGTCAAATCTGGTTCATGAGCCTTGATCACCTCACTTCTTAACCAAATTTCCCTCTGTAGGTCAAAAGGCTAGCTGGTCACACTCCACGTCCTGTTTCACCAGTAAACCTCCAAACTTGCCTTTTTCTTTGCTGTGCTCTCCTTAGCCGATCTGAACTAACACTTTATCTCTTGTGCAGCCTCCTCGGTCTCCATCGGCTGCCCCCCAAGTCTCAAGCGAGCACACCCAAACGGCTACGGGTAGTCATGACGTCGAAGATGTCGTTGGTCCGATCAACGAACATACCGAGGAGGTGGCCACATCGGCCAATGATCATGATGAAGAGGTCGTTGCTCCAATCAGTCCGGCCGCCGAAGAAACAGTTGCTCCAGTCCGTGCAACAAGAGTAAGCTTTACTCTTTCCCTCTTTTTAGTCCTTGAACAATCGGCTACTTTCTGACTCGTGATCCGTCCTCTCCATCTCTTTTGCAGACCCTGGCCGATTTGCTGTCCTTTGACATCAAGGAGTTCCTCAGTGATGAAGAAGGTGAAGCAACCAGTCCAGACAAAGCTATAGCCGATGAACTTAGAAGCAGACTCCAAGACATCCGCAATCGGCTAGACATCGACGTCGATCGCCTGGTTATGGAATGCGGATCGACTAGGTCACGGCTTTTCGAGATTGAGAATCAACTCCGGAAGATCTCGGCCACCAAAATCTCGGAAGCCGTATACATCGACCCGCATCGGCCCAAGTTAGGGCGTGCGATGCAAAGAATGATGGAGAGCCGCCTAGGCCGATGTAACAGCTCGGATAGAAGGAACGGTTAAGGATGTGGAAGCCAAAAAAGCAAAGCTAAACAAACTGACGGCTGGTCCATCAACCTCACAAGCCCGGATTGCCGATTTCAAGCTCGAGGAAACCGATTTGCTGCTGCAGTTAGAACAATGCCGAGCGAAGATCACCGCCGAAGAACAGCTGCTAGCCAATCTGCCCAAAGCCACCGAGGACCAAAAGAGCAAATTGATGGCCACGATCAAGCATTTGAAGGAGCTGCATAAGTCGGCCAAAGTGGTCCCCCGCCTCTGATGCAGAAGATCTGGCTATGATTGACAAAGTGAACGCCATCAAGACTTCAGCTATCTTGGCCATAGATGCATTCTTGGGCATGTAATAGGGCTTAGTTTCCGAAACTCATTTTAACTTTGTTTAAACAATCTTTTGTAATCGGCTCGTTGACCTTAATCTTATTCCTTCTGCCGATTTAAGATTTGAACGCCTTGAAAAATTTTGAAAATCTGCTAAGTCTGCTTCCTGATGTTGTATATGTATATGCCCCCCTAGTTTTGTCGATGATGACTGCATCATTGATAAAAGTAGTATTCCGAACCAACCAAGACGTGTCAGCTGTATCGAGCCGATGGCGGAAAACCAGAGGGGAAAAACTTAGAAAAAATGGTCTAAAGGCGATGCAGGTATCCCACTGCATCGGCTAACACAAATCGGCTAGGCATTAGCCGAATCATGAGTTGATCCAAACACTTGGGTAATACTTCTTCAGATATTTGCCGTTCAGAGCCCTCCCAAACACTTCTCCATCCAAACCTTCTAGCATATAAGCTCCTTTGGATACACATTTCTGGATCTTGAAAGGTACTTCCCAATTTGATGACCATTTGCCGAACTTATTATCTCGTGATCCGATCGGCAATATCAATGTTCAAACGAGTTCGCCTTCTTCAAATGATTTAGGCACAACCTTCTTGTTTTAATGACGGGCTACTCGTTCCTTATCTCTTGTTACTTTTTCCAAGGCCCTCATCCGTGACAAAACTAGATCTTCTGATTCATCTACCATCAGGTTGTAGTAATCATCGGCTATAAGCTGATCTTGTAATTGAACCCTTCTTTAGCTGATGATGTTTTCCCACGGCAGGACTGCTTCATGTCCAGAGTGATTCGGCTAATCGGGTGTGCCATTGCTTAAGATATTCAATGATCTTTCTCTTTATCAGCTTGATTAGACTCTTGTTTGAGGCCTCTGCCTGTCCGTTAGCCTGAGCATAATACGGCGAAGAATTGAGCAACTTGCTGCCCATGCTGTCGGCAAACTGAACAAAGTCATCCGATATGAAGATAGATCTCTGATCTGTTGTTATTGTCTGAGGGACGCCGAATCGGTATATAATGTGCTCCTTAACAAACTCGATTGCGTCCTTTGAATCAACCTTCTTTAAAGGAATTGCTTCCACCCATTTTGTGAAATAATCTGTTGCCACCAATATGAATTTATGTCCCTTGCTTGAGGGTGGATTGATCTGGCCGATTATGTCGATTCCCCAACCTCTGAACGGCTAAGGCTTGACAATTGGGTTCATAGCCGATGCTGGTGCCCTTTGTATAGCTCCAAATTTCTGACAATCCTGGCAGCCCTTGTAGTACTTGAAACAATCCTCCAGCATCGTCGGCCAAAAATACCCTGTTCTCCGAAGTAGCCATTTCATCTTGTGAGCCCATTGATGTGTGTCGCAAATTCCTTCATGCACCTCTCCGATAGCCACCTTGGCTTGATCGGCACTGAGACACTTGAGTAGCACTCCATCAATCGTCCGATAGTACAACTCTTCATCGAGTAAGACATATCTCAAAGCCTTGTAGCGCAATTTCCTTGAAGCCGACTGGAAAGGGTTTTGTAGATAGTTGTAGACTTCAAACCTCCAGTCGTCGGCTGTCACGGTGGCAATCTCTATCTCAACATCTTTTGTCATCGGCCTGTGGCCTGATGCCCCTTGAGCTAAATCATTGGCTTCTGCATTCTGCTCTCTGGGGATGTGCTTTAATGTTACTAGCCGAAAGCTGTCCATCAATTCTCGGCATCATTGATAATAGACCATCAGCGCATCATTTTTGCACTCGTATTCTCCTGACAATTGGCTGATGACCAACAGTGAATCTCCCATTATTTCGATGGGGTCGGCCTCAACTTCCTTGAGAAGATGTAATCCCTTAAGCATTGCCTCGTATTTGGCTTGATTGTTTGTGGCATGGGGGTTGATTGAGAAGGCAAATTCGAAGCTTGCCCCCCTTGGTGATATGATGACCAAGCCGATACCGCATCCATTCGTGCAAACTGAGCCATCAAATGTCAAAGTCCAAGGCATGATCTCCACCGAGCCGATTGAACCATCTCTATGTTCTACGATGAAATCGGCTATGGCTTGTCCTTTATGTATCCTGGGTGCCTGATATCTTAAGTTGAATTCCGTTAAAGCAAAAATCCACTTCCCAACTCGTCTTTTGAGTACTGGAGCCGATAGCATATATTTGACTACATCGGCTTTGCATACCACTGTGCACTCGTTGGATAATAAATAATGCCTCAAACTTTGTACATGAAAAATATAGGCAAAGACATAATTTCTTCACTAGGGAATATCTTGTCTCTGTGTCCAGTAGCCGTCAGCTGAGATAAAAGATGGCTCTCTTTTGCCTCGATCTCTTGAACCAGGACTGAGCCGATGGACTTGTCGTCGGCTGATAGGTACAGTTTGAATGGTACCCTTTTTTGTGGAGAAATCAGGACTGGAGGTAAGCCTAATTAACCCTTGATATGGTCCAACGCTTTCTACTGCTCTGCCCCCCAAGTGAATGCTTGATCGGCCTTCAGCCGAAGCAATGGTGTGAACGGCTCCATCTTTTCTGAAAGATTGGCTATGAATCACCTGATGAAGTTGATTTTGCTGATCAAAGATTGTAGTTGCTTCTTGTCCTTCGGAGGCTGTATCGTCTTGATGGCATTAATGCTTCTTGGTGTAACCTCAATCCCTCTCTCATGAAGAAACCCTAAAAATTGTCCGGCCGACACGCCGAACGCGCATTTCGGCGGATTCATCTTCAAGCCATATTTTCTTGTTCGCTCCAAAACTTCTCTAAGGCCGGTTTATATGGTTTTCCATTTCCCTGGATTTG
This sequence comes from Oryza australiensis, assembly GCA_019925245.2. NCBI lineage: Eukaryota > Viridiplantae > Streptophyta > Magnoliopsida > Poales > Poaceae > Oryza > Oryza australiensis. The sequence goes on along the minus strand of JAIFGZ020000439.1, from coordinate 589,922 downwards.
ACAACAACATCATCGATGTAAATCTCGACCAGAGAGCCGATCATATCATGAAAAATATAATTCATGGCCCTTTGATAAGTTGCTCCAACATTCTTCAGACCAAACGTCATGACGATCCATTCATACAAGTTGATTGCTCCTGGGCATCTGAAAGCAGTCTTGTGGATATCTTCTTCAGCCATAAAAATATGATTATAACCTGCATTACCATCCATAAAACTTATGATCTTGTGGCCAGAAGCAACATCTATGAGCAAATTGGCTATGGGCATTGAGTATTCATCCTTAGGGGTAGCTTTGTTGAGGTCTCTGAAATCAATACACACCCTAAGTTTACCATTCTTCTTCATTACTGGAACAATATTCGAAACCCACTCCGCATATCGGCAAGGCCGAATGAATCCAGCATCGTATAATCGAATGATTTCGGCTTTGATCGCATCATACATATCGTCTTTAAACCTCCTAGGAGGCTGTTTGTATGGCCGATACCCCGGCTTGACAGGCAGCCGATGCACAACAATAGACGGGCTAAGACCGGGCATCTCGTAATACTCCCAAACAAAATAATCTTTATATTCCTTTAATAAATCAATAAGCTGGGATCTACAACGAGAAGACTAGCATCTTTGACATCGGCTTCCCGTTAACAAATCCTTTCATGTACAGTGGTTTGAGGTGCCGATTGTCGGTCCCCTCTGGATTTTCAAAAATGGCTTGTTCCGGGGAGAATGCTAGTTTTGCCAAGGTGTCTTCAACACTATCTGCATCGGCCTCTGTGGCGTCGAATGTTGACCAATGTTGACCGATGCAGTAGCTTTCCATTTTTATTTAGCCGCCCTTCTGGCTTGGTCAGCTGCGCTCTCGTCGGCTTGGGTGTTCTTCTTCTTGGGGTGCCACTGTTTCCCACCCTGCCGACGTTATTGATGCTGAATCATCCGTTGGACCTCTTCTTCCTGCACTTCGCTTTTCAACCTATGAATTCTTCTCTTCTGTGTTTTAGTGAAGAGGTCATAAGGGCACCATTGTGAGTTAGCCTATTGTGCATCTTCGGCTTCTTCTTCGTAGTATTCGTCTTTGTCTTCGTCCTCGAAGAAGTCTTGGTGGATCGGCCCAAGCCGATCATGTACCGATTGCCGCCTCTGGTCAAGCTGCATGGCCCTGGGGATGAATTGGGTAGGGCTTTGCATCGGCGGATCCCTATATTCGTCTTGATGATATTCACTGCAGGCCAGACAGTTGTCTATCGTTGACAGCCTCATCAACGATTCCCAGCACAATCGAAAAAACTCGCAATGCCAGTGCGGGTCGCAGTCATTGTGGTGTCTGATAACTCGGAGGCCCCTCGCCTCATGTCCCCTAACGTACGGCTTGCCGCGCCGGGCCTCCTCTTCTCGCCAAAACCGCTGCTGGAAGCGCGTTGGCTATCCATGCGAATCGGCCGCCGATCGGCCGATCGGCCGGTTGGATGCACCATGTTGACTGACGCAGCTTGATCTCCAGTCGGCCTCTTCTCTGGCCTAGCCCCTTGAGAGTTTCGGCTAAGCTGTACGTCATTCTGTTCTGCCGATCAGCTCGCCTGGGGCCGCCCTGGACCGTGTTGACCGGGAAGGGGTTGCCATTGACTTTCATTGGCCGGGGTAAATCGGTGAACTTTAGCTTCCTGGCCTCAATAGCCGACTGGATTTGCTGCCTGAAAACCTTACAGTCATTAGTGCTATGGAAGGTAGAGTTGTGCCACTTACAGTACTTCTTCTTTTTGAGTTCTTCGATCGATGGGATCGTGTGGTTGGCAGGAAGCTGAATTTGCTTCTCCTTCAGCAATAAATCAAAGATCCTATCGGCCTTGGTGATGTCGAAGTCGTACTTCTCCTCCCTAGTCGTTTTCAGCAGCCATTGACAAACGATGGCCTTTTTATTTTTGGTCCACTCGGCTGCTGCAACTTCTACGTCATCGTCACTTGTTTCTGAGTCAGTCTCGACGATGACGTGGGCAACCTTCTTGACAGCCTTCCTTGATTCATGAAATCTTTGCTCGTGGGCCGTCACCTTCTGTGCGAGATGGGCCAAGCTATCGAAGTCTTGAGCCAAAAACCTTTCACGGATCGGCGGCAGCAGTCCATGAAAAGCCAAATCGGCTAACTGGGAATCGGCAGCACCAGGCTATAACAGCGGTTCCTCATCTCTCTGAATCTTTGAATGTAGTCATGAACCGACTCCTCATGCTTCTGTCTAATGCTTGTCAGGTCCGACAGCTTCATTTCATGGTTGCCGGTGTAGAAGTAGCTTTGAATTGTTTCTTGAGATCGGCCCAGCTCTGGATGGAATTGTAAGGTAGTGAAGAAAACCACGTAAAGGCCGATCCCGACAGCGAGAGAGGGAATAAGCGAACCCTCAGGGCGTCTGTAGCCAATGCCTCCCCCACTGCACCAGGAATCGGCTGACGTGTTCGTTGTAGAAGTATTGTCCTGCCCTGAGAACTTGGAGACATCTGGGACTTTGTATCGGTTGGGCAGTGGCACCCTCTCAAAATATTCTGGGTATGGATACCGATACATATTACCAGAATTTTTCGGTTTGAGGCCGAATTGATCACGCATGACGTCGACAATCAAATCGGCCCAGGTCCTGTTATCTTGGGCTTGCTGTATCGGGTCATATAGATCGTACTGTACGGGTGCTTGCCGATACTGAAGTGGCGGTGTTTGCGCCCGGTAATGTTGGTCACGCTGGCCTTCCTGGTACTAGTACTGAGCTGGGTCGACGGCGGGAGGCAGCCGATTCACGGACGGTGGTGATTGGTCAGAGAAGAGCCGACGACCGTCAGTATTGTAGTGTGCCCCTTGAATGAGATTGGTGGCAGGTTCTTGCCGCCGATTGAAGTCGAATATGCTGACTAGTTGCTCCTGAGAAGGAGGTTGTTGCCGGTTCAGAATGGCGGGCGGCGGCCTTGAAGCCGACACGAATGCAGCCGGCTGACTGAGGACCCCTCCTGGTGGCCCTGGCTGTACTGGTGGTGGCATCGGCCAATTCTGGGTTGCCAAGCACCTGTAGTTGGGGAACTGTCCATTAGTGAAATAAGTTGGCCCCCGCTGTAGTTGAGCGGCAATCTTCGAGTCGACCACAGTGGCAATCATGTTGTTGAGGGTATTGACCAAGATGCCACTCTGATTAACGAGAGCGTGGTGCACAGCCGAGTCGATTCAGTCTTACAAAGTGTGCAGTCCCGAATCGTCTTGTTCTTGCTTAGGCTCCTCCATCTTGTGTTTTCCTTTTGTATCGTCTGAGGAGGATGCCTTGAAGTCGTCCATGCTGAATTTGTACTTATGGTGGACGGCCCCAGACCTGGTCTAGGCAAAAGATTGTAGATAGTTGGCCTATAGTTCCTCCACCATCTTCTTGTAGTCGGCCAATTGCTCAGCCGATAATTGTTCCATCTTGCTAGGAACCATATTTTCCTCGCTGACTTTGGGGCTCTTGATGTTAACCATCACGTCGACTTTGTTACTGCATTCTAGCCGAGTTGATGGTCCCACTGGGCGTACCAAGAAGCGTGTTGATGAGAAATCTTTCCCACGCGTTGGCCTCGGAGATCTGCTTAACTCCAGTGCAGGTCCGTCCTTAGCTACCTTTGATGAACTAGGCGTGCCAGTTGGTTTGATCTGATAACCAACAAGAAATAAACAGATACATGTGTTAAGCTTAAAGTTAGATCCTACCGGATCGGCTCAGAGAACCAACATACATATAATTGCTATCCCAAAGCACACTTAAACTAAGTGATTGGGATAGATCGGCTATGCCGAGACAGTATAAACCACTTAATCTAAATGTACATGAGGATAGTAAATATATGCATTTGTAACCTAGCCGATGCTGCAGATCTAACGTGAATTGGCTAGTACTCCGATACATCTTATGAAAAGATATAAATATAACCTAAATGCGTTAAACCTAGATCAACCAGCTGTCGGCTGATGCCAACAGATTGATACTGGCTTAAGGCATTTAACCAAATTGAGATTTTAATATAAGAGGCAGTTTTAATATATCTAATAGTAAATGATGCTAAAAGATAATTAAAACAGATAAGGCCAGCGGAAACCCTGGCACTGTCTCTAATGGTAAACATCTAGCCGAATAGATCTTAATAATTTTAAGAGCGACTTAATAGGTCATAATGATGAAGCATTAAGTACAACAAGAAGTACTAGATATATATGAACCGATGTAAACCCCTCGAGACGGTGGATACAACATATAAACTAGTTCAACATCTAGATCTAGCTTTATCGGCTACTGTCTCCCGAGAGAAACGAGCCGATGGCAAGATAGATCTAGACATTACTCCAAATTATATGTCGTATATGATAAATTGTGCAGTCTATAACATCAGATCTAAAGTATCATGACGATGTAAGCACTAGATTCAACGATACAAACTACTAATGACAAGTGTGTACCTTAGTCGGGGGTCGAAATCGATGCAGCCCGAAGGGGGATCAAGAACTCGTCTAAAGAAAAAAGGTTTGGCGATGTGCCGAGTTTGTATTGATGTGTGTGTATTTTATAGAGAGCCCTCGGGTCTTATTTATACCCAGGCATAACGACATCCACGTAGGACACAGTTTCTATCTTATCTACTATTTATAGTATGACAATATCTCGAGACGCAGTCCCATGTCGTATTACAAAAGGAATATCTTATAACTTCCTAATTTACATATACAATTGTCATTACAGGAGCTTATCCATAGATGGCAATATCTTTAACACATAATTTGGAGACCGAATCCAATACTTTATCTTCAAGTTTTCTTTCGGGACCGGCCCTAGCTCTATCTTCGCTCAGGATCGACGTCGGCTATCCCGGTCCGACTCGGACTCAGCCGACTGGCTCCGCAGCCGATTCGGACTTAGCCGATGCAGCCCCTGTTTCTCCACCAGTCACGCATATCTTCCGATTCCGCCTCAATCTATGCTTCAGACGTGTGGATTTGGTTACCAAATTTGGTCGTTAACAGATATCAAATATGATATCTCATAGGTATGAGATATGATATCTAGGTATCATGCTGATGTTAGCACGATACTAGATTTGTATCTTTGGTATCAGACATTATATCTATATCTCATACGTGATTTGTGTCTTCGGTATCAGAAATTATATCTATATCTCGTAGTATCAGATTTATATCTAGGTATCATTCTAATGTTAGCTATTCCATTAAAACGATGTATCATTCTGTAGTATTGTTGTGTGAATAATATTATGTATAATAGCACGAAGAAAAATATTGTGTAATTAGGGATGGCAACAGGGCGGGTTCGATTCGGGTAGAGTCCCTGGGCACCCAAAACCAAAACCTGAACCAAAACCGAAACCAACTCGGGTGAAAATCAATCACCAAAACCGAAACCCGTGGATACCCAAAACCCGACGGATTAACCGAAACCCGAATTTTTAACCAAAACCCAAAACAGAAACCCGAAATTCTCATAATAGAAACATTTTTTCTGAATTGTTTCTTGTATATTTTGGAAAGTTGCCCATGTGGCCATGTGAACATTAAATCATTAATTATAACAGATAATAGATTCCATAGCTACACTATAGAGTTATAGATCATGTGAATATCAAAATATATATGACTAAGATGATACAACAATAATGCAATTTAGAGTCCAAATAAATAAAATACAATAGATAGGCAACTTGAAGCATTTTTAGAGTCCAAACAAATAAATTTAGACTCCAAGTCCAAACTCCAAAGTTTAGTACAACCATATTACAGTCCAAAGTCCAAACAAATAAAGTACAGCTCATGGTTTAGAGTCCAAATAAATAACAGAACTTGAAAAGTAATGCAGATTTGGATCAAATAGATAGGTCACTTGAGACATTCATCTTCGCTTCATCTTTGTTGTCCGCTGATTCGTTGTATCTGTATGTTTTCGGTTTGGGTTTGGGTATCCACGGTTAAAATTAAAAACTGCACCAAACCTGTAATATTCCGGGCACCCAAAACCGCAAAACTGCGAGCGAAATACATGCACCAAACCAAAACTCGAAAACCCAAAACCCGTGGATACCCGAACCAAAACCAAACCATTGCCATCCTTATGTGTAGTGGACTCCCGTGCGTGCGTGCGTGCGTGCGTAAGAAAATTACGCAGGACTTAGGTCCTTCCTAGATCTGAAAGACGTTGCTTCTCTATCTAACACATGTACAACACGAATCTCAGAGCAAGGAACCTCATCCCCTTCTTCCCCCCGACGAAATCTTCTCTCTTCTCTCCACACTCGTCCTCGTCTAGTCCTCCTACCTTCTTCTACGCACCTAGGCTAGGGACATGGAATCGCGGCGACACAACGTGCTCTGACCCGGCCGGGGCGATGTGGCGGCAACCGAGCAAACTGATTCGTAGTTGGCCTAGTTCATTTTGTTGCTCGCGAAAGTCGATCTTATCGATCTACAACAATGCCAACTCTTAGTTCCTACATTTGATGTCCATGGCCAATATATGTCTGTATTCCATTTTCACCAAGTTGGATGGGCCAATTGATTTCTTCTTTTGGCACAAGATTGAACCAGCCAATCAATTTCTGTGGCTTCTGGTCGCCGATGAACTTGAGTAGCAAATTATTATTTTCCAAGATGGATTTCCCTTCAAATCGAATCAAATGCGACCCAAGACGTGCGGCCCATCGATCCGCCGATCTCCAACTCGAGGCCAAAAGAGGGATTCATGGTGGACATGCCCACCGTGGTGCTTGGCGGTGACTCCGCAGAGGAGATAACAACGGCAGATTACGGAGAAAGGAAATTTTTGCTGGACGAAGAGGGACGAGGCTTCTTGCTTTGAGATTCGTGCTATACACGGGTTATGTAGAGATGTAGAGAAGCAAAGTCTTTCGGATATACTAGGAAAGACTTAAGTCCTGTGTAATTTTTGTGTCACGAGCGGTGAATTGATGGGATGGCGATGTGGCGATTTCTTGGAATTGAGATCCTTATAACTTAGGCCCTCTTTGGATCCACCTGACTAAAGACTAAGGGGATGTTTGGTATGGCTCCAACTTCAAGCTTCAACTGAAGCTGGAGTCTGGAGCTGGTGAAAGGTAGCTCCATCTTGCTAGTTCATTTAACTGGAGTGCTCCATCCAGATTTGTTTGGAGCTGAAGCATTTAGCAGGGCTCCAGCTCTACTCCACCAGGATTCAAGATCTGAAGCCCTGCCAAACATCCCCTAAGGACTAAAAGTTACCTGACTAAAATTAGTCAGTAGGTGTTTGGTTGGAATGACTAAAAACAATTAAAGCTGATACAAAATGTCCTCAGTACCCCTGGCGCCAGCAGACGCCGCCAAGCACCAGCAGACGCTGCCAACGGCACGACCAATTATTCTCACCGTCACATTCATATAAAAATAGGGAAAAATGAAATGTTCCATTCATGTTCCAACCAGACCGAGAGCTCACACATTGCAGCCACGTTGGTGGCTTGCCATGGCAGCACCAAACGATCATTATTACAATATAATGTCAATGTCATACACAAGTCTCATTATTGCAAAACAAAGGATTTAAGATCTACTGAACAATCCATCGGCTATCCAATCTCAGAACAGGTTCATATTTTGATCTTCGTCGCCTTGTTGGATATTAGCATCATTTCCTTGAGAGGACGATGGTACTGACGATGACACAAAGTTTTCATCAGAATCCACCATATCGAAGTCGGCATCCGCTATTGCACTCTCTCTAATGAAGTTATGTAATGCCATGCAGGACATAATTATTTTGCTTTTTTTATTCATCGGATAACTTGGTAAACTTAGCAAAATCTGCCATTTCATCTTCCACATGCCAAAAGATCACTCGATGGCATTTCGAATAGACGAATGAGCATAATTGAAAAGCTCCTTTTTACCTCTTGCTGCTGGGCCTTGCCGAAACTCTAGTAGATGGTACTTTGTACCCTTGTACGGTGCAAGATAAGCCGACCAATTTGGATAGCCAGAGTCCACAACATAAAACTTTCATGCATCAGCATATTGCTTTTGTTAATACTAGGTAAACAACTAGAACCGTATGAATGAATATAGCATCCAATAGGGCACTACCTGGAGGTGGATGTGGAAACTTGTGGCTATACTTGTTCAATGCATCTTTGAAAACTCTGATATCGTGAACGGAGCCAGGCCATCCCGCAAGCACAAAAGTAAACCTCAAATCAAAGTCGCAAACCGACATCACGTTTTGGCTTGTGTAGCCATGTCGGCCCGTATGATGTACAACCTTTTCAGCCGGCACTACAACCCTCACATGTGTCCCATGTATTGCTCCGATGCAATTGTCGAAGAACGGAGCAAATCTAGGTGATTGTAACCTCTGATGGACAGTTGTAAAATGAGGATCTTTTGGCACAATTATGTCAGCTCCAAGTCTATCAACACAGTCTAGAACTTTTTCAAATTTCCTACTGATTGTCTCTGTTGATCTAACAAATATGTGTTCAACTTGACTTATACTCTGAGGGGCACCACAAATCCACAAGAACATTGCTAAAGCCTCTATGGAGGTCATTTTTTTGTGCCCTTCAATCTGTAATTGTCGACTAGCACATTGTGAAGCTTTAGAAACAGTGGTCTACTCATCCTAAACATGTTGAAGCAAGAAGTTGGATGTGCAAGTGTTTTCTGAACCCAATCATGACCTGATTCTGTAGGCACTCTATATGGTTGTTTGTCAAAATATGTGTCGTAGTAGTACATACCAATGACTGATCAAGCTACGACAACTCCATTGAGCAATTCTCATGTACTATCATCATCATCGGAGTCATCATTGTCCTGTTTGCAACAACAAAATAACATTTAATGATTCTATCAAGCACACCATTATAAGATTTGATAGTAACATATCGGTGCCATTCTTCTCAATAAACCGCAAGCACACCATTTATAAACAATAGTAGCATATATAATAACAACAACAGAGTTCACACATAGTAGCAGATATAATAACATCAAAGTCTCACAATAACAATTGTTGACACTCTTATCTAACAACAATTTATTTTAAACTACAATTGTTCACACTCCTATCTTCGGCCACTTAGGTGCTGGTAGTTCTTCTTTAACCAAGCCAATTTCTCTTCCTTTGTTTGGAAATTGTCACAAAATATGTCTCTGTTATATTTTGAAGCAAACAATTTGGTAGCAATGAAATACTCGTCTGTGTCTTCTGTTGCCCCACAATCAATTGCCATACGCAGACAAGTATTAATTTGCAGTTGCTCATCTTTCCTAGCTTGTTCCTTCTGCTCTTCCTTTTCCTTTTGTTGTTGTTCTTTCTTTTCCCGTTCCAGCCTCCTTTCTTCTAGCTTATTGAGATTTATTTCTTCTTGCCGCTTGCCAATGTCATGTACATTATCTACTAGGCCCTTTAACACCTTCATAATGGGACTCTTGCCCTTCTTCACTGGACCAGATCCTGTATCCATGGTGCTGTTAGATCTCTTCCTGCAACCGCTTGTGGGAGTGTTAAATGCGAATTCCTCATCATATCCTGATCAGCATTTCCATCTTCATCATCAGCCACTTGTCCAGGGATGCAAGATGAGCTTCCATCGACAGCAACGCCATGGAACATGTAGGTTGGTAATCTAATTTTGAATTTCTTGCATTCAGTTCTTCCCTGCAAATGTATAATGAAAAGCAATTACATGAGCTTATATTCCGTGGCAACTAATATTAAATAACAAGATGGTCCAGTAAAAATTACCTTCAACATTGTTTTCCACCATCTATCTGAAGCAATTATTCCACTTTCTCTATTTCTTCCTAAACCTGTCTCTTTTAATGTCTCTTTGTGGAAAGTGTACAGTACCTTTACTTGGGGCATTCTGTTTCTGATTGATCTGAGTTTAAGGTTGAGTTTAGTCCTTTCATAGAAATTCCATTGAATATTTTTGTAACCTCTGTTTGTCATTGTCCCACTAGGGCAATTGCCAAGCTTTATTTCATCCACACATAGTTCACAATATATATGGGTGTTCACTTCGTTCCAATTAGCCTTGTCATATTTCATATATTACACAATTGAAATAACTATGATATAATACAATCAGTAATACAAGGAAAAATGACACAATCAGGAGTACCATTGCTGTAAATATTAATTAGGACAATCAACCAATAAACAATACCATGATCAGACACAAAAGATATGCTATGATGGCCAAATTTGTCATAGATGAACAATGACCAGAAACAGAAGATATGTTATGCTGGCCAAATTTGTCATAGATGAACAATAACCATGACCAGCAACATAAATAATAGAATAACATATGACCATACATTAATTTAGCAATCTATACACATGTTGGACCTAAAGGTTGTCTCTCTGCAGAAATTGAATTATTTTCTCTAGTTTCAAAGCTATATGCATTCTATACACTACTTTTTAATCTTCTTGCAACAAGGAACACAATGAACAATAAGCAAAATTTTCTGGTGTCAAATGAGAGTCGGCAGCAAAACTTACCACATTAGAGTCGTTGTCCTCTTCGTCGTCATTGTCCTCCTCATCCTAAACATAACATTCGTCTGTTGCATCTTCGGTAGGATTGAGCATCCATGAACCCACATGTCCATGAGCAACTCCTCTACCTCGCCCTCTACCACCAATTGCATCACCTATTCCCATTGGCGGGATGCTACAGCCGGATCTCGCTCCTCGACGGTGACCACGGGCAACCTGGGACCCTCCATGGCCAGATACAACCCTACCACCGCGGGCTCGAGGAGGCTGGAATGATGCGCATCTACCACCTTGGGTTCTTGTTACTTCGTGCGACTGAAATCCCCCTTCTTCCTGGAGGAGACCGGTGTAGTTGTCGAGGTATGGGAATCCCTCACTATGGGAGTTCATATCAAGATTTGCCATGTGAGCCCTACCAAAGGAGAAGCTGCCGCCCGCCGCTACATTCAACGACGCCTGAGACAGTTGCTACAAGTCGTCGACGGGGCACCGGCGGAATGACGGATGGACGGTGCATCCGAAGAATCGACCCCTTGAGAGAAGTATTCGTGGTACAAGTTCCCGTCGTTCATCTCCAGAGCGTCGTTGTGCAATGGCGGTAGGGCGACTGTGGCTGGAAGGTGAGAACAGCGGCGGCGACGGGCTAATCACCGCAGTGCGGATCGATACGACGGCGCCAACAGGCTATTCGGGGGGAGGGGAAGGACTGCACTACGGTGGAGGAATGGAACGGCACATCTGGCGGGAAAGAGGGAGAATACATCGACGGGGGTGGTGTGCGAATCTGGCGCTGTCGGGCTGGATGCGGGAGTACGCGCGGGGGAGCAACCGGTGTATGCGGTTAATGAGGGCAAGCAACGTTAGTTGAGGGTAGGAGGCGTCAAAAATTCCCTTTAGTCAGTTTTAGGTGGGGGTAGGGTGACTAAAATTTTAGGAGGTGACTAAAACCAAATTGACTAAAATTAGTCATCCCATTTGGATCTAAACTGACTAAAAGTGACTAATTTTAATCAATTTCGCTTTAGTCAACATAGGTCACTGACATATAAACCCTCTACTTAACGAATCCACGTGTCAGTGACTTAAAATTAAAAATTAAAAAGAACTTCTTATGTTAGGCCTGTTTGTTTTAAGGGACTAAAATTTAGTCCATATCACATCGAATGTATATTATTTTGAAGTATTAAATGTAGATTATTTATAAAACTTATTTATAATCGGTGAATTATTCGCGATATGAATCTAATGAACCTAATTATGTCATGATATAATGATGATGTTGCAGTAAATATTTACTAATCATGAATTAATTAGGTTTAATAAATTTATCTCGTAAATTATGATTATGTAATTATTTTTATAATTAGTTCATATTTAATCTTTTAAATTAATTTCAAATATTCATTAGGATAAGAACTAAATTTTTAATCCCTCCACCTAAACACTTCCTTGATAAGAGAAGTAAGGGCCTGTTTGGCATTTTAGTCAAGGGACTAAAGATTAGTCCCTGGACTAAAACTTTTAGTCCCTTCCTGTTTGGTTGTAGGGACTAAAAGGGACTAAAGGTAATTAATTACATTGTATAAAGACCATGTTACCCCTATATAGCCATGCAAGCAAAAAATAAAAACTCCATTAAAAATACAAATTAAAGGCAAGAATATTTATATACATGACTCTACAAATATTTATACAACAATATGGATTACAAACATAGTACCAAAATATTGTTGTCCCTGCTCATACGAACTATTTATACAAGTACTCGTTATTACAAATTAAAATAAAAGTTCTTAATATTAAAAATTACTCGTTCCACAAGAACAATAAAAAGACAAATCATATATTTCTCAAAGACCAAAGGCCATCGGCAACCGAGTCCCGAAAATGATTCATCACCTAGCTATCCAAAAAATTGGTTGCATCGTTTGATGGAGAAGAACATGTTCCGGCCAATGGAACATAATTTGCATCTTGGTCACAATGGTTGAATTCTTCATCAGCTAGCTTACTGTCTCTAATGAAATTATGCATTGCTATGCAGGCAACAATTATTTTGCTTTGCTTTTTTTTTGGATAACTGGGTAATCGAAATAAAATCCTCCACTTATTCTTCAAAACTCCAAAAGATCTCTCTATGAATTTCTACAAGAAGAATGACGGTAATTGAAGTGCTCCTTTTTCCCTCTAGACATTATACCCTCATTGTACTCCTGAAAATGATATGTTGTACCCTTATACGCGATGGGGCGACGGCCGAACGAGTGCTAGCCGAAATGGGATCACCTCCATGTCCATCCGACCGTAACATTTCTTGGTACGAGGAGAAGTCAGGGAATGCGTCCGCCTGAGAGTTCAGATCGAACCCCCCGATCCCCTTCCCCCCCGGAGCCCATCGCCGAAAAATGGAATCCGCCGCGAGATGCATTAATGTCTGACGACGCTTGCGAGAAACCTAAGTCTTTGCCAGCGGCCGAATGATGTGTGCGGGCTTGCGAGAAAAAATCGTAGTGCTCATCCTCATTGCCGGCCATTTCTTTGTTGCGGATAGTGCGTCCACTGCAAAAATCCATCCATTCCAAAAAAATCAACAAACAACAATCTTGCAAACATATGAGTTAGTACTCACTCAACAAACAACTAAAATGAAGGAAAAGTAGTGACTGAGTATGCGGTGCGTGCCGACGGTCTTGGGCGCGGACCTAGGCCGGATCGGGCGCGACCGCGCGGCTAGGGCGGGGCGGCGGCGGCGGGCGGTACCGGCGGCCGCTACGGCGGGGCGCGGCGCGAGGCGTGCCGGCGGTGGCTAGGGGCGGGACCGGCGGCGGCGAGGCGGGACCGGTGGCGGCTAGGGGCGGGGCGGCGCGCGAGGGCGAGGACCGGCGGCGGCTAGGGGCCGGATCGAGGCGCGACCGCCGCGGCTAGGGGACTGGGCGGATCGGGACGCGACCGCGCGACGCGAGGACGGGACCGGCGGCGGCTAGGGACGGGACTAGCGGCGGCGATGGCGCGGTACCGGCGACGGTGAGGGCGCCGAACCGACGACTGCGCTGGGCAAAAACTTTCCAAGAGGCGGCGCTGTGCGAGCGTGAGGATGTGGTTGCGGCACAGTGACAAGGGCATCCGGTGGAATGGGTGATATTAGTCCCAATAAGCATCTCAATTAGGGACTAAAGACTAAAACTAGTTTAGTCCCTTTTAGTCAAGGGTGTTTGATATTTTAGAGACTAAAAGGACTAATTTGAAGGGACTAATAAGATTAGTCCCTCAACCAAACAGGCCCTAAGTTGGAGGGTGCTGTTCCGATTCCTCCGGAAGGAATCCCGCTGGGAGGTGGTTTTCTGCCGCGGCGAAAAGTCGTCGGCGCGCATGCGGAAACGTGGTTCCGTCCGTATTAATAAGCAGCTACAGGAGAAAAGCGACGGGTGCAAGGAACAACCTCAAGAGAAACTTGCACTACTTCTGGATACCGGTTCAGTCGGAATTACTGTTTCTTTTTTACATTTTGATCAATTTGAGGTCTGTTTGATTTGGATTATTTACTGTCTAAGAAATACTTCCTTTGTCTAAAAAGAATTTAATTCTAAACATGAATCTAATATTCATCCTTAATATTCGATTTTTATGAAACAGAGTAAATACAGTAAAAGAACCGTTCATTAAATTAAGTTGAAAATATATTCCGTAGTCGGGTTACTAGCTGATTGCCTTTTTTTCTTTTTAATCATGGTTAGTACTCACATGAGGGTGAAGTATACTCCAATAGATATACTGAATATACATATAGCTATCAGTGTAGGAGTTGCAAAGTCAGCTTTTGCAGTTTAGTAATTAGTAAGTATACTGAATATATATACATATAAAAAAGGTATATTGTATTGTCAGATTCACTTGTGAAGTTGACGTAACCCCGTCCAACAATGGCACTTGGGAGGCATCACCAGCACGGATGGATATGATTGGATGCAAAGAAAGTTACAAAATGGATATTTTTCCTCTTTATGTTTTTTTAGGGCAAAGGATGATGGATGAATGGATCATTTGATTGATTGGTTTGGTTTGGTGGTGTGTATAATACGCAATGAAACAAAGAAGCATACATCATGCATGACTAATCTACTCCTAAAAGTTGTTTTGCCATGTATGATACTATTGTAGTATAATCGTACGACTCCATATCTACATATATTTTTTATCCGTTATAAAAAAAAATCTACGAACCTATCATTTTGTTTATGGCTATGTTTATAAGCTAAAATTTAAATTGTAAAATTTAATTTGAGTTGATGTTATGATTTTACATTGCAGTTTATTTTAAAGATGTTTTGAATCGTTAAAAACATTTATAAGAGTTTTATTTATAAATTATTATTATTATTCAATAAATCAGACGAATAAGCATAATATGTATATATAAATATAAGCTAAACAAATGAGGCTACTAATATATTTTCTTCAGATGCTGATCTAATTCAGTACGCAGTGTCAATTGTTTGTCAAAGGGAAAATGCACAAGCCTGTGGCCGCGTATGTGACGACGGGAAGCAGTGCGAATATCTGATCTGAGGACGACGTAGTGGAGTAGTACTGGAGAGGTGACTGAACTTTCTTGACTTTGAGATGCCCATATTTTTAGGGAGCTTTCGATAGCTGCCATGTTGGACCTTTATTAAAAAAGAGGTTTTCAAGATAACGAAGCAAAGATGTGACATTGGTTTTGCTAAGCGCTCTCTCCGTCCAGAATGAATTAATTTAATATAAAATATGATATATTTTAATACTATAATTTATATAGCATCGTTACTAGATTAGCTTGTTTTGAGATAAAGGTTATTTGATTCCGGCTGCTGCACAGGAAATTGGGATGGGCTGCATCCTTTTGACGCGTCCAAGAGGCAGGGAGCTAGCTGAAGCTGTTTCCCTTCTCCTTTGTCTGACGAGATCATTTCAGAAAGATTCTGTGCATTGAACACTAGCTAGTAGTCCAAAGCTCTCGCATTTTTTTGCACGTGTAATTGACTTGTTCCTCGCGTAAGTGCAAAAAATGTTGGTTTTCTACTGGGTGAAAGGATGCCTTTCATTGACCGATATGTACTTGTTACTTCTAGCTAGTTATAGTTTCTACGATGAGATGATTAATTTTTCCCCATGAGGTTAAAATTCTTGTTTGATAGCTGTATTTTCTACTCTGTGAGTTGAATGCACCGACAGCAATGTGAGATCAATACGCTTCAGGATCTGTACTGGACAAACAGAACTAGTACGAGTACAGAACAATTTGTGTTTGGTAGCGGAAGTTTGTTCATGCCTCAGAACAAATATGCTACTCCAAGAACTGCATAAACAACAGCTTGCTATACATGTCAGATCTCAAAAGACATGTTACAGAATTGCATAATACAGTATTAGCTATTGCCACATAAATGCTAGCTGCTCTGAATATAGTTGTCTCATAGTACATAGTTGTCCCACACCAAACCACTTGCATGACCTGTGTTGAGTGAGCCCAACGACTTCCAATGATACCGGAGCAGTACAGGGAATACAGGAACTGAACATGCTTGTCAGGCCAAAATTTTACTTATCCAAATGATGCCGGTTGAGAGACCAAGCTGACCGCTTTGAGCTCTCACAAAGTCACAAGTCATACTTCCAGTTCCTTTCTTTGAGGTTTGAACAAGTGTTGGGACTACATACAAGATAAAATATCACAAGGTTGTGAAACTACTTGGACCATGGTCTCCTATGCTTTGCCATAAATATCATGCGCATGTTCTTGCTATGATTCCAGAAATTTGATGTGCATGGGTACAAACAAAAAGATCACGGCTTTTCACCATCAGGAGGTACTTTTACACCCATAAGTCCGAGCAGATTGGACGCTGGGCCTGAAAGACCCTGTTGAGATGAGTAAGAGTTGAGGAAGCTCTCGACAAGGTTCAGGTCCACATCAACTGGGGTCATCTCCCCATCAGTATCTGCAGCACCTGATGGACCCTGGAATCATTATATACGAAAATTTTCTTAGGATAGGATCAGTCAAATTGAACAGGAGTGCTACAAAAGATCATATTATCACCAAGTTTCTTTCAGGGATCTGATCAACAGAAAACACATTATCCCAACTTGTTTAGAATGGAAGAAAGATTACTGATAAGACTTCACTTCGGACAATGGATTGACCATAACTACTCACGCCAACTGGTTTATCATCAATTGCAAGTCTACAACATGTTTTTACTACCCACAAGAAAATAAAACTGAAGGTTGTGGGAGTCATTATGACTGCTTGAACATTATTAGTGTTTCAGGAAGTAATAGTTAATAAACATACATCCATGACTGATTTTAAACCAAACAAATATGTGCATATCATGCACTTCCAAGTATGTTTTTTAACTCAATGAAATTTCAGGATTTGTAATGATATTCATAGTTTGAGAAATGCACAAGTGATCTGTGCTAAACATAAGACGTCAGGATAAAATGGGAAAGAATTGAATTACCTCATTGCTGGTATCAGTGCGCCGTGCACGAGCAAAGCTTTTCTCTATAGTGGTGGTACTGAGCTCTTTATTCAGTGCATCAGAATATGATTCCATAAAAGCATTATCCATATCTTTCTCACCAGATTCTTGAGCAAAATCACTCCCATAATCAGAGTCGTCTTCTGCACAGTCAAAAGCATAGCAAGATCCAGTTCACACCAAACCAGAATACGAAGTGACTGACTAAGGGAGTGTTTGAGAGGAGAGGAGAGGAGAGGAGAGGAGAAGATTGAGAAGATACGTAAAATGAGATGGGCTATTAGCACATAATTAATTAAGTATTAATTATTTCAAACTTGAAAAATGGATTAATATGATTTTTGAAAGCAACTTTTCTATAGAATTTTTTTTTGTAAATACGCACCGTTAGCAGTTTGGGAAACATGCGCGCGCAAAATGAGAGGCTTTTCCTCTCAATCTACTGCTGCCAAACGCACCCTAATACGATAAGGAAATTTGTGAATTATGTATATTGATGGTCCAAGAGAACTATTCATACTACTGCATCTTAAAAAAGCTCCACCCATCCCAAACAAACCACATATTACTTCATCACCCTTCGCACAGTTAAGCAGCAGAAACACTTGTCCAGTTACCAGTTATATAGGCGAGCAGAGACATAGGATTAGCATGACATAGATTTGACCACAGTATTTGATACAAAATGTGCAATGGAGAAGCAGAAGATTTCAATGTGCCTGATCTAATGATCTCCAATCAGGAACCCCAACCAAGAAAAGAAAGAAAAAATGATGTTAATATATATAGCTTCAGTTCTTGGTTTGAAATATCAGTCGTACTCCTAGAATCGTATGAACCCACAACTCATGGCCCAAAATACAAATCCCCAAGAAAGATGAACAAAAAAAGTACACTTTGTTCATGAGGTAGTATCGGTCGAACCAATACTAAATAGTTGAGCATGTGAGTTAGAACTTGGCAGAACACTGCAGTAAAGTGAAATAGCATTTGCATGAGATGAAGAAAAGAAATACCAAGGTCTATGTCAGATGATGATGACTTTCCATCAAATCCGGCTTCATTGCCGGCTTCATCTTTTGAACGACCTAGCACAGACTCCATAGCCTTGAAGAACTGGTTGACATCCAGATCCACTGATTCCATGTCTTTCCTACATGAACGAAAATGACTTGATGAGTATCCAAGGAAGCATGGACATCTCAGTAGGACATGTCCCAGGTGTATCATAAAATAGTCACATAAAGTTTTATTGTACGGAATTCTTTTTCAAAACAAAACCCTAGTAAGAAATTGTATTGCCATCCCTGAAGTACCCAGAAAATAATGTACAAGTACGCATTTTCCTTCTTTTTTTGCTTTATTAAAATGCTCAGGTAACTGAGATTCCGTAAGAAACATGCTATACAAAGCCCAAGATGGAAAACCGCAACTGTTTATGCTAGAGATGGACCACAAAATGTGGGTTACTGTTAGCACAGGCAGATCCTAGGCTAATACTGTGTGATAAAGTCAAATGTCACTCAGGGTGCAAGCTCTGAAAATTTGTATATAATAAATGCATCCAATACAATCAGCAGACAAAAGCGTGAAGGAGGTTCCAAACAGGGAAAAAAAGTCAGATACAAGCAGTAATAAGGTAATTCACTCAATCAGTTGAACAAAGACAAAATATAAGTTATAAAGGTGCACTAAAATTGGAGTAAGAGAATTACAAAAGTTTTAGCTTCCACTTTCCAGGATCATACACAATTAAACGCTATAGCCAGTTTAGATTCACAATTATAGGACTTGATATGCTATATTAGTGCATCTTGATTGTTGACAAGTGAAAGTGCACACTTCATATGTTAGCACAGACTTCATCACATACCTATCCTTACTCTGATGGTGGTTTAGACGTTTGACTTGTGGTCAAATTGAAGTGCAAAAGGAAAATTATCCATAATGCAACATATTAGAAAAAAAGATGTGTCACTTATGTTTGGAAAAGCAAAAGCTAAATTATCTAAGAACAAGACCAACGGACAATAAAAACTATCACTGATGTAGATCATCCTCAATTTATAACAGAATAAAAGAAAAACTGCACAGGAAACAGAAGCATTAAATAAGTCTAGAAGAAAACCTGCTTGCAGGAACTTCAGCTCCCTCAAAGCTTGACATTTTGCGAACAAATTCTTGCATGGACTCTGTAATCTCTCCAAGATTAAACTCATTTGACTGCATGCTAGAACTGCCTGAGACATTTTTCTTTTGACATTTTCTGTATTGTTTTGCAGCTTCATACTCTTCCATTTCCTTCTGCCTTTCACGGAGTTCCGCAGCTAACTCATCCTCCCCATTATACATCCAAGAGTCATCATCACTCGGTGGAAGGTCAATGCCTTCCAACTCCTCAGCCAAGTATGGCATCGCAAGGATTTCATCAATTCGATGCACAGGAGCACTTAGTATCTCCCTGGCATACCACAACATTATTAAAACACTCTTAGCATTCACATTTTCACACAGACATGGTTAGTGACCATTGAAAGAATTGAACAATCATCCCTGATGGTGAGCAGGTTAAAATGTTGTTTTTAACATTGTAACCTCACAAGAAATTAACTACTAATAATCAAGGCATCACAATACACAATTTTGTTTTTAACTTTGAAAGTTGAGAACTGAAAGCAAATTACTTATGTTCGAAATGGTTGCAAACTATGCTCGCATATGGCAATTGAATGGATAGCTAATTTCACAAGATTAGAAAGATACACAAGAACTACCTTGTTCGTGAAAACAAACTCGAGCTCTTGTAATATTGCATTGCATCCTCCATAACCCTCTTATACTCTTTTGACCCAGGAAGCAGACCATCGAAGCACCCAGCTGCCTCCAGGCTCTTCCTGTAAACCTCCCACGTGCTCCCCTTCCCTTCCTCCCCCTCGTGCCGCCTCTCCTGATACATCATCTCAAATCCACAAGCAATCTTCATCCCCAACTCTGCCTCCATCCACTTCTCCGGTAACTCCTCCCTCCTCGGCATGGGGTAACCCCTCGGTGCCTGGAAGTTCTGCTGCACGAGCTGCGCATACATTGCCCGCGTCATGCGCACTGATGTCCTCACCATCTCAACCCCCTCTCCGCCAGGTCCCTTGAGGAATTTCTCCATCCTCGCCGCGTGCTTCATGGTGTCTATGTCCCGGTCGTAGAACCCCTCAACGGCGCGTGCGATCAAGCAAGGCTCCTCCTTCAGCACCTTCGCCACGGTCGCCGGGACAATGACGCGCGCGGTGTGGAGATTCTCCGAGGCCTTCTCGGGCAGCCCGGCTATGCGGCGCCGTATGGCGGCCTGGACGGCGTCAGGGGCGCGGGTGTCGACGGCGTCGTCGTGGACAACGGCGAGCGCGGCGTCGAGGGAGGGCGTCTCGGGGAAGAGGGACGGCGGCAGGATGTGGAGATCGCCGCGGAAGATGAAGACGCGGTTGGGGGCGGTGTCCGGGTCGAGCCACCGCGGGAGCGCGAAGGCGGCCTCGATGAGGAGGAACTCCCCGTCGGAGTCCCACGCGCGCGCGGCGAGGTTGCGGAACGCGCGGGTGAGCTCGAAGAGGAGAGACACACCGAGCCACTCGTCGGCGAGGGAGTCGCCGAAGCGGAGCGCGCCGTGGAGGTGCGGGACGGGGGGAGAGGCGCAGAGCGCGCAGGGGGTGGCGGGGTCAGGCGGAACGGTGAGCGCGAAGGCGTCGCGGTGGAAGAGGTGGAAGGCGAGGAAGGGGGCGAGGTGGGAGGAGAGGGAGAGGTGGAGGGACCGGAGCGTGGCGTGGAGGTCCGGCGGCGGAAGGGCTGTGGGGAGGGGGAGCGGGTAGACGGCGTAGAAGAGGGTGTCGTCCGGCGGGCGGCGGGAGGGGAACGGGAAGGGGCTGGAGGCGGAGGCGTAGGCGGCGGTCGCCATGGAGGCGGGCGAGACGAAACGAGACGACGGGAGCGGCGCGACGCGGCGTTTGGGGGCGGTGGTGAGTTCGGGGTTTGGGTTTAGGGAGACTCCGGCGAACGACGGCGGCGGTGCGAGAAGGTGCTGGACTGGATTTGGGTGTCTGCAAATGATTTGGGATTAGCGCGGACCAGATGGGCCGGGCAGCTTGGAAGAGTTCAGGAAAGGTCCTGAGAAAGTTGACACATCAGCATATTCTTGGAACAAACATCATCGGTTTAGATAATACACCAAACAGCATATTAACGATAAAAAATTATAATTACAACTTTTAAATTTACATTCTTATATACATTCTTAATGATTTAAGAATCAACGTTGAAAAAACTATGAAAAAAAACTTAAAATCAACTTTGTTTTAAGATTTAAATTTTAAATTTTGACATTAACATATACATTTACATTTAGGACAAAAGATGTGACCCTTATTACTCTGTACGATTATTTAATAAATGATGTAGTTGTTAGACACCATTTATTTTATTTAAAAATTCATAAAAGATAAATATTTTAGTGATAAAACAACTTACAATAAAATAAATATAATAATTATGTAATATTTTAATAATATGAATAAATGTTTAAAAGTAAATGGTGTTATCTCTTTAAAAAACGAAAGATGGTAATTAAGTAACAAGCAGGTATAACAAGCAGGGTTTATCACTAGCTGACTTCGATTTATCGAAAATTACAAAAAATGTGTTCAAAATTAGTGAAAATCAACATCTCGAATCCTCGATGGGCTCGAATTTAACACAAGAAGCTTGCTGAATATATCTCCGTTCGAAACTAAGGACCCGTTTGATAGGGCTCTTGATTCTGTGATTATCTGATTGTAGATTCTGATTAGATTCTGAAGAGAATCAGAATCGGTACCATAAAATAATAATTAGAACAATATTTAAGATGATTTTCATATGATTCTGAAAGAAATGGGTTTCAGATGATTTTCAGGTGATTCTAGAATAAATTGGTTTCAAATGATTCTCGAGAGAAACAGGTTTTTAGATGATTCTCACTCGATTCTTCACTCAGTTGCAGAATAACTTGTTTGACAAGAACTAATTCTGTTAAGTATTAGGGAGAAGAATTCAGAAAAACTTAGAAGATCCTAAATCCTAATGCATTGCTCCCTACTAGTTTTCAATGCATTTGTTTCCTATTTTCACCAACTTAAATGATTGCTAAAAGGTGATCTTAAATAAGAGGGAGCAAAGACGATATTCTTTTACTTATCCTTTTTAGCCGAATCGACAGTCTCCAATACACACGAGTAGTAGTTTGCACATAAAAATACAATTCAACAGGAAATATCTATTAGCTTCATTGTACTCCAATACAGTAGAGGGTACAGGTTATGACACGCTTTGGATGTGATAGCTAAGTTAATGGGGGAGGAATGGGGATCAGAAACATTTGAAGTGAAACCTAAATAATTGAATCGCATTATCTATGAGAACTGTAACCTACAAGGGAAAAAATACCTAAGCAAAATTGAATAGCCAATCGCTAAAATTCTCCGAATATTGGTACAGTGCAGCACGTAGAGTTCAGTGACTAGACGATAAAATTATCCATCATGTGATTGATAACGTCCGCGCCGTCTGAGTTTAGCCAATAGCTCTTCACCTGGAACGGCAGCCAGAGTACAGAAAAAATATGGTCAGATTTGAGAAGTTGTGCATCTGCAGAACTGGCTTTTGCAATATAAAATAATGGATCAGTTAACAACAATATGGAGAAATAACAGTTGAGAGACCATGGTATTTTCATGGTTGAACGGATGACACCTTATGGACAAGAATGTCAATGCTTCAAGACAGAAAAGAGTTGGCAATACTGATGGGCTTGTAGGAACAAGCTACAATACTTTACTTAGGTTGTTAAAGGATATCTTTGCAGCAAAGAAGATACGTCCCCACAATTTTTTATATTCTTTGATAGTGGAAGATGTAACAATGTGGCTATCAATTCCATCCAGATTGAAGGTTGGAAGGATAATAAGGAACTCCTCACACTCTTGCATGTAGATCATTCCATGAGAAGTCCGTTTGTGAAATCTTATTACAGAATACTTCACTAGATGCAACTCACAGAAGCACACAAAATCTGAAGTATTCTACTGCATACCCCAACTTCCTTAGAATAAGCACAGTTAAGATGCCACTTAGAGCAATTATCTATTCAAAATTTCAGACACCAGTAGAATAGAAGACGGCCTTGCTCAAAATATATACTGCAGGTTGGAAAAGTAATAAATTCACACCTGGATGGTGTTATGTGCAACCAATCTTTGACTACTTTTCTGGAAGCTCACATCAACACGTTCCCACGGTACTTGTGTAAGGCCTCTAATCATCTCCTCTGCAAATAGAAGGGGGTTTTGTCAGCTATTGATGAACAATCAACTTTGACAGTTCGGGATAACTAATAAAATATACCTTCTGGGTCATAAAGATCAGAACGAGCTTCTGCTTCATTACTGTTCATCACTCCTTTATCAACATGGACAATATGTGGATATTTCTCATCACGAACAAGGAGTCGATGCTGAAAAGAGGCAGAACCGCAGAAGAAAGGTAAACCAACAATTAAAGAGAACAAGAAAGAAATATATAATAATTCCGTAGGTTTCTTTAGACGTGAATATAGTTCTAGCACATACTTTTGGTAGCTCATGTTGGCGACGGATTGATGATGTTCTCCACCCAACCATATCTTTTTATTTAGTTAAGTGTATATGTTGTAAGAAGCTAGAAAATTCAGAGTAAATAGCAAAGCAGCTAATTGTTAAAGGATACGGTCGAAATTTGCATTAGCATATGCCACACGTCGTCTGAAAGAGCGCAACGCTGATCTGCATAACAGAACACATTGTGCTCAGAAATGATGCCCAAACACTTTTGGACTACTTGGGAAACTGAACTTCATTTCTATACAATTACATTCATCAACCATTTTAAACACATAAGACAACATAAATCATACAGAAAATAACCTGAATTTTATATCATCACAGTCATCAACCATTCGAAGGAGGAGTGGACGTCTTCCATCATCATTGTCTGTAAGGAATAAATGCTTTCCTGTTCTCCCAACAAGCAAATGTGCAGTTTCCGAAGCTCTTCTTTCCAGGAAAGGCAGGCCACATAAGAAAGGGAGCTGGTGGAAGAATCTGAACATGAGACTAACATTACTGAAGAATTTAAATGTTTTGTTCTACTTCAGGTTAAATCAAGGTGATTAACTGATTACATATTTGCAAACTCCAGGGAATCTAAAAGCAACACAAGTAAAATAAAAAAGATTAGTCCTTATCGAGTTGTAAGACTAACTACTTCCAGAAATATTTTTCTACAAAAGTATGCCATAGCATAAAACTAAAACCATGTGATACTGGCATTACTGAAGAATTTAAATGTTATTAAACAAAGGCACCTACATATTTGCAAGTAATCTATAGGAAAGCTAAAGACAACATAAGTAATCTTTATAAGTTGCATGATGATTAACAATTTCCAGATTTTTTTGTCTCCAAAAGTACTTCAAAATTTGAACCTCATATGTACTGTTCAATAATTGTAAGTAAATAATAGTAGCAATTAACAGGTGCTACAAATTAACCCATTCTTGGAGAGGCGACATAAGTGGGTAGTTACGCGAAGTTAAAAAAGAGAAAGAAATGGTTAACTGATCTGACTCTAGTTTATAAACAATAAAGGATATTAGTCTTACCTGTTTGTTTCCACTTGAACCAAGATGCGGTGAGGCAAAGGTTATAAAATTCATAGGTTCTAAGCCAGCAATGAAACCCTCCAAGCGCTCACCTTCATCTCTGCTCTTCTCGGAAGAATATTTAGTTTTGTAATTAGGTTCATAAAGCCTCCCTATAGCATATCTAGCAACAAGGCCACCTAGAGAGTGTGCCACAAATGAGATCTTCTTCACACCTCTTCTTTGTTCTACAACTGATAAAACCTATAATAATTTAGTTAGCTTCCAACATGAAATGATGTAGCTGAATACATAGGACTTTCAAGTTTGAACTATGAAAACAAACTCAGATAGGATCAATGTAGATCAATTTTGATTTTACGCTTTCATCCAAAGGATACCTATAAATTCTGTAGAATAAAATTTAAA
Source organism: Oryza australiensis (assembly GCA_019925245.2). NCBI lineage: Eukaryota > Viridiplantae > Streptophyta > Magnoliopsida > Poales > Poaceae > Oryza > Oryza australiensis. The sequence continues at coordinate 564,722 of JAIFGZ020000439.1, read as the reverse complement.
AAGTAACAACTTCACCATTTTATCACCTTATTTTTTTCCTAATAATTATATCTAGTTTTCTATCAATCAGCTTAGAACAGATGTCATTCCATCTACCAGATACAAACTAAGAAAATATAATAAATAACTTCAACAAGAACCATATGGCATAAGCAATGACAAGATAAATAGCAAGCGCACAATGGATTGATCAAACAACTACAAAGGTTTGTACAGTGGACAAAATTTAGTTTGAGCAATAAGTCATTATATACCTCATTTGCCAACCTTTCACCCATCATGTCAACTCCATCAAATGTTTGTGTAGCCGAGTTGCATTGGCTTCCTGCATGCAAAGTGGCAATCTAAATCTCTTTACAGGAAAACAAGACAGTGACTGAAACAACCAAGACTAGAGAAGGAATGATAAATGGTGTATCATCATATCCATCATCCTGAAATCTACAAGACTTTTACCTCTGCACAATCTAAAAATGAGAAGCAAGATGAGTGGCTTGAAGAGTTTCTTTGAATGGAACTATCTAGAGCCAGGTCATAACTAATAATTCTGGAACGAGAACAATGAAATCCTAAATGATAGATATCACACACAAACAGCAGTATATTGTTAAGGTTTGGCATGCAACTAGCTGATGGCACACAAAAATTAATACGGAAACAAAGAACATAGGGTGAAGCTAGCTTGGCCAATGCAACCTTTGTCATATAAATCCTTACTGTTCTTTATGCTGGTATTTGGCAGGTTCTGTTACTTCATCCCCACTCCAAGCTATGTAATCCATGGACATAATTATCTTTCAACAGAATCAAAAGCATTTGATCACACTGGTTGGTGGATCTACTATTACGTTTCTCTCTCAGATAGTAACTTAAGCATAAGTATGATTAAAATTTTTGAACTGCTGATTCTCCCATGGTCTCACATAATTAGACAATTATTTTTAGCCAGGCCCAACTAGACAATTATTAGCAAGTTGGCACAAGTGTTTAATATGTTTTTTCCTAAATGACTGGGTTTAAATTACATGTTGTCACCCTGCATGCTCGAACCATATTTCTTCAGCATAGTCTGCACTCTAGCATGTTGACTACCAAAATAGCTAGTGGATATTGCCCATCATAAACTCGATTTCTTCCATGAAGTGGAACTACGCTAATTTTCCCTGATATCACCCCCAAAACATGCGAATAGGCACACAAACGAAAAGATCTTACTTTGCGTTACAATCCACAATTCAGGAAGCAACTGAACTCCGCAAGAGATAGATTCGCCTGTGGATTGGGGTACTCACGGTGCACGATCACTTTTTCCGGCATCCGCCTCACGAACTGCTCCGCCGCGAATTTCCAGTCATCCGCGCTGCAAAAACAACCAGACTAATTTAGTACTGCAAACCAATGCCAGCAAGTTGCGCAGAGCTGACAAGCAAACGATGAACCAAAAGAACAGTATACACGGATCCACCACCTCCCGACGAGGCCATTGACCATGACGACGAGGTGCTCGGGGAACCCCCCACCCTGCGCCACCTCCACCTCGGCCTGCGCGCTCCACACGTCCTCCCCTCCGCCGCGCGCCGGCTCCTTCTCCACCTCCGGCCGCTTCTCCTTCGCCTCCTTCACCGCCGCCGGTGGCGCCGGAGCCGGCGCCGGCCGGAAGCAGCCTATCCACGGCGCGCCGCCGCTCGCCGCGGGCGCCGGGTAGCGGAACGCGAGGCGGAGCCGCGCGACGGCGCGGGGCCACCGCGAATGGACCCCGTGGGCTGGAGGAGTGGTGGTCGTGGCGCGGCCCATCGAGGCGGCGCCGGCGGCGATCATCCGGCGTGCGGAGGGGAGGGGAGGGTGGGCCGGTCTCGGTGACCTAGATGCCGCGGCGGCGGCGGCCGTGGTGGTGGTGGTTACTTCGGAGGCAAGGTAGAGGGGGCAAGGGGGCTTGCCTGAGAGAACGTGGAGGTGAGGTCTGAGGAGGGAGAAGCTTCGGGATGAGCAGGGAAGATGACAATGATTGTACGGTGCGATGACGGTGACGAATGGGAAAAAATCAAATTGGAAGGGAAAAGAAAACGAATTGCTTGTGCATTTTTTCCCCGAAATGCAGGCGCTAGTATAAATATGTGCAAGCTCTCACTCAACCTGTACATGCACACTTTATCTATACGAGCATCATTAAAAATTGAACTGATATAAACTATCATATGCATTTCATCATCAATGAATATATCATCTATTAAAAAATTAATTAGCTATTTTTTAAACCGAAGAAAACTCTCTTTGTAAGGTAGGGACGTAATGTTGTTAAAAATCTTGAAAACCAAATGGAGAAGGTTTTGAATTATCTGTTAAGAAATTGATCAAATGTATCTAGGTTTTGTCTTTAGGAAAAAGAAATGTTTGTTTGTTGTCAACACATCATCATCTACTATCATCATAATATTTTGTGATGATATATATTTCAATCGGTTTAAAGGTTGGGACGAAAAATATATAATCGTTGGAATACTACGAGATACGGTCTTTTTTCTCTAAAATGATAAATTCTGAAAGAAGAAATTCATCAAATTTGTTGACTTGAGATGACATTATAGTCAAGCCCAACTATATTTTATGAACGTGTGGTTGTTCAGTTGCATCAACTTTTGCTAGCATAAGACACCGCATGTTGGGGTTGCTTATTGGTTGTCACGGTTGCCATCTGTTGTATTCAGCTTTAAATCCAATATTTTTTTGTAAATTTAATATATATATTGACTTTATAAAACAAAGTGGTTTTTTCGTTCATTCTGGAGAAAAAAGAATAAAAATACGATTATAGTTTGAAACGGATAATCCGGATACTAATATTTTTCCTCAAATACGAACATGAACATGATATCGAAGTTCCCAACGAATATGGATATCCAATAAACAATGTTATTCGGATATCCGCTAAAAGCATAAAATATACCTTTTATTTCTATGTCTGATTATAGGCCTTCAACTTATCTATTTAGTTTTTAATAATAGTCTATATTACAACACTAGGCCATAATATTAGTATTATTAAAAATTTTAAATATCTTTATAAATTATACTATATATTATATGTTATGATATCAATTAGACATTTCTTTATATTAATAATGTTGTATGTTTTGCACTTAATTGGTACTATTGTTTAGTCTATGATAAATTTTTGGAAAAAGTTCATATTTGACCATCCAACTCTTGCCGAAATTTAATTTTGATCATCCAAGTACAAACCCGGGTATAGGACACCCTCAACTGCCAAAACCGTGCACGTTTGGACAGCCTAGGCGGTTTTGAGCTTTTCCCTTGCCACGTGGCTCCAAGGTCTGAGTCAGCAGGGGCTGACTCAGCATTTGTCGTTAAAACATCCACGCCTCTCACTCTCTCACGCTCCAACAATGCTGCAGGGTCAGGGGCAACGACAGCGCGACAACTTCAAGCACGGGAATGGAGGGGTCAAACCGGAGCAGCGCTTGCGCAATGCAGCCGTTGTCGGAGACGAAGAGGGCAAGGAAGGAGGGGTGGAGCTGGGCGTGGGCGTGGCGGAGGTGGAGGAAGGCGTCGGAGGCGAGGAGCATGGCGAAGCGGCGGCAGACGACGACGAAGGGAGGGATGCGCGGGGGACGCACGCGAGGCACTCGAGGAGGAGGTCGTCGAGGAGGGCGGAGATTAGGGCCAAAGACGAGGAGACGGTGGTTGCGGGGTGGGGCAAAGAATGGGGACGGGGAGCGGGACGGCGATGTGGCGGGCGGGGTCGGTAGGGATGCGGGATTTGACGAGCCATGAGAGGCTGCGGAGTGGCGGCTCTCGACGGCGGGCATGGCGGATTGCCGGATTGGGAGCTCAGCTCAGGTGGGTTCTCTGCCGTCACCGCCTCAGCCAGTGGTGCCGCACCACCTCCAGAAGGAGAGCTCCACCGCGTGGCTGGCCACCACGTACAGTGGTCCCCGACGACGCACGCCCCCACGACTCAGCCGTCACCGGGGAGCGCACGGGGGCGCGCCCACACACCAAACGTGACTTGCAGCGCGTCCACCGACCCGGCGCACATGTGCGCCTCAAGCGCCCGCGCGCCCTCGCCGGGCACCGCGACGTCCCCAGCGATGTAGAACACGCCTCCCGCACTCATGCTGCCGTAGCCGTACCTACGCTGTGGCGCCTCGCCGACCACGCGCCACGCGTCGGCCTCTGGGTCGTACTCCTCGACCGCCGCGGTGCGCGCGGACCCGCCGGCGACATAGATCCGCAGCGAACTTCTTTCGCGGGAAGAGTGTCGGCGCGCACGAGCGGGCGGCGCCGGTGAGCGCGTCGACGCACACCGTGGCTCCGCGGCCGATGAGGAAGACGTCGTGGCCCAGCACGACCGCGCGGGCGTGCGCGAACACGGAGCCGCGCCTCCACAAGGGCTTTGGAGAGGGAGATGCTGAGTCAGCCCCTGTTGACTCAGCCCTCGGCGCCACGTGGCAAGAAAAAAGCTCAAAACCGCCTAGGGTGTCCGAACGTGCATGGTTTGGGTAGTTGAGGGTGTCCTATACCCGGTTTTGTACTTGGATGACCAAAATTAAACTTGGTAAGAGTTGGATGGTCAAATATGGAATTTTTTCTAAAATTTTTAATATAAAACATGATGTATGTTTTGAACTTAATTGGTACTATTGTTTAGTCTATGATAAAATTTTTAATATAAAACATGATGGCATTTGTTTCTATTAGAATTTTAAATGGTTTTTATGTTTCGAGAAATATTTATTTTCATATTCGCGTTTGATCATATCTAATCTTTATTTGTATTCGAGATAATTTATATTTATTTCGATATTTAAGCTATTCATTTTCGTATCCGGTTAAAAATACGAAAACTAATACGGTATAAGCACTATCCATTCGTATCCTCGTTTTCATTCCTAATCTCAGCGCCATCGATCTATTTTAAAATAAGTTTTTGTCCTGGTTTATTTTTATATATGTTTTTGAAAAGGTTAATTTGTCAAAATTTGGGTGTAAAAGTGCGTTGGCATATTTGCCACCTCTTTATGTAAAAGAGATAATATGTGCCACCTCAGATAGAAATTCTCTACAAGGCCTTCATACAATGTCCTCTTACTTTGACTTGGACGTAGTTGCGCAAAAAGCACGAGTTCAAACTAGATAACGATGTTCTAGCTAACACCTAAAAGAAAAGATAAACTGGAATCAATTTGGCTCCCCATTTTTGCTGCTGTTCTGCTCCTCTTGGTCCCCAACCAACATGGCTCTTCGTACACCCTGTGAACATCGCTTACACACTGTCCCGCGACAGCAAGCAAACGCCTGATCGGGCACTAATTAATTCAACTTAAACAAGAGTATAATAAAAGAGTTCTATTGTGTAGTATTTCCAAACCATTTTCTTTAAGAAAATCTCTGTGCATACAGGCAGTAATAGGCCAGTAGGATGGTTTTCTTAGGATGATGATGCAGATAAGGTGCAAAGATGCCAGCTACAGAACATGATATTTTAAGACAAAGGGTGTAACGAGGTCGACAAAAGTAATTCAATCCTTAACAATCTCACAACAGAGAGGGGGGGGGAATGAATTGAACAGCTCGTTTTTTGCGTTCCATACAAAATTTATACAGGCCGTGAACTGGTACATACACATTGCAGAAACAGACTGCGTGGCTCGCCTCAATGAAGCAGTAATCAATGAAAGCATCTGAATCTGAAACTGAAGCGAGAGCAAGGTGCTGCAGCTCTCTGCTAGCCAATGCAAGAAACAGAGAATACCAGTATAAATCTCCGCTGATCAATACAATGATGTAGCTCTCAGAAAAAAAGGCTTTTGTAAAATGGAGAACAAGGTTGTCCGCACTTACATCAGCAAGCTATTTCCCATTTTCCCATGTTAGGTTCCACAGTCAAAAGGCTGGAACTCCAACATAAGCGAACCTTGGCAGAACGTAGCAAAGCGCACATGGTTTCAAGGCTTAGAATGATCTACAGGTTTATCAGGGATCGACAGTTCATCTTTGAGCATAAAGGATAGATCATGCATCTGCAACAGCAGTCTCTCTACATTTGCATCAGCAGATTCCGGTTTTGAAACAGATTGGGTGTCATGACTTGTAATTGGCCAAATGGTAGACAGTGAACCCAAATCGCCTGTCTGCTGCCTTCCAACCATTCTACACATGATGGAAACGTGTTATATACTTACGTGATGAAGAATGTATTAACAATGTAATTGTTATGCAACATGAACTGCAAATATCTTACAAACTGTCAGGTATTTCAGCAAATCTGATGAGTATAACAGCAGAATGACCAACAGAAGGTAAGAGTAACGAAGCGTAAGCATGCTACTAAAAGGCACGTTAGGTGATCAGGGATGAAGATTGAAATGTCATGATTAGCTAGAGCTTGCTGGTGCCATGAGTTTCAATTGTTTGCAATTGAAAAACAACATAAATCTCAGTAACAATGTACTGAAACTCAAATGAATTAACATGCAGAAAGTTAATACTGTCAGAAAAATACATAAAACTTCCAGCCAATAAATTATCTTTCTTTCACCACATAGATTAGTCCAATCATCTTCCAACCAATAAATGTTGCCAAGTAACTAATGCTAAATATCAAATGCACAAGCATCAAATGGGGCACAGAGACACAGATCTATTGTGTGCATCATAATCAATATACTTTAAAAAAAATCTCAATTTAATCTATAGTATGCTGTATTACCCTTTAAAATTTGAAGCTCAAACTCCAGGTATGTTGGAAAAAACAAAAAAAAGGTTGAAGTAAATAGTATAAGCTCTCCCTTTCTTTTCTTCCGATTTTGTTGTTTTTCAGAAATTTCTCATTTTTGTTACTCTCGATGTGGAATTTGAACATGATAAATCTTAAGTAGAGTAGTTTCATAAGTAAATCTACAATTCAACCCATAGATGGTCCTCAGTCTTGATGCTTTAGGTTTATCCATCTTGGCTCTCAAACATGAATTAAAATGAATTTTAATGTGAAAAGTCTAACACTGCATACAAACCACTAACCTTTCTAAGTTCTGATCAGATGAAACCGCATTTGTTTCGTCAGGATTCTCATTATCTCTTTGGTTTTGGGATGAAACAGACTGTGCAAAGCTCCCAAATTCCAGTCCTTCAAGAGCATCAGGCTTCCGTGCTGAAGGGTTATGAAGTAATGAAGAATTTGACGGAACTTGTAAGCTTGTATCCAGTGGATGTGAGTTCTTGAAATCCTGCCAGTCATCAAAGGGGTCACTATCTTTATTTATCTGTTCATGGTTCTTAAGTTCAGCTGAACTGCTTGAGGCCCAAAAATCCAAAGGTTCAGCTCCTGAAGAATCTTTCACAGAGTGTCCTACCCCAGGAATCTTCATATATTCTTTTTGACCAAAATTAGCAAAATCCTGCCATCCACCAGATGAGTCATTAATTCTATTAGCATCTTTGCTGCTATTAGATTCCTGGGAATTGCTGGTTAACCACAAATCCATTGGATCGGTTTCTTTAGCTGGTTCTGATGAGGTGCTAGTTGTTTTTCTCTCAAAAATAGAAAAGTTTTCTTTTTGATGACCTGACGTTGTAAAATCTTGCCAAATATCAAATGAATTGTCTTCACTATTTGTTGTGGCCATGTTTGTACCCATATTATTGCTGCCACCCACCCATGATTGCACAGTATCAGTTCCTTCATGCTGCCCAAATGAAGGTTTCATCATTTCTCCACTTACAAACGATGAACTTTGTGGTGCTAGATCTGAACCAGAAAAACTTTGAAAATCGTCCAACATGGCATTAGTTGTATTCACTAAATCTTTATTTCTTTCTTTCTTAAAATTTGATGTGAACCATGAGTCATCACCTGTTTCTTTCTGGGTGACATGTGAGACTTCAATCATGCCTCCAACTTGATTAGATGGTGCCCCTTGAGCTTGACCAGAGGTTGTAAAATCTTGCCAATCATCAAAATAATCATTAGTTTCGTTTAGCACTTTTGTATTATGAAGCTCTTTAACATTGTCGACAGGCCATAACTCAACAGAATTAGCTTCTGAATAATCTTCAAATGAGATTATTGCTGTTTGTTCAACTGGTTTCACCAAATCTCCTCCTTGACCAGCAGGTGACCCTTCTATTGGCTTCACCGAATTTCCTCCTTGACCAGAGCTGGAAGTAAAAGCTTGCCAGTCATCAACAGAGTTGTCACTAACATCATTGGATGATTCCATGCTACTAACAGGCCAGGTATCTACAGTTTTTATTTCGGAGGGGTTGCTCTCTATAGGCCCTTCCATATGTTCTCCTGCATTTGACAGGCTTCTCTGATTTCCACTGGTAAACTCTTGCCAGTCATCAAAAGCTTCATCTATACCGACTCCAGTATCACCCCTTGCAGGCAATTGATCACTCTGCGCTGAACTCTTGCTAAGGGAGGACTCGGTGAGCTCAGCAATATTGTTCTCAGGAAAGATTCCACTGTTACTTTCATCTTTAACTAACCTGCCACTTGCTGAAGCCAAATCTTTTGAATCTTCTAGCTTGGTGCTTCTCAAATATGTTTCATTTCCACTAGGTACAACTGGGCTGGTGGCAGTTTCATGATCTGGAAAACTAGAAGTCTTGACATTCGAGGCGCTCTTAAATAGGTCAGATTTCTTGGAGTCTTCGGTGACACTTTCTGAGCTAGCAGACTGAAAGTCAGCATCCCAATTTGCAAATGCTGGAGTAACTTCTATTTGATTTGTGTTTTGAGAACTTGTTTTCATTCCGGTTGAGTATATAGCATGCATCTCCAAGCTGGACGAATCATGACTATATGTGCTTTGCTTTTCCTGCACCATAGTATGTTTTCGAGTAGGAACCGCAGCGGCGGTTGTGTTCTCCATTCTTGCAGCGAAAAATGAGTCTAGGTTAACACCAGATAAATTTAGCATATATTCAGCAGATGACTGTTCATTGCTTTTGGTACTTCCAGATGTTTCCTTATTCTCAGGGGGGAAAGTAAGTTTAAGGTCCAGTAGATCAGATAAGACCATCCCATTCTTTGGTGCTTCCTTGGTATTACTTGAATCAGTAGACTCGTTGTCAAATTCTACAGGTTCCTGGATGGGAAAAGGGGAAAAACAAGAAACTTGGACATGGATATTTTTGCATTTAAAGAAATCTGTAAGCTTGTAACTATAATGAAAATCATGAACACAGAGGGGAAGCAAAGATAAAGATAGAGATGCCTTAATTTCCACTCATTCAGATGGTCTATATTTTTGTTTTTGGGAGATTCATTTGCATGTATGCATTATACATGTTCTTTAAGTAAGTAGGTCTAGATCATGCATAGAGTGAATAAGCACGAACAACTATGGTCTAAATCATGCATAGAGTGAATAAGCACGAACAACTATGGTACAGTATACAAATTAAATTAATTGTTTCATAATTATAGATACCTACAGCATGCCCTCTCGCCATTCAAGTGTTGCATCCAACAAATCGGAGATAACATCAAATACTGATATCAAATCTTTGTTCTTCCTCTTAAGTTGACTATAAAAGCAATGTTCTAGTAATAGAAGTCTCATTATCCAATAATGCATATTACCTCTCCAATGTGTTTTGTTCAGTACCAATCTCTTAAAATTCCCAATATTCAGGTAATCAGGTTGCATCCAAAGATTTCATTAAACATAAGCTTGAGTGGAAAAAAATCAATTATATGGCATCTAATAGCATAGAAAACTAAGAAAAGTTGACTACACTTGACAATAAATGTGCTGCAGCAGATAGCATAATAGGGTGTTATTTAGCTCGCTCGTTGTAGCCAATCATTCTTTTAGGACATGCTAATGAACAATCCAAATTTTCGGGATACAAAACATTTGCAAATTAATAAATTTCTCATTTTAATATCAACTTAACTCTTTTGGAAAAAACTCTAGGTATTGCCCAGCTGCTATTCAGCAAATACTTTTGCTAAAGTTTCTACCCTTAAATTTGTCTTCGTTTAGAACAAAGGCCTAGGCTTAGATTTATATTCGGCATTTGCTTGTGATTTGGCTTCTAGTGAATTACCTAGTTCAATGGAATGAAAAAAAAACACATCCCACTCGATTCCCCAATAGTTCAACAAGAGCAGATCAACCAATTCAAATGAGGAAAGGAGAAGAAAGCTCACGGATCCATCCAGCCCAAGCGAGCCAAGCAGCCACCGGTATGCCACACTGCAGCGGAAGGCAATACCGCCGCACTCCTCCCGCCTGGGGCACCCGCAGTAGACGCACACGGTGGACCCCGCGCCGCGGAGGAGCCCCCGCGGCCCCGCAGCGGCCGCACCGGGGCCCGGCGCCGCGGCGGCGCGCGGGAGTCGAAGGCGGCGACGGCGTCGGCAACGGAGGGGAAGGGCGGCGGTGCGGAGGCGGCGGCGGAGGCGGACTCGCGTAAGGAGGACCGGAGGCGGTTGATGGCGTCCGTGGGGATCTCCATCGGCGGCGGGGAGGAGGAGCGGAGCGGCGGCGCGGTGCGGCGCAGCGCCGGCGTGTTCCGGAATTCAGATCTCGCGCTCCGGCCAGCGTCGTGTGTTAGGGCTGGGCGGTTAGAGTCTCCCGGCGTGAGCTCTCCTCTGCTCTGCTCTCGCCGGTGAACCGGAACAAAAATTAACAGTCTCTGGAGGGCAATTACTACCGGTGTTCTCTCTTCTCTTCTCTGCAAGTTTTGCTAGTATCTCAAACTACGACATGAATTATTGCTACACTCGTTGCAACGGCAAGATTCACATTTTTTTTAGTATCAATTTACTCTACGTGCAAATTTAAATTATTTTATCAAATTAGCTTATGCCATATTTTCTCCGGCATGGTACGATGACGCATTACCTTTTCTCATTTTTACTTCCTCATTTTCTAAGTACACGTTTGCTGAACTATTAAATAATATATATTTTAAAAATATCATATTAATTTATTTTTAATTAATTATATATTAATGCATTTTAATTAATTATATGTTAATAAGTATTTTTTAAAAAGTTTTTAGCTCCTCCCTGGTACAGTCAATAAGCCAATCTCAAGTATGCACGTTTGCTTAGGCTTCGAGCTTGTTTTCCGTTTGAGTTTCCAAGCTGGTTTAGATCAAGCCCGGCTATCAAGCTTGACTACGCGTTAAAACATATTGTTATGATCATAAAAATTATCATGGTAGATGTTTCTTCTAAAATTTGACATGAGTATAACCCTATCGGAGAAGTAGAAACAAGCGTTCCCACTCTCTTGGATGCTCGGGGTACTACGGGTCCACCTGAGAAAGAGGAAGATGGCACATGACATTAGCCGTTACCCCGAGCTCACGAAGATGACTTGAGGATAGCGGTTATCTGAGAACAAGCTTTTACCACCTCGGGGCCCCAAGAACAGCCACAGTACCTGAGCTCTCATCGGGTCAATCTATCCCATTAAAGAGATTTGACTGGGTCCTGTGTGTTTTCATTACCTCATCATTTTGCATTAATGACATGATAATACAAAACCCGGTGGATAGATCATGGGAGACATGGGGCGTGCTGCTGTGCACACTACCTTCCTGTTCACACGTTACCATTGGAGAAAAGGGTGAGCGACGCGTCCTTAGCCATCATCCCATGGGCCCCTTCGTCGACATTGGTGGCTGATGGGTGGCCCCCTCGATGATTGGACCCAAGGCTGGTGTTGCTCTACTCCACATGTCAAGTGGTAAGTGAGTCCGTCCCATCTAGTCAGTCTGTTTGGAGAGATAGAGACAAGATCAAACATACCAACCCCTATAGTTTGGGCTCTACTCTTGTATGCATCTATAGGCACTGTGGACTCCCTTTCACGTATAAAAGGAGGATCCATGCTACTGGGAGAAGGGTTAAAAAAAATTTGGTTCGACTCCTTGAAGTAGGCTAAGTTAGATCTAACTCTCAGACTTAGTGAAAAAGTGTTCATCCTCTTCCACTTAGCTCATCCCACCAATATTCATTGTATAACTTGATCATCTCTACATATAGCAAGAACACAAAACTATGGTATTACACTTCTTTGGGTCTGAATCTGTATAAACCCTTTGTTTTATTCTATGTTTCGTGCATTCTGAACATGAGCCCAGAACTTGTACCCTAGCCAAACTCTCAAGGGAGGACATCTCGCCTTCCACTTAGAGAAGTTTTGTACTCCAACAAACCCAGTCGATATTTTGACTAATATACAACAATAATTTATTAAAATATCTTATATCCTAAGAAATAGGGGTAGTACCATTTGTTCTAATTACTATTAGGAAAATCAATCTACTCTTGTGGATGTTAAGGTACGTTTGTATCTCTAGCATAACTTGGAAAGGCTAGTTATTTGTGACCGATAAAAATAATTCTTGCTCTTAGTGGTAAGATCATGTGAAGAGAAAAAAGCTCACTTATGAGGGAGTACCAATTCGACTTGTTTTCAATGGCAAAGCTTTCTTGAGCGATCCTCAAAAGAGTTAGACATACAAACCTAACAGTGACAAACAACAACGATCTGCTTGGCTAGACTAAATCAGGATCATCTGCATTAGAGGTTCTAATATAGAGAATGAGCAATATCGTACATTAGGTGAGTTGGCAGTAGGGGTGAAAACGGATCGGATACGGTTGGAAACTAGCTATACCGTATTTGTTTTCATATTTTTTTCGGAATCGGATTCGGAATCGGAAACCTCGGATACGAAACGGAAACGGATACTATCGGAAACAAATAAGAAACGGATACGAATCGAAACGAATACGGTAACGGATATTGATCGGAATATTAAACCCTCTCAAACTAATCAATATTTATAATTTTTCAGCTAAACAACACATATAATAAATATTAAATGTCTATATCAACATTGTTTTTCTAATTTCACGATCATATCATCTTTCATATCAAATATCATTATAAATCAAGCATAGTAATTTTAGTAACATAAGATTTAAACAGTTGGTTGACAACACCATAAAATTTTGAATTTGTTCTGCATGTTTGTCACCATATATCTTATCTGCATAATACTCTACAAGCTATGTCTTAAACCTAGGATCAAGAAAGCAAGCTACAGAAAGAGCCATATTAGACTTTTCCCAGTACTTATCATATTTAACTTGCATTTTGAAACCCATAGATGATATAATTGGATCATGACTATTGCACCATTCAGATATTGCAAGCTTAATTTGATAGAACTTAGAAAAAATAGATTTGTTATTGGGTATGCACGGCCAGAAAAGATCAAAGTAGCATCATAAAATCTCTTCAAACATGAACATAATGATTTTGCCACAGTCCAATCATCAGCTATTGGTGCACAATGAATATACTTGAGCTTATGAAGAAGAAAAAGCCTATTAAAAGCTGACCTATAATAAGTAGCTTGCTTTAACATAAGATAAATGGAGTTCCACCTTGTTGGAACATCTAAAGACAGACCATTATTGGTATCTAAACCATCACATTCCGAGGCACATTTCATAAAATCTTCCCATTGCAAGATGAAATTCTTCACAATTGTAATTGTGTTTTTGATATTTGAAACAGTTGATGCAATTTGCTTCAGACCATCTTGAGCAACAAGATTAAATATATGATTCAAACATCTCACATGAGGAAGAACTACGCTCCCGGTTCTGATGGATTGTCTGATTTTTCAGTAATATTCGAGAGTATTGACGAATAAATTAATTTACAAAGTTGAAATCTTTGTTTAACAAAAATGTTTTTAAAACGTATATATAAAAACACTTTGAAAAACTGTACTTCATTCATCCCATAATATAATAATTTAGGATTAGATAAGGCATTTCATAGCATAACACATTCGGATACAATGAATAGAGATTAGAGATTACTTGTATAACATTGGCAAAAAAGTAAATATTATGATTCGTATATCGTTCAATCTACACAATCGACGTCATCCGACTGCTATAGCTATCATTGAAGTATCTGAGAATAACAAGACACAGATGATTAACAACCCTCTGGAGCCTAGACCTGATCTATCCTCTCTAGCAGATTGCAAAGGTTAGAGTAAAGGCAAAATAGCAAATGTGCAGCAAACCTTAGCACACAAGTCCTTTGAACCAATGCGTGACGCGGGCCGCGGCGGCGGAGGCGGCGCCCACGCGTGCGTCGGGCGGACGACGACAGAGGCGGCGCCCACGCGCGTGCCAGGAGGGCGGCGGCGCCGACGGGGCGTTGGGCGGCGGGAGGCGACGCCGACTCGGAGGTTTGGGATGGGAGGCTGGATGAGTCCGTGAGTGGAGACTGGAGAGAGGATCTAGGGTTTGCTCTTTTTGTTAGGCTTATGGAGGTCAAGGGCCGGCTGGGCCGAAGGACACACCTAGGTTCGGATATTATCCGTTGAGATATCCGGATATTATCCGACCGTATCCGCTATCCATCGGATAATGCTTCTATCGTATTCGTATCCGTATCTGAGAAAAGTTATCCGTTTTCGTTTCTGAATCTGAAAATTATCCGGCTGACACTAACCATCCGATTTTTCGGACGAAATCCGGATATTATCCGTACCGTTTTCACCCCTAGTTGGCAGCCACTCGATCAAGAATGTGAGGCCCAGATATTATGCTACAACATTTTTGTCACAATATGTAACAATGCGCTATAGTGGCACTGTTTATTATATTAATTTACAGTGCTCTTCACGTTAACAGTGAACATATACATTATTATAGAGAGGATCCACGTCCGCCTAGACTGGAGTCTATAAATTAAACTATAGAATATCATATAAGTTAAAAAATTATAAAATATCATATAAGATCTTTTCTTACGAGTAAATTAATAGTAACATATATTACATTCATACCATCGAATACATCAATAATCGATAACTACTGGTAACTCTTAAAAATTATCAAATGCTACCTATGACGGTTTGTTATTTAAACTAGGACAAATTCATAGATTCAATTCGACATTCCGGAAAGGACAATTGAGGTCAGAGCATAAGAAATGCTGATGTGGAAACCAAATAAAAACATGGGGAGAATGCTGCAGCTTCTGTTGGCTCAGGTGCGCACACATGTCCACGTGCCCGGCTCTCCCGGCACCGGATCAGCTTCCGCCATTTCTCTCGCTCGCCTAGCCATTTCTCCCCTCTCAAATGCCCGCCTAGCGATCCGCAGCGCACGCACGGACGGAGGGACGCCATGGACGAAGCTCTGGTGGGCAGGCTGGAGGCCGCGGTGTCCCGGCTCGAAGCTCTCAATGGCGCCGCCGGGGCTCACCGCCCGTCGGCTACGGCGAGCGGCGGCTACGGCGGACAGGTCGACCACGCGTCGGCGCATGACCCAGCGATCCTGGCGTTCGACGAGCTCGTCGCCGGGGCCGTCGGGAGGGTGTCGGCGGCGGCCAGCAAGATCGGGGCGGAGGTCGCGGAGGTGACCAGGGTGCTGGAGAAGGCGTTCTTGGTTGGGAAGGAGCTTCTTGTCAGGACCAAGCAAACCCAGGTGTAAAAATCGTCATCTTTCTTCCTTTTTTAATAGATTGCAGATTCACATCGAATTCGTCGCAAATCGCACCGATTTGTTCACGAATTGAGGATACATTGGCATTGTTGTGATTGATTATGTTTAATGTGTTCGATCGATTGGGCATGCAGAAGCCAACCGTGGATTCCATAGCAGCATTCATGGGGCCTCTGAATGAAACAATATTGGAGGCAAATGCATTGGCTGAGGGGTCGAGATCGAGCCATGGCAACCATCTGAAAGCAGCCGCCGGTAGCCTGGCTGCTCTGGCGTGGATTGGGTACACCGGCAAAGGTTGCGGTTAGTGTCAAGTTCCAACCTTTTGGTAAAGGTGGTAGTCAGAAAACTCCAAACATGCATGCGCCATTGCGCCAATACATGTTCAAGTTCAATCGTGCAAGCTGATGCTTTTCTTCAGTAGGTGGCTTGATAATGTGGGGGATTAATTGGTTTGTGGATTTTTCTTCAGGTATGCCCCTTCCGATTGCTCATGTAGAAGAGAGTTGGCAAATGGCAGAGTTTTACAGCAATAAGGTGAGTAACTTGAAACTACAAGTTCTGAAGTAAAACAGTGGTACACAGCTCGTCCTGGTCTGGTTCCGGTAAGGCGGTAAGGTACCTCAAATTGGAGGATAATTACAGTGGTATAGTATTACTGTTTTTAACATAAAGAGGAGGATTGATGCCAGTTTTTTTAAAAAATTGTAGACCAAGAACAGAAGTTCAGTTAATGCCCATGATTTTTCCTTTGTTCAGAGATTAAAGAAACCAAGAAACCAAGCAGTCCTTTTATTATTTTCTGTAGTAAAGAGCAGAACTACAGTAAAACAGCCTGGAAATTTCTGTTACAAAATATGGACAAAATCTCTTATGGAAAGATGAGGATACCGTGCATTTATCCCTGCTTGATCCTTAATTGGCACCGGCCGTATTTACATGGATTACTTATGAGAAAATCCAAGAAATGCCACCCAAATTCAAAAAATGCCATCGACAAGTACGAGTTCCATAAAATGCCATCGTACAAACGATTTCCCAAAAATGCCATCGCCATTAGGGTGACATCCATCCCACGCCGTTAAATGCATTGTTCATCCCATAGCACTTAACGGAGGAATACTAGTGGAACCTTAACGACGATGGTATTTTTAGGACAAAATTGCTTATACGATGACATTTCATGGAACTCGTGCTTGTCGATGATATTTTTTGGAATTGGACGCTTGTCAATGACATTTTTTATATTTTCTCATTACTTATTGTAGGAAAATAAAATTATTTCTTTAGATCTTGAACAGGTTTAATCTTACTAATATCAAATGAAAACAATTATTCAGGTGCTTGTGGAGTACAAAAGCAAGGACCCTGATCATGTAGAGTGGGCAAAAGCTCTAAAAGAGCTCTTTGTGCCCAGTTTGCGTGACTATGTGAAGACATTTTACCCTTTGGGCCCCATGTGGCAGCCTCCCGGGAGTTCAACAAGCAATGCACCTTCTGCTCCCTGCCGTCCTTCTGCATCTCTTTTTAGCTCTTCAGCTCAATCATCACAACCAAAAACTGGAATGTCGGCAGTCTTCGCTGAAATCAGCTCTGGGAAATCAATGACACAAGGTCAGTACATTTTCGTGTTGACTTTCAGTGATCACATTTTTCACCTTCTCGATTTATATACTCTATATGCTGAGTAGTGCTTCGTCTTTTACAGGTCTTAGGACGGTGACAGCTGACATGAAGAGCAAGAATAGAACGGACAGAACTGGTGTTGTAGCTACTGAAGGAAAAGAAGCTCATAAGGCACCCTGCTCTAGTTCAACCAAATTGCCTTCCAAGTTGGAGCTCCAAATGGGTCGCAAGTAACCACAGTTCCTCTTTTTGAATTATTATATCCAGAAATATCAAAATGAATGAAAATAATCTCACATCATTCACACTGATGTCTATCAGATGGATTGTTGAACACCATGTTGGCAACAAGAACTTAATAATTGAAGATTGTGATACCAAGCAATCAGTATATGTATTTGGATGCAAGGATTGTGTGCTACAGGTCAAAGGTACTTCAGCGTCAATCTATGTTTTTTAGATAATAGAACAAATCCCGGCCTTTGCTTCAGAGAAGCTACAGCCACTTATTACAGAATTTTGTCGACGGAGCATCAATCTACTTAAAGAACTTGCAAGAGATGCATTAATGTTGACAGGAACTGATTAAGCATGCTTCTCTGTATTGTTCTGCAGGAAAAGTGAATAACATAACTATTGATAAGTGTGGCAAAATGGGACTATTGTTCAAGGTATATTTCAAAAAATAAAAAATAAAAAATAAAGCACCTCTAATGCATTATGCATATTGATTTATTTATTAATTCTCTTCATATAATTCAGGGTGTTGTCGCTGCTTGCGAAATTGTGAATTGTAACAGTGTAGAGGTCCAGTGTGAGGTAGATGAGATATGCTTTCTTGATATCTAGTAATATTTTGTTGAATGAAGTAGTTTGGATTTGGTCTCATCGATGAAAATAGCCTCATATGTCATTTACTTAATGATATGACAGGGCTCAGTACCAACTATATCGATTGATAACACTTCTGGCTGCCAACTTTATTTAAGCAAGGAATCTTTAGAGACATCTATAACAACTGCTAAATCTAGTGAAATCAATGCTCTTATTCCAGATGCAAACAGCGACGGCGATTGGGTGAGTTCTTCTCTATATTCTTTTCATTCATCATCTGATTCTCTTCAGTTTAAATTTGTACTATAGTTAGATTGCGTGGAGTGAGCGTAAGTGCTAGCTATTTATATATGTTAGTTTTTATTATTCGTTTCATGGCCCTCAAGAGTCAAGATTTCTAAACCTTATACGCTCTTTCTGTATAATATAATAATGATGCTGTGCTTAGTCTTAGAGAGAGAAAAATAGGAGTAAGTTAAGCTGTCTATAAGCATACGTGGAGAGAAACAAAGAAAAAGGTCGTAAAAGGCACCCAAATCTGAGCCACTCAGTCTTAACCTATGTGGGGGTACACCCACAGTCTCCTACCAATCGAGCCAATGTCAACTGTTTACTTGACACTTGAAAAGTTGGACTGCTAGAAATGTGGAATTTTTTTCTTCATATTGTAGCATAATGCGTGCTAATTCTGATTCTTCTCTTTTAATATTTTCAGGCCGAGCATTCCTTACCCCAGCAGTTCATTCATGCTTTCAGAGATGGGCAATTTACAACATCACCAGCATCTCACTCTGGCGGCTGATCAGCTCCTCCATCAACACCTTTGTTATTGGAGTCTTTTTTTTTCTTTTTTTATTAAAAAATTAACTAGCTACACTTCCATGATTCCATCCTGGTTTGTGCATAGAGCAAAGCCAGTCCTGTTCATTTGGCTCGGATACTGCACATTTTCCCCTCCCACAACGTATAATCCTACGGTTCCATCTAGGAAGGAATAACATATCTGCTGTCAGATAACGGTGTATGTAATTCAGTAATTTTGTAACAGTTCTACTGAATGCAATAGTACTCTCAAGTCTCAATTCTCAAACAGATAATAAAATGGCTTCGGTTCATTGTATGTATGTTACTGATGCAATCACCTCTCAAACTTTCATATGTATCATCAAGAGGGAGTGTGCCTTTTACATTTCTGACTACATCATGTTTACAGTTTTCTGTATCTTTTTTAAGTATGATCGAAACAAAAATAACAGCAGCTGGATTTCTCAGGCAAGCAGCAAGCTAGCTCATGTCAGTTTCATCAGTACGCGGGAATTCCGGTCGCCAGCTTTGCTCTCAGATCCTTCCTCAAAATCTTTCCCGACGGCGCCTTCGGGATTGCGTTCACGAAGAAGATCTTGTGCAGCCTCTTGTAGAACACCACCTGATTATACAGAGATAAACCCAACGATTTAGTTCACCTTGGTACCAAGGTTAATAATTAGTTTGCAGGAATAATCTTGATCGATCATGATCTCACCTGCTTTGCGACGTACTGCTTGATCTCGTCCTCGGTGATCTCCGAGCCGTCGCATGCGACGACGAACGCCACCGGGATCTCGCCGCAGGAATCGTCCTTCATCCTGCATCGTTGAGAAATTTAGACATCCGGTTAAGCAATGCTCAAGAGTCCGATCACGCCGGTCGCCGGAGTAAGGTGTGGTGGTGGTGGTGCTGGGTACTTACGGGACGACAGCGGCGTCGGCGATGGCGGCGTGGGCGATGAGCATGGCTTCGAGCTCGGCGGGGGCGACCTGGAACCCCTTGTACTTGATGAGCTCCTTGAGCCGGTCCACGATGAAGATCTCGTCGTCGTCGTCGACGAAGCCGATGTCGCCGGTGTGCAGCCACCCGTCCTTGTCGATTGTCTTCTCCGTCGCCTCCGGGTTGTTCAGGTACCCTGTAAATACGCGCCAAGACCGGCGACGAGTCAGCTTCGAGCCTTCGACCAGTCAAAATTGCTCCTTTTTTTGTGAAGTAAAAAATATTGTAAATTTGGGCGTGTACCTATCATGATCTGTCTTCCCCTGATGCAAATCTCCCCCGGCTGGTTTCGCGGGAGTGACAGGCCAGTGTCCGGGTCGATGATCTTCAGCTTGGCGTTCCGGACCACCGTGCCGCACGCGCCGGACTTCACCGGCGACGGCTCCTTCGCGAACGCCATGCACATTGACAGCACCGGCCCTGCCTCCGTCATCCCATACCCCTGCTCAACCAAATTCACATCAAATTCACTGTTAGATATTGTAATTTGATTTGGTCAAATTTCAGTTGGTCATCGTGTTCGTCTAGATTGGTTACCTGTCCGAGCACGGCGTTGGGGAGCTTGGCGTGGACGATGTCCTGAAGCTCCTTGCCCATGGGGGCCGCGCCGGAGATGACCATGCGGACGGAGGAAAGGTCGTGGCGGTCGATGGCGTCGCTCTTCGCCATCTCGACCACGATGGGCGGCACGAGCGGCGCGATGGTGACGCCGTGCCGCTCCACCAACTGCAGCATCTTGACGGTGTCGAACCGCTTCATGACCACGATGGCGGCGCCGGCGCGCATCCCGCAGAGGAGGATGGAGTGGAGGGAGTAGACGTGGAACATGGGGAGCACGCACAGGACCACGTCGTCCTCCCGGAAGTGGAGGTTCGGGTTCTCGCCGTCGACGAGCTGCGCCACGCTGGTCACCAGCCCGCGGTGCGACAGCATCACCCCCTTGGGGAGCCCCGTCGTGCCCGACGAGTACGGCAGCGCCACGGCGTCGTTGGCGACGTCGATGGCGACCTCCGGCAGCGCCGAGCCGTCGGCGGCGGCGAGATCGGCGAACGAGGTGCACCCCTCGGCGCCGTCCCCGGTGGCGACGACGGTGACGCCGGCGAGACCGCTCACCTTGGCGACGAACGCCGGCTCGGTGACCACGACCGTCGCGCCGGACGCCGCCACCTGCTTGGCGATCTCCGGCGGGGTGTGCAGCGGGTTGGCCGTGGTGGTGACCGCCCCAAGCCGTGACGACGCGAGGAACACCACCGCGAACTCAACGGAATTCGGCAGCAGCAGCATCACTGTGCTGCCATGACAAACACCGAGCGAGCTCAGCCCCGCGGCCACGCGGCGGGACAGCGTGTGGACGTCGCCAAACGAGAGCGTCTCCCCGGTGGCGCCGTCAATAAGGCAGGCGCGGTCGCGGCGGTCGGCGAGGCGCTCGAACACGTAGTCGTGCAGCGGGAGGTCATCCGGGATGGCGATGTCGGGGAGCCTCGAGCGGAAGACGAACTGCTCCGGCAACGAGCCCATTCTTTTCTCTGGCGACGGCGGCGGCGAGCTCTTCTCCGGTGGGTTGGTGAGTGGAATGGAAGTGCGCGTGATGACAACTACCAACTCCTGAGGAGTGGAAGCAGCTGGAGAGCTCTGCTTTATAGTGGAGGCAATGGTGTTTGGTGGGGAGCTCGGAATGGTTGTGTTTTTGACTTCTTGGGGAGGATGACCAGATCGCCGGACCATGTCCAAACTCCAAAGAAGCTGTGCTGGGACTGTGGCTAAGTTAAATTAAGAATTTGCTCTAAACTAATCCATCAATTGGGCAACATGAACAATACATTTCACACTGTACAAAACGTGTGCATCTGAGCGTGAACGCATCTTTTGTCATAAAACTAAGACTTTGCTCCGCTTCTGAATCAGAATCAACTTGTACTCGCAAAAAAACTGGTTTTGAATTTTGGAATTCAATTTTATGGTTAAGTTTAGGGATTAGCTTCGTCGGTTTCATTGCTTTGGTGTTGAGTCTCTTTTCATGTAAATTATTTATCTAAAATTAATTCTTAAAAAACAAAATTTAAAATCACTTTGGATTCAACATGGTGAGTTGTAACTGTTTTAGTAACCACGAAATGGACATGTAAGAAACTTGGGAATTCAATGTTTAACTATTCTCTTAGGAGTATTAAAAAAGAACATTAAAAAACTAAAAACTATGGATATATTTGATAGGGTTTTACTTCAACGAATAACTCAAGAGCAATCTACCTCTTGAGTTTATTTTTTTTCACATCATTTTCAACCACTATGCTTCCTTTTTAGGTGTAGTCATGCTAAACAGGTCCGCATCTACTTCACTCCAAGCCACATTACCACTAACTAAATGCTCATCCACTCTACGCATCCCCATGCCACTATTCAAACATTTTAAAAGAGGTAAAATTGTGTGTCATTCAATAGGCTGGTATTGTTTTTTCTCTCAATAAAATCTTCTTTAGATTTAGCACATTCACATTATGTAAGAATACATATTTAGAACATTATGTTACCCATTTATGTCATGCACTTTACCCATTAACAAGCTTAGAATCCACATGAAAAGAGGTTATAATACAAAGAAAAAAGTCAGAATTACCCTCAATGAGTACGAATTACCCTCAATGAGTACGAATTACCCCTAGACCCACAAACCAAACATCTTTTACTCTCAACTATTAATACCGGACGAATTACCTCTTGACTCAATCTAAAATGATTTTGTCATACGTGACAGTTCAGTAAGTATTTTTTTAAATTGATGGGTCCTACTTGTCAATCTCTCACTCTTTTTATCTTTTTCCACTTCCCTCTTTATCTCTCTCCCTAATCCTCTCTCTTCTCTCTCCTCTCACCTCCTCTCCCCAATCATCCTACGTGGCTCTGTGCAGTACTTTGCTAACTAAATCCACATGAACGTGTTGTTACAAGAAAAAAAATTCCACATGAACGGTTCAGTGCACAGTGGCCCAGACGCTCAGTGCTCACCCGGTCACTCCTCAATACGCATTGCCAAGCACGCGTTCCTTGCGTGCATAGTGTCGTGTGCGAAAGGCACCTGCTCTGCGTCGTTTGCGCAGGTTCCATCAAACGGACCAGTCCAAAACGGAGCGACGGTTGGTGGGCGTTTGACCGGAGCTGGAGCCGAGCTACTACCACCAATCCCCCACACCGGTGACACCGCCCTCGGTCAGCCAGGTCCTCACCAACCGTGTGCGCAGCTTCCCACGGTCCTGTGGCCTCCTTGGGCTAGCGTCCAGTAGCGCGGTCTGGTCGGTCGGGTTGGTGTGTGTGCCGTTTGTGAGTGCGTTGTGGCGGCGGCTCTGGTCGATGCGGGTGACGAGTTAACGACAACTTTGCATTTTGGACTTGCTCGCGGGCGTTGCTCTGGTAGTTGATTGGTGCTGGTGGGACGCTGGTCGTAGCCGTCAGATTGGTGGGTTCCTGGCAAATCATGTCCGTCCGAAATGAGGTGTGGCTTCGCTCAGACTTTCACATGGCCACCAAGTACCAACCCACTTTGGTCTTTCCTTTTCAGGATTGCCGATGCCATGAAAGCCGGCCCGGCTTTTGCGAAATTCGGTCGTTTCGCGGGGTGCGGCACGGGCATCTCCGCGGTTTCGTTTAAAAATTTCGTGAAAATTCAAAAATTTGAAAAAATTCATTTTAACACAAAAATATATATTTTTATAAAAAAATATAAATTTCGCGATGTTTGTCGCGAAAACCGCGTATATGGCGCGGTTTTCACACGCGCGAAATCCGCGGCACGACGCGGATTTCGATTTAGTTCAAATTTAAATTACAGTTTTCATGGTTTTCGCGGTGTTTCGCGGTTTTCGCGGTCTTTGCGCGGTTTTCACGGTTTTTCGCGCGGTTTTCGTGGTACGCACGAAATCGTTTAAATTCAAATTTGTTATTGTTCATTGCCGCCGGCTTTCGCGAATTTCGGCGAAATTCGCCGTGCCGCCGAGAGGTGGCACGGCATATGCCGCCGGCATTAGTAACCCTGTTCCTTTCTGTACCTTGTAGGATCGTTGATTCTTTTTTTCCGAATTCGGTAGGCAGGAGGAAGGTAGTGGGAACACGAGGGATATTGCTTGAATCTCAGCCGTCCAATTATAGGTAGTTTTGAGATCGACTATGCTATAGTTCCACAGTGCACAGTAATAACGCCTTGATGCACATTTTCACTGTTGCAATGGAAAAAGTCCATATAACCTCTAAACTTTATAGGAAAGTTCATCAGCACCCTAATTTTTAAAACCGAAGATCCAATCCTCTAAATTTTATGATATCGTTCATGTAATCCTCTATGGTGGTGAAGGGGCATGTAGCCTAGCTGTTGCAGGGCCTTAGTAGCATCCTAGGTCTTAGGTTCAAATCCATGTGTAACCTAATTTGAAACTGAGTAAAAAAGGTCACTCGTTGGTTTTCCTGGTTGGCATGTGTGAATTGACTTGTGATGGACGAGCATCAAAGCATGGGTTAAGGCCACAAGGGGCAACATCCCCATGTATGAGGGGGATCGACTTCTGTGATTTTTTTTGGTCGGGCTCCGGTTGAGCTCTTTTTATTGAAATACTATGCGGTGGTCTTTTCTCATCGGCCAAGTTTTTTAAATCATTCATCGTGGTTTTAAAAAATGATATCTATATAATTTGTATATTTATTGGATGAGTTTGACTATGTGACATGCACATTGAACATAGTAAGTCTTCACTCAAACACGTACTTTTTATCCCATTTTCTCTCTCACTTAAACAAATGAGTACTAATATAATACTAGTATAACATTAATGTAGAGTATATAAGAACAATGATTGATGATACGTAAGTATGTTATATTAGTTTTTTTTAGTAAATTTCGCTTTGGATTATCTTTATTGACCAATGTTTCACATTGGGCTAGGGTTAGACTTATCTTTTTACTTAACACCACGTATAATTACCATCATTTACACTTTGAACTAGGTTTCATAATTGTCAACATACCAATTGTTCTAAAGGTGGTTAGCGTTTTACAAGAATATAACAATAAGGGGAGGGCTACAGATGTCCGATAATTAATTATCGACGATGTTTCATCCTATTTATAGAAAATTTTCACATGTTTCACCACTTGATAAAAAATATTTCAGTAAAAAATGTTTCAGATGTTTCAACATTTGGTAAATAATGTTTTACTGCTTATAGAAAAATGTTGCAACGAGATGCAACACTCGAACAAACTGGTTGCAACACCCTAGAATCAAACTGTGCAACATATGATAAAAATAAAGTAAAACATTCAAATAACCGAGACACAACATGAGAAAACAATATGTTACAACATCCTAAAAAACTCCAAAAAGGAAAAAAAGCTTACCTCCTCCCTTCTTCGTCTACTCCAACCACCCGATCTGTCTCTCCCATTGCTTAGAGCTACCGATTCTCCGTCATCGGAGCCTTGCCGCCACCATGCCAATTCCTTCGGATACGATCGTCGCCACCTGCCTGTGTTGGCCCATCAAACTTTCCTTCATGGAGGGGACAAGCAGTAGGGGGTGAAGGAAGATCCATGGAGGGGACCGGCAGCAGGGAGGAGGAAGATGAGGAGGATGGGGCCAGGATACCACAAGGACGGGGATGAAGCTCTCGCTGGAGCAGTGGCGGATGTCCTGGAGTCCGGGCGCTGTATTTCGAGCCGACGAAAGTGGCGAGAAAGATAGGGATGGGGAGAGATGATGCGGCCTGATGTGCCCGATGAAAATGCGCGAGAGAGATGTGGGGGAGGGGTGGTGGTGCCTGACACGAAGGACGTCCGATATTTTCTTTGACATCAGACGTTCTAAGCCAAGCATTTCCTAACAATAACCTGGAAATTTACCATGCAACTATGCTTAGCACAAGAGAACACAAGAAAACAAATGTAGAATGTTATAGTAAATCCTGTTAAACTAATGAGATTTCATCCTTTCTTTTTGTACAATTGGAACCCACTACTATGCATTAATTGCTATAAAGCAAACCCCACAACAAGCCACATCATCATAATTATGTAGACCGTTGGATTGCATATGAACGTGCAAGTTTGGTTCATCGGTTGTACGTAGATCGATCACCCGGTGTTGTTGCGGATTAGGCCCACCAATCCAGCTCAACGTATCCCGCTTCCTCATTTCCTGCCTCCACGCATCGATCCGCAAGGTTGGGACTAGCGAGCAAGCGGACGACACCGCTTGACAAACTTTATGTTAGATGTTACGTTACCACCATAAAGCTACCATTAGGAGAAATTACTGCCACAAGAAATTTTATTTTCCACTGAGTGTCATGGTTAATGTTATTTATTTTCCACTTAAGCATCTTAAATGATCCCCCAATAAAGGCAAATCATCGCTGCCGCCTTCAACCTCGGGGCCAAGCGTCCGAGAGCACCGCCGGAGAACTCCGCCTCTGTTTCTTCCATAGTTGGTCGGTTGGTCTAGGGTTACTCCACCAATCTCCCTTTCTGTGCTTCATTTTTGTCAGTTCTTGGTTATTCTTTTTTTTGTTGTTTATACTACCTCATATGACTACGCAGGGAAACTATTTTTCAAAAGAACGTTCTCTCTCGTTGTTTGTATGTCGTTCAAATAGTTATGAATTTTTTTAAAAAATCAGCAACATAGATTAATATGTGATAAATCCTACCACTTGCAAGGAAAAACAAATTTGACTGCGAATATACATTAACCATAGTTTAATTTGTTTTTTTGTTGCAATTTGTAGAAGTTGAATTTTAACTGTGAAGTGATTTATCACATATTAATCTATATATTAATATATTTTTTGATTTTTTAAATTATTTAAATAACATATAAATAATGAGAAATGTCCCCTCAAAGAGTTTAATTTAAACCCGACTATATGAGACATTGAGACCATGAGATGAAGTCTTACAGTAGACCTGCTTTATTAGCGTTATTTTCCCGGATCGCTAAACAGAAGCACTTCATTTGTTTACTTCTCTCACATTTGTATATATCACTTGCAGGAAGAAGCTGATAATCCCTTAGATATATAGGAAAAGACAATTCAGCAGCCCCTGTTTACTCAAATATATTTCTCTTTATTCATTAATTAAATTCATGTTTACCCGACTACACATTCTTGGATTTGGATGGCCAAACAATTGATGCAAATCCGCCAATTTTCTTATTCTAATTGCTTTGGTGAATCAACACATCAAACATCTCACACGGGGATAAGATTTTCAGGGTATCTTTGAACTCTGAGATTCTGCGTGCACTTGAGCACAACATCGACAAATTTAACCTGACCCTCAAAAGAATCATCCGTACCAGCCGTCAGTTTGTCATCAATAAGGAGCAAACTAATGCACATAATCCTCCAGACATAGTAGAAGCGATTTCATGTTTTTGGTGACAAAATCTTGCTATTTCTTGCATTACTATATCTGTTAGACAACCTTCAGTTGCCACAATTTCTTTCATACGGATGTTTTTATGGACATTTTTGATACACAACTCTAGTGTCACACTGCTGAGTTTCTAACACAAGAAGAAATCAGATCAAAATCTACAATCATTGCAATACCCCATATGCAATTTGTATATATATTGGATGAGTTTGACTACGTGACATGCACATTGGACATTGGACATAGTAAGTCTTCACTCCAATACATACTTTTTATCTCATTTTCCTCTCACTTAAACAAATGAGTACTAATATAATACTAGTATAACATTACTGTAGAGTATATAAGACCAATGATTGATGATACGTAAGTATGTTATATTAGTTTTTTTAGTAAATTTCGCTTTAGACTATCTTTATTGACCAATATTTCACATTGGGCTAGGGTTAGACTTATCTTTTCACTTAACACCACGTATAATTACCATCATTTACACTTTGAACCAGGTTTCATAATTGTCAACATACCAATTGTTCTAAAGGTGGTTAGCATTTTTAATTTTTTTAAAGATTTACAAAACTAATTTTCCATTTTGAAAAAATTCAAATCTAATCTCCTCCCGCCCTCTGGGAGGGAGAGATTTAAAAAACGCCCTCCTAGAGGGCGTTTTTGCCGACGTGGCAGACGACTGTTGGGCGCCGTCTGCCGCGAGACGGCAAATTTGCGAAGAGGCCATTCCCCCCTTACCAAGGGCTTTTTTCCCTGTTGAAACAGGGGGCCGCCTGCAAAAAGGGCGACCGCCCTGGCTTTGTTGCAGGTGGCCCCCTTCCCACCTTTCCAGAGGGCGTTTTTGTCCCTTCTTGCCCTCTGGAAGGGCGTTTTTTAGGCTGGGCAGTATATAAGCCGAGTCAACGAATTTCACCTCATTTGCAGCCTCCCAAATCTAGAAAAAAGAAGAGAGAGAGGGGTGAGGAAGAGGAAGGAGAGCGGCGAAGCCCTGCCGGATTGCGTACTCCATCCGAGGTAAATGCAATATCCCGTTATACTTTTTGTTAGTTAGTTTATAAATGCAATATAAGGAAAATGAATTTTTTAATATTAGAATAGTTATTGAATATTTACTTTTAGATTTGTAAAATAGATGATTTAATTTAGATCAACTTAGATGATTTAACTGAGATCAACTTAGGTAGAATATTTAGATCAACTTAGGTAGAATATGTTCGGATCTATGTGTATATTATGTGAATAGATGTTAAGCACTATGATGTAGATGTTAAAATGAGGACATGATTTATTTTAGCCAATATGATCTAGGACAAACCGATTTGGATAATCGTGTGTATAATTTTGTTGACAATCTAAATATGTTTAGATATAAAATACGATTTAATTTAATTTAGTCTAGAAAATTTATCAGATTTAGATGAACATATGTAGAAAAGAGGTACGATTGGCGGTAGATCAAATGAACAAACCGATTCAGGATATTTTAAGATGTAGACCAGAGAACATATTGTTAAAGAAATTAACTTAGGCACATAATCATCTAGGCAACATATTCGTAGTATGGAATAAACTCAGTTTTAATTTGTTTGTCAGGCACTATGGCAAGTAAGGTCATATTTCAGATAGTTCACGGTGAAGACAACGTTAGATACGGTCCAGAAGGTGTAGATCTGTCAGAATTTAGGATGAAATCGAAGGGCATCGATAGGCCAGCCGATAAAATATTTGAGTCAGTCTATAGTTGGTTGCTACGTGGATTTAAAGTGGATACAAGAGTGAACACAATGTCTCTATCTGTTGTAGTAAGTCATGCAACAGAAGGATATTGGGAACTTATGCCTATAGATAACACTGAGTCGTGGAGACGTTATGTGGACATGACACTTGAAAGGTCCTGGCCCCTTGTTATTTTTGTGGCATTGCATGAAATCGATAGCAGTAATACAATGCAAACAGAGCATGGTGAAGGTCTGAGCAATGAAGCAAGCTTGGAGGAGGCGATTGCCGTGGCGGATGAGGGGGAGAGAATCGAAGCAATTGTTGAAGAAATGGAGAGGGAGGATTCTGAAAATGAGCAAGAGGAGGGCGATGAATCATCGGACGAGGAAGAAGATGTCATGCCCATGGATTGGGAACAAGCTGATTTCTCTCAACTTGTTATCTCGGAGGGGCAGCAGGTTTCATTTGAATACAAGGATAACGAGGTAATCCAGGGTGCTAGGTATGCTCATAAGGAAGACATGAAAGAGGCGGTGAAGCATTGGGCGGTCTCTTTGCATAGAGAGTTTAGGGTGGTGAAGTCTACGAACTATGTGTATGATGTGAAGTGCATGAAGGATGATTGTCCGTGGCGCGTTCATGCATACAAGGGGAAATGGATTGACTATTGGAAAGTGAGCATTGTTGGTGAGCACACATGTTTGTTGCCGGGGGTAGATAAGTACCACCGCAACATCACCTCGGTGTTTGTTGCCGGTGAGATGTACAACGATGTTGTTAAAAACACGGACTTTGAACCAGGCTCCATTATTAGGCACATTGAAAATAAATTCAAGTATACTATCAGCTATTCCAAGGCTTGGAGGGCGAAACAAAAGATATTTGAGATGAGGTATGGCACATTTAAAGCATCGTATGATAATTTACCTCGTCTTTTAGCCACCATTGCTCAGAGAAACCCCAATCCTACTACGACATTCAAACTTTTCCATCATCTACTGAATTGAGCAAGAGCGTGCTGCAAAGAGCCTTTTTCTCGCTTGGTGCTTGCATCAACGCATTTGTGCACTGTCGCCCTGTGCTGTGCATAGATGGAACCTTTCTGACAGGCAAATACAGAGGTCAGATACTAGTGGCGATTGGAGCAGATGGGAACAACCAGGTGTTACCTATGGCGTTTGCATTTGTCGAGAGTGAGAACACCGAAAGCTGGTATTGGTTCTTGGAGAGAGTTCGATGCCAAGTCGTTCGTATAAGGCCCAATGTTTGTCTCATTCATGATCGTCATGCGGGCATGCCGAGGGCAATCGACTATCTTCAGAATGGTTGGCCGGAGAGGGGACTTCCAGCTAGGTGGCATGATGTTCGGAGTAGGTGGTGCATGCAGTATATGGGAGCCAATTTCTACAAACAATTCAAGAACAAGCACCTAATGGATCTATTCAAGAGGCTATGGGGTCAGAATCAAGAGAAAAAATTCAATGAGATGTGGAGAAGGTTGGATGAGCTGACAACGAAGCAAACCAACGAGCAATCTCGTTGGCCACAGGATGGCGAGCCTGCAGTACCTCTTGGTCCATTGCATAATGACCCACCAACAATGAGAAGGAGGTCCCACGATCAATATGTAATTTCTCCCACTGGATAGAGAATGAACCGAAATAAAAGTGGTCTCTGTTGTATGACACTGACAGAGCTCGATATGGTATAATAACAACCAACCTGACCGAGGTGTACAACTGGGTGATGCGAGGAGTTCGGGGGCTCCCATTGGTGGGTATTGTGGAATTTATCCTTCATGGCACTCAGGCATACTTTAGGGACAGATTTAAGAAAATTTCCCCTTTGATGGCCGATAACAACATTGTTTTTGGCAATGTGGTGACGAAATATATGTAAGCAAAATTCTAAAGGCTATGAAGCACAGAGTAATTCCCCAAGGAACCCAAGTTCATAGGTACGAGATCATGTGTGTCGACAGGAGAAGGCGCGGCATCAACCGTGTTCAAGCTGTGCAGGAATGTGTGCTTCATGCGGAGGGTGTTGTAGTTGCAGCTGTATGAAGCCGAAGCTTAGACATATGCCTTGCTCACACGTCCTTGCCGCAGCTAGGGATTGCGGCATAGTTCCCGATATCTATGTGTCACCGTACTACAGGAAAGAATCAATTTTTCATACGTGGAAGGAGGAGATATATGGTTTTGGGATATCTGGATCGTACACAACACTGAGGTCACAAGTGTTCTACATTCCAGATCAGTCGAAATTAAGGCTGAAAAAGGGACGGCGTTAGTCGAGACGCATCAGAAACGA
The DNA here is from genome assembly GCA_019925245.2 of Oryza australiensis. Classification (NCBI taxonomy): domain Eukaryota; kingdom Viridiplantae; phylum Streptophyta; class Magnoliopsida; order Poales; family Poaceae; genus Oryza; species Oryza australiensis. The sequence continues at coordinate 533,460 of JAIFGZ020000439.1, read as the reverse complement.
CATGGACGAGTTGAAGGCCGGGGGAAGGACCCTACGTTGCAGCAAATGCGATGAGCGTGGACATACATACAAAAAATGTCCGAAGAATTCATAAACTTCAACCGTCACAGGTGCGGGTCTATCCGGACAGGCCACCGATGGCAGCCGTCCATCGGGAGAAGGAACAACAACGAGGCGACCACATCCTAGACGTTCTCATGCGGCGACTACGTCGTCCGCTGGCGATGCAATGGCTTGATTATGTTCTTTGCTCCTTTCAATGTAGTGGTGATCCGATATTTGTAATATTTGTTATGTTGTTGCCATCTGTCGTGCATGTAATATTTATCATTGTGAGACATGAACTATTTTAATGTTGTTGTGATATTTATATGTTGTGTTTGGTAGTTTGAATTAAGACGTGCAATTTTTGTAATGTTGAGATAATAATGGACCATTTATGTCATGTATTCATGTTGTTTTGTTTTTTTATAAATTGCTTATTAATGTATTCATGTATTCATGCAGGTATGACGGATGATACACCAGCTCTTTTCAGCAGGTCGGTGGACAGGGAGCACAGGTCGTACTTGTCGGCGGTGCGGGGTGCTCAGCTTACCACCTTTCGTCCACGCCCGTCGCGCGAGTTGTTGCGTGTCGATCCGCGACACGTCCAGTTGTACGATTATACTCTTTTGATTTACGACACTAATATTATACTTGATGGTATGCAGGTTGCGTGAGTCTGGCCTGAGCGTGATTTGCAGGCTTGTTGAGGCGCGTGCCGACGAGCACGACCAGGCGAGACGGTGGGATGCAGACCGGTCCCTGATAGCTGCTTTGGTGGATTGGTGGCGTCCTGAGACGCACACCTTCCTTCTTCCTTGTGGGGAGATGGCACCGACGCTGCAGGACGTCTCGTACCTGCTAGGGCTACCACTGGCCGGAGAGGCTGTTGGGCCTGTGGATACTATTGGTGGATGGAGGGAGGACATCACTGCGCGATTCGCTCACGTGATGAGGCTACCGGGGCTACCCGCTGTTCAGGCGATCTACCCTTACACCACCACCGGGCCTACGAAGACTTGGATCATGCAGTTCACACTAAGTTCACTTGAAGACTTCGTTATTTTTCATTACAATTATGATTGTTAACATGGTTTTCTCCTTTTGTAGGCCGACAAGCTCCACCCCGACGCCGACGAGTACTCCTTGCGATGCTCGTTGGAGGCCTACCTGCTCTGGATTTTTGGGTGGGTGATGTTCACCAACATGTTTGGCAACTCAGTAGAGAGGGGGATTATCCACTATGCCCGGTCGATAGCGGATGCGGAGATAGGCTTCGTGCCTCAGTGGAGCTAGGGTTTAGCAGTACTCGCAGCCACTTATCGTGCGCTGTGCCGATGCGTGCACGAAGACGAATCCTGGAGCGATCTTCACGGGCTGCCCTCTGCTTTTACAGCTTTGGGTTGCGGAGCGGTTCGCGATCGACCGACCGATCGTCGACACTGCTCCTTACGACGCAACACTCGCATTTGAGAACCCAACCGACGGGCCTACGATGGGCACGTATTAGTTTCACCACAACGTAAGTACAAATTGTTATTTGTTTCAAATTTTTAGATTGTGTTCAACGAAACTTGTAACCACTTGATTATTTCATTTTCGCAGCATCGTTACGCCCATGCTCAGGTGAGACAGAGCTACCCGGACTTCATGTTCGAGTTGGACCGTCTCCACCCTTCAGACGTTGTCTGGGAGCCGTACATGCAGCAGGCGGTCGCAGCTCGAGCGCCTCTAGGCCTCTCGTCGTTGTGCACGCGCAACTCGGCTTACTGGATGATGTTGATCCCGATGGTGTACGACATATGCGTCGAGCCTCACTGCCCAGGCCGAGTGATGAGGCAGTTCGGACTACGACAGGGATTCCCGGTAGACGTACCGGTTGCCGTTCCCCACTAGGACCACCAGTGAGTACTTATCTTTCAACTTTACTACTGTTGTGTCAAATGAAATGGAAGGATAGTTAACCGTTACTGTGTACGTAGGTTGACTCGACGGGACAGCAGGCAGGCGCCCTCTGGGAACCACGTATGCAGCAATACGTGGCGGACTGGCTGATAGCCACAGAGGAGGTGATTGGCGAGATATACGGCCACTCAGAGGAGAACTACACTGCTACCTTCGGTGGTACCTACCGCGGACGCATCCACGCGTGACCTTCACACCGACCGCGCAGCAGCAGCACCATGCAGCGGTCACGGAACCTACCCCAGGCACCGAGACCAGGACTACTTCATGGGGGTACGTCATGATTTCTCGGCCTTAATACCTTCGTAACGTAACATGATTTTCCTGTATATTTGAGCGACGAACCAAATATGTTTTGATTTTTGTAGGCCGACGCCGCATGGGCATTGAATGCCGAAATCGACTCGGTGATGCTGAGGTTGGACGCAGGCATTCACCTGAACGACGTGGAACAACAGATGACGTTCTGGCGGATGCAGATGACGACACGTTCAATCTTGCGCATCTTCTCGTGTCGTTCAGCCGTCGACGCGGTACCTCCGTCGGCTACTGTAGTTCCACGTCCACACGGTCCGATACCAGGATGGTCACCACACGACGCTAGTGCCTCCACAGGTTATTTCCGTTCATTTTCATTATGGCAACCCTACAACGTGATATAACAAACCGTATGTCGCTTAAGTCCGACGCTTCCGACTGGGGATACGGCTGGCGCGAGTGGATCGTCGATCCCTCGGCCTTTTGTGACTCGGCCCATCAGTATGAGCTTTGTTAGAGCGAGTGGATCCTCCATTCCTCGTCCCCTCACTCAGTCGGCAGGTGAGGAAGCGTCGTTCGACGAGTACTAGAGACTTCTTAGTTTAAATGACTGATGCTTCACATTGCTTATATACGGGAGGATTCTACTCGGCGGGGATTTTCCACTCGGGGGCATCATCATCGCAGGCGGGCGGGTCAGGGGCGGGCGACGAGGGGGGGTCAGGTACGGGCGACGACTTCGACGACCTGGAGGACCCAGATCAGGACGTTATCGCCGCCTCTCAGCTTGGTGGAGCACCTCTACCACAGAGCCAGGACCAGCCACAGGAGACGCCCGCGCCGGATGTCCGTGCTGGTCATGCCGTGCACCCAGACAGGCTGACGTACTCTCAGGGACACGTTAGAGCACAGGCTAGCAGGGCTAGGGGTAAGAGGGCTCGCCAGTAGGTTCTGCATGCTATAGTGTGTAAAAATGATAATTATTTATTTTGTGTTGGATGTTTGTATATATCTCTGTCCGTTCGTCCCACTCACATGTCACGAGATCCTTCCATATCGTTCGCTGCACGATACTCTTACTAACGGCAAAAAAACTTTCGGCGCTGTCAAACCTGCACGAGATGTCGCTATCAACTTTTGCCCCGTGAAAATCCTACACGATAAGTCACTATCAGCTTTTGCCCCGTGACAATCCTACACGATACGTCGCATTTAGCTTTTGCCCCGTGACAAACATAAACGATACGTGGCTGTCAACTTTGACCTCCCTGCACTATAATTGCTTCGATCCGAATATGAGCTCTTCAAACTGTTTTCTACATTTTCCCGTACAATGAGATCTTCATATCATCCATTCGTTGAGCGTCTCCACTGGCGACTTCATCCTTTGAGCGGTTTCATTCCATCATGGTGTGACCGTCTGTTATGCCATTGTGGAGATGGCTGTATACTTACGTCGTCCCTCCTCCCGAAAACCCGGGGGAGACGATTTTTCCAATGCGCCAACATTGATCGGGTATGGCTTATCTGCAATGCTTTTTGTTACAAAATCTTCACACAGAAAATGCTAACTTGATCGTACATCGTGTTAACACCTCATGCAGGCAAATCATCGGGTCTGCAACTTCGTTGAGTGGATAGATATGGAAAACCCACGAACCGATGGAACACGCTACTACGCACTAAGCGAAACAAGGTCAGACTACCTTCGGCGGAAGGCTGAGTACCAACGTCGAGTTCGTGCTGAAGCTTTGGATTGGCCTTTGGATCAGCTAGCAGTACCCACATGGCGGGAACGTCCAGAATGCCACTGTGGTCTCCATTGTCAGGTGGTAAGATCCATAAGACAAGCAACTAGAGGACAAAGATGCTTTGTGTGTCCCGAGATTGTGGATGATGATTTTGTCGTGAGTATCATTTTTCCTTGTTTAACCTATTCGCTTGTTCCATTTTCTAACCCTGAACATCATAAATGTGCAACCAGAAGGATGTATGTCAGTGTCTATACGAAGAGTGGATCGATACGGTTAAACCTGCTTCGATCAGTCGGACGGTAACACAACCTGAGTCGACTGAACAATTCATTCAGGCATGGATGGAGTACGAACGTTGTGTCGAAATCACAAGCTTAGCTTGGAGGAACAACCCACTGGGTTTCCCTAAATGGTCGGAGCATCCCATGTGCGGTTGTATGGATCGTTGCAAGATGGCTACCTCCTTTGAACCATGAACATATGGCCGGAGATATTTCATTTGCCCCAACTTAGACAACGACTTCGTTGTACGTCTTTCGTTTTATCAATCCCGTAAACGTCTTCACTCTAGTGGCTCTCTAACTGATTACATGTGTTTCTTTACCAGGGCATTCAAAGAAGGTGTGGATTCACTAGTGGATCGACAAGTAACTGAATGTAACTGAATGTGAAACACAAAAGGAGTACAACACCGAGAAGGAAAAAGAAAATGGAAGAAATGCTGAACATCGTAGAAGGGTTCCGTAGGATAGCCGAGCCTTGACTCGTCGGGGATGAGTAAGTTGTATCATGTATGCATAAGACATATGCCATGTATTGTATCATCCATACCTAATGGGTTATGCAACAATGTGGCACACAGCTGCTTAACCATTGCTACTAAGTTAACTTGGTTAAAACAGTATGTTATGATCACAAGTAATGCAAACAACATACGTACGATACCTCGAATATTAGGGTTCATTACACAACACGATAACATCTAGATTTGCAACAATACGTATGGACGAATTGTGGGACAAATCGATCTGTTCAGGCAAATTAGGGTTAGGGTTTCAGCATGTAGGATAAAAACGCCCTTCTAGAGGACGGGAAGGTCAAAAAAACACCCTCTGGAAGGGCGGGAAGGGGGCCGCCTGCAAAAAAACAGGGCAGCCGCACTTTTTGCAGGCGGCCCCCTATTTCAACAGGGAAAAACACCCTTGGTAAGGGTGGGAAGGGCCTCTTTGCAAATTTGCCGCCGCGTGGCAGACGACGCCCAACGACCGTCTGCCACGTCGGCAAAAACACCCTCTGGGAGGGCGTTTTTTAAATCTCACCCTCCCAGAGGTCTGGAGGAGATTAGATTTGAAATTTTCCAAAATGAAAAATTAGTTTTGTAAATCTCGCCCACCAGATCTGTCTCTCCCTTGCTTAGAGCTACCGATTCTCCGTCATCGGAGCCTTGCCGCCACCATGCCAATTCCTTTGGATACGATCGTCGCCACCTGCCTGTGTTGGCCCGTCAAACTTTCCTTTATGGAGGGGTCCAGCAGTAGGGGGTGAAGGAAGATCCATGGAGGGGACCGGCAGCAGGGAGGAGGAAGATGAGGAGGATGGGGCCAGGATACCACAAGGGCGGGGATGAAGCTCTTGCTGGAGTAGTGGCAGATGTCCTAGAGTCCGGGCGCGGTATTTCGAGCCGACGAAAGTGGCGAGAAAGATAGGGATGGGGAGAGATGATGCGGCCTGATGCGCCCAATGAAAATGCACGAGAGATATGTGGGGGAGGGGTGGTGGTGCCTGACACGAAGGACGTCCGATATTTTCTTTGACATCAGACGTTCTAAGCCAAGCATTTCCTAACAATAACCTGGAAATTTATCATGCACTATGTTAGCATAAGAAAACACTAGAAAACAAATGTAGAATGTTATAGTAAATCCTGTTAAACTTTTTTTTCATCCTTTCTTTTTATATAATTGGAACCCACTACTATGCATTAATTGCTATAAAGCAAACCCCACAACAAGCCACATCATCAGAATTATGTAGACCGTTGGATTGCATCTGAACGTGCAAGTTTGGTTCGTCGGCTGTACGTAGATCTATCACCCGGTGTTGTTGCGGATTAGGCCCACCAATCCAGCCCAACGTATCCCGCTTCCTCATTTCCTGCCTCCACGCATCGATCCGCAAGGTTGGGACTAGCGAGCAAGCGGACGGCACCGCTTGACAAACTTTAGGTTAGATGTTACGTTACCACCATAAAGCTACCATTAGGAGAAATTACTGCCACAAGAAATTTTATTTTCCACTGAGTGCCATGGTTAATGTTATTTATTTTCCACTTAAGCATCTTAAATGATCCCCCAATAAAGGCAAATCATCGATGCCGCCTTCAACCTCAGGGGCCAAGCGTCTGCGAGCACCCTGCCGGAGAACTCCGCCTGCTGTTTCTTCCGTAGTTGGTCGGTTGGTCTAGGGTTACTACACCAAGCTCCCTTTCAGTACTTCATTTTTGTCGGTTCTTGGTTATTCTTTTTTTGTTGTTTATACTACCTCATATGACTACGCAGGGAAACTATTTTTTGAAAGAACGTTGTCTCTCGTTGTTTATATGTCGTTCAAATAGTTATAAATTTTTTAAAAAAATCGGCAACATAGATTAATATGTGATAAATCCTACCAGTTGCAACGAAAAACAAATTTGACTGCGAATATACATTAACCATAGTTTAATTTGTTTTTTGGTTGCAACTTTTAGAAGTTGAATTTTAACTGTGAAGTGATTTATCACATATTAATCTATTTTTTGATTTTTAGATTTTTTAAATTATTTAAATAACATATAAATAATGAGAAATGTCCCCTCCAAGAGTTTAATTTAAAGCCGACTATATGAGACATTGAGACCATGAGATGAAGTCTTACAGTAGACCTGCTTTATTAGTGTTATTTTCCTGGATCGCTAAACAGAAGCACTTCATTTGTTTACTTCTCTCACATTTGTATATATCACTTGCAGGAAGAAGCTGATAATCCCTTAGATATATAGGAAAAGACAATTCAGCAGCCCCTGTTTACTCAAATATATTTCTCTTTATTCATTAATTAAATTCATGTTTACCCGACTACGCATTCTTCACTAGTGGAGAACCCCACAATAGTCTCGGTTAACAACCCTCAGTAGTCCCAGTTGTCAAACCGGAACTACGAATCCAGGACTAGAGATCGCAATCTCTAGTCCCGGTTGAAATAACCGGGACTAGAGATGCATCTTTAGTCCCAGTTGAAGCCACCAACCGGGACTAAAGATGGCGGAGCCACGTGGCTGGCTCCGTCATCTTTAGTCCCGGTTGGTGGCTCCAACCGGGACTAAAGCATTTTTTTCTTTTTTTATTTTTCCTCCTGTTGCTTGTTTATATGTGTTTTTTGTTTTTTCATTGTTTTTTGTTGTTTTTTGTTGCCAAAATTAAATTCACGCATCAAATTAACATCCTCAAATCACATCACAAATTCGCATCACTAATTCGCATCACAAATTCACATCACAAATTCACATCACAAATCCATAACACAATTCCACATCATAAATTCACATCACAAATCGAGTAATGAACATCACAGATACACACACACATATATATATATATATATAAAATTTAGAACATCACAAAAATCTCTAAAAATCTCCGGATCCGTCGCTGCTGCCGCTCCTGGAGAGGACGAGGAAGAGGAGGAAATGGAGTAGGCACCGACACCACCTCCCGAGCCGCCGTGCCGCAGCCACCTCCGAGTCGCCGAGCCACCACCATTTTCGAGCCGCTACCACCTCTCCTCCCACCTCCTCACGTCCCACCGCTGTCGCCGGAGTGAGAGAGAGCTGAGAGAGGGAGAGAGAGAGCTGAGAGAGGAGAGGAGAAAACAACTAAGTGTTGGAGCGGTGGAGAAGACGATGCGCGCCTGGGATATATATAGCCCTAGATTTTTAGTCCCGGTTGGGGGACTAAAGATAATTTCCCGCTATTTCCAATTCATCTTTAGTCCCGGTTGGTGGCACCAACTAGGACTAAAGATGATTTCCCGCTATTTCTAATTCATCTTTAGTCCGGTTGGTGTCACCAACCGACTAAAGATAATTTCCGCTATTTTTCCAAATTTATTTGGTCCCGGCTAGGGTTAACAATTAAATAATTAGTAAATAAGGCCAAATTAAATTCATTAAATATAGGTTTAAAACAATAATATTAAAATTTAATCAAACATAAATAATCCTAGACATTAATGTGCTCTTCTAGATACTGTTCCTCTTTTGCCACTCTCTATTTTTCCTTTTCATCGAAGTTGTTGTTTTTTGGAAAAAATTGACTATATTGTTTTATTTGTTTTATATTTTTTATGGAATTAGGAGTACACGAGAGGTAACCACAGAAAATTTGAGTGTAAATAAGCAAAAGACGTGGCCTCGTGAAAAATTCGAAGACACGCTTAGAATTAGAAAAAAACTTCCGGGCTCGAAAAGGCAAACTTCTAAGGCTTTTTTGGGCAAAATAAAATCACCGAACGCAGCAAAACGACAGAAAAACGCATCCAAAATTTTTTCTCATCAATTTTCATATATGAAATGTCTCGATCGGAGTTCGTATGCGAATGTTATGGCCGTTTTAAAAACCGACTCCGAATTAGAGGACGAAACGAGAACAATGCGTGCAAAACTTGTTACACGCACACAAAGTGAGACGGCCAGGGTTTGAATGTTCTTTCAATATTGTAGATCCCTCCGATTTATATATTATCAACAAAACAATTTCATAAAAGAATTATATATTGAGAATAATTAGTTATTAGTTAATAACAATATGATTACTCTGTAATTATAATGTAAAGATTAAATTAAAGCTGCCTTCTATCTTTAATCGTCCATCCCCACACAACACCACCCCTTTGAAATTACAGGTCCTCTAAAATTAGGTTCCAAGCCATTTGAATCATGTAGCAAAAATTGTATATTTTATTAGGTGCGTTAAAAATAAGCACATTCACTTTAGTCCAGCTTTGTAAGACCAACCGGAACAAAAATAGAATCTTTAGTCTCGGTTGGTGCTACAAACCGGGACTAAAGAGGCTGTCAGAGGCTGTCAGAGCGCCGGACATTTTTAGTCCCGGTTGATAACACCAACCGGGACAAAAAAATAGCATCTTTAGTCCTGATTGGTGTTACCAACTGGGACTAAAAATGCCCGGCGCTTTGACAACCTCTGACAATATTTGAACTAGGACTAAAGATGATCTTTAGTCCCGGTTCGTGTCACGAACCAGGACTAATATTCCTAGAAATCCGTAGACTTTTTAAACCGGGACTAGAAATATTTTTTAGTCCCGGGTACTATTCAAACCGGGACTTTTGTGGATTTTGGTACTTCAACTGAAAATGGTTTCTCCAGTAGTGCTTGGATTTGGATGGCCAAACAATTGATGCAAATCCGCCAATTTTCTTATTCTAATTGCTTTGGTGAATCAACACATCAAACATCTCACATGGGGATAAGATTTTCAGGGTATCTTTGAACTCTGAGATTCTGCGTGCACTTGAGCACAACATCGACAAATTTAACCTGACCCTCAAAAGAATCATCCGTACCAGCCGTCAGTTTGTCATCAATAAGGAGCAAACTAATGCACATAATCCTCCAGACATAGTAGAAGCGATTTCATGTTTTTGGTGACAAAATCTTGCTATTTCTTGCATTACTATATCTGTTAGACAACCTTCAGTTGCCACAATTTCTTTCATACGGATGTTTTTATGGACATTTTTGATACACAACTCTAGTGTCACACTGCTGAGTTTCTAACACAAGAAGAAATCAGATCAAAATCTACAATCATTGCAATACCCCATATGCAATTTGTATATATATTGGATGAGTTTGACTACGTGACATGCACATTGGACATAGTAAGTCTTCACTCAAATACGTACTTTTTATCCCATTTTCTCTCTCACTTAAACAAATGAGTACTAATATAATACTAGTATAACATTACAATAGAGTATATAAGACCAATAATTGATGATACATAAGTATGTTATATTATTTTTTTAGTAAATTTCGCTTTGGACTATCTTTATTGACCAATGTTTCACACTGGGCTAGGGTTAGATTTATCTTTCACTTAACACCACGTATAATGACGATCATTTACACTTTGAACCGGGTTTCATAATTGTCAACATACCAATTGTTCTAAAGGTGGTTAGCATTTTTTATTTTTTTTAAAGATTTACAAAACTAATTTTCCATTTTGAAAAATTTCAAATCTAATTTCCTACCACCCTCTGGGTGGGCGAGATTTAAAAACGCCCTCCCGAGGGCGTTTTGCCGATGTGGCGACGACCGTTGGGCGCCGTCCGCGCGACGGCAAATTTGCAAAGAGGCCCTTCCCGCCCTTACCAAGGGCATTTTTTCCCTGTTGAAACAAGGGGCCGCCTGCAAAAAGGGTGGCCGCCCTGGCTTTTTTGCAGGCGAGCCCCTTCCCGCCCTTCCAGAGGGCGTTTTTTGCCCTTCTCGCCCTCTGGAAGGGCGATGGCAGATCGGATTGTGCACGGGTTGAGCGCGAATTTCTCGCCGACGCCATCGGACTCGGAGGGCGAGGGAGGAAACACGAGATCGGCGGCGGCGGTTTCGGGCGGATAAGGCCGCCTCGGCGTGCGCGAGATGAGAGGGCGAGTACGGCGGCTCGAGCTCGGGCCCGGCGTGGGTCCGACGTGGCGCGGGATGGGCGGAGGATGCGGGCGGCGGCGCGTGTCACAACCCGATTTTTGTTCAGGATTAAAAATCATTAAATAAATCATTTTCTAAAAATTGAATAAAATAAAAAGCAAAGTAAATCAAGTGAAGCTATTAAGGAAATTAAATTTTACTTTAAAAACAATGGCTGGAAATATTTTTGAAATATTCTCCATGCCCTAAAATACTCTCTGAAATTTTTGGTGAAATTTTAGAGCTCCAAAAATAATTTTAATAATACAAAGAACACTTGAATAATTATTTAAATAAATAAATTAAATTTTAAATGAGCTGAAGATATTTTTATTAAATACTTTGGGTGTTCTTATATTTTCAGAATTTTTCTTGAAATTATTTGAGCATTGAAAGTATTTATAAAAAATAAAGGATGTTTGGACCGAAAAGTTTAATTGGTCCCTATCGCTACAATAGCGTCTTCTACCTCCAGCCACCGTTTACTGTTCATCTGAGCTCCTGTTCTTTTTATCCCCTTCCAAAACCGGCCCAATCCTTTGCCCAAATAAAAAATTAGTTGCGGGAACGGATTCCTCTCATTCTCCTCTATGTTTTCCCCAAGAAATCTCCATCAATCTCGTGCTAAATCCAATGAATTTCAACCTCGTTCTTATCCCGATGAACTCGGGATAATCTCCATTTCCCCATCGCGAAATCCCATCGTTTTGCATCCGATATCTCCCTCCCAAGCCTATATAAAGGACCCCCTAGGCCTCCTCCTCGGTTTCCTTTTTTTCCCGAGCTTTTCCCGTGCTCTAGCCACCTTCCCCACGAGATCAATCTCTCTCCATCGCTGGCCATCATTCCAGCCGCCCCTAGCAGCCTGCTTGGCCATCCCCGGTCTGCGCCATCACCATCCTCGGCACTGCAGTGGCCGCACGAAGCCCCGCCGCACCTTCTTTTTCCCTGGACATCGCCAGAAGATGGTCGTCGCCGTGAAGCTCGAGCACCGCTGTTTCTGTTGATCTCCAGCCGAGCTGCACGACCGCAATTCTCGTCGGTTTCGGTCGTAGTCTTCACCACTAGATTCGCAAGAACCCAGGGAAGCTCCGCTGCCCGTTCTCTTCGCTTGGAGATCGTCAGAATGTTGTCGTCATTGTCAACCCGATCTACCACGCCTCCTGTTGCTGCTAGTCGTCGACCCCATCGTAGTCGGTCCTCGCCGAAGCCACCGTCGGCATCATAGTAGCAAGCCGAAGCCCGTCCACCATCTCTCCTTCACCGAAGGTTGCCGGAACACCGCCGTCACTGTGGACCCAACCTCGTCGCCGTTTGAAGCTTGCAGCCGGCCCCTCCCTTCATCGCCCGTCCTCGCATAAGTGCTGGTAAGGAGCGCCTCATCGTTCTCTATCCATTTATGCACTCTGTTTTCGTTGTTGTGCAGCCGTTCTTCGGCAATCTTCATTGTCATGTTTGTTGGCTGGTATGTTCATGCGGCTGCCACATCATCGCGTCATCAGTGCCACAACATCTCTTTGTCCTGCATGGCTGCTTTCATGGCCGCCACCTCAACACCGTGTCAGCCCCTTTGTGCCCCATGTCTGTTGAGGTGTATCCATCCCAGCCCTAAACCAGTTTTAACCTGAGTCGTTAAATCTTAGTCAGCTTAATCCCAAGCCGTTCATCTTTATAGATTTATTTGGTTTAATCTAAACCACCCATCCTTTTTCCAGTTCAATCCTATCCATCCAATTCTTGTGATCCCGTGGACTGATCGGAGCTGATGTCTTAAACATCCTTTTCCAGTTCAAAATTAATTAATAATTACGTAATAAACGTCTTAATTTTCAGAATTCATTTAAATGGTCCAAAACTTCTAAAATTCATATCTAATTCATATGAACTCCAAATTGGGCCATTCAAATTGCAAAATTCATCTAAAATTAAGCTCTATATGTTTGTTTACTTTTATGTATTATTATTTGGTTTTTATTAGGGTTTTTCCTCATTTTGTGTGCCAGCGTGTAGATTCCACCGTTTCTGGAGTTCGCGCTCGCGAGGAGAAGTGTCCAGAAGTCCGTTTGAAGACACAAGGCAAGTCACACTTCCCTTGATGCATATTGATCCTATTTTTATAAATGTTTTACGTTTGCAAATAAAATTGTATTGCTTTGCTATATACATGAAATGATGGAATACCTATCTGCTTATCTGTGCCTTATTTACTTGATATCCGTTCTTTGTTAAATTTGGGTGATAACTTGACTTGCTTTAGTCACTGATGTTGATTTTAGCTAGAATTATATGCTTAGCCATGCTTAAATACCACTAGCTCACTAAATGGGTTAATTACACTATTTATTCTAGTCTCAGATGAGCTGCAAGCTCAAAACACCTGGCCATGTCTCATTGGTCATAATTATCTCAACTAAATATGACTTAATGGTGGGCTGTGGGTGCATGGTTTTGGATGGTCGCACCCATGGCAATTAAGGACTGGTTCATGGGAAACACTGAAAGAATTACAACGCTTACCACAAGCATGAATGGGTAACTGCTTGACTCGTAGTATAGCTTTCCTCTAGCCGACGTACCCTAGTGAGGGTGGGCGTGATGGAGTTGGGTCGGCCCCGGTTTTACGGGTTGATCGGCTACCATATTCACCGTGGCACGCGGGGGGCTGCCCATTACCCTTAGGGGAGTGGGGCCGAAACCTTGGTGTGGTATCGCTTGGTTAGGGAGAGTTATGCGAAAGGTCTTGTCACGATTTCTCCTTTGCAGTATCATGGTGGTACTTCAGGGCATGGTAACATGTGTGGAATCGTGTCTTGTGGGTAAAGTTGCGCACCTCTGATCAGAGTAAAACTATTCGAATAGCCGTGCTTGCGGTTATGAGCGATCGACCAGATTCACTATGATTATAGTCCTACTACTGAATAATTTGATTTAATGAAACTGGTTTAGTTCAGGTGAAATGGTTGGGCTTGTTCAACGTGGGGATAATATTGTTCAGTAGAAGATTAATATTGCCTTAATTACTCAACTGTTTTACCGTTTTTAAACAATTAAATGTTTGTAAACCGTATTTATGCAAAATAGCCCAAGCCACTCTTGTCTCCCCTTGCACGTCTGTATTTCTCGGTGTGGCTTGTTGAGTACGGTGGTTGTACTTAGTCTTGCAGTTTTTCCCCCTTTCAGAAGTGTAGTGCTTCTGAGCTAAAGATGGAGTTAGAAGACCAAGGCTCAGACCCCAGTTGAGTTTGCCTGTGGAGTGGAGCTGAAGCCCCGCTAGTGTCGTCTTTCTTTTCCGCTGCAGTTTTGGGTGTGAGGACGAAGTGCCTCTTCAGCAAGTATTTTATTTTTACGCTTTGTTTTTACGTTTGGATCTGTTTATTAATTTGTTATTTTATGTACCCTGGTTGATTCCTGGGCAGGGATTTAACACATAAAATAGTCAGAAAATTTGGCTAAATTTCTGGGCGTGACAGTGCGCATGACGGCGGCGGCGGCTTGGGCCGGCCGGGTGCGAGAGAGGAGGCCCCGATAGGTGGGGCCCAACTGTCGGTGGCCCGGGACGGCGGGGGAGGCGGCCCGGACTTGCGCGGCGGCCCGAGGGCACTTGGGCCACTCGGCCCAAGACCGGGGGAAAGAGGGGAGGCCAGCGGGGAGCAGCTGGGCCGACGACCCAATTAGGAAACTGGCGGGTAAAGGGAGCGGGCCGTACGGGATGAATAGGAAAAAGGGATTTTGGGACTTAATTAAATTGCTGATTTCTTATTTAATTGGTTAAAAATACTTAGAGTGCTCTAAAAATTCTTGTAAAAATCCTGTTAGTGTATTTTGACATGTAGAATTTAAAAAAATCCTACCATGCCATTTCCATTTGTTAAATGCATTTTAAAATTAATTGTTGACTCCAGATTAATTCTAGAGATTCTGATTATTTCAGGGTAAATTATTTAAGTGATTTAGGGACAAAACTCGGGGTGCGACAAACCTACCCCCTTAAACGGAATCTCGACTCCGAGATTCGAAGGCATTGGCGAAGAGATGCGGGTGCGCGGCCTGCAACTCATCTTCTCTTTCCCAAATAGCTTCTTCTTCTGAGTGATGAGTCCACTGAACTTTGCAAAATCTGATAACCTTGTTCTGAGTCCTTCTCTCACTGGTCTCGAGGATACGAGCTGGTCTCTCCACATAGGTCAAGTCCTCTTGAATTTCAATCTGGTCTGGACTCGCCTGCTCCTCTGGTACCCTCAAACACTTCTTCAACTGTGACACGTGAAACACAGCGTGAATACCAGCCATGTTGGATGGAAGCTCAAGCTGATAAGCTACTTCTCCTCGACGTTCCTGAATCCTGTATGGTCCCACAAAACGTGGTGCCAACTTGCCTTTGGTTTGGAAACAGTGTACTCCTCGGAGCGGTGTAACACGAAGGTACACAAAATCCCCTGCTTCAAAAGCGAGATCTCTTCGACGATTGTCTGCATAGCTCTTCTGCCGAGACTGCGCAATTCTCAATCTTTCCCGAATTGTTTGGACTTTTGCTTCTGCTTCGCTTATCACGTTCACCAGTCTGATCCCATAAAAGGGGTGTGCAGCACTTCCGTTCATACAACGCCTCATATGGTGCCATTTGAATGCTCGTTTGATAACTATTGTTATAGGAGAATTCTGCATAAGGCAAACTCTTGTCCCACGCTTTACCAAATTCAAGCGCACATGCTCTCAACATGTCTTCCAGAATTTGATTCACTCTCTCAGTTTGACCATCTGTTTGCGGATGATAGGCCGTACTGAAGTTCAAACGGGTACCAAGCTCTTCTTGCAACTTCTTCCAGAACTTGGAAGTAAACTGACTTCCTTGGTCAGACACGATCTTCTTAGGCACTCCATGTAAACACATGATTCTAGCAAGGTATAGCTCTGCCAGCTTCTTTCCCGAGTAGGTAGTATGCACTGGTATGAAGTGAGCCACTTTCGTGAGTCGATCCACAATGACCCAAATTGAATCGTACCCTGACGATGTGCGGGGTAAACCCGTGATGAAATCCATTCCAATTTCTTCCCATTTCCATTCCGGAATTTGGAGGGGTTGCAACAATCCTGCGGGCCATTGATGTTCTGCCTTAACCTGTTGACAAACATCACAAAGTGCGACAAATTCAGCTATTTCTCTCCTCATACTGACCCACCAAAACTTCTCTTTAAGATCTTGATACATCTTTGTACTGCCCGGATGAATTGAATATTGGGCTTGATGAGCTTCCATAAGGATCAACTTCTTCAAATCTTTATCTTCTGGCACACACAATCTCTTTCCCATCCAGATTGTTCCATGCTCGTCTTCTGTAAAGTTGCGAGCTTTTTCGACTCTCATGTTCTTCTTGAGTTCAGCCAGCTCGGGATCTAATGCCTGAGCAACCCGAATTTGATCAATGAGAGTGGGTTGAGCTTCCAGAGCGGCCACAAAACCAAAATCCACAACATGTAGATTCAGGCACTCAAATTCTCGCTGTAACTGATTACACATTCTTTCGACGTTGATGGTGTTGCAGTAACTCTTCCGGCTCAAAGCATCGGCTACCACATTAGCTTTACTGGGATGGTAATGTATCCCCAAATCATAATCCTTGATCAATTCCAACCATCTTCGCTGACGAAGGTTCATGTCCGGTTGGGTGAAGATATACTTGAGACTTTTATGATCTGTATACACTTCACAACGATTGCCAATTAGGTAGTGTCGCCAGATCTTCAGGGCATGAACCACTGCAGCTAACTCGAAACCATGAGTTGGATAGTTGTTCTCATGTGGATGCAACTGACGGGAAGCATACACAACCACTTTACCTTCTTGCGTCAACACACATCCCAGCCCTTGGCGGGATGCATCGCAATAAACTTAGAAATCTTTTGCTGGATCTGGCAGTATCAATACTGGCGCAGACACCAACCTCTTCTTAAGCTCTTCAAAACTCTTGTTACATTCTGCTGACCATTTGAATTTCTCATCTTTCTTCAACAATTGAGTCATCGACTTGGCAATTTTGGAGAAATTCTCAATGAAGCGGCGGTAATAACCCGCAAGTCCAAGGAAACTTCGGATCTGCATAACTATTTTTGGCGGAGTCCACTTGGTAGCTGATTCCACATTTGACGAATCCACTGCTACTCCTTGAGCATTCACAATGTGGCCGAGGAACTGCACTTCCTTTAACCAGAAAGCACACTTGCTAAACTTGGCGTAGAGTTGATGATCCCTCAACTTCTCGAGCACTAACCGGAGATGATGCTCATGCTATTCCTCGGTCTTGGAGTAGATCAAAATGTCATCAATGAACACTACGACAAATTTGTCCAAGAATTCCATAAAAAAGCCGGTGCGTTGGTCAATCCAAAAGATATGACCGTACACTCATACAGACTGTACCGAGTGATAAAAGCGGTCTTGGGAATGTCCTCTTCCCGAATTCTCAACTGATGATAGCCTGATCGTAGGTCTATCTTGGAGAACACCTTTGCCCCCTTAAGTTGATCAAACAAATCATCAATCCGTGGTAGAGGATACTTGTTCTTGATAGTGATCTCATTGAGTGCGCGATAATCGACACACATTCTCTTGGTCTTGTCTTTATTCTCCACAAATATCACCGGAGCACCCCAAGGCGATGTGCTCGGGCGGATATAACCTTTCTGCAACTGTTCATCCACTTACTTCTTTACTTCTGCTAACTCGTTGGCTCCCATTCTATACGGTCTCTTGTGAATTGGGGCGGTTCTGGGTACTAGATCAATCCAGAATTCAATTTCTCTTTCTGGTGGCATCTGAGTTAAATCTTCGGGGAAAACTTCAGGGTATTCTCTGACTATGGGGATATCTTCTAATTTCATAGGGATCTTTGCTGCTACTTCAGACGATTCACCAGTAGAAACATGATTCAAACTTGCCACAGTCCTAGCTTGCATGGGAGAACGAAAAATAATCTCTTCTCCTTTTCCATTGATTAAAGTAATTGTATGACTAGCACAGTCAATTACTCCCTTATGTCTTGACAACCAATCCATCCCAAGAATGACATCTAGGCCTTTGGATTGAAGAAGGATAAGATTGGCTAGAAATTTGGATCCTTGGATCTCTATTGCCATGGAGGGACAGTACTGAGCTGTGTCCAAATGGTTTCCAAGGGTTTAAACCCGCATAGGTATCTTAAGTTCCACTACTGATAACCCATGTGCCCCAACAAACTGCTTTGAAATAAATGAATGCGTAGCACCAGAATCAAACAATACTGTAGCAGGAGTGAGATTCACAGGAAATTTACCTAGTATAACTTCGGCAACGGCCTGCGCTTCCTCTGCGGACGCATGATTGACACGGGCCTGGATGAACCTTGGTCCAGCGCGCCTTGGCTTTGGACACTTGTCTGCAAAATGCCCAAGGTCACCTCAGTTGAAGCAGACTCCCGGCTTTCCTCTGGAGTCCTTCCTTGGAGGTGGTGGCTTGGACTGCGGCTGGGGTGGAGCTGTTGGAGGACGTGGGGCTGAAGTGCATTGCTATTGTCCACTGCCACTGCCACTACTGCCAGCTTGAAAATTCTTTAGGTGATAAGGCCGATGCTGACGAACAATCATGGTGGTAGGTCCACCCTGACTTCCGAACATGAAATGTGGCCTCTGCTGATTTTCCTGCTGTTGAGAAGGTCTGAATTGGCTGCCTTTCTTTTCTTAATCATCTTGTTGCGCTGGTCTTCTTGCCGAATGGCCTTGTCAGCCAACTTCTCAAAGTTAGCATACTCTCTTGAGATCAGCTTGTCAGTGAGTTCATCATCCAAACCAACCAAGAACTTTTCTTGTCTTTCTACATCAGTGCGCATGTTCTCTGGGGCGTAACGTGCAAGACGGTTGAACTCATGCAGGTACTCAATAACTGACCTGTTGCCTTGCTCAAGAGAACGAAACTCACGCTTCTTCTGTGCAACTATTCCCGCAGGAATATGTGTTGTCCTGAAACTGCGATAGAACTCTTCCCATGTAACTGCTGCTCCAGCTGGGCGAGTAACCAAGTAGGTTTCCCACCAAGCAGAAGCAGGGCGTTGCAACTGATGTGTAGCAAAAGAGACTTTCTCCTGGTCCGTGCATTGCAGTAGGTCTAACTTCTTCTCTATAGCATGAAGCCAGTCATTGGCCTCCATAGGATTGGTGTTGCTGGAGAAGGTCGGCGGTCGGACGCGAAGAAACTCTGGCAACTTAGACTGGGGTGGTGGAGGGGCAAACTAATTATTCTGCTGCTGCTGCTGCATCTGTTGCAATATCTGCTGTTGCATCTGCTGGTGCTGTTGTTGCATCTGCTGCATCATCGCAGCCATAATCTGCGTCTGCGAAGCAAGCACTTGAGCAATGGTGGGATTCTCAGGTGGCGGCGGAGGAGCATTGCCGTTGACATCATGATTCTCATTGTTGTTGTCACCTGACTGCCCATTGTTACTGTTTGCTCCGCTGGTCCTGATGTTCACCATCTGAAGAAGACGACCGAACAAAAGAGAGAAAAGAAGAAAAACAGACTAACTTAGAAACTAAACTTTATTATTGGAATTTGAATGCATTGTTCTGGTATTGATGAAAACAAGGAAAAGCACGAAACATCCTTAATTGGTCAGCCATATCACACTCGGTATCGACTGCCAGCTAACCCACACACAGCAGCCTAACATACGACAACTACCAAGAAGACAAACTAAGCAAAACGATAAAAATAAGAAGGGTGACTAGAACGATCCGCGAGACGAGGAGTTGAAACTGCTCCCTTCAGAGGATCCCCATTCTTCAGAACGGCTCCAGGAGTCCTCTGTCTTCTTCTCGGACTTCGACTCTTCTGAATCAGTGGCTGTAGCCCATCCAATCCTGCCTCTTTCCTCAGAAGAACTACGAGTCTCTTCTGAATCCATGTGTTCAGTTGAATCCTAAGAGCTTGAGTCGCTAGAGATGGAGATCCAACCGTCGCTGCCACCTCTGCCCTGGTACGCCGAAGCCGGGGCGAAAGCGAGAGCAGAACCTACAGCAGGAAGAACTGGGACAGACGCTGAAACTGGAGCTGGTGGAGCGGGAGGAACTAGAGGAGGCGCAGGAGGAGACGGTGGAGGAATCCGGGGTGCTAGCTGGATACGGACAGGTGCAGTGGTGGTCTTCCGAGGCGTAGTACGAATCCTGACACCACCTGGTGGTGGGAGTCCTTTCAACTCAGCAACTTCCTTCTTGAGACGAACCACTTCGTCTTGCAGACTCACAATCCTCAGCATCTTCCTGTTGTTTAGCTCCTTGGTTGCCTTGTGCAAGTCAGAGTGCATCTTGTCCAGTCCCCTGATCACCGTGCACATGCAGCCGAAAGTAGAGTCATTCTCATCTGCTATAGACTTGAAAGCACTGACGTCGGAGGAACTGCCACGACGGGGATCGTAGCGGTAAGCGGAGGTGCGAAGGTCAGCATCATGCAGCTCCCTCATCCTGGCCAACATTAGGTAAGCAGCTTCTTGACAAGCGTGGTCCGACGTGCCTCCTGAAGCTGTGACCTCCATGTTGGGAAGACACGTTTCCACAAACCCGTGAACCTCCAGGCGGACACGGTGAGGCAACTCTCCACTGAGAGGCGTAACTGTAGTTGTCGAAACTTGGTTTCAGCAATAGAAATTGGGGGTGCAGTCAAGATCGTCAAACACGATGGGTTAAGTAAAAAAGGGTTTAGACAGGTTCAGGCCCTCTCGTGAGGTAATACCATACTCCTATTTTGGGGATTCGATCCGCCGAGTGTTTATTGATCTCACAACCTTGTGTATTGCATAAATCTGATATCCCTCAAGGGACGCCTCTACCCTCCTTATATAGTCTTGGAGGGCGGGCTTACAAGTCGGAAACCCTATCATATTCCAAGTCGGTTTCCTCAATCTTACCAAACTATGACTATGAGCCGTTGCCTTATCTCATCGGCAACGTAACACCCAAGTCATAGCCGGTTTACATAATCATTAGCGTAACCTATCCCTATTACTAGTCGGACAAGCTTGCCATGAGGATATCCGATTGCCATAATCTCCATAGTAGCCCTCGAGACCTTCGCAGTCGATGAAATAACTTTGCCTTGAACCAAAGCAACACACAACCGAATGACTCTCTGGCCCGAGTGGTTCCATCATCTCTGCCTGAATCTCCCGAGTGGTTCCAAAGACTGTGAAGGGTTGGAAAATATCTCAAAAAATTCTCAAAAATAAATATCTAGGTGCATCTCCTGATGCACCTAATTAGGTGTAGCCCCCAACTATATGGTTAGTCAAAAATAGACTAAGCATATCGTCAAGAACTGTAAAAAATCATACTCATATAAATGCTTAGCTCAAGCTAAAGCAATCATAAAAAATCATATAACATATCACTCGGCAAGCTCATACTTCGATTCACTCGGCAAGCTCATGCTTATCCGAGTTAACTTGCCCGAGTCATGTCAGAACAAATAATTTAATCGACCCTTTTGGGTAAACAAATTTTTCAGTCATCTGAAAAATACAACCAAAATACTAAATAGCTCCTGCCATAATATTAGTCTTAATCTAAAAAGATCTTCACCAAGGTGGAAAAATAGCATTGATATAATCATTTAATCAAATGCTTAAAAACCAAACACCCCGTCATCGACAGCCATAAAAAGCTTAACTGTTTGTCACCATTCAAATTGCATCGTGCCAACTCGTAACACCCAAAAATCGAGAATTTAAAATCGGAAATTTAAAAATTGGAACTTACAAAACTTTTTAGTATTGTTGCATCTCGTCGTGTTTGTTGCCTCTTATCTACAAGTTTTGTCGTGTGATATAGATAAAATAAAAAATTATTTAAAGAATGAAAAGCCGAGGAGTTTTGAAATCCAAAAAGAAAGGAAATTTCAAAATAAAGATTCGAAATAAATTAAACAAAATTAATTAATTATAAAAGATATAAATAGGAAATGCTAGGGTTTAATAAAAGTTAACTATTGGGCCAAGATCTCATTTTTGAAAAAAATATTAAATAAATAAATAATAAATTACTAAATTTTAAATAAAGAATGAAACTATAAATAAAGTTGGGCAAGATTAAAATGCAAAATTTAATTAAATTTATTTGGGCAAGTTATATTTTTTTGTAGAAGGGAAGAGGGAACAAAGAAAATCTATAAATAAAAAGAAAAAGAAAAAGGGAGAAAAATCAGAAAAAATAAAAGTGCGCTGTTTATTGGGCGCCAAGTGCTCGATCCGAGCCGCGTCGTACCCGGACCCCCTCGCCACCATGCGCCGCGCATCGCGCACATGGTCGCGCCACGCCGCCCCCACCCGCACGCCACGCCGCACGTATCGCGCCACGCGCCGCACGCCCTGCTGCGGCCACGCCGCGCACGCACCGACCCGCCCGCGCCGCCCCGCCGGCACGCGCCGCGCTCCCGCAGCCGCCACGTGCACCGCCATCCTTGCGCCGCCCGCAGCGCCGCCGTGCCGCGCGGCCACCGCCGCCCTCGCGCCCGCGCCCATGCCGACGCCACCCGCGGCGTGTCGCGCGCGCCTAGCTGCCCGACCCTCTCGCGCGTGCTCACGCCGTGCGCCGCCCGGACCCCCTTCCCCGTCGCCGCGTCGAGCGCAATTAAAGGGGAGCCCGAACTCCTTCTCCCCACCACATCTCTTCCCCGCTCCTCCTCTTCGCTCCCCGCCGCCCTTGCCGCGAGCCGCCGCCGCGCCATTGTCGCCGTGCCACCCGGCGCGCCGCCGTTCCCGTCGCCGCCGCTCCCGTGTCACCGCGTTGCGCCGACCTCGCCGCCGTGAGCCCCCTCTTCTCTTCTCCCCTTCCCCGATAGCCAACCGCCCCCACGCCTCGCCTGCGTCGGCTCACTTGAGCCAAAGGAGAGAAAGAAGAAGAAACAGAGCAGAGAAAGAGTAGGAAAAAAGGGAAAAAGTGGATAAAAGGAAAAAATAAAACAATAAAAATATAAAATTTTAAAAAATAAAAATAATTTTTGGAGAAACACTTGGGAAGAGTTGTTAGCAAAAATGCATATTCTTATTACTTTGGAACCGATTAAAGAGTAAAATATTAATTGTCACATAACCTGATTTATTTGATATTCACTTTAGAAATTTAAATATAATTTGGTTTGTGACTAAACAGTAATTCTAGCTCATGAATTCTTTACAAATTTAAAATTTCAAATAGTGACAAACTCTAGGGTAAAGTTATTTTTGGAATTTAAAATGGTTCAAACCCCGGACTTGTCGGTCCGTTTACAATTTTCTTTTGGTATACATCTTGGATCACCAACCATAACATTTCAAAAATTTAAAACGAATTAACATGGAATATTAACAACACATAATAAATTAAATCGATGGATTGCAAAACTTCAAACTATTATAACTCGCTCATTCTAACTCGGATTCTAGCCAAACTCGAACGTAAATTCATTTAACATCGTAGATTCGTCTTAGGAGTCGCTCTTGCAATTTATTTGGCTTTTAATTGGAGTTTATTGAATTCTAAACGAATTCAATCCTTCCTTTTCACACGTATGGTTAGCATCCGAAGAAGCAAGCGCTGACTACGCAGAAGATCCCGTTCAACAAGCGTGCGAGCAAGGCAAGTCAACACATCCCTTTGAACATATTGATCCTACTTTGTGAAATGATGTTGATTTCAATTACAAATTGCATGCTATACACAAATGAGTACCTATGCTTGATATACCTGCCTTGATGTTGATTACCATTAGAATTATTCTTTGTAACCTTCGATATGATATGACCGGAGGCTAACTTCGGTAAAATGTTTAGCCCTGCTGATGGTATATTCTTGCATACTCATGATTTTACAAAGAAGCTTCGTGCTTGGGCAACTATCTTTGGGAAGGTAGTTGGAATACGGCATGTGGAGACATGATCGCCACATTGCCTAAAACATGATGAAATGAGTTTTTATGAAAACCAAAAAGGAAAAACCAACGTTTTTAGACTGGGGCGGATGGATGGATTTGGGTGGATTACGGGAAAGGCTAGTACCGTCCCTGGTCAATTAAGGACCGAGCCATGAGACTACAACTTAGAACGAACCAGTACAACTGTACTTCTCGAATGGATATAGACCTAGCGGAGTAGATAACCGAGCAGAGGCAGTATCCCTGCGTAGTGGTTCAGGTGTAGGCGTTGAGGTAAGGCCCTACCAGTGGGGACTCACTAGGCGTTGAGGTAAGGCCCTACCGGTGGGGACTCATCACTGGGGGTGCCTGGATGAAAGTTAAGGGCCTTCCGGTGGGGTGCACCGCTGGTTGGTACCTGGGCAAAAATCGAGCATACGACCAACATGAAGAAATGAAGACATGAAGAAAAGGACATGCAGGCTGAAAGAACAAAGATGGAGCAAGTCTTTCTCTTACCCCGGGAGCGCCAGAACTCCTCACACTGCTAGGAAATGACGGCTAGAGTGCATGAGGACTTAAGTTCATGGAGCGGGTACTGCCAAACTAAGGTTATCGAAAGGCTTTGCCGTGACCGTCCCATATAGAGGGATGAACGCTCATTCAATGAGCAGTTGCGGAGTACAGGTAAAGTGTACATCCACTGCAGTGTGAGTCAATTAATCTATTCGAATAGCCGTGCTCGCGGTTAATGAGTGACATGACAAGTTCCTCCCGTGGCTAGACTCATAAATTTTAAAATGATGGGTGAGATTGCATAAGGATTTTATGTGCTGGGAAACCAACTTCTCTATCTGAGAGAAGGGGGAAGACATCCCCAGAAAACCATGACGAATCGGAGGCGGGAAGCTATCCTTGGGATCACAATGGATGGTGGACAGAACCGTTGCTGACTTAATATACTATGGACCTAAAACTTGACCTGGCTAGATGTTAGGTTTGTGAAATGATTTGTGAAAATTGGCTTTGTGCAAATAAACCAGAGCCACCCTTTGAATGACCCTATCATATGTATCATTCCGTGTTGGCTTGCTGAGTACGTTGGGTACTCACCCTTGCTATACGCACAAACCTTCATATGAAGGAGATGAGGAAGACCCCTATGCTTACTACCAGGAGGAATGCAGACAATGGAGTGCAATAGGTCTTAGTCACCAGTCGTTGTCTATAGGCGATCGACATGCCGCTGCCTTCCGTCTGCTATCTTATCTAATTTCTACTTTTTGTTGTATCCGGACCAGTAGGTCCTATATGTATTGGATATTGCCTTCGGGCCTATTATTGTAATAAGTTCGATGTACGACTATTCGTGCACTTTGCACCTGGTAATTCAGAACTGTATTCGTGGGTACATGTTGATGAGAAATTTCTCTCACGCGCCGGCTCGGGAGATCCGCTTAACTCCAAGGTGTCCTTCTCCGCCCGTGCGTGTGGCGTGCGCTGATTTGATCTGTTAATCAACAAGAAAAACAAAGGAATATGCGTTAAGCATTAGGTTAGATCCCCACGGGATCGGCTAAGGGAATCCATAAACATATAATTGCTATTCTAAGCTATATTTAAGCCAAGTGACTGGAATGGATCGGCTATACCGAGACAGCATCAGCCGCTTAACCCAAATACATTTAAGAATAATAAATATATGAATCGATAACCTAGCCGATACTGGAAAGCTAACAATGAATCTGCTAGTACTCCGATGAATCTTATAGAAAGATATCATTCTTGAAACATGCATAGCCTGGAAATCGGCCATCGGCTGTCGATGATAGGCTAATTTCGGCTGGCAACGTCCGACAAGAATGCGATCTTAACATAAGAGACAGTCCTAATATAAATCTAATAATAAATATATTAAAAAACATATCGTAGTATAAGGCCTGAAACCCCTCAATGTTTCTAAATAATATAAATCTTAGCCGAATGATCATTAATAGTTCTAAAAACAACTTAATAGTTCGAACCCGATGCAACATTAAGTATAAAAAGAAAAACCTGATCTATTGTAGCCGATTTATACCTCTTGAGACGGTGGATACCGCATATAAACTAGCCAACCTTTAGATCTAGCCCTATCGGCTGCAAGTTCTTGATAGAACTGGCCAATGGCAGGATAGATCTAAACATTGATCTAATTTATATGCGCTATATGATAAATAGCGTAGTACAAACTCCTGAGTCTAATGTGTCATTACGATGGAAGCACTAGAAACAGTAGATCATACCACTAATGACAAGCATTTACCTAGATCTTGGGATCGAAACGATACAGCCCGTAGCCAAACAAAGTGCTCGTCTGAAGAAAAGGTTGGCAATGCGCCGAAGGTTTGATTGATTGTGATTGATTGAATTAATTACAGAGGTTCTCGGGTCCTATTTATACCCAAGGTACAATTATCTGTACAAACCCTGAACTCTATCTAAACTACCATTTAAAACACAACATTATCCTCAGCAGGACACATGCCGTGTTACAACTAACAGTTTAAACAAACCCCTAAATTACAGATACAATTGCCGTTACAGGACTCTATCCATAGGCGACAATATCGTTTAACGCGCAATTAACAACCGAATTTTCTATTTATCTTCAAACTGCTGCATCAGAAACGGTTTCATCTCTTCCAGACCTAGAATCGGCTATCGGCTGCCCCTGTCTGATCCAACCTTAGCCGATTGACCTCACAGCCAATCACTCCTCAGCCGATGCGACTCCTGTCTCCAGCCAATCCGACTCTGCTTCGCCTTTACAGACTTGGGGACTAAATCACCAAATTTCAGTGTTAACACATGCCCCCCAAGTCCGTGATACGAAGTGTTGCGGATTTGCTTGCTTGTTCAAACTCTGCTCTTTTCATGACCTAAACCGCTTCGGCTTTCCTCCAAGTGCTCTTTAAATATCCACTCTCCTCGGCCGAACCGCTTACGCCTTCAAAGCGCACTCAGCCTCCTTTGCACGCAAGCTTCTTGCCTTCTCTCTCCTCTTCGGCGATCCCATCGGCGCTCATCAGACTTCATCGCACTCTTCAGACCAGACCCATCTTCGCCCTCAAGCATCCCGATGGCCTCCACTGTCGCCGCATCGAGCACCTCCGTCGCACCAGCCACCGCCGCCGTGCTAGCCGTAGCCGCTGCGCCAACCACCGCTGCTGTTCCGGCCGCCGCCATGGCCGAGTTCCCTGAGGTACTCCCTTTCGATTCAAAACTTTATTTTTCTTTCGAATCCGCTCCTTTGAACACATTGCATCAATATTACATTCAGCCATTTTCTTTGAGTAGCACTTTTCCTTCCTCGAACCGTAATATGCAACCGTTCTTGATTAGCGCCCCTCTTCTCTTTTTCTGAACTGTAGCACCTGTCACGTCAAGTGCTTATCCCCAATCTGACACAAATGCAAAGGTACTTTCTCGGCCCCATCGGCAACACGGATCCAGCTAATGTAATTATAGCCGAAACCAACCGGATTCCTTTCAACACCGCCAAACCATCCCTCGCTCACTGGAACGGAACGCTCAAATCATGGCCGACCACCGATGCAGCCTGGGTCGAGTGGTACAAAAGGGTGCGATCGGCCAAATATACGTAGTGGGAGGAAGCCGGGATAGCCCAAGGCTTGGCTCTGTCTATTGCCAACATGGAGAAGGACGAGCCACTTCTGTCGGTCGCAACATATTTCTGGAATGACAGCTTCAACGCCTTCATCTTTCTTCAAGGGCCGATGACCACGCTGGCCGACGTCTACATGACAACCGGTTTGGACATTGAGTCATCGGCCAACCCTAGTAACTTGAACCAAAAAGGGCAGCACCAATTCAAAACCAAGGCCATCGGCGGGTGGAGCGGCTTCATTGCCCAAAACATGAAGGATGGACCCGTCGGCCACAGAGAGCATACCGCATTCTTGATGATATGGCTCAAAAAATTCTTGTTCTGTGGATCGAGTTGCGGGCCGACCGCCAACTGGCAGGTCGTAGCCGAAGTCCTGGCCGATGGGGGAAAACTTGCGCTGGGGAACTACCTCCTCGGCTACATATATCAGATGTTGCATCAAGCCGCCGCGAAGATAGCCGCCAACGCCTCATCACCACCGGCGGCCCCCGGTGGTTCCTTCGATCCGGTTAGTGCCGGCAACCCAAAAGATAGCCGATCGGCTCCCTCTGACAGCAGCTGTATTCCCAAGGCTGGAGCCGATCGAGGATGAAGTTGGCAACCAGATCACCACCACCAGGTGCATGAGCTACGGAGAGGCAGCAGCCGCCCACTTAGGCTCAAAGCAATCGGCCGAGCTGCTGGCCGAATGGTTCATAGCCCTCTACGATGGGCTGTCTTGCGAGAACCGCGCCTGGTACTTTTACCGGGACCGGGGGCTGTTCGAGTTGCCGGCCGACTTCAATTGGGAAGACGTCAACTCAGCCGACAACCCGAGGTGTAGGGAACCGCTCATCGCCACCCGTCCCCCGCATCTTGCCGACCGGGATCCACTGTGGCCAATCGCGGCCAAGAGCTATGAATTCTATTACCCGGTGTCGGCGGCGAAGCAGTTTGGTCTTGGGCAGCTGCCCATCGGCTTCTTTTATGCCGATAAGATCGAAACGAGGGGAGTGGTAAGCCGAGACCTGATAATGGATCGACTGCTGAACATAGCCGGCCCTCCCCTCGGCGACGTTGGCGTGATGACACTGGCACTAAGAAAAAGCGTCGCTTACGACCGATGGTGGACTGAAATCAAGCGCCATATCTTCCACCAACGGTCGTCTTGTTACGTCGACCTGCTCCTGCCTGACGAAATCCGCTCGGTAAGCTTTAAGTTCCAAATGATTCTCTTCTTTTCATCATCGTCTGACATAGCCGATTAACATTTGCCCTTTGGTTTGCAGGAGATGGAGACGGAGCAGCCGACGGTGAGAGACTCCGGGCGCCCCATCGAATACCGTTTAGGTGTTCTGGATGGGGGCGGCCTCGCTCCGTCGGCCATCGGCTGGGAGGCGTCGAAGCTGGCTTCGTTGCTACAAGGGCAAGTGCGCCAGCCGATCACCCAGAAGAAAAGGGCTGCACCACCTCCATGGCTGTCGGCCGCGCCTGCCCCCAAGAGGCTGAAAGAGAAGAAGCCGGCAGCGCCATCCGATAGCCTACCCCCTTGGATCCGGCCGTTGCGCAGTTCCTCGACACCATCGCCTGCGAGGAAATGCCGACGACTGTTGGAGCGGCGGCCGAACCCGGGGTTTCGAGTCCTAAGTTGGTCAACGCCAGCCCGACGTCCCGCCGGTCCCAAGTCCCCAAAGAAACATCGGCCGTAAGCCTTCGCCTCACCGATTTTGGCTTCACGATGATCACTTGCATCTGATCGAACCATTCTTTTCAGGTCAAGAAATTGGCCGGCCGCACTTCACGCCCCGCGCCATCGGTAATCATCTCTTGCCATTTGACCTGTAGTAATTAGCCGATTTGTCCGCTAACTCTTTCTTTTGCAGCCTCTGCGATCTCCATCGGCTGCCCCCCAGGCGTCCAGCGAGCATGCTGCGCCTACCGCGGATGGCAGCGACGACGTCGACGAAGAGGCCCCGACGGCTGCGGGCGGCGATCCATCCGAGCCACATGCTCCGACCCCGGTGCCAACGGTAAGCCGACTGAATTTGATGATCGGCTTTATCAGCTTAATATCTTCTTGATCATCTTCCTCTTTGCTGCAGAACATAGCCGACCTCCTCAATTTTGACTTGCCGGAGTTCGAGGAGCCCGACGACATCGGCAAGGAGGCGTTGGTGATGCCGACTGAGGACCTGAGGGCCACCCTAGCCGACATCGGCAATCGGCTAGAGGCCTCGCTGGACGCGCTGGTGGTCGACAGCGGCTCGATACGCGCGCGATTCAAAGACATTAAAGGCCAGCTGCCGAAAGCCCTAGCCGACGCCATTGTGCCGGCGACCTTCATGGAAGCCCATCAGCTCAAGTATGAACGGGCACGGTAGCGGATAGCCGATCTTCACGAGAACCAGGCGCGGTCGGCCGCCCTCCAGTCGGCCAAGGACGCCATCGAGAGCCGAAAGGCCGCCTTCGACCGCCTGAAGACTGAGCCGACGACCAAGCTCGAGCAGCTCCTCACACGCCAAGACTAGCTGATGGACGATCTCGTTCAAGTCACGAACGAGATTGATGTTCATAAGGAGTACATGGCTGGTTTGCCGGCCGAAATCGAAGCTGAACGCCAAGGCATTAAGGCGGCTGTGGCACATTTGCACAACCTAGTGAAGGGCATCCGACCAGTGGCGGGGTCCGAGGCCGACCATGTCAAAGCCATCGAAGAGATAGACCAGATCAGGCGGAAGGCGCTGTCGGCTATAGCCGATTTTTTGAAACAATGAGATTGTAATATTCTGATATTCTGAAATCGGCTAATGCCCTCTGTATTATACTTTTCATACTTTTGTGATGGGATTGGACGATCATTTTAATCGTGCTCGCAACCGGCTTCGAATCGTGTAATATAATTTATCAATCTTATGCCACTATGCTTGTAGATAAGATCGGTACTTGTAGATAAGATCGGCTTTTGGCCGTGTGCAGTGTCTTGAATTGCTTACGTTGAAATCGGCTCCAGCCGCCCGCATCGCTTTACGTTGCCGACTCCGAGACCACACCACGATAGTTAAGTGTCAGCGCTTGAATATTAGTCTCATTGGTTATCGGCCGGTAATATTTAAACGCACTGCCGATTTGGCTTCATAGTCTGACTTATCCGAACATGTATTTCAAAAACCCGTGAGTCCTGAACAATAGGTATCCGGTCTTGGGTAGTCACCAACTTTTCAATGATTCCAAATGCTTTTAATGATGACCTCTTCGACTTTTATATCTGCAATGATCTTTCACATCCAAATCCGCATCTTTTCTTTCTATAAATGGACTCCTTCAGGCCTTCCCGAACACATCACAGCCGAAGAAGCGATTCCCTCACTCTCCAGGTGTACAAATTCCAGGTTTCCAAGCTTTCAGCAAGACTTCTCATGGCATCCTTAAGCTCATCGGTGAACCAGGTGATTTTCCAACCCATCCATCCTCACCATTTCTTTTCTCTAAGTACTCACGAGTTAATCTTCTCACAGCCGCCCCATCCCCTATGAGTGATTCTAGAGATCATGAACACCTCGTATGAACTGACGGTTAGCCAAGACCGACAGGTGAGAATCAACTTGCAGCGCTTTAGGGAACAAGAGACTCGTCATCCGGCGACCAGACCTCCAATAAACCTCAGTATCGTCCATTCGGCGTCTATTCATTCGGTGTCTGCAACACTCATACGTCACGACAGGCTGGTAGCGAGGCAAACACAACTTGCCAATGAACTATTAATCACAACCACCGATGTAAGAGTTACTAGGCTAGAGTATTTGATCTTGGATGCTTTAGAGAGAGAATCTCCAGAGGTCGTCGACCGGGCCCTGGCGGCCATCAGAGACTATCTAGGAGACATGTAATCATAATCAGCTTCATGCCGATTATGAATAAAAATCAACGACTGTCACACTGATTCAAGCATCGACCCAAATACTGGGGTAATATTTCTTCAGATATTTGCAATCGGCCCGATTTTGCAATCGGCTCGTGTACGTATATGCCCCCAAGTTTTGTTGATAGCTTCGGTGTTGACAAAATTGTGAGTTCGAGCCGTTCGCGCATCCATGCTGTCCTTATCGGCCAATCATGAGCCGATCATAGAAAACATAGCAAAAAATGTTGCATAAAAATGCCTAAAGGCGATGCCTTGTTAATGTAAGACATCGGCTGTCGTAAATCGGCTGAAGTAACCATAGCCGAATCACGAGTTGATCCATACGCTTGGGTAATATTTCGTTAGGTATTTTCCCTTAAGAGCCCTTCCAAATACTTTTCCGTCCAGTCCTTTTAGCATGTAAGCTCCTTTAGAGACGCATTTGTGGATCTTGAAAGGCCCTTCCCAATTTGGTGACCACTTGCCGAACTTGTTGTCCCTAGATCCGATCGGCAGTATCAATTTCCAAACGAGTTCGCTTTCCTCAAAAGATTTAGGCACCACCTTTTTATTATAATGTCTGGCTACTCGTTCTTTATCTTTTGTGACTTTTTCCAAGGCCCTCATCCTGGATAAAACTAAATCTTCCGATTCGTCCACCATCAGGTGATAATAATCGTCGGCTGTGAGTTGATCCTGTAGCTGAATGCGCCTTGAGTCGACGACACTTTCCCATGGAAACACTACCTCATGTCCATAGACTAGTTTGTACGGAGGGAATTCCATCCGATACGCCCACAGTGATTCGGCTAATCGGTTGTGCCATTGTTTAGAGTATTCAGAGATCTTTCTTTTAATCAACTTGATCAAACTTTTGTTTGAGGCCTCGGCTTGCCCGTTAGCTTGTGCGTAGTACAGCGAAGAATTAAGTAGCTTGATCCCCATGCCGTCGGCTAACTGAACGAATTCTTCCGATACAAAGATAGATCCCTGGTCTGTTGTTATTGTTTGTGGAACGCCAAATCGGTAGATGATGTGTTCTTTGACAAACTCAATTGCGTCCTTAGAATCCACTTTTCTGAGGGGAATCACCTCCACCCACTTTGTGAAGTAATCTGTTGCCACGAGGATAAACTTATGTCCTTTGCTTGAGGGTGGATTGATCTGGCCGATCATATCAATGCCCCATCCTCTGAACGGCCACGGCTTGATGATTGGGTTCATAGCCGATGCTGGTGCTCGTTGTATGGCGCCAAACTTCTGGCAATCCTGGCACCCCTTGTAATACTTGAAACAATCCTCCAGCATCGTCGGCCAGAAATACCCTGCTCGGCAAAGCAGCCATTTTATTTTGTGGGCTGATTGATGTGTGCCACAGATTCCTTCATGTACTTCCCTGATGGCCACTGTAGCCTGATCGGCTCCCAAACATTTGAGTAGCACACCGTCAATCGTCCGATAGTACAGATCTTCATCGAGCAACACGTATCGTAATGCTTTGTATCGTAGTTTCCTTGTGGCCGATTGAGAGGGGGTGTTGAGATGGTTGTAAACTTCAAACCTCCAATCATCGGCTGTAATGGCGGCAACGTTTATGTCGACTTCTTTCAGCATCGGCCGATAGCCCGATGCCCCCTGAGCCAAGTCATTGGCCTCTGTGTTCTGCTCTCTGGGGATATGTTTCAAAGTAACTAGCCGAAAACCGTCCATTAATTCCCCGCATTGCCGATAATAGACCATCAGCGCATTGTTTTTGCATTCATATTCTCTTGATAATTGGCTGATGACCAGCAATGAGTCTCCCATTATTTCGATGGCGTCGGCTTCAACTTTCTTGAGTAGATGTAATCCTTTAAGGATGGCTTCGTATTCGGCTTGGTTGTTTGTAGCGTGGGGGTTGATGGCAAAAGCAAACTCGAAGCTTGCCCCTTGGGCGAAATAATGACCAAGCCGATGCCACAGCCGTTGGTGCAAACCGAGCCATCGAACGTCAAAGTCCAAGGCATAATTTCCACTGAGCCGATTGAATCGTTTCTGTGCTCGACAATGAAATCGGCTATGGCTTGCCCTTTGACTGCCCTTGGTGCCTGATACCTCAGATCGAATTCTGTTAGTGCGAAAATCCACTTCCCAATTCTTCATTTGTGCACTGGAGCCGATAGCATATACTTGACTACATCAGCTTTGCACATTACTGTGCATTCGTTGGGCAGCAGATAGTGCCTTAACTTTGTACATGAAAAATAGAGGCATAAGCATACCTTCTCCACAGGTGAATACCTCGTTTCTGTGTCTAGCAACCGTCGGCTGAGATAGAAGATGACTTTTTCTTTGCCATCGACATCTTGGATTAGGACGGAGCCGATTGATTTGTCATCGGCTGATAAGTACAGCTTGAATGGTATTCCCTTTTGTGGAGGCATTAAAACTGGAGGGGAGCTTAGATAATCCTTTATGTTGTCTAACACTTTTGCTGCTCTGCCCCCATGTGAATGTCTGATCGGCTTTCAGCCGAAGCAGTGGCGTGAACGACTCCATCTTTTCTGAGAGATTGGCTATGAACCGTCTGATGAAGTTTATCTTGCCGATCAATGACTGGAGTTGCTTTTTGTCCTTCGGAGGTTGAATTGTCTTGATGGCATTTATGCTCCTCGGTGTAACTTCAATTCCTCTTTCATGAACGAGAAATCCCAAGAATTGCCGGCCGATACGCCGAATGCGCATTTAAGCGGATTCATCTTCAGACCGTATTTCCTCGTCTGTTCTAACACTTGTCTCAGATCGGCTATATGGCCTTCTATTTCCCTTGACTTGACAACCACGTCATCAATGTATATCTCTACCAGCGAGCTGATCATATCGTGAAAAATGTAATTCATGGCCCGTCGAGATGTTGCCCCAACATTCTTCAAGCCGAACGTCATTACTACCCATTCGTATAAGCCGATTGCACCGGGACACCAAAAAGCGGTCTTATGGATGTCCTCATCGGCCATGAATATTTGATTGTACCCTGCACTGCCATCCATGAAACTGGTGATTTTGTGGCCTGAAGCAGCATGGACAAGCAGATCGGCTATCGGCATTGGGTATTCGTCTTTAGGGGTTGCCTTGTTTAGATCCCTGAAATCGATGCACACCCTAAGTTTACCTTTTTCTTTAACACTGAGACAATGTTTGAGACCCACTCGGCATATCGACAAGGCCGAATGAATCCCGCGTCGTATAGCCGAGTGATTTCGGCTTTAATTGCATCGTACGTATCGGCCTTAAACCTCCTGGGAGGCTGTTTGAACGGCCGATAGCCTGCCTTAATCGGTAGCTCGAAGTACTCCTAAGCAAAACAATCTTTATATTCTTTTAATAATTCAATAAGCTGGGATCTACAATGAGGAGACAGATTTTTGCTAATGTACGTCGGCCTCGGCTTATCACCAGAGCCGATGTCGATTTCCTCTAATTCGTTGGTCGATGTAAAACCTTGCCCTAGCTTGCCATTGTCTTCGTCCGCGATGTCCATGCCGAGAACGCTCGAGCCCCCACCATGTCTTGTTCAAAGCAAAGCACCGGCTTGTCACTTCCAATCGGCTGTATTGTTGAATTGGACACATTTAGAAAATTGGCTTGCCAAATTTTCCCGGATAAACAATCAATGCCCTCGATTTCCCAAAGCGGCAAATCGACACTGACAACACTAACTGACCTGTCGGCTGGTACGATCTCGATCTTGTCGCCGTCCCATTGGATCAGGCTCTGATGCATTGTAGAAGGGATGCAGCAATTAGCGTGTGTCCAGTCCCTTCCGAGCAGCAGGCTGTAAGACCCCTTCCTGTCGATGACAAAGAATGTTGTGGGCACGGTCTTGTTGCGGATGGTCAGTTCGATGTTGAGGACGCCCTTGGTTTCCGATGGGTTGCCGCCAAAGTCTTTGAGCACCATGTTTGTTTTTATCAAGTCTTCGGCTCCCTTGCCTAGTTTTCGAATGTTGTGTAAGGCATGAGACTGACTGCCACTCCCCCATCAATTAGCATTTTGGAAATCGGCTTGCCGTTGATGAACCCTTTGACGTACAACGGCTTTAAGTGCCGATTTTTGGTTCCTTCGGGTTTGTCGAAGACGGCTTGATCTCGGTGAGATTGCCGCCGCCAGTCATCCTCGATAGTGTCCGCATCGGCTTGAGCGCCAAACTCGGGCGGGCAAGACGAAAGTACCATGTTAACCGATGCAGAAATTTTGTCTTTCCCTTTGGCTGCCCTCCTAGCTTGATCGGCTAGACTTTCCTCGGCTTGCTCTTCATTAGCTATGGCAACTTTCTTTTTGGTACCCACCGCCTTTTGATTTTGCCCAGCCGACGGCGTTGTTCGTGGATCATTTGCTGAACTTTGTCTTCTCTCCCTTCACGCTTGAGCCATTGAAACCTTCTTTTATGCGTCTTCGTGAAGAGATCGGACGGGCACCATTGGGGGTTGGCCGATTCCTCATCGTCGGCCTCTTCATCGTCGCGGTTGTTCCCATCGCGGTTTTCGTCAACAAAGAAATCCTGGTGGATCGGGCCGAGCCAATCATGGACAGACCGCCGCTTTTGGTTTAACTGAATGGCTCTAGGGACGAACCGAGTTGGACTTGCAACTGATGGGCTCCTGTGCTCGTCGTTCCGGCGATCGTTGCATGTTGGGCAATCGTCCAATGTTGGCAGTCTCATGCCGGATTCTCAGCAGTACCTGAAAAAATCACAATGCCAATGCGGATCGGCATTGTCATGGTTTACCTTGTATTGTCGGCTTTGGGCGTTCGGCTCGCGCCGACGAGGTGCTTCATTGTAAGCTTCTTCCTGCCGAGATTGGTATTGATGACGATATCAGCTACGTTCATGGATCGGTTGTCGGTCAGCCGATCTGATGACTGGGCACACCATATTAATTGGCACGGCGTGACATCCAATTTGATCGCCTTCTGCCTTAGCCCTGATCGATGTATTGACTAAGCCATGCGCCATTCCGTTCTGTCGATCGGCTTGCTTGGGGCCGGCTTGGACCGTGTTGACCGGGAAGGGGTTGCCGTCTACTTTCATTGGCCGATTTGAATCGGCGAACTTCAGCTTTCCGGCCTCGATTGCCGACTGGATTTGCTGCCTGAAGACTTTGCAGTCATTGGTGGCGTGGGATGTGGAGTTGTGCCACTTGCAATATTTCTTTTTCTTCAATTCTTCGGCCAACGGGATCACGTGGTTTTCGGGCAACTGAATCTGCTTCTCCTTGAGCAGCAAATCGAAGATCTTGTCGGCCTTCGTGATGTCGAAATCGTATCTTTCTTCATTTGCCGTCTTCAGCAGCCATTGGCAGACGATGGCCTTTTTGTTCTTGGCCCATTCGGCTGCTGCCACTTCCGCGTCATCGTCGTCGGACTCGTAGTCTGATTCGACGACGACCTAAGTTATATTTTTGACTGCTTTCCTAGTGTCTTGGAATCGCTGCTCGTAGGCCGTCACCTTCTGCGCCAAGTGGGCTAAGCTGTCAAAGTCTTGTGCAGAGAATCGCTCTCGGATCGGTGTGATCAGACCATGAAAGGCCAAATCGGCCAGCTGGGCGTCCGATAGCACCAGGCTGTAACATCGGTTCCTCATCTCCCTAAAGCGTTGGATGTATTCTTGGACCGATTCGTTGTGTTTTTGTCTGATGCTGGTGAGGTCCGACAACTTCATCTCCTGGTTGCCGGAATAGAAGTAGCTGTGGAACTGTTTTTCAAGATCAGCCTAACTCTGAATTGAGTTGTAGGGCAATGAGGAGAACCAAGTAAAAGCCGATCCTGAAAGAGAAAGAGGGAACAATCGGACTCTCAAGGCGTCCGTAGCCGATACTTCACCACACTGTGCCAAGAATCGGCTAACATGCTTGTAGGTTGAAACATTGTCCTGCCCTGAGAACTTCGAAAAATCTGGGATCTTGTATCGGTTGGGCAACGGGATCCGCTTGAAGTGCTCCAGATAGGGATACCGATACATGTTCCCTGAGTCTTTCGGCTTGAGGTTGAATTGATCGCGCATAACATCTGCGATCAGATCGGCCCATGTCCGGTTGTCTTGCTGTATCGGTTCGTATAGGTCATACGGTGCGGGTGCTTGCCGATACAGCGGTGGTGGGGTCTGAGGCCTGTAATGATGATCTTGACGGCCTCCATGGTATTGGTAGTGATGATCAGCGTGAGGTGGCCGATGCGTCGGTGGTGGCGATGGTGGTCCTGGAAACAGCTGTCGGCCACCGGCGTTGTACCGCCTGTTTGGATCAATCGGCTCTGACTGCCGATTGTCGTTGACCATGTTAGCGACCTGATCATGGGGCAGTGGCTGCTGTCGGTTCAGCAAAGTAATTGCTGGCCTTATAGCCGATTCACCTGGATTTGGCTGACCGAGGACTCCTCCCGGCGGCCCTTGTTGTGCTAGCAGTGGGATCAGCCGATTCTGTGTGACCAGCGTCCTGTAACCAGGAAATTGACCATCTGTGAAGTACGTTGGCCCCCGTTGCAGCTGGTCGGCTATCTTGGCGTCGACCACAGTAGCGATCATGTTATTGAGAGTGTTGACCAGGATGCTACTTTGGTTGACCAACGCGTGATGGACGGCCGAGTCAATCTGGTCTTGTAGAGAATATACAGCTGAATCATCCTGTTCCTGGATCAGCTCCTCCATCTTATGTTTGCCTTTTGTCTCACCAGAGGAGGATGCCTTAGTGTCGTTCATGCTGAACTTATACTTTTGATGCACGGCCCCGGATCTTGTTTGGGTGAAAGATTGCAAGTAGTTAGCCTGGAGCTCTTCCACCATCTTCTTATAATCGGCTTGCTGTTCAACCGATAACTGCTCCATCTTTACAGACACGATGTTGTCCTGGGAATGTCTGTGCTCTTGGAGTCAACCATCTTGCCGGCTGAATCTATGCATCCGAGTCGAGCCGACAAAGAGAGTTCTACCGGGCGTGCCAAGAAGCGTGTTGATGAGAAATTTCTCTCACGCGCTGGCCTAGGAGATCTGCTTAACTCCAGTGCAGGTCCTTCTCGGCTGCCTGTGCTGTGCAGGGCGTGCCAGTTGATTTGATCTATTAATCAACAAGAAAAACAAAGGAATATTCGTTAAGCGTTAGGTTAGATCCCATGGGATCGGCTATGGGAATCCATAAACATATAAATGCTATTCTAAGCTATATTTAAGCCAAGTGACTGGAATGGATCGGCTATACCGAGACAGCATCAGCCGCTTAACCCAAATACAGTAAAGAATAATAAATATATGAATCGATAACCTAGCCGATACTGGAAAGCTAACAATGAATCGGCTAGTACTCCAATGAGTCTTATAGAAAGATATCATTCTTGAAACATGCATAGCCTGGAAATCGGCCATCGGCTGTCGATGATAGGCCGATTTCGGCTGGCAACGTCCGACAAGAATACGATCTTAACATAAGAGGCACTAATATAAATCTAATAATAAATATATTAAAAGAAACATATCGTAGCGTATAAGGCGGTTGAAACCCCGCGCTGTCTCTAAATAATATAAATCTTAGCTGAACAGATCATTGATAGTTCTAAAAACGACTTAATAGTTCGAACCCGATGCAACATTAAGTATAAAAAGAAAAACCTGATCTATTGTAGCCGATTTATACCTCTCGAGATGGTGGATACCGCATATAAACCAGCCAACCTTTAGATCTAGCCCTATCGGCTGCAAGTTCTTGATAGAACTGGCCAATGGCAGGATAGATCTAAACATTGATCTAATTTATATGCGCTATATGATAAATAGCGCAGTACAAACTCCTGAGTCTAATGTGTCATTACGATGGAAGCACTAGAAACAGTAGATCATACCACTAATGACAAGCATTTACCTAGATCTGGGGATCGAAACGATGCAGCCCGTAGCCAAACAAAGTGCTCGTCTGAAGAAAAGGTTGGCGATGCGCCGAAGGTTTGATTGATTGAATTAATTACAGGGGGTCTCGGGTCCTATTTATACCCAAGATACAATTATCTGTACAAATCCTGAACTCTATCTAAACTAACATTTAAAACACAACATTATCCCGAGCAGGACACATGCCGTGTTACAACTAACAGTTTAAACAAACCCCTAAATTACAGATACAATTGCCGTTACAGGACTCTATCCATAGGCGACAATATCGTTTAACGCGCAATTAACAACCGAATTTTCTATTTATCTTCAAACTGCTGCATCAGAAACGGTTTCATCTCTTCCGAACTTGGAATCGGCTATCGGTTGCCCCCGTCCGATCCAACCTTAGCCGATTGACCTCACAATCATCACTCGCCCGATGCGACTCCCGTCTCCACTGATCCGACTCGCTTCGCCTTTATAGACTTGGGGACTAAATCACCAAATTTCAGTGTTAACAGTACCAAACTACTCGATCCAGGGATATGGTACTATGAACACGAATGATTCCCGTCCTCAAAAAGGGGGTCGACAGAGCTGGTATCAGTGCAGTGCAACTGTAGGATAAGACCAACTGGCGCCCCACCCCCTTTGTAGCTGGTTAAAGGTTAATATCTTTACATAGGATTATTTTGAAAATACAGACTATTTTTACAAAACAAACATATTTTTCCTTACACCCTTGACCCCATTTCTCTACAAAACATTTGATTTTACCACTACCTTTCTCTAACCCTAATCTATCTTCAAAAATAGATGTCAGACTATGACCATGTTGGAACTCGGGAGATTGTTTAACCCACTGAAACAAGGAGAGTACACAGAATAAGGCCCTATCCACAACTTAACCTTTACTTTTTTCTTTCTCTCTGACAATAGATGGGAAAAGCCAAGGGCAGTAAATCAAGATCCCAACAGTCTCATGGATTGACCCAGAGCGACCCTATGGACACTCCACCTCCTTTCCATGTGAACCCGACCTTAGCCCAGGTAGTGGCTAACCAGACACAATTAATGGTCATGATGATGCAACAGATACAACTACTGTTGCAACAGCAACAGATGCAAACTCAGGGTTGGTACCCAGAGCAACGTCAGTACGTTCCGTCACAAACCCTGATGACTCCTGCAAGTATACTGTCAAGCCCACAGAGAGCGGTAACACCAAACCCGCCATTAGGTTGGCAGGAAACACTTGATCCCCGCTACGGTTTCATAGAACAAGGACATGGAGTAAAGAACAGTACATGGGACAAATACGCTAGGACCCCGATCAAGGGAGAGATACAGTGCGAAAGAAAGGATGAGGAATCCAATCAAACAATCGGCCAAGATTTCAGTTCGCCACCATCTAACCCCAAGAAGAGGAAGTCACCGAAATGGAATACAGGTGGTACTGGCAGGATGCTCATCACCAGCACAGTGTGTACCCCTGAAGATACTGAGGAGATTCCCCGACATCTAAAGAGGAATGTGCACTGCTTCAACTGCGGAGAGTTAGGGCACTATGCCAATGACTGCCCTAGGACAACTACCGCACCGTTTCGCACTCCAACACCTATCCTGGCAGCCCCAAGGAAAAGGAATGTGACTTGCTTCAACTATGAAGAATTTGGACACTATGCCAACCAATGCCCCAAGCCACACAACACCCCTCCTTTTACGAGTGCCAATGCAACAGCCATAGGTGACAACCCCATATCGGGCGTCAGCCCAAACAACTAGACAAGAAGTCTGCATCAACTCTGGTCTTGCTTTGGATGGAATTAAGACAGCAATGACTGTGCCCCTTCCCCTTTATATATGAAAACCCTAGATCGATATTAATAATGTTATATCGTGTTGTATGGGACTACACATGTCCAATGTATCCCCATGATGTAACATCTATGAACTGATATGAAGTTCCATGTTATGTCTTAAATGAGTTTATTACACCATGCTTGTTGTGTGCAAAAGATCACTTACAAAAAAACTTGAAGATCACTAAAAAATCGATTAGAACCATAACCTTAGTCGATCCAATCTCTTACCCATCTAAATTCCTCAGATGGCGCACTGTCGCAGAGCCTCATCAACCAACGAAAACCCGCCGGAGCCTAACCCCTCCACCCTAGCGGAAGTCATGGCTTTACAAACCCAACTGCTTCATGCCATTGCCAACAACCAAGGACAACGCGGAGGATCAAACCTAGGCGAATTTATGAGAGCCAAACCGCCAACATTCTCCACGGCAGAAGAACCCATAGATGCTGAAGATTGGTTGAGGGTAATAGAGAAGAAGTTGACTCTCGTCCGAGTATGGGAAGCTGACAGAGTCATCTTCGCCACCAATCAGCTGGAAGGTCCCGCAAGTGACTGGTGGGACACCTACAAAGAGACTCGAGCTGAAGATGCCGGAGAAACGACCTAGGAGGAATTCACGGCCGCCTTCCGTGAAAATTTTGTACCCACGGCGGTCATGAGGATGAAGAAGAATGAGTTTCGTAGGTTGCGCCAAGGCAACACCTCGGTGCAAGAATACCTCAACAAGTTCACGCAGCTTGCCCGTTACGCCACAAGCGACCTGGCAGACGAAGAAGAGAAGATGGATAAGTTTATCGAAGGACTGAACGACGAGTTGAGAGGACCGATGATCGGCCAGGACCACGTCAACTTCCAGAGCCTCATCAACAAGGTCGTAAGGCTTGAGCATGACCAGAGGACGGTTGAAAACAACCGAAAGAGAAGGCTTGCAATGGCCCGTCTGATTCAAGGAACACCCCAGCGACCTAAAAGAGCAACCCCGTCAGGTTGGAAGCCAGCCATCATAATGACCAATTGCCCCTCTGCACCAAGCAATGCTAGCAGACCACCTGCCACCCCTTTCCATACCCCGGCACCTACCTTGGCGACCCCAAGACTTAAGAATGTAAACTGCTTCAACTGTAGGGAGTTTGGACACTTCGCCAATCACTGCCCTAAGCCGCGTAACACCCCCGTCCGAACCGGAGCCAACGCCGTTGCCATACAAGGAACCCCTACCCCTGTGCCTAGACGCAGACTATTCGGAACGCCACAACCCAAGGAGGCTGTCACCAGATTTCGCCGTGGCCAAGTGAACCACGTGCGTGCAGAAGAAGCCCAGGAGGAACATGCCATGCTGATGGGTACGTTCTCTATCCATTCTGCACTAGTTAAAGTTTTGTTTGATTTTGGAGCTTCGCATTCCTTCATACCCTCAAGAATAGGCACAGAACATAACCTACGTCAGGTAGACCTTAAGAAACCTATACTAGTACATTCAACCCTGGGAAAATATAGCTGTACCCCATGCCGGCATCAATATGCCCATCAGAAGTAGAGACATAATATTTTCTTCAAATGTCATGATATCGCCACAAACCCTCAGTATCATTCTAACATGGACCAGTTGACTGAGAACAAGAGAGTTATAAACTGTGACCAAGAGATAGTCACCCTGTCCACCCCATGGACTTCACCGACAAGCATAACCATGGACCGAAACTCGATGTTGCGTGAGCGAGCCACGGGATTATTTACCCTACTACCATGACCCGGTATGCCAGTAAAGATCAGGATTACCCAGACATATTTCCTAAGGATTTGTTGATTATGCCTAAAGCAAAGCTTAAAATTTATCTAAGGGGGGTAGAGTGACATGACCATGGATCTTTAAATTGTGTCCCATGTTGTAGCTAGATGAAACCAAACCTTCTTCGGATGGTCTTCCGTCAACCATACCCTGGATCACAATCATACCATATAAGGTCACTACCCATCTATGCTATAAAGGTCTCTAAAATTTTGGAGTAGCAAGTCTATTATACAACTTAAGGAAAGCTTAACATTAGACATACTAAATATTGTATGTTTGAAAGATCGTTCTTTAGACAGACACCGCCACCACATGTTAGTCAATTGGACATTACGCCTATTCTCAGCAGAACAAGGTGTAGATGGATCTAAGTCCCCTCAAAACATAATTAGTTTCGTATACTTTACATGGGAAACTAGTTGGAACACTAGTAGCAGTCCTAGCAATCAATGTCATCCAACCACTCTTCTGACAAGCAAAACCCAACAACAACCTAAACCACCTGAGCACTAGTTTAGACAAAACATCCAATGTGCTCCTGATATAAAAACAAAAGAGAGATTTAGGCAGTGGCCGCCAGATCCATACATAAGAGGACAAATTCTAGGAACCATCCATTGACTACCTAATCTATTAGTAACCCCAGAAAAGAGAGAAAAACAATGGGTGCCAACAAGACGAGAAGACAAACCGCCTCACAAAGGAAATCCTGGTGACCATCCTCGCATCCCGCCACAGCCTCCAAACAAAAAACCAGTGGGTATAGCACCCAAGCCAGTAAAGTACTAATAGCCACTCCGACATACCACACTTTTGCCCACACCCATCGCCAGGCAGCAACCCCTTTCGCCAGAATGCAGCCTTCGTGACCGAAGAACCTCGACACCACTATCCTCCGAGCATCGTCTCCGGCGACGAATCCACCCATTGCTTGAACCGATGAGGAAACATCTCCTTCCACCCTAGACCCCGTGATCGCAAGCCCTAACCGCCGACGAAGTCCGCCTCGCCAAGAACCACCGCTCTACTTCGCCGTCATGAAGCCCTCGCTCCATCCCTCCTTCACTCGAGCTACTTCGCCTCCACTCACTCTCCAATCGCTAGCCAGACAAGTGTGAGAGACAAGCCGCCTCTCTCTCCCCTTTCCTTATAAATGAAGCAAGGACACACATCAAAAGATTCCTTACGAAAATATTAGATTAATAGAACCACTAAGTCTAGAGTACCTAGAAAGGTTTTTTTTAAAAA
This sequence comes from Oryza australiensis, assembly GCA_019925245.2. NCBI lineage: Eukaryota > Viridiplantae > Streptophyta > Magnoliopsida > Poales > Poaceae > Oryza > Oryza australiensis. The sequence continues at coordinate 489,429 of JAIFGZ020000439.1, read as the reverse complement.
AGATAACATAGTTATCTGAAACAAAGAATCACAAAGACACAGTAGGGATCACCTTAAGAACTCCGTGATAGATTTCCGCCTCATCATAAACAATTCTCCTATCCATCGTTTGTTGGGGTGAAGTCCTAAATAGATCAGTCTTATATGAACCAACAGACTTCCAACCACAACCCAACCCAAATCTCGGGGACGAGATTTATTGTAAGGGGGGTAGGTTTGTAAGACCCCGAAGATCGGAGAATTTAAAATCAGGAATTTAAAAATCGGAACTTACAAAACTTTTTGGTATTGTTGCTTCTCGTCGTGTTTGTTGCCTCTTATCTACAAGTTTTGACGTGTGATATAGATAAAATAAAATTTTATTTAAAGAATGAAAAGCCGAGGAGTTTCAAAATCCAAAAACAAAGGAAATTTCAAAATAAAGATTCGAAATAAACAAAACAAAATTAATTAATTATAAAAGATATAACTAGGAAATGCTAGGGTTTAATAAAAGTTAACTATTGGGCCAAGATCTCATTTTTGGAAAAAAATTATTAAATAAATAAATAATAAATTACTAAATTTTAAATAAAGAATGAAACTATAAATAAAGTTGGGCAAGATTAAAATGCAAAATTTAATTAAATTTATTTGGGCAAGTTATATTCTTATTTGTAGAAGGGAAAAGGGAACAAAGAAAATCTATAAATAAAAAGAAAAAGAAAAAGGGAGAAAAAATCGAAAAAAGAGAAAAGTGCGCTGTTTATTGGGCGCCAAGTGCTCGATCCGAGCCGCGTCGCACTGGACCCCTCGCCACCGCGCGCCGCGCGCACGGCCGCGCCACGCTGTCCCCGCGCGCTACGCCGCGCGCGACCGCGCCGCGCACGCACGCGCGCCGCCGGCCACGCCGCGCATGCACCGACCCGCCCGCGCGCCGCTGCCATGCGCCGCGCCGCCCGCAGCCGCCGCGTGCATCGTCGTCCTGCGCTGCCCGCAGCCGCCCGTGCCGCACGCCGCCACCGCGCCTCGCGCCCGCGCCCCGCGCCCATGCCCACGCCACCGCGCGCGTGTCGCGCGCCGCCTAGCCGCCAGCCCCTCTCGCGCGTGCTCAAGCCGTGCACCGCCCGGACCCTCCTTCCCGCGCCGCGCCGAGCGCAATAAAAGGGGAGCCCGAACTCCTTCTCCCCCACCACATCTCTTCCCCGCTCCTCCTCTTCGCTCCCCGCCGTGCCCCCTTGCCGCGCAGCCGCTCGCCGCGCCATTGTCGCTGTGCCACCCAAAGCATGCCGTTGTTCCCCTCGTCGTCGCTGTTCCCGCGTCACCGCCTTGCACCGACATTTCCGCCGGTGAGCCCTCCTCTCCTCTTCTCCCCTTCCCCGATAGCCAACCGCCCCACACCCTCGCCGCGGCGGCTCACTTGAGCCGAAGGAGAGAAAGAAGAAGAAACAGAGAAGAGAAAGAGTAGGAAAAAAAGGGAAAAATAGGATAAAAGAAAAATAAAACAATAAAAATATAAAATTAAAAAAAATAAAAATAAATTTTTGGGGAAACACTTGGGAAGAGTTGTTAGCAAAAATGCAGATTCTTATTACTTTGGAACTGATTAAAGAGTAAAATATTAATTGTCACATAACCTGATTTATTTGATATTCACTTTAGAAATTTAAATATAATTTGGTTTGTGACTAAACGTTAATTCTAGCTCATGAATTCTTTAAAAATTTAAAATTTCAAATAGTGACAAACTCTAGGGTAAAGTTATTTTTGGAATTTAAAATGGTTCAAACCTCGGACTTGTCGGTCCGATAAATTGGGGTAAAACTATGAATTTTACAATTTCCTTTTGGTATACATCTTGGATCACCAACCATAACATTTCAAAATTTTTAAAACAAATTAACATGGAATATTGACAACACATAATAAATTAAATCGATGGATCGCAAAACTTCAAACTATTATAACTCGCTCATTCTAACTCGAATTCTAGCCAAACTCGAACGTAAATTCATTTAACATCGTAGATTCGTCATAGGAGTCGCTTTTGCAATTTATTTGGCTTTTAATTTGAGTTTTTTGAATTCTAAACGAATTCAATCCTTCCTTTTCGCACGTATGGTTAGCATCCGAAGAAGCAAGCGCTGACTACGCAGAAGATCCCGTTCAACAAGCGTGCGAGCAAGGCAAGTCAACACATCCCTTTGAACATATTGATCCTATTTTGCGAAATGATGTTGATTTCAATTACAAATTGCATGCTATACACAAATGAGTACCTATGCTTGATATACCCTGCCTTGATGTTGATTACCATTAGAATTATTCTTTGTAACCTTCTATGTGATATGACTAGGGGCTAACTTCGGTAAAATGCTTAGCCCTGCTGATGGTAGATTCTTGCATACTCATGATTTTACAAAGAAGCTTCATGCTTGGGCAACTATCTTTGGGAAGGTAGTTGGAATACGACATGTGGAGACATGAGTGTCACATTGCCTAAAACATGATGAAATGAGTTTTTATGAAAACCAAAAAGGAAAAGCCAACGTTTTTAGACTGGGGCGGGTGGATGGATTTGGGTGGATTCCGGGAAAGTCTAGTACTGTTCCTGGTCAATTAAGGACCGAGCCATGAGACTACAACTTAGAACGAACCAGTACAACCGTACTTCTCGAATGGGTATAGACCTAGCGGAGTAGATAACCGAGCAGAGGCAGTATCCCTGCGTAGTGGTTCAGGTGTAGGCGTTGAGGTAAGGGCCTACGGGTGGGGACTCACCACTGGGGGTGTTTGGACGAAAGTTAAGGGCCTTCCGGTACGGGTGCACCACTGGTTGGTACCTGGGCAGAAATCGGGCATACGACCAACATGAAGAAATGAAGACATGAAGAAAAGGACATGCAGGCTGAAAGAACAAAGATGGAGCAAGTCTTTATCTTACCCCAGGAGCGCCAGAACTCCTCTCACTGCTAGGAAATGATGGCTAGAGTGCATGAGGACTTAAGTTCATGGAGCAAGTACTGCCAAAGTAAGGTTATCGAAAGGCTTTGCCGTGACCATCCCATATAGAGGGATGAACGCTCATTCAATGAGCTGTTGCGGAGTACGGGTAAAGTGTGCGTTCACTGCAGTGTGAGTCAATCAATCTATTCGAATAGCCGTGCTCGTGGTTAATGAGCGACATGACAAGTTTCTCCCGTGGCTAGACTCATAAATTTTAAAATGATGGTGGGATTGCATAAGGATTTTATGTGCTAGGAAACCAACTTCTCTATCTGAGAGAAGGGGGAAGACATCCCCAGAAAACCATGACGAATCGGAGGCGGGAAGCTATCCTTGGGATCACAATGGATGGTGGACAGAACCGTCGCCGACTTAATATACTATGGACCTAAAACTTGACCTGGCTAGATATTAGGTTTGTGAAATGATTTGCAAAAATTGGCTTTGTGCAAATAAACCATAGCGCCCTTTGAATGACCCTATCATGTGCATCATTCCGTGTTGGCTTGCTGAGTACGTTGGGTACTCACCCTTGCTATACGCACAAACCTCCAGATGAAGGAGATGAGGAAGACCCCTATGCTTACTACTAGGAGGAATGAAGACAATGGAGCACAATAGGTCTTAGTCCCCAGTCGTTGCCTATAGGCGATCGACATGCCGCTGCCTTCCATCTGCTATCTTATCTAATTTCTGCTTTTGGTTGTATCCGGACCAGTAGGTCCTATATGTATTGGATATTGCCTTCGGGCCTATTATTGTAATAAGTTCGACGTAAGACTATTCGTGCACTTTGCACCTGGTAATTCAGAACTGTATTCGTGGGTACCAAACTACTCGATCCAGGGATATGGTACTATGAACACGAATGATTTCCGTCCTCAAAAATGGGGGTCGACACAACCTCTCATGAAGTTGCGCAAACCGCGGCATGAAAGGATTTTAAAGGTATTGAGCTATGTGACACGTGCATATTGCCTGGGCAAATCTGCTTAAGTCCATCCACTTAAGTCCCTAAGGACACGCGTCAGGTCACATCTTAGCTGGGCCGCAAGTCTCTCATGGGCTCGGCCCAATCGCGAGATGACTTAGCAAAAAACCCTCAAGTCTTTCTACGAAGCCTCGAGGTCATCCCCGCCACTTCGTCTTCCCCAAAAATTTCCTCTTTCACGCCACTGTTCACAAGCTCTCCGCGGAGAACCCTAAACTCGCGCGCGTCCAAATCCATCCATCTAGGAACTCTCGTTCCACCACAAGCCATCTTCCGCATCCAGCCTCCAAGATTCCCTTGACGAATCACCATCTCCTGTGCCAGATCTGCTTTTTCCCAAATCGCATCCATGGCAGGAGAGAAAGAAATCCCCTTCGAATAGTGGGTGACATCAGACGTCAAGGAATCAACTCTTCGGGAGATGGTGAAGAACGGAGTTCTTCCTCCCAAGGAAATCATTGGCTGGCATCCTGCGGCTGGTGAAGAGTTCCCCACTGCAAACACCGGTGAGATTGTCGTTTTCACCTCTTTTTTATGCTGTGGCTTCAGCCTTCCCACCTCTGAGTTCTTTTGGGGTCTCCGCGAGTATTACGGTCTTCAAATCTATCATTTGAATCCCAACTCCATTCTTTATATTGCAATCTTTATTCACGTCTATGAAGTATTCCTTGGCATCCTTCCCCACTTCAACCTTTTCCGTCGCATGTTTTATCTCAAGCCACATCCATGCAAGGACGAGCCCTGCGTCGTTGGTGGGGCTGGCTTTCAACTCCGCAGAACTCTCCGCAGAGATTATTTCTCTCTCCCCTTGAAATCTTCCAACAAAGGTTGGCATGCGAACTAGTTCTATATCTCAAATCTCAAACCCAGTTTGCCCAACTTTGTTGGCCTTCCACCAGTTCCGAGGCCTAACTGGAGCATTGTGCCAGTGGCCCAAGATTAGGATGAAACCAACAAGCTCTTGGCCAATATCCTTGAGATGAAGAAAAAGGGCCTTGAGGGAGAACAAATCACTCGGCACTTCATCAAGAACCGACTAGCGCCTATTAAAGAAAGATCCAAGCCTGCATTCGAGTATGAGGGTGAAAGGGACCCCAATCGGGAAGACCATGATTCCTTGAGTTACGAGACCCTGAAGACTCGCATGTACAAAATCTTTTCTTCTGGGATTATGGTTGAGCGCAGCCTCATGTTGTCGGTTCTCCCATACAACTTGTATCGTCCTCCTCCCCCGGTAAGCTGACTCAACTTCTTTAATTTCTTTCAATCTTAGTCTTGCATCTTTTAGTGTATAAAAAATCCTCCTTGCAAGCGAATGCTTTCATCATCTCTAAGCCATACAAGGTGCATTTTGACGATGCGCCAGCTCGGCCTGTCAAGAAGCAAGCCGACGGCGTCAAGATCAGGAGTGATCCTGTCGGCAAAAGGGCTGCTGCTGATGAGAATACCAGCAAGCGAGCGAGCAAAAAGAGGCTGGTGATCGACGACTCGGATGATGATGATGTTTCAGCTTCCCAAGCTGAAGTAACCCCTCCGAGGCCATCCACCAGATCCGCACCTAAAATTCGTCGATCGGCCAGGTATGTCTCATAATTGAAATCACGTCCCTGTTGAAAATCTTTCTACCTTTTTCCTGATTGTTCCCATCTTTTTTCTTGCAGGAAGCCTCAGGACATAGATCCTACCGGGCAAAGTGAGGCCTCGAAGCCATCTGTAGCGGCTGAAGAGACGAAGCCTGCAGAACAAGAATCTCAGGGCCCTCTCCCGAGTGAGAGCGCTCCGAGTGAGAAGCCCCCACCTCCTAGTGAAGATACCTCGATGGAGGAGCCCCGATCGCGCCTAGGAAACCTCGCGGAAACCAGTCGGCGGAAGAAGATATCCCGATCGCCGCTCAGGCGCCCGACCGAAAGCCGGTCGGGTGTGAACCAAGAAGAAAAAGGCAGCGGGAGGTACTGGTCGAGGACACGGACACCGAAGCTGGTAAGCTTCAAAGCTGTCTTCTAACTTTAATCTTCAATCTGTCTTTTCTTTCTCTTCATTTGTCTTCTTTGTCTTCTTTGAATCGATCAGCCAAAGAAGAGGAGATCCCCAGGCTGCAATCTTCAGAGACCTGGATCCCTCTGATTAAAATAGAGTGGCGCGACTCCGAGGGCTTGAAGCAGGGCATCATTTTGAACAAGCAGAAAGAGAATGAAGAAAGAGATATGCTTGTGGACAGCCTTAATGAAGCTACCTGGCTGCTGAATGTAAGCATCGCTCTTCTCTATCATAACCTTACGGTTTCTTTTAGCCGACTAACTCTGAACTCGCGTGCAGTGGGTATATTGCCGATCAATGGCCAAGTCTGACGCCGTCGAGAAGCTGGTCCCCCACTTGAATTTCCTGGAGAACATCTAGCAGGAGCTCAAGGCCACTCGGGAAGAGGCTGCGTCAAGAGAGGCTGCCTTGCGGAGAGAAATTGCCGTGCTCCGAGAAGAAAACCTTGACCTCCAGGGTTCAGTCGGGAGTAAGTGTAATCATCTCGGTCTCTTTATGCCTCCATTTGTAATCCATCTCGATCTTGACATCAGCAAATTTTCTTGTTGCAGAAAACTCGTCAGAAGTCCACATACTCTAGACCCAGCTAGAAGAAACTAATGCTAACAAAGCTGAGTTGGAATCTGAGTTCGAAGGTAAATTCTTTTAAGATGGCATTCTTCATTTTGCTTCATCTTTGAGTGTCTGTGTAATCATATGTCTCTTGCAGCTTATAAAGTCAAGACCCGAGCGCAATTCAATGTCTTCGTCAAAAGGGTCCGAAGAGCCGAAGGCGTAAGGGACGATATTGCTCATGCGGCCACACCGATCCTCTTGTTGCTGTTTTAGCACGGGCTCGGGACAAGCTCACCGGATGCCGTCGAAGTCTTCGACAAGCTCGGAAGGCCCCGGAAAAGTACACGCTAATATCTCAAAAGCAGCCACCATGGGAGTAGGCCTTGCTCTTGCGCAGACCAAGTCACTCTATCCTCGGATAGATGTTGACTCAATCGGGGAAGGCTTCGCCGACGACACTTCAGATGAGCGAGCTTTAGAGTTGATCAGTGAAGCACAGGAGTCGACCAAAAAAGTAGCTGCTGATGTAGTTGATAACTTTCGACCTCAATGACTTTGTGAATGTTGCTTGTAACCTCTGATGTGAACTTGTAGGTAACTAGCTTATTTATGTTAATGCCTTGACTGAGTTTTATAGAAAATTTCTTATGTAATTTTCGTCTGACCTCACCAAGCCTAAGCTTGATTAGGTAATTAAAAATTCTCAGTCCTTATCTACTGAACTCGAATCAAAACACTAAACAATGATAAACCAAATATAAACAAGTTGTCGAAGAAAACCATGCTTTATTGACGCATATATAGCCCCCGACTGTTAACTCAAGAAGTCATCTTGCTTGAGGTTGGCAGTCAAGAATAACATGAAACTTAAAGCAATTTAAGCATAGTATCGTCGAAGATGTTCGATATTCAAGGAGTTCTCCACCATGGATCCATCTTCACGCTTTAGTCGATATGCTCCTGGCCGAGTCACCTCACCGATTATGTATGGTCCTTCCCATAGTGGAGATAATTTGTGACGGTCTTTGGTGGTTTGAATCTTGCATAGAACCAAATCGCCGACAATGAAAGCTCGCACCCGAACATTGCGACTATGGTATCGTCTAAGTCCTTGAAGATATCTTGCCGACTGGATCAAGGCTTCCTCGCGGGCCTCTTCCAGTCGGGTCAGGTCATCCACTCGGTCTTGATCATAGCTCTCGTCGTTGAAACTGTGGACTCGAAGAGATTCATACTCCATTTTATTCGGCAACATGGCTTCTGCCCCATAAACCAGGAAGAAAGGAGTTTGGCCAGTAGCCCGACTAGGCATAGTTCGCAGTGACCATAGGACCGAAGGTAATTCTTGAACCCATCTGCCGGCGTAAGGTTTGAGCCTGTCAAACACTCGGGCCTTGATGCCTTGAAGAACCATGCCATTGGCACGCTTGATCTGTCCATTGTTTTTAGGGTGTGCGACTGATGCGTAGTAGATTTTGATGTCGAAATCTTCACAGAATTCCTTGAAAACGCCTCCAGTAAATTGAGTCCCATTGTCGGTTATAATTCTGTTCGGGACACCAAACCGGTGTATGATGTTGAGGATGAAGTCTCGTGCCTTGTCAGCGGTGATCGTAGCAACCAGCTTAGCCTTGATCCACTTGGAAAACTTGTCGATCGCGACGAACAGATGTGTGAATCCTCCTGGAGCCTTTTTAAAAGGACCGACCATATCCACGCCCCAAACCGCGAACGACCATGATAATGGAATCGTCTGTAGCTCTTGGGCTGGAACATGGCTTTGCCGAGCAAAGAACTGGAAACCTTCGCACGTGCGAACCACCTTGTCAGCGTCGGAGACCGTCGTGAGCCAGAAGAAGCCTTGTTTATAAGCTTTGCCCACTAAGGTGCGTGCTGCAGCGTGACTGCCGCATACACCCGAGTGGATGTCTTGTAATAGCTGTCATCCTTCTTTGGGCGTGACGCATCTCATTAGGACTCCAGAAGGGCTTCTCTTGTAAAGTGCCAAATCAACCATGACGTAGCCCTGACAGCGATGCCAGATGCGTTCGGCCTCATCCCGGTCTTCCGACAGCTCTTGCTGAGTTAGAAACTTGATGAGCGGAGTTCTCCAGTTGGCGTCAAGCATGGCAACCTGGTTTGTTGTTTCCTCATTAGGAGTTGATTTGGCAACGACAGTCGGCTTGTAAAGGTGTTCTATGAAGACATCAGTCGGGGCTGCTTCTCGCTTGGACCCGAACTACGCCAGCTCGTCTGCTGCCTCATTGTTCGGTCTCAGGACATGGGATAGCTCCAGTCCATCAAACTTGTCTTCAAGCTTGCGAACTTGTTGTCGATAGGCTTCCATGGTGTCATTTAAACAGGACCAGTCTTTCATCACTTGGTTGACAACCAGCTGAGAATCTCCTCTCACAACCAACCGTCGTATCCTGAGTGAAACAGTAAGTCACAGGCCATGCAGCAGGGCTTCGTACTCGGCAACATTGTGTGAGGCGGGGAAATGAATATGAAGAACATATCGCAACCTTTCTCCAGTCGGGGAGATCAGCACGACTCCCGCTCCCAAGCTAGTGATCCTCTTGGACCCGCCGAAGTGCATGGTCCAGTATTGTAGGTCTTCCCTAGGTACATCTTCTTGCTGTTCGGTCCACTTGGCCAGGAAATCCACCAGGGCTTGTGACTTTATAGACATCCTCGCCTTGAAAGTTAAGTCCAGCGGCATCAGTTCCAAAGCCCACTTTGTGATGCACCCAGTCGCCTCCCGGTTATGGATGACATCGTCGAGTGGAAAAGAAGTGACGACGGTGACCGAGTGGCCCTGAAAATAGTGCACCAATTTCCTCGTGGTTATCAAAACACCATATAATAATTTTTGTACCTGGGGGTAGCGAATTTTGGCTCCTGCCAGCACTTCGCTAACAAAGTAGATTGGCCTTTGAATCTTTTGGATTCGTCCTTCTTCCTCATGCTCAACGACGAGAACTGTGCTGACCACCTGGTGAGTCGCTGAGACATACAACAACAGGGGTTCCTGAGGCTGAGGTGAGGCTAAGACGGGCGGTGTCATGAGAAACTCTTTGAATTCTTCAAAGGCTTTGTGGGCTTCCGTGGTCCATTGGAAGTGATCGGTTTTCTTCAGTAACCTGAAAAAAGACATGCCTCGTTCGTCGAGTTGGGAGATGAATCGGCTTAGCGCCGCCATGCAGCTAGTGAGCTTCTAGACATCTTTCTGGTTACTCGGGGCTTCATATTCAAAATAGTGTTGATTTTCTCTAGGTTGGCTTCGATGCCGCGATGGGACACCATGAAGCCGAGCAGTTTGCCTGATGGCACGCCGAAAGTGCATTTCTCCGGGTTCAACTTCATTCTGAAGGCCCGAATGTTTGTGAAGGTTTCTTCTAAGTCGGCAATCAGGTCTTCCATCTTCTTGGTCTTGATGACGACATCGTCGACATAAGCTTCCACGTTTTTTCCGATCTGCGTCTCAAAGCATCTCTGGATCATGCGTTGGTACGTGGCTCCGGCGTTCTTCAGACCGAAGGGCATCATGATGTAGCAGTAAGTTCCAAACGGCGTGATGAATGATGTTTTCAGGCAGTCAGATTCCTTCAAGCTGATCTGGTGGTTGCCCGAGTAACAGTCCAGAAAACTCAGGAGCTGGCAGCCGGCTGTTGAATCTACGACATGGTCGATGCGAGGCAATCCGAATGGATCTTTAGGGCAGGCTTTGTTGAGATCGGTGTAGTCGACGCACATGCGCCATTGCCCCGTCTTCTTCCGAACCAAGACCGGGTTAGCCAACCAGTCGAGATGGAAGACCTCTTTGATGAATCCGGCGGCTAGGAGTTTCGTAAGTTCTTCCTTGATAGCGTCTTTTCGATCCTGAGCAAAACGGCGTAGTCGCTATTTAATCGGCTTCGCGTCATCTTTGACGTGTAAAGAGTGCTCGATCACCTCCCTAGGAATACTCGGCATGTCAGATGGTTTCCAGGCAAAAACATCTTTATTATTTTGGAGGAAGGTGACGAGCACGCTTTCCTATTTAGGATCTAGCTCGACGCCTATTACAGCGGTTTTGGAAGGATCAGATGGATCAAGGGAGATTTTCTTTGTTTTGGCGTCGCCTTGTCCCGACTTGGCTATCTTCTTTGCAGGGATTTCACCCAGTTCGGATGTCGATTCAGCCAGTCAGATTTCTTCCTGGCCACGTGATCTCTCACGAGATTGGGCCATGTTGCAGCTTTCTTTGTCACAGGTAAAGGCTTGTTTGACGTCGCTGCGCAGGGTGATGACGCCGTTGGGGCCGGGCATCTTCATGCAGAGGTAGGTGTAGTGTGGTATCGCCATGAACTTGGCGAGCGCAGGTCTTCCAATGATTGCGTGGTAGGCCGTTTCAAAGTCGGCCACCTCAAAGGTGATGTTCTCTGTTCGGAAGTTCTCCCGAACTCTGAAGGTTTCTGGAAGGGCGATGTGCCCGAGTGGCGTAGATGACAGCCTCGGGATAACTCCGTGGAAGGGGGCTTTCAACTCGGATCTTGGGATCTGCATCTCGTCCAACGTCTTGGTGAATAGGATGTTGAGGACGCTGCCCCCGTCGATGAGGACGCGCTTCAGCCTTATATTTCGGACCACCGGGTCTAGTACTAGGGGATACCGCCTCGGGTGAACCACTCGGTCAGGATGATCCGAGCGGTTAAACGTGATAGCCACCTCCGACCATCGTAGATATTGTGGGACTTCAGGCTGTGTCACGTTGACCTCGCGATCAGTCAGCTTTTGCTTCCTCTTGGACTCATAAGCCTGCGGCCCCCCGAAAATATGATTCAGCTCACCATGGGGTCTTGAAAAGGCTCTGAGTTGCCAGTCGGGTTGTTCTTCTTGGTTTCTAATGGGCCGGCTTCATCAGTCGGCTTTTTGTTTAGCTGTGCCGCATATTGTTCGGCGAACTGCTTGTAGATAAAGCAATCCTTGGCCGCATGCTTGTGATGTGGATGATGCGTGCACTGGGCGTTCGTGATCGTGTCGTAGGCTGAAACCTGGGGACAACGTTGGGAGTTGGATGTTGTAGCGACCAGATCCTCGGGCCGCGTTTGCGATCTTTTTGGCCGTGATTGTTGTTGCTGTTATCCTTCTTAGGATGCCGGCTGCCTCCCGACTGCTTGTCGTCCCTTTTGTCATGTCGATCCTGTCGTGCCGTCTTGATCGCGTCATTGAATTTCGCGTAAGAATTTGCTGTCTCGAACATTTGTTTCACCGTCTTCGGTGGCTTACGCCCAAATTTTCCGATCAGCAACTCGTCACGGACACCCTTCTGGAAGGCGGCAATTATGATGTCGTCGATGATGTTGGGAATCTTGTTGCGCTTTTTTGAGAAGCACCGGATGTAGTCCTGGAGCTCACTCCACGAGCTAATCGAGCCTCTTGGCAAGCTCGTGAGCCTGTTCCTAGGTGAGTCGGCGAGGGCGACAGGCAAGTAATTGGCCATGGCCTTGTTGTCTCCTCCTGCTGCGTGGATGGCGAGGGTGCACACAGTTAGCCACGACTCGGGGTCGGTTTTTCCGTCGTACTTCTTGATTCCTGTGGGCTTGAAACCACTCGGCCAATCCACTCGGCGCAGGTCCCAAGTGAGTGCAGGCACTCTGTCATCGTTGTAGTCGGGCGATCTCCTTCGGTCTTTGTAGGAGCGTTGCTCACGCTCACGATGGCGCTGGTCAAGGACTTCCCGCAGATCACTCGGCGGGGTTCTTTGTAGGCTGCTACGGTAGTCGGAGTTGTAGCTGCAGCGAATCTGATCGTGGACGAGTAGTCGTCCATGTCCTTTTTCGTGAGAGTCGACCGATTGTTCTTGATGCCTCCGTGTTGTCTCGTGGCGGGGGTCTCTTGACCTACTGGCCGTCTTGGCTTGCTCGGGCCTCCTGTAGTCCTTCGACCGTAGCGGCGGAAGTCGGCTTTCGTCGGGTGTTTCAGCGATGGACTCAGTCGGCCTTCGTGCTGAGCTGGAGGGAGAGCAATTGGTTATAGCTGCGACGATGGTCTTGATCTCGTCCAGGATTGGTGTTACCGTAGCGGGTGCCGCTTCGATACAGTGTCGAGGAGGGTGAGGGCGGCAACGGCGTTCTGTTTAGGCGTCTGGAAGATGTTGGTGTTGTCAACTCGTGTCTGAAGTATGGCCTCTCGAGCGGATCGCCCAGTCGCCCTCAAGTTTCGCTTTCTCCTGTCGGCTTCTTCCCTGCGCCTGTTCTCCTCCTCCGCCAGCTTGCGCTCCTGCTCAAGCCTGGCTTGTTCTTCTTCTGCGATTTTGCGGCCATGGCCGAGTCGGTCTCAGCCACCTCAGCCATGAGAACATCGAAGCACTTTGGCTCATAATCCTTGTCGAAGTCAGAGTTGTTGGCCTCGTCCGTGGAGATGCCGTAGAGATCATTGAAATCTGAAGAGCTGAGGTACTCGTCGAGCTCCGTGGATGAGCATGATCCGAGTGGTTGGAGGAGGACGGCGACTTCCCTTGAGCCCGGATCGCTTGAGTCTGGATCGTTCCAGTCCGGGTCGCAGCTTGATGATGATGGTTCTCCCGAGTGGGTCGATTCCAACTTGGAAGACAGGAGATTGCAATAAATCTCGGCGGCGTTTGGTAGCCCAAAAGGCGCCGAGAGGGTTTGTCCTCCCAAGTGGATGGATTCCGACTCAGAGGTCAGAAAGTTGCAGGAGATCTTGGCGTCGTTTGGTAGCCCGAACGGCGCCGGACGGATTCCCCCTCCCGACTGGTCCGAATCCGAGTCGGGGAAGGAGAGCTTGTCGAATCTTCTGGCGGTGAAGTCGTCGATGCCTGATGAAGATCTCATCGCGCTTGTCGGCGAGACGAAGAAGAAAGTCTTGACACGCGGGCCCCTACCTGGCGCGCCAACTGTCGAAACTTGGTTTCGGCAATAGAAATTGGGGGTGCAGTCAAGATCGCCAAACACTATGGGTTAAGTGGAAAAAAGGGTTTAGACAGGTTCAGGCCCTCTCTTGAGGTAATACCCTACTCCTGTTTTGGGGATTCGATCCGCCGAGTGTTTATTGATCTCACGACCTTGTGTATTGCATAAATCTGATATCCCTCAAGGGACGCCTCTACCCTCCTTATATAGTCTTGGAGGGCGGGCTTAAAAGTCGGAAACCCTATCATATTCCAAGTCGGTTTCCTCAATCTTACCAAACTATGAATATGATCCGTTGCCTTATCTCATCGGCAACGTAACACCCAAGTCATAGCCGGTTTACATAATCATTAGGCGTAACCTATCCCTATTACTAGTCGGACAAGCTTGCCATGAGGATATCTGATTGCCATAATCTCTACAGTAGTATACTCTGGCGCTCCAGGATACCCGACTGCAAGGGCCATGCATGCCAGCTCTGCGACAAAGCCCACCATTCCTTGACCACAGTGCGTCGCTGGGGAACCTGCCATCTATAGAAACAAAGGAGTGGGAATCAAAGCATGCTAAAAAACCAAAAGACCAAAGACCCCTTTCGCAAATTCTAAAACCCTAGACTGACTCCACTTTTTAAAACCCCCTTTTTTCAAACTCATGCAAATTAAAAGATTAGAGGGCTCTTAAGGTTTCCAGTTGGCTTGTGCTACAGTCAAAAACCTGGCTCTGATACCAAATTGTCACGCCCAGAAATTCACACCAGAATTTCCTCAACTAACTTGTGCATTAGATCCTCGTCCAGGCATCATCCGAGGTACACAAATTGACATTATTGATAATACAAAAACCACGTCTTAGAAACAATATAAAAGAGATACACAAATGCAGCGGAAAGGAAAAAAACTGACTTAAGCTAAACTTGACTCGAGCGAAGCAAAACACCAACACCACAACTAACCCTTGACGGCAAACAAACCTACACTTCCTCGGAGACCTCGACCTCAACCTCTGGCACTGAAGGGGGAAAAATAGAGCAAGACTGAGTACAACCACCGTACTCAACAAGTCATACCGAAAGAGGATGTATGATGCAGGATAAATATCAAGGAAAGGGATAATAGGCTCAATTTGCATAAACAGCATTGCAGAAATAATAATAATAGTTGAATGCAGTAAAACAATAGTAATAATTAAGCAATATTAAATAAACACTGTCCAACGTTAATACCACGTTGCAATAGGTCTATCCATCCATCTGTACTAGTCAAGTCCCAACAGTTCATTCATGTAAATAAGTGAGACTCATCAAGGTGAATCTGGTCGATAGCCCATAACCGTGGGCACGACTATTCGAATAGTTTTACTCTGATCAGAGGTGTACAACTGTACCCACAAGACACAATCCCACGACACGTTACCGTGTGCCGGAGTACCACCACGATACCCCGGAAAGGAACTGTAACAGGACCCTTCACATAACCCCCTCTAATCAATCGTACCACACCAAGGCTTCGCCCCCACTCCCATCGGGGTAATGGGCAGCCCCCTCTCATGCCGCGGTGAATCCGGCAGCCGATCAACCCTTAAAACTGGGGCCGACCCAACTCCATCACGCCTACCCTCACTAGGGTACGTCGGCTAGAGACAACTACGCTATAGACCCAGCCATTACCCATGATGGCTTGTGGTATGCACGGTAATTCTTCGAGGGTTTCCCGAGAACTGGTCCTTAATTGTCATGAGCACGCTAACCAAAATCCAACAATGTGCTCACGACCCACCATTGTCATAATTCAGTATTATTAGAATAGATTCACATACTTGACATCATCTGAGAATTAGTCTCTAATATAATAATTCGATTAATGTGATCCCCTTAAGTGAGCTAGTTGAGCTAAGCATGGCTAAGCAAGCCCTAAACTAAGATCTAGTCATATTGAACCCAAGTTATCAATGGTATAAGGTAAACAATCCCTATGGTCGAGTACAGTAGGTATAATAATCCCATAGAATGACATTCTAAAACATATACAGTATTTGAGAGAAAAGAGATATTTAAATAATATAGGTACAATATGATCAATGTAAAGTATGACATGCCTTGCTCTGGAGACTGGGGAACCTCGACGACTACTTCGAGGTAGACGGACTCGCCGGAAAGCTCAGAATCTACACGACAAAAAAAGCACTCAACAAAACACCCTAAAAGTCTACTGAAATAGCACTGAAAAGTATTTTTAATGGATGCTTGACATTTTTTTGGATTTAATGAAATTTGAACAGACTAAAACGGAGCTCAGATTAAAAAGATATGGATTTTAGAAGTTTACTTGCGATTTTTAAACTAAACAGAAAAGACTAAATTAATTATTGCGCAATTAAGTCCCGGGATGACGCAAGCATTGCGCGGGCGGTAAGGGCTAACGTCATATTGACGTCAGCATGAACCGGCGTTGTCAGGCTGACGTCAGCTAGGGCTGACATTAGTGCTGACGCTAGCGGTTGACGCAAGTGACGGCCGGCTCGGTCCATGGTGGACCGAGTCCACAGCGGGAGGCGAAGGGGCGGCGGGGACGCGTGGCACGCATCGGCGAGGGGGCGGCGGCAATCGGACGGCGATGGCTTGTGCGTGGGTGAGTGGTCCAGATCCGCTCGATCCGAAAGATCGGACGGTGCGGACGGCGGCTAGGGTTAGGGTTTGGATGGCGCGGCGGCCGGGCGGATGGCTGACACGTGGCGGCCATCCGGGGCATGGCGGCCGGATCGGACGGTGGGGCAAAACGGCAGGATTGGACGGCTCAAATGCGCCCGATCCGGCTGATCGGACTGCGTGGGAGAGGCGGCGCTAGGGTTAGCGTTTGCGCAGGCGCGACGGCTTGAGCTCACCGGCCATGCCTGTTCGACGGCCGGCCGAACTCCGGCGGCATGGGAAACGGCGACGTGCATGGTAAAACCGAAAGAAAGGAGGGCGGCTAGCTCACCAGAGATGGGGAAGGACACGGCAGCCGACGACGAAGAATTTAGGCGACGGCGAATTAGGGAACGGGAAGCGGCGGTGGAAACGGAAAATCATGCGGGAGCTCGAGATGAAATTTATAGGGGCGACGGGAGATCAGATTGTGCACGGGTTGAGCGCAAATTCTCGCCGACGTAATCAGACTCGGAGGGAGGAAACGCGAGATCGGTGGCGGCGGTTTCGGGGCTGATAAGGTTGTCTCGGCGTGCGCGAGATGCGGGGATGGGTGTGGCGGCTCGAGCTCGGGCCCGGCGTGGGTCCGATGTGGCGCGGGCATGCGTGGAGGATGCTGAGGCGGCGGTGGCGGCTTGGGTCGGCGGGCGCGAGGAGGAGGCCCGGCGGTGGGGCCCACCCGTCGGTGGCCCAGGGCGACGAGGGAGGCAGCCCGGACTTGCGCGGCGGCCCAAGGCCGGGGGAAAGAGGGGAGGCCAGTGGGGAGCAGCTGGGCCGATGGCCCAATTAGGAAACGGGCGGGAAAAGGGAGCGGGCCGTACGGGATGAATAGGAAAAAGGGAAAAAGGGATTTTGGGACTTAATTAAACTGCTGATTTCTTATTTAATTGGTTAAAAATACTTAGAGTACTCTAAAAATTTCCATAAAAATCTTGTTAGTGTATTTTGACATGTAGAATTTATGAAAAATCCTACCATGCTATTTCCATTTGTTAAATGCATTTTAAATTAATTGTTGACTCCAGATTAATTTTAGAAATTTCGATTATTTTAGGGTAAATTATTTAAGCGATTTAGGGACAAAACTCGGGGTGCGAGAATATGCCATATGGAAACCTTCACCTCCACGTGTATTGTTCTCTAGCCTAAGCATCTCGTGTGATATCCTTGACCATCTGGATCTCAACTTCTCCTAGACCTAGTCCCGAACCATCATCGGCTATACTCCCATGGCCTCAAGCAACACCTGCACATGAACTCCATATCTGAGTATAAGTTTACACCAACTTGACTCACATAAGCGCACGATAGTATCACATGCGAATAGAAGCCATCTAGAAGTCATAAACATGAAGTAATCAAGAAATTGAAAACAACCCGAAATCGACTCCAATCCAAAGTCTGCCCGGTCATACCGCCGGGCCACCTGGTCAAACCGACCACATACCTTCGATCTAACCAACACCTCCTATTTGGTATAATCGGCCGTTCAGTGTCGACCTGCATTGTTCACCGTCTAAAAACACTTCACCGTATTTTCAATAAACACTTACTTTTAACAATTATTCATCATCATAATTAAGTCAACACCTTGATTTTACAGTTAGATGTCCAGTTTTAAATTTTAGGGTATTATATGGGCTTCTATCAAAAGTTTATGGGGTTATATGATATCGGTTTAGAGCAGAGGTATGATTTATATGAATCAATTATGGAGATCCTGTTAGAAGGAGAGCACGCTCGTTGCTTCTCTTTATTTTTGAACTGACCGGTTCATTGATCCACTCACCAGTTTTTGTTATGCTGACTCTATTACGTTTTGGTTTGGGCTGCAATGCTCGTAGCAATGTGAGCTAGAGTTAAATGTGTTTGTGTCTCAGTTAGTTTAGCATGGGCCAAGTTTGTCACTTGTTTCTTTCCTTTAACAAAGTTGAAAAGGCTCTCCATATCCAACACCTCCCCTCCTCACCCCCACACACACCCACAAAAAAAAGAAGTGGTTTTTTTAATGCAGCCAACAACCCTACTTCGGCGAGAACGGCTGGAAAGATAGGGAGGAGGATTAAGGCTATGTTTGGCATTTTAGTCAAGGGACTAAAGTTTAGTCCCTTGACTAAAACTTTTAGTCCCTTCCTGTTTGGTTATAGGGACTAAAAGGGACTAAAGGTAATTAATTACATTGTATAAAGATCATGTTACCCTTATATAGCCATGCAAGCAAAAAACTAAAAACTCCATTAAAAATACAAATTAGAGACAAGGATATTTATATACATGACTCTACAAATATTTATACAACAATATGGATTGCAAACATAGTAGCAAAATATTATTGTCCCTGCCCATACGAACAATATTTATACAATCGTTATTACAAATTAAAATAAAAGTTCCGAAATCATATTAAAATTACTCGTTCCACAAGAACAAAAAAAGACAAATCATATATTTCTCAAAGACCAAAGGCCATCGGCAACCGAGTCCGAAAATGATTCATCACCTGGCTATCCAAATAATTGGTTGCATCGTTTGATGGAGAAGAAAATGTTCCGGCCAATGGAACATAATTTGCATCTTGGTCACAATGGTCGAATTCTTCATCAGCTAGCTTACTGTCTCTAATGAAATTATGCAGTGCTATGCAGGCAACAATTATTTTGCTTTGCTTTTTTTGTGGATAACTAGGTAATCGAAATAAAATTCTCCACTTATTCTTCAAAACTCCAAAAGATCTCTCTATGACATTTCTACAAGAAGAATGACAGTAATTGAAGTGCTCCTTTTTCCCTCTAGGCATTATACCCTCATTGTACTCCTGAAAATGATATGTTGTACCCTTATACGGTGCAAGATAACCAAGTCTGTTAGGGTAACTCGAGTCGACTAAATAAAACTTTCCAAGAGGTGGCCGTGGAAACTTATCACCCAATCTATTTTGAGCATCATTAAACACCCTCATGTCATGAACCGATCCAGGCCATCCAGCAAGAACAAATGTAAATCTCATATCAAAATCGCATACACACATCACATTCTGACTCTTCTCCTTATGTCTGTTCATATGTTGCACAGCAGTGAAAACTGGCACCACAACTTGAATATGTGTCCCATCTATTGCTCCAATGCAATTATCCAAGTACGGTGCATACTTTGCAGATTGTAACTTTTTGTGCACGATTGTAACCGAGGATCTTTTGGTTTAATGATATCTTTTGCAAGCTTGATTATCACTGTTAACACCTCATTAAACTTTTGAACTATTGTTTCCAAAGACCTAACAAAACGATTTTCAACTTGTCTAAGCGATTGGGGGGCACCGACTATCCACAAAAAGATAGCTAAAGACTCAATTGAGGACATATTTGTGGTGGACTTCAACCCATAAGAATCCATAAGCACATTATGCAATTTCTCAAACACTGGTCTGCTCATTCTAAACATGTTGTAACATGCAGTTCTGTTGCCTAGTGTTCTCATTACCCAAGCATGTCCAGACTCAATTGATATTCTTCTAGGAGCTTTGTTTGAATAAGAGTCCAAGTAATACGTACCAATCATGCTAGCTAGCATAAGTAGTTTTCGCTTCCTTGATTTTTGAAGCATCAATGCTGCCAAGACGCGCTTCTTTCGATCTAGATTGTTGTCATCATCACTTTCCACCTCATCACCATTATCCTCATCACCACTGCCGTCATCATCATTGCTCTCATCACTACTATCCTCATCATCACTTTCCTTCTCATATGATGAACCATAACCATCCTACATGTTTAAATTCAGCATATCAGGTAATGACATATTCAATACATCATCAACATAGGAGTTATCCATAGCATATAGAATAAGTACATAACATGATAACTTATCGTAGCAAGCCATTCAACCACATGTCCATTACACAACATAATAAGGTACTAACAACAGTACATAACATAGATCAATAAACAAGTGCCTTACATAACAGTAAATTGCATATAAGTTTCACATATAAGTGAAATTAATAACTAATATAAATTCTTCTGCTGGCACCATCTCTTCAACCATAAAAACCTTGCTTCGTTACTTCTCATGTTCTGAAACATCACTCTGTTCCCTTTTTCCAGAAATAACTGTGTTGCACAAAAGTACTCCACAGTCTCTTCTGTTGCCCCACACTCAATTGCCAACTTTTGGCAGTGCATCAAGGACTGCTCAAACTTGTCTCCTTTTTTCTCAATTTGTTTCCCTGTGTGTAGAAGCTCTGTTAGTATATGAGAGGAGTTCTCGCCTCACCGTCCCATCTATTGAACAACCCTTTCATCAACCTAACAACTGGGCTCTTGCTTTTCTTCCCAGGACTAGAACACGTGGACAACAGACTACTACTACTCTTCCTCTTTTTGCTTTGCTAGTGCTCATTGGACTATCCTCAAATCCATCGTGCATCTGCAAATCTTTCATTTTCCTCTTCCTCTTCCTCATCTTCATCACCGGGAAATATGCGGTGGATCCATCAAGCTGCGACACCTTGGAATAGCTCTATAAGCATGTCCAAGTACTCGGGGTTGCCGGTTCGAAATTTTTTTGCATCTGGTTTTCCCGTTATAAAGCGTGTTACGAGAAATCTAATTATGTAAAAGAACAAGAAGAGGTTGTTATGAGAAATACTAGTACCTTGATTGTTCTTTTCCACCAACCATCTGACCCTGTTATCTCTCCATTCGGTCCTCGACCACACCCCGTTTGTTGACTGAGCCAAACCCAACATATGTAGATACTCTTCAGTTGGACCATTCTATTCTTCAATTGTTTGGTCGAATGCTTCAGTTGAGTGTTAACAAAATATTTAGACTTCAAATTTTGATAGCCTCTAGTTGTCCATGTTCCATTGGGACAATTACCATCCCTCAGTTCCTCACATGCTATTACACAAAATCTATAGATGTTTCCTTCAGTCCAACATGCCTTGTCATAAATACTCTAGGGGCATAAGGTAACATTTAGACATGTTGTACATTAAATATATTAAAATTATAAGTGAGATGAAAACTTAGAAGAATGTCTTAACATCAAATATTCAAAAAAAAGATGCACATAGTGGATTTACCGTGCGTTGTCCCTCATCGCCAAGTTCTGGTTCTTCGTCGTCCTTGTTGTACTCTTCCTCAGTCGCTGCAGGAATTGCCGATGACGAAGCCCGGTGCCGGCCACCACCTCCAAATCCACCAAGTCCGGTGAAGCTGTGCGCAAGTGAGGACATTGATCCACCACGGCCTCCGACGATTCCTTCGCCTGAAGCAACCGCGGGGGGAACAAATCCCCGCATCCCTCTGTCGGATCCCGCGCCAATGGACAGTGACCTAGCACGCCCTCGACCAGTTCTTCCTCCCCGTCTTCCTCTTCCTCGGCTGCTAGCAGAGATAGGAGGACGCGATGGGGCGACGGCCGAACGAGTGCTAGCCGAAATGGGATCACCTCCATGTCCATCCGACCGCAACATTTCTTGGTACGAGGAGAAGTCAGGGAATGCGTCCGCCTGAGAGTTCAGATCGAACCCCCCGGATCCCCTTCCTCCCCCGGAGCCCATCGCTGAAAAATGGAATCCGCCACGAGATGCATTAATGTCTGACGACGCTTGCGAGAAACCTAAGTCTTTGCCAGCGGCCGAATGATGTGTGCGGGCTTGCGAGAAAAAATCGTAGTGCTCATCCTCGTTGCCGGCCATTTCTTTGTTGCGGATATTGCGTCCACTGCAAAAATCCATCCATTCCCAAAATAATCAACAAACAACAATCTTGCTAACATATGAGATATGCGACAAATAAGGTGAGAAATGAATTAATCTACTACCGAGCAAACTGAACCCTTTTCACAATTCAATCAGCACTTAGCTAACAAAAACGGATGAACTATTTACACCAAAATGGAATTATTCATCGAGACTTGAAGACAGCAAACCTTCTTATGGATGAGCATGAGGCAAGACTTTCCATCACTTTATAGCTTAAGCCCAAGTAGTCAGTTACTTTTCATGTGGTGTGTACAGTTGTACAAGCACAGGCTTACAATTCTAGCTCCACCACTGTGGTTTAGGACTGAAGCACAAATGCAGATAGCAGATAGGCATACTCAGGGTGTTAACGGTAGTTAATTCAAATGATTAGATCATTAATTAATGCATCGTACATCATAATAGTTACCAATTAACGAAATATTGCTGATCTTTCTTCCAGGTTTCCAACGATATAGCTAATTTCTGCGGTTCCTAATGTAGCATGTAAGTTCCACATGGACACTGTTCCAATGGTTTGGTTCATAAGTTTTCTACCACTTACTAGTTACTCCACTCACTTAAAACTTCCATACCAACTGAACTTGCAAAGCTAAATACCATCATGATTCTTTAATAAACTTCCTAATATCAAGTTAATATGATAAGTCTTCTGTTTGCACATTATTGAAAACAAAATAATGAGCCCATAATGAATACAAGGATACAACTCATATCAATCAAGTGAACCACCAAATTTCATGTTGAAGCAAGAACAAAGAGACAGTTATAATGTTTCCAAGGAAAAATCAAACTCTACCTCTAGTTTGTAACCTAAAAATGCACCGGGGAATTGCTCTGCCATGATTTCCATGTCAGCAAGAAATGCGAGAACCTAATTGGAAGATAAAATAGGAGTTAGAAGATAAAATAGGACGGTGGCGGCGGCTCGGGCGGGGCGGGTGGCGTCGAGGCGGGACCGGCGGCGGCTCGGGCGGGACCGGCGCGGCGAAGGCGGGACCGGTGGCGGCCAAGGGCGGGGCCAGCGCGGCGGAGCTCGGGACCGGTGGCGGCAAGGCGGGGCGCGGCGGTGAGGACGGGACCGGGGCGGCTAGGGCGGGGCCGCGGCGGCGGGGGCGGGCCGGCGGCGGCTAGGGCGGGGACTGGCGGCGCGGGGCGGGACCGGCGATGGCTAGGCGGAGCTGGCGGCGGCGAGGCGGGACCGGGCGGGGCCCGACTGGTGACGGAGAGGGCGTGGCACCGGCGACGGCGAGGGCGCCGAACCGGCGACTGGGCTGGGCAAACTTCCAAGAGGCGGCGCTGTGCAAGCAAGGGCATCCGGTGGTTGCGGCACAGTGACAAGGGCATCCGGTGGAATGGGTAATATTAGTCCCAATAAGCACCTCAATTAGGGACTAAGGACTAAAACTAGTTTAGTCCCTTTTAGTCAAGGGTGTTTGGCATTTTTGGGACTAAAAGGGACTAATTTCAAGGGACTAGAGGGATTAGTCCCTCAACCAAACAGGCCCTGAACCAATATAATTTTGTCTAGTTAAATTAGATCTCAACCTTAATTGTGTTTATTGAAGAAGCACAAATAGCGTGGTGGTGAAGTCATGGTCTATCTGTGAATATTGGGCACATACGTGCATGTGCACTTTTAACAAGATTTTAGTGAGATCAGTAACCTATCATTAGTCTGTCGTGTTGTGCATGTGTTATGGGGCACATTTTTGGATATGTGTATTTGCATTAGCGTGTGTAGTGTTTGTGAAACCAAGGTGTTGATTTAATTTTGGTGACAAACAATTGTCAAAGGTAAGTGTTCATTGAAAATACGGTGAAGTGTTTTCAGACGGTGTACAGTGCATGATGGCGCTGGGCGGCCGGTTAGGCAGGAGGTGAAGGCCCGTAGATGTCACCTAGAAGGAGGGTGAATAGGCGATCCTGAAATTTTCTTGGAAATGCAGCGGTTAAAACACACAGTCACCGGAACTTCCGATACTTAACCCCAGAACTTTCGATCAGCGCAAGCTGTCAGGAACTTCCGGTGTTACTGTCCGGAACCTCCGGTATTCTGTGACTTAAAAGGATCTGAGCTCAAATTTAAATACTTTCTACACAAGTATATTGCTAACAACAGAGAGAATCACACAGGCAATAGAGACAAGCAATAGTAGGTAAATGAATAGCACACGAGACACAAGGATTTTTTACCCGAATTTCGGATTCAACGAATCCTACTCTCCGTTGAGGAACTCCGTAGAGTTGGGTCTTAATTAACCCCTTGCCTCACCAAGCAAATCCCTGGGAAGAAGTCTACGGTCTTCAATTCCAACGTTCCTAGGTTCTTCCCTAGAGATCGAATTGACCACAAAGATCCAAACTCAATCCTCTAGCGAGAACCACAAACGTGAATTGCTCTACCTAGACAACTTCCAAAAGATCAGCTTGGTTTGTCACTATTCATACCTCGTTTCCTTGTGGAGAAGAGGAGATCCTTCACAAACTTTCCCGGGCCAATCCACAATTCTTCGGAGGCTTGCGAGAGACACCTAACCATCTAGGAGATTGCTCTCCAAGAGTAATAGGCACCACTCCAAAGCCCTACAAGAATCACCAAGTGCTCAAGTCACCTAGTTCTCTCACTCTCACAATCACACCAATCACTCAATCTTCTCACAAATTTAGTTTTTTGGCTCAAGAATTGAGTTGGAATGAGCTAAAACACCATAGGAGAGGCTATGGGACTGAAATGTGAAATTTGGACGGCCAAAAGTGAGCTGGGGACAAGGTGGGATATATAGGTACACGTTTGCGTCAACTAGCCGTTACTCACATAGCCTGCTGGAATACTGACCAAAAGTTCCGGTCTGGGACTATCGGAAGTTCCGGCCTACACTTAGTTCTCAGGATTTGGCTGCGAGGTGAAGATGTCCGGAAGTTCCAGCTTGGGACCCCGGAACTTTCGATCGGCTTTCTCTGCCATGGGAGGGAGTAATTTCCAAAAAATACTCCTAAAATTCTCACTCAAGTATATTCTGACTAAGAGCACTTAGGTCATCTCATGGCATGAGTTTCACCCCTCTTAATAGTACGGTTTTTCCTAAAACTCAAGATTCAAGAAAAATAGTGCTATAAACCGTCGTCGAATCTATTTCCCTTTTTGCAATTGATATTTGAGGGTTCTTCATTCTCTAGACTTGCATAACTAAGCATCTAGGGACTAATTTTCCTACACACATCTCAATTAAATGCATTAGTCCCTTAACCAAATTATCATTAACCACCAAAAACCACTTAGGGGGCTAGATGCACTTTCAGGAGGTGCCGGTCAGATCGAAGGTATGTGGCCGGTCTGACTGGGCAGACTTCGGGTTGGAGTCGGTTTCGGGTTGTTTTCATGGAATTTCTAGATTGCTTCATGTTTATTACTTTTAGATGATTTCTATTCATATGTGATACTATTGTGTGCTGATGTGAGTCAAGTTGGTGCGAACTTGTACTCGGATATGAAGTTTCTTTTGTTCATGTGCACATGTTGCTTGAGGCCATGGGAATATAGCCGGTGATGGATCATGACTAGTCTTAAGAGAAGTTGACATCGAGATGGTCAAGGATATCACGCGGGATACTTAGGCTAGAGAACAATACACATGGAGGTGAAGGTTTCCATATGGCATACACGTGATGTTGTGTGGGGTCTTCTCCAGAGAGGTCAACTCCACATCACCACATAACCTCCCATGAGTTCAGTTATGCGTGAGATAGTACATATACAAGAACTTTGTATATTATTATAAACTATTAATGTTTAGGTACAAACCATACAATACAAGAAAGCCGCGACACTTCCACAGGGATAGCCCAAGTGTAGAGTCAACCTAGAGATCGCGTTCTTCTTTGGCTTCGGTGTTTCCTGAAGTTGTTACATGCAAGGGTGAGCACCAATGGTACTCAGCAAGCCAAACTGAACTTAACAACACATGGATAACTATGCAATATATTTTAAATTGAATGATAAATTGCAGATTTATTGTTAGCATAAAGGTATATCCTATTCTTCTTTTTAAAAATACTTTATGTAAACATTTGAGGACATGAATTATAAATTTAACTTTAGCCCAATCCTATATTATACCCCTTCTTAAAAATATGCAAAATATCTTATAAAGGATAATATAATCCTAGCCTTAATATGATCTTACACCATATAGATATCCATGATATAAGTCTAATCTTAATGTGATTCCATACTATACATAAATAGATATACATGATATTCCAAAAGGAAATAATCTAAGTTTAGTTTTAACATGAATCGAGGTTCTATCCTTTATTATAATTTCTTATATATGAATATTTTTAGGGATGGAATTTTAGAAAAGTTACTTATGCTAATAAACTGGATTCACCCATAGACACAACTCCATTAACCGAGAGTACGGCGTATTCGAATACAATCAACCCTATAGTGTTTGCCCAGCTTTACCCGAGGATTAACCTTAGGTTGCAAGGCTAAGGGTAACATAGCATTTATATATTTCTAACCTTTTTTGATATGTGAACGAGACCTGAAGGGCTATCTTAATAGGAGCACCAATTCTAACCAGTAACTGGTGGATCCATCTCCTATTTAATAGATGCTCGTCACATACTTGCCCTGGCTTGGTGGAACCTTGATTCTATGTTAACAGATGGTATCGATCTGGTTAGTATCAACGTTGTTACCGCTGTTTACATAGCTGTCCACCAATGAGACTTTATCAACACTACAAATCTCCAATGTGTAGAATCGCATAAATCTCTTGAGTCCCCAGAGAGATCGGAGAGAAATATATAGTTGCTATGCCGGTATAACCAGTCCATTGGGATGAGAAAAACTATGTCTTTATTCTGGCATAAGAGTTTTTATAATTTCCTGGCATATAGCCAAAACCATTCATATCTTATAAATTGATAGGAATTTCATTTATTATCATATAAAATAATGGGTTATTTTCCCCATTCTAAAATATGAAATTATAACCATGACATGAAGTATTAATGCATGTAATAATGCTCGTTTTATTATGCTAACAATTTTATGCCTAGCTCAAATTATCAACATGTTTCCTAAGGAGAAGGAGAATATATCTATTAAAATAAATAAATATCTCTTTCTCTTTACATAAAATAATACAGTGTTTCTAATACATGTAATAATCTTCTATATGTACTAAGATACATGGAATATTAACATATGTGATGATGCTGTTTAATTATTTCAAGTTACCAATATTGTCTGAGGAGAAGAAAAATATATATATAAACATGAAATAATAGTCCTCTCCTTTTATGCATGAAATGATATAATGCTTCTAATGCATGGAATTAGGGATGAAAACGGTCGAGAAAAGACCTTAACCATTTTCGTTCCCATATTTTTTTTAGCGGGAACGGAAACGAAAATGGGAAAGACGGACGGAAAAACGAATTCGGTAATACGGGACATCGAACGGTCGGGAGCATGTCAATTACGATAGGGAATCGGTAAAAGAAAACGGGAACGTCGACACACATATAACCACTTCAAAGAGTTAACTAGATGCAACAATTGCAACCATACATAATCTCACGGTATGAGTGAAGGCTTTATTATGCACATGAGCTTACAATGTTCCAAAAATTCTATGAGTGAAGGTTTAATAGACTAGAGTGAATGTTTTATTATGCACATGAGCTCAAAAATGGGAATTTCCCATGGGAATTTTTCCGGATAAATACGGGATCCGTGAATACGGTCGGGAAAACACCCCCACCATTTCTGTTCCCGTTTCCCGTTTTTCCGTTCCCCTTTTTTTTCCCGTTCCCGTATTTCTCGCGGATACGGTATTCAGTCGGGATTTTCGGTATTTGGTGACGGTCGGTACGGGATTTTCCCGTCACCGCTTTCATCCCTACATGGAATAATATTCTATATGAACTAAATGTTAACATATAAAATCTAAAGAACATATAGGACTACATAAAATGATAATTTATAACTATCTAACCCATCCCACGAAATATTTCTAACTAAACTAAATATATTATTAAAACAGGATAATTTATTACTTTTAAACTAAATAATCAAGAACAATTTGACTTACCTTCAGGACCAATGGTCTCAAATCCTTTATTTCCTTGAATAGTAGCGAAGATGTTTGTGTCGATGTTATGGTTAAGCACAGTTTCCTCTGCGAACTCAACGTCGCGACCTATCAATATTTGCTAAAAATAAACCAAACAAACAACACTTAAATAAATATCAACAAATATAGAATTTTAAAAAGAGTTTAAAAGGTGATTTTTGAAGTTTTAAAGGGAAAGTTATTTGTTAGGTCCTAAAACTTAAAATTTAGGCTTGAATAGAATAAAGAAAGATAAAAAGAGTATTTAAAATATTCTAGAGAGGGAAAAGGCATAGTTTTTGGAATTTTAAATAAGAAGATTATTTGCTAGATTTTATGATTTGCAATTTGAGCTTAAATTGGAATAAAAAGAGTTGAAGGACATATTTCAAATTTTTAAAAGGTGGATGAATAAAATTTGGGAGGAATTGAAGGGATTAAACTACTTCTTTAGGGTTATTTGTCAAATCTTAAACTTTAAAACTTGGTTTAATAAAATAAAAAGAGTTAAATGGAATATTTTAAAATGTTTTGAAAAGGAAAATAAATAGGAAGATTATTTGTTAAATTCTAAGGTTTAAAATTTTGGCTTGTCTTAAAATAATTTATATAGAATAAAAAAGTTAAGAATGTTTTTAAAATTAAATATAGATAAATTTGAAAGAAATAAGGAAAATTTAGGAAGTTTTGAAAGGAGTAAAAGGATCTATTGGTCACTAGGGAATAAACTAATTTTCTAGGAATTATTGAATAATTTTAAATAAACATAAAAAATCATCATGAAAATAAAAGAATTCAAATAGATTTTAAAAAGATGATCTTTGGAGTTTAAAAGGTTATATTTTTAGGTTTAAAAATTTAAGTTTGAATAAATGTAAATATAAAAGAGTTTTGAAACAAATATTTTTAAAAAGGTTTTAAAATAGTAGGTAAATAAGTTTTAAAAGAATATAGAAATTTGAAAACAAGATTTTGAAAGAGATTGAAAAGATCAAACTATTTTTCTAGGGGTTTTCCTAAATTTTCTTCTATCTTTCTCTCTCTTTCTCCAATCTCTATCTTTTAGTAAAAATAAATGTAAATATGAAAAAAAATGGCCTAGGGCCGGATTCAAACCAGGGACCTCTCACTCTCTCCTTAACCCCTCAACCATTGCGCAGCCTTTTCTTTCTCTTCTTCTCTTTCTTTTTATTTTATTTTCTTCTCTATTCTCTCTCTCCCTATTGTTCTTTTTCCTTTTCTGCTTCCTCTCTCTGCTCTAGCGCCGGCGACCAGGGAGACAGTGCGCGCGGCAATGGGTGGCTTTGCTCGAAAATCTATCTAGACCTACACTATCTAGGGATCATGAGCTCTCCATTTTAGCGCTTAACTAGGCTGGGGAGGTATCGTGGCGAGCTGGCGACGGTGAGGCGGCCATGGCAGTGGCAGTACTTGTCGCCGTCGTTCTCCGATGGGAATCCGGCTAAACCAAAGGGTGTGGAAGCATGTATGGGACATGGGGATGCTAGCTATGGTTTTGGTTTAGTTAGAAATGCACTAGAGAGGTCTGGCACCGTGCGCACGCCGGCGGAAACAGAGGAGCTCCGGCGGCTCTTGTCGACGGCGTTTTCCGGTGACCCAAAGGCTCGAGTAAACTAGGGAAAAGAAGGCTTAGAGTATGTAGAACGTCGGCGTATCTTCAATTTGAAGATTGATTGGCTGAAGACTACCAATTTTGAAGTTTCCTACTTGCAGCCAAATTAGGGTTCCTTAGGACCCTTCCTCATTTTCTCTTAAAATTCTTAGAGTGTGGACTATGGTAGTTGGGGATTCTTGAGGGGAACTAAGGAAGACAAGATAACGATCAAGTTTTATATCCAAAAGTTTGGTCTACCTGGGTCTATTTATAGTGTTCATTATTGGTTTAAAGCTTTGGATAGCTCTGGCGGCCATGGTGGTTTGCTTAGGTCGGTTCGCCGGAGATAACATTGGTGTCGTGGCCGGGCCAATGGGATGTTAGCACGTCGGGGAGACTATGGTCGTGGCTGAGGTCGGTTTGTGGTGCCGGTGGGCGAGGCCGGCGCCCACAGGCGGGTAGCCGTGGCTTGCCTGCGCCGATGGTTCAAGCAAACAGGGATGAAGAAGAATAGGGAAAGGAAAAAAAAAGAAAGAAAAAGAAAAGAAGAAAAAATGGGAAAAAATAAATGAAAAAAATAAATAAAAGGAAAAAAGGAAAATTTTGGAAAAAGTTTAAAAATTTTGATTTAGATTTTAAGGTTAATTTAAATTTAATTTTTAGGAGTTTTCTTGATTTAAAAGCTACATTAGAATTTTTTACAAATAAAAATCAAAACTTCGTAAAATTTAATTTTCTAAATTGAAATAAGGAAAAGTTAAGGAATTTTAAATGTTTTATCACTAAACACGCAACACAACTATTCGCAAAAATTTTATTCGTTATTTTATTCATTTTCAAAAGTGCATAATTTGGGGATGTTACATGTTGTGTGCGTATGGAAAGAGGAGTCAAATTTGGATTGGAGTCTAAGTTTGGGAAGTTTGGAGTTTTGAGTTGTATGGGGATGTTGTTTCCCTGGTTCGGAGGTTTCCTATATGATTAGGAGTAGTTCTAGTTGGATTCATGGCTAGAGACAGCAATATTATGGGTATAAATAGAAGAGGGGTTGAAGCTAGAAGAGATCGACTTTTTGGGAGAGAAAAGTTAGGGTTTACTTCGAGGCTTTAATTCTAGTTCGAGAGTTGAGAAAGGAGTGCTTTGGATGCACTTTGTAAATATATATTGATGTAATAAAATTGATCTACTTTCAAGAGTCTCGTCACTACGTGTTTTCTAGATTTCGACGGTTTGACCAGATGCAAGCAGGCGGTCTAACCGGCGAGACACTGACGGTTTAACCAGCGGCGGTGGATAGTAGCAGGCAGGGAGGCGGCGGTCAGACCAACGGACAACACCGGTCATACCGACGATGATGTTGCGGTCAAATCAGCTACATCGAGGACTTCATCAGGTTAGAGGGTAAACTTTTATTTTCATTAAAAAGTTTTGGTTTTTGGTGTTTCTACCACTCACCCCTGTCTGATAGGTTTGGTTCTTGTATTCGATCCTATAGTGTTATCTGTGTGGTTTTCCACATGGAATTATAAAAAAATGAATTGTACTTTGGTCTATGTTCAAGTTTAATTTTGGACCATTATTTATCCCACATTTTTACTTTGTACTAAGTAATTTTGCTATTGTTATAATTTGGACTAGCCTAAACTATCTTTTTACCACATCAATGTCCTCGAGCACATCAGCTTCGGCGTATAGGCAAACTCTCTCACCTATGCGCAAGACATTTTCCAGATGAGGTTAGAAATTTCTAAAGAAAAGAATTGGGATGGTCCTAACTCTAATAAAGTTAATAAAGTTAGAACTAATTCAAAGTGAAAAAAAGGTTATTAAAGACGGTCTAAATGGTAAATTTGGAAATAAAAACCGAACTAAAGTGCAATTCACTTGTTTACCGACTTAAATAATGGTGTATGTTAAGTTGTTGCTGAATACCTAATCTATCAAAGTCATTCTCACTTTGTACCGTTGTACTTGAATGGTCATAAGTCAGAACGTTAGACGATTCGAGTTGAGCGTACCATGTTCATGTGAGCCCTCTTTGGCCCATAAGTGAATGGCATTAGTTTTTTTTTCCATGTAACATGTCCATGCTTGTAATGGGTCATACCCATATAATTAGTGTATTAAGCATAAAACATTTACCGTATGGTGATTATGCACATGATGTGGGAAGAAACGAAGGACATGCTGCACACGCGGTGGAAGGAGAGGACGAAGGAGGATGACTCTGAAGGGTTACGCAGAGGTACGCTAGCCGAAAACAAAAACTTTTCTACCGCGCAAACCAGGAACACTTGCAATTAAGGGTCGATAGATCGTTACCAATTGGAGTATGCAGCGGAAAAAGCCAATCAGGGCTATCCGATCTGAAATAGTGTTGGTCGATGACAGCCGATTTCCCGGGGACAGCCGATTCCCGGGGACAGCCGATTCACCAATCAGCCGATTCGTCGATGCCGCAGCCGATCCGAGTCGTCTGACCGCGTTCTTACGCCTCGCTCTGATGCGCTCGACCGCAGCCGATTTGTAGTCGATCAACAGCACCGCAACGTAGCAGCGCCTCTACCGGTATCCACATGTCCGGGGACAGAACGCCGAACACCCGTGTGCTAGCACGCGATGCAAGGCTAGGGTTTTGGCTCAAAGGTGGGGAGGGTTTCCGTGGAGATTGATCTCGTCGACTTCTGTTGTGCCAAATCAGATTGATTCGGTTCAATTCGATGCAGCAACTCTCCACCCCTCGCCCCTTTATATAGAGTTGCCGGTTGGGCCTAGAGGCCCATCGGGACTCTATTTTAAATCGGATCCTATCCGAATCTCATAGAGTTGGTCGGCAGGACTTCGTAAGCCCATAGGACTCTATCCGATCGGATCCCTATCCGATCGAGTCGTATCCAAGTCCAACTCGAATGTTTGTTCTTATCCCCTTAAGCGTGCGACCCTATAGGTTCAGGTATACTTGGTTTCGGCTATAGTCTAACTTAGCCGATCGTCGGCTCGAGTCCAACTCAGTCGACCTGTCAATAGCGGCACCTAGCAGCACATATTGACACCATATCATACAAGAATATAATATCGGCTCTGAACCTGTAATGTGTACACAAATCCCTTTGCCTCACGATACTAATTAAGCTATAGGCAAGATGTGTGCCATCCCTTCAATAGCTTAACCATTCACTCGAACCATCTTGGATTATCTGTTTGTTGATTGACTCCTCAATCAACTTAGCATGGCCATGCATTTCCATAATCCATTACCTCGAGGGGCCCAGAGATATCTCTCCAAAGAAGGGGCAAATTCCATCTTGATCACTCACATCCCACTCCATGTTTCATAGCAAACCCGAAGACTACTTTTATAACTACCCAGTTACGGAATAGCGTTTGATGGTCCCAAAGTAGGCTACTACATATGTTGAAATCCATGATGATCTCAGGTCTAAGGACTTTGCACCAACACTACTTGAGACCAACTAATGGCACATTAATTCATGTAGTGTCTCATGGTGGGTCTATCCAATAATGTGTTCTCTAACACATGTGTCCATGTTTATTGATTTGGTACCTTCATACCCATGATCTATGAGACATGATCATCAATCAATAAACATGCCGATCTTAGAGTCATATTTGTTCCAATAATATGACATGTGATCAGGGATCATTTAAAGAATTTCTCACGACACCGCCCGTCCTAGCATCACCTCAGCCTCAGGAGCCCCTGCTACTATACGTCTCAGAGACCAAGTGGTCAGCACGGTTCTTGTGGTTGAGCGTGAAGAAGAAGGACGAGTCCAGAAGATTCAGAGGCCAATCTACTTCGTTAGCGAACTACTGGCGGGAGCCAAAATTCGCTATCCTCAGGTACAAAAATTGCTATATGGTGTTCTGATAACCACGAGGAAATTGACGTACTACTTTCAGGATCACTCGGTCACCGTCGTCACTTCCTTTCCACTCGGCGATGTCATCCACAACTGGAAGGCGACTGAGCGCATCGCGAAGTGGGCCCTGGAGCTAATGCCGCTGGACTTAACTATCAAGGCAAGGACGTCTGTAAAGTCACAAGCCCTGGCAGATTTCCTGGCCGAGTGGACCGAACAACAAGAAGATGTACCTCGAGAAGACCTACAATACTGGACCATGCACTTTGACGGATCCAAGAGGATCACTGGCTTGGGAGCAAGAGTCGTGCTGATCTCCCCGACTAGGGAAAGGCTAAGATATGTTCTTCACCTCCACTTCTTCGCCTCACACAACGTCGCCGAGTACGAAGCCCTGCTGCATGGACTGCGACTTGCCGTTTCACTCGGGATACGACGGCTGGTCGTGAAAGGAGACTCTCAACTGGTTGTCAACCAAGTCATGAAAGATTGGTCCTGCCTAAATGACACCATGGAGGCCTACCGGCAAGAAGTCCGCAAACTTGAAGACAGGTTTGACGGACTGGAGCTATCCCACGTCCTAAGATATAACAACGAAGCAGCTGACGAGTTGGCACAGTTCGGGTCCAAGTGAGAAGCTGCCTCAACAGGCGTCTTCGTAGAGCATCTCTATGAGCCGACTGTTGCAGCCAAACCAACTCCCAACAAGCAAGCTGCAAACGAAGTCGCCATGATCGACACCGACTAGAGGACGCCGCTCATCAAATTCTTAACTCAGCAAGAGCTGCCGGAAGATCGGGATGAGACGAAACGCGTCCGACGTTGTTGCCAAGCTTACGTCATGATGGGTTCTGACTTATACAAGAGGAGCCCTTCTGGAGTCCTAATGAGATGTATCACACCCGAGGAAGGACGGCAACTACTACAGGATATCCAGTCGGGCATATGCGGAAGTCACGCGGCAGCACGCACCCTGGTGGGCAAAGCCTACAGACAAGGTTTCTTCTGGCTTACGACGGTCTCCGACGCCGACAAAGTGGTCCGAACCTGTGAAGATTGCCAGTTCTTCGCTCGACAAAGTCATGTCCCAGCCCAAGAACTACAAACAATTCTATTATCCTGACCATTTGCGGTATTGGGCTTAGACATGGTCGGTCCTTTCAAAAAGGCTCCAGTAGGATTCACACATTTATTCGTCGCAATTGACAAGTTCTCCAAGTGGATCGAAGCTAAGCCGGTTGCTACGATCACTGCTGACAAGGCACGAGACTTCATCCTCAACATCGTACATCGGTTTGGCGTCCCAAAC
Organism: Oryza australiensis; assembly: GCA_019925245.2. Taxonomy (NCBI): domain Eukaryota; kingdom Viridiplantae; phylum Streptophyta; class Magnoliopsida; order Poales; family Poaceae; genus Oryza; species Oryza australiensis. Next base: position 454,549 of record JAIFGZ020000439.1, on the reverse strand, counting down.
AGAATTATAACCGATAATGGAACTAAATTCACTGGAGGCATCTTTAAGGAATTTTGCGAAGACTTCGGCATCAAAATCTGCTACGCATCGGTTGCACATCCCAAAAGCAATGGACAAGTTGAGCGTGCCAACGGCATGGTTCTTCAAGGCATCAAGGCCCGAGTGTTTGATCGGCTAAACCCTTATGCCGGCAAATGGGTCCAAGAGCTCCCCTCGGTTCTATGGTCTCTACGGATTACGCCTAGTCGGGCTACCGGCCAAACTCCTTTATTTTTAGTATATGGTGCAGAAGCCATGTTGCCGAACGAAATGGAGTATGAATCTCTCCGAGCCCACAGCTTTAACGACGAACGCTATGATCAAGACCGAGTGGATGACCTCACCCGACTGGAAGAGGCCCTGAGGCAACCCTGATCCAGTCGGCAAGATATCTTCAAGGTCTTCAACGATACCACAGTCGCAACGTTCGAGCACGAGCTTTTATTGTTGGCGATTTGGTTCTACGCAAGATTCAGACCACCAAGGACCGTCACAATTTATCTCCATTATGGGAAGGACCGTATATAATTGCTGAGGTGACTCGGCCAGGAGCATATTGACTAAAATGTGAAGACGGATCCATGGTGGAGAACTCCTAGAACATCGAGCATCTTCGACGATACTATGCTTAAATTGACTTAAGTTTCATGTTCTTCTTGACTGCCAACCTATAACATCCTGAAAATCGGAGAACCGAAATCGGAACGTAAAAATCGAACTTTCAAAAACTTTCGCTTGTTGCTTCTTCTCGGGTTTGTTGCTTCTTATTTGCCAGCTCGGTTGCATAAATTTTGACGTGATCAATTTCTCTTTCGGTGTTTTTGGACAATTTGGTGTTGTCAAAATGGAGGTGCGGAAGCCGCATCGGGTTTTTAAAAAGGAAATCGGGAAAAGCGCGGATTTATGAAAACGCGTTTTGGGAAATATAAAACAAAATTTTGATTGGGAAAAGATAAATTAAGACACAAAATAAATAATAAAATTCTCGGGAGTCGTACTCGAAATCCGGAAAGTTTTGGAAAAATATAGGAGAGGATATTGAAATTTGAAAGAAAAAAAGATTTTTAAAATAAATAAATATGAAAAATATTGTGGGAAAATAAAAGTGGAGAAAATTTGGAAATATTGTGTGAAAAATTATTTTTGAATTAGGGAATTTATTTCGAATTTTAGAAGAAAGAAAAATGGAAATGGAAAATTAAAATGGAAAATCGGGAAAAATCGGAAATGGCACTATTCATGGCGCTAGAGGTGCTCGACGCCGTACGGCCCGGCCGCACGCCCGCCGCGCGCCGCCCGCCGCTACGCGCCGCGCCGCGCGCCACGCGCGCGCCCGGCCCCTACCCGCGCGCGCCACGCGCCGCGCGGCACGCGCCACGCGCCGCGCGTGCGCCCGACCACGCCGGACCCCGCGCGCCGTGCCCACCCACGCACGCCCGCCGTACCAGCCCGCGCCCGCGCGCGCGCGCTCGCCACGCGGCCGAGCCACGCCCGGACCCCCACGCCGCGCGCGCACGCCGCGCGGACCCCCCGCGCCGCGCGCCCGGCCGCCGCGTTGCGCCGCCGTGCCGGCCCCCGTGCGCCGCCGCGTGTCTCCGCCCTGCGCCGCGCCGAGCCGGCCCCTCCTCCTTCCACCCCGCGCCCGCACCGAGCCCCCTTGGCCGCGCCTATAAAAGGGTGGCGCCCGCCCGATTTTGCCGCACCGCCGCCGCTCTCTCGCCGTTCCCGGCGCCGCCGCCGAGGGCCGCCGCCGCAATCCACGCGCCGCGTGCGCAAAGCATCCCCGTGCCCCCTCGCTCCTCCCGAGCCCGCCGTCGCCGTAAGCCCCTTGCGTCGCCCGTTTTGTCGCGCTGCCGCCGCCTCTATTTCGGCGGTCACCGGTCGAACAGTGGCGGCAAATGAGCAGCGCCAGAGTGATAGAAAAAAAAGAAAAATAGGAAAAATTTGGGAAAAATTTTGGAAATTTTGGAAAATATTTTGGGATGACTTGAGTAAAATTTTGGGCAAAAATAAATTATTTCCTCGCATGTTTTCTCAGTGCAAAGTTTGAAAAATCGGAATTGGACGTTTTCCGGAATTTTGTTTCGCGTCGTTTTTAAATCCGGACTCCGTTTAATTCTTTCTCGCCATTTAAAAAAGGCTTCTCTTTTGTGATCAAACCCTCAAACCTCGAGCACGAATTTCCTCCGCTAATATTTTCAAACCTAAATTCCCAAATTATTACGATCGTCGTCTTTGCAAAAACCCTAGGAAACCGACTCGATTTCAAAACTCGGATTTTTCCTAAAGTGACCTTTGTCCTGACTCAAGTAGAATTTTAGGCAAAACATTTGGAGTCGTTTTCATGGCCTTTATGGTTCTTTTCGATCTCTCGGTATTTTATTGAATTCTAATTGAATTCAATTGACCTTTCGCACGTACGGGTAGCACTGAAGAAACCGGCAGCGACCCGCGAAGACACCACCCCTCAAGCGTGCGAGCAAGGCAAGTCATCACACTCTTTGAACATATTGATCCTACTTTGTGAAATGATGTTGATTTTAGATTACAAATTGCACGCTTTATACAAACAGTACCTATGCTTGATATACCTGCTTTGATATTGATCACCATTAGAATTTATTCTTTGTAACCTTCGATGTGATATGACCGGAGGATAACCGGTACAAATGCTTAGCCCTGCTTACACTAGATCCCTGCATACTCATGATTTTGCAAGAAAGCTTTGTGCTCGGGCAACTACCTTAGGGGAGGTAGTTGAAATACGGCATGTGGAGACATGAGCGCCACATGGCCATGAGAATGTTGAACTAGGCTTGATGAAAATTGAAATACTATACAAATGTTTTAGACTGGGGCGGCTGGATGATTTGGGTGGATTCCGGAAAAGGCAAGTGCCGACCCTGGTCAATTAAGGACCGAGCCATGAGATAGCCGGGAAACGAGCCAGTACAACCGTACTTCTCGAATGGGTATAGACCTAGCTGACTAGATAGCCGAGCGGAGGCAGTATCCTTGCATAGATGGTTCTCTATGATGTGGTTACGGGATGAGAATGAGGCTGCGACCTTTGTTGTGAATGGTGGAATTAAACCGATACTAATTAAACTTAAAGATTGAGAAAGTTTCCCTTACCCCGGGTGCACCAGAACTCCTCTCACTGCTAGAAAAGGACGGCTAGAGTGCATGAGGGCTTAAGTTCATGGAGCGGTGGCAAAGCAAGGTTATCGAAAGGCTTTGCGTGACCGTCTCATGTGTTGAGGCGTAGGCTCATTTGTTGGGTCGCGGAGTACGGGTAAAGTGTACATCCACCGCAGTGTGAGTGAATCAATCTATTCGAATAGCCGTGCTCGCGGATATCGAGCATCGTGACAAGACTTTCGCTTGGCTAGACTTTAAACTTAAAACTCTGGGATGGGCTTGCATGATGATTTCATTAGCTGGTGGATCAACTTCTCGAGATGCGAGAAGGGGTAGAATCCCAGAAAATCATAACGAATCGGAGGCGGGAAGCCATCCTTGGAATCACGATGGATGGTAGGCAGAACCGTCACCGGACTAATGAACTGTGAAACTAAAACTTGATTTGGCTAGTTGATAGGCTTGTGAAAAGAATTGTGAAAATTGGCTTTATGCAAACGAACTCCAGCCATTCTCTGAGTAACCCTATCATATGCATCAATTCCGTGTTGGCTTGCTGAGTACGGTTGGTACTCACCCTTGCTGTACGCACAAACCTCCAGCTGATGGAAATGAAGAGCTGGAAGACCCATACGCGTACTACCAGGAGGGTGAAGGAACTGACGGCGCATACTAGATCCTAGCTCCGGTCGTTGCCTGTGGCAAATGACAAGCCGCTGCCTCTATTCCGCTGCCGTATCTAAATTCTGTTTTTGTGTTGTATTCGGACCATAAGGTCCTGTGGGTTGAACATTGCCTTCGGGCCTATTGATGTAATAATGTTGATGTAAGACTATTCGTGCATGTGCACCTGATTATCCAGTACTGTATTCGTGGGTACCAACTACTCGATCCAGGGAAATGGTACTATGAACACGAAAGATTCCCGTCTCAAAAACGGGGGTCCACACAACCTCAAGCAAGATGACTTCTTGAGTTAGCAGTTGGGGGCTGTGCATACGTATCAATAAAGTATGGTTTTCTTTGGCAACCTGCACATATTTGGTTTATCATTGTTTAATGTTCCTTGATTCGAGTTAAATGCATAAGGACTGAGAATTTTTTGATAACCTAACTAAGCTTAGGCTTGGTGACAGTCGGACGAAAATTACTTAAGAAATTTTACATAACAACTCGAATCAAGGCATTAACATAAATAAGCTGAATATTCACAAGTCACACCAGAAAGTCGCAAACATACAATGTTCACAAAGCAATCAAGATCGAAAGTGGTTCACTACATCGACGGCTACTTTCTTGGCGGGCTCCTGTGCTTCGCTAATCAATTCCAGGGCCTGCTCATCTGAAGTACCATCGGCGAAGCCCTCCCCGACTGAATCAACGTCTACTCGGGGGTAGAGTGACTTGGTCTGAGCAAGGGCGAAGGCCGCTCCCATGATGGCCGCCTCAGAAATGTTGGCCAGATACTGATCTGGGGCCCGCCTAAGCTTATCGAAGACCTCGACGGTGTTCAACGAGCTGGTCCTGAGCCCATTATGGAACAGCGACAATAGGATCGGCGTCACCGCGTTAGCAACATCTTCCCTAATGCTTTTGGCTCTTTTGTCCCTCTCAACAAAAACATCATACTGAGCTTGGGTCTAAATCTTATAAGTTGTCAAAGACATACGATCACACAAAGCATTCAAAGATGAAGCAACTCAAAGAACGCTGTTTTGAAAGAGCTCACCTTCAAACTCACTCTCTAGCTCGGCTCTGCTGGCGTTAGCCTCATCCAGCCGGGCTTGGAGCGAATGGACCTCCGACGAGTTCTTTGCAACAAGAAAAGTTATCAACGACCAAGACCAAAACAGACTGCAATTAGAGGCACAAAAAGAGGTCGAGGTTCTCCTCCCGGAGTGCGGCTATTTCTCTCCTCAGAGCCGCTTCTCTCGATGCAGCTTCCTCTCCAGTGGCCTTTAGCTCCTGCTGGATGTTCTCCAGGGAGTTTAAGTGCAGGACCAACTTCTCGAGTGCATCAGATTTGGCCATCGACCGGCAATACGCCCTCTGCACACAATTTCAGAAGATTGATTGACTGAAAAGCGACTACAAAGCTACAACACAAAAGGAGCAAAACTTACGTTTAACAGCCGTGTCGTTTCATTTAGGCTGTCTACAAGCATATCTCTTTCCTCATTCTCCATTTGCTTGTTCAGGATGATGCCCTGTCTCTGGCCTTCGGAATCGCGCCACTCAATCTTGATTGGGGGGACCCAGGTCTCAGAAGACCGCAACCTAGGGATCTCCTCCACTTTGGCTGATTGATTCAGAAGGAGCGAATGAAGATACAAGAAAAATGGACTGGAGATTAAAAAGCAAGAGATTGATTCAGGACTTACCAGTTTCGGTGGATGAATCCTTAACCGGCACCTCCCGGCTGCTTTTCTCTTCTTGGTTCTTGCCCGACTGATCTTTAGTCGGAGCCCTTTGAGTGGCAGCCGGGGGCTCTTCTGTGGTTGACAGATTTCCAGTCGAGGTACCCCGACTGGCGGTCGGGGGCTCTTCCCTTGGGACATCCTCACTTAGAGGTGAGGGCCTCCCACTTGGAGCGCTCTCACTCGGGAGAGTGCTTTGGGGTTTCGGTTCTGCGGGCTGTGATGCCTCAGCCGCTGCAGTTGGCGTAGGGCCCTCACTTTGCCCAGTGGGATCAATGTTTTGAGGCCTCCTGCAAAGAGAAAGACGGGAGCAATCGGGATGAAGACGGAGAAATTTTCAACAAAAAGCACAGTTTTAGTCGCGAGGCGTACCTGGTTGATCGGCGAATATTGGGTGCCATTTTCGATGACGGCCTTGGAGGGGTCGCTTCGGCTTGAGGGGCTGGGACATCGTCGTCCAAGTCATCATGACCAGCCTCCTCTTACTCGACCGCTTGCTGATGTCTTCACTCGGGGCAGCCCTCTTGCCAATCGGATCGCTCTGGATCTTTATGCTGCCAGCTGGTTTCTTGGCAGGCCGAGCCGCCACGTCGTCATGGTGTATTTTGTATGGCTTCGAAATAATGGAGGCATTTTCCTGCAAGAAAGATTCTTTGAACGCTAAGAAGTCCTACATCAAGATTGAAAGGCAATAGAAGAGTCAAGTCAACTTACCGGAGGAGGAGGGCGATATAGGCTGTATGGAAGGACCGATAGCATGAGGCTGCGCTCGACTACAATCCCAGTCAAGAATATCTTATACATACGGATCTTCAAAGTCTCAAAGCTGAGGGAGTCGCGGTCCTCCCGATTGGGGTCCCTCTCGCCCTCGTACTCGAACGCGGGCTTGGACCTCTCCTTGATCGGGGCCAGTCGGTTCCTGATGAAATGCCGAGTGATCTGCTCGCCACGAAGGCCCTTACGCTTCATCTCCAAAATCTTCGCCGAAGCTTGTTGGCTTCGTCCCGTCTTGGGCCAGGCACGGTGCTCCAATTGGGTCTTGGCACCGGAGGAAGGCCAACAAAGTTTGGCAGACTGGGTTCAAGGTTAGCAATATAGAACCAGTTTGCGTGCCAACCCTTGTTGGAGGATTTCAAGGGAAGACAAAATAATCTCGACGGAGGGATCCGCGGAGCTGGAAGCCGGCCCCACCAACGACGCAGGGCTCATCCTTGTTCCTATGCGGCTTGAGATAGAACATGCGCCGGAAGAGTTGGAAGTGGGGAAGGATGCCAAGGAAGGCTTCGCAGACATGAATGAAAAGAGCAATATGTAGCATGGAATTGGGATTTAAATGATAGAGTTGAAGGCCGTAATAGTCAAGAAGACCCCTAAAGAACTCAGAGGTGGGGAGGCCGAAACCACAATAGAAGAAAGAGGTAAAGACGACGAGCTCACCGGTGTTCGGAGTGGGGAACTCCTCATCGGCCGGGCGCCAGCCGACGATCTCCTTGGGAGGGAGAACTCTGTGCTTCACCATCTCCTTGAGAGTCGACTCCTTGACATCCGAAGTCGCCCATTGCTCGAAGGGGATCTTTTTCTCTCCCGCCATGGATGTGGTTTGGGGGAGTGGATCGCTTGGGGGTGGGGATTTGAGATGGGAATCTATGGAGATGGATGCAGAGGCTAGCTTATTGAGAAGCGCAAGCTCCTGGATTGAGGGGATTGGGCGCGCGCGCGAGCTTAGGGTTTTCTGCTGCAAGCTGGTGAACAGTGTTGCGAGTGGGGAATTTTTTCTGGGAAGACGAAGTGGCGGGGATGACCTCGAGGCTTTGTACAAAGATTTGAGGGTTTAGCCAAGTTTTTTTTTATTGGGCCGAGCCCATGAGAGACTTGCGGCCCGGCTAAGGTGTGGCTTGACGCGTGTCCTTAGGGACTTAAGTGGATGGACTTAAGCAGATTTGCCTTGGCAATATGCACGTGTCTAATTGCCCAGTACCTTTAAAAATCCTTTCATACCGCGGTTTGCACAACTTCATGAAAAGTTGGCACAATGCAATTTGAAAGGTGACAAACAGTTAAGCTTTTCATGGCTGTCCTGATGACAGGAGCTGTTTGGTTTGTTAGCATTTGATTAAATGATGATATCTATGCTGTTTTTTCCACCCTGGTGAAGATCTTTTTAGATTAAGACCAATATTACGGCAGGAGCTATTTAATATTTTGGTCATATTTTTCAGATGACTGAAAAATTTGTCCTGAGATGACTCGGGCAAACCAACTCGGATGAGCTTGAGCTTGCTGAGTGAATTGGTTTTTTACCGATGAGGGTCGATTAAATTATTTGTTCCGAGATGACTTGGGCAAATCCACTTGGATAAACATGAGCTTACCGAGTGCTTTTTACCCACGAGGGTTGATTGAATTACTTATTCTGAGATGACTCGGGAAGATTCACTTGGATAAGCAAGAGCTTGTCGAGTGATGAGATTTTTTATGATTGCTTTAGCTTGAGCTAGGCATTTATATGAGAATGATTTTTTATAGTTCTTGACTATATGCTTAGTTTGTTTTTGACTAACCACATAGTCGGGGGCTACACCTAATTAGGTGCATCAGGAGATGCACCTAGATATTATTTTTAAGAATTTTTTGAATATTTTCCAGCCCTTCACAGTCTTTGGAGCCACTCGGGAGATTCACGCAGAGGTGATGGAATCACTCGGCGCCAGAAGCACTCGGCCAAGGAGTTGTTTGGCTGTGTGCAATCTTGGATCGAGGCTGAGTTATCTCATCGACTGCAAAGGACTCGAGGGCTACTGTGGAGATTATGGCAATCGGATATTCACATGGCAAGCTTATCCGACTGGAGATAGGGATAGGTTACGCTTGCCAATTATGTAAACCAACTATGACTTGGGTGTTACGTTGCCGATTAGATAAGACAACGGCTCATAGTCACGGTTTGGTAAGATTGAGGAAACCGACTTAGAGTAAGATAGGGTTTTTGACTTGTAAGCCCGTCTCCCAAGACTATATAAGGGGGGTAAGGGGCGTCCCTTGAGGGATATGTTTTTTACAAGCTATCGACTTTAGGAGCAACAAATCTTGAAATCAATAAACACGCGACGGATCGAATCCCCGAAACAGGAGTAGAGTATTACCTCTCGAGAGGGCCTGAACCTATCTAAACCTTGTTTTCCACCTAACCTATCGAGCTTGGCGATCTTGACTGCACCCCCAAATTTCTATTGCCGAAACCAAGTTTCGACAGAAATAGATTCATGCATAAAGAGTCTCATAAATAAGTCACATACTTATTAATCAATACAAGATGTCTATTTCATGGAACTGAATAACACTTTATTCGTTTATACATAAACATTGACCATGATATCCAATATCTCCATGTTGCCTCTAGGGCATATCATTAACAGTCTCCCACTTGCACTAGAGTCAATCATGTAAGTATCTAATACCCATTGCTCTTGTGTGCGCCTCATGTTTCGGTTGAGGGAGAGGTTTTGTCAGCGGATCAGCTATGTTGAGATCCATGTGCACTTTGCATATCTTGACATCACCTCTGTCCACTATCTCGCGGATGAGATGATATCGCCGAAGTATGTGTTTGGACTTCTGATGTGACCTCGGCTCCTTGGCTTCCATGGCTCCACTATTATCACAATAGAGAGACATTGGACCGAGCTCTTGGTCATCACACCAAGCTTCGAAACGAATTTCTTGATCAAAACAGCCTCCTTTGCGGCTTACGAGCAAGCAATGTACTCGGTCTCCGTGTAGAGTCGCAACGATATCTGCTTGGAACTCTTCCAGTGATCGCGCCTCCGTTCGGGTAGAACACGAACCCAGTTGTGATCTATAATCATCCTTGTCGTTTGGAAGCTAGCATCGGTGTAACCACTTACAACGAGCTCTTCTTCACCTCCATAGACTAGGAACATATCCTTAGTTCTTCTCAAGTACTTAAGGATATTCTTTACGGCGATCCAGTGACCTTCACTGGATCGGCGATGATCTGCTCGTAGCACTCAAAGCGTACGAGACATCGGACATGTACAAAGCATGGCATACATGATGGATCCAATTGCCGAGGCATATGGAATCATACCCATCTTACTCCGCTCATCATGTGTCCGAGGACACGATTATTGCTAAGATTAATGCCATGTGACATGGGCAAGAAACCTTTCTTGGAATCATGCATGTTGAACCTTTTCAACACCTTGTCAATGTATGTACTTTGGCTTAATCCAATTAGCCTCTTGGATCTATCTCTATAGATCCGAATGCCCAATATGTATGTTGTCTCCCCTAAGTCTTTCATGAAAAAACTATTTTTAATGAAGACTTGACGGATTCTAGCATAGGGATATCATTTCCAATCAACAATATGTCATCCACATATAATATTAGAAATACAATTGCGCTCCCACTGACCTTTTTGTAAACACATGCCTCCTCTTCGTTTTTGATGAAACCAAACCCTTTGATTACTTCATCAAAACGAATATTCCAACTCCAAGATGCTTGCTTCAATCCATAAATGGATTTCGTAGCTTGCATATCTTTCCGAGCGATTGTGGATCGACAAAACCTTCAGGTTGTATCATGTATACATCTCGCTTAGGTTTCCATTTAAGAAAGCTGTTTTAACATCCATCTGCCATATCTCATAATCGAAATATGCAGCAATCGCTAGAATAATCCGAATAGACTTAAGCATTGCGACGGGCGAGAAGGTTTCATCATAATCAACACCTTGAATCTGTTTAAAACCTTTCGCCACTAATCGCGCCTTATAGATGTGAACATTTTCATCCATATCGACCTCTTTCTTTAGAAACCCATTTACACTCAATGGTTTTGACACCATCGGTGGATTAACCAAGTTCCAAACTTGATTGTCGTACATGGATTCTATTTCGAATTTCATGGCTCCAAGCCACTTGTTGGAATTAGGTCCCACCATCGCTTCCTCATAGGTCTTAGGTTCATCGTTGTCTAACAACAATATATCACGTTGTTCCGCACTTGTGTACATCGGGCGCACGACGTGATCTTTCGGACCTCCGTGGGCTGGTGTATCTACAACGGTGGCGCAACACTTTGCTCCTCCTGTTGTGGTTACGTGGTCGTTGAAACATTTTCGGTGTTTCTTGAACTTCTTCAATATGCACCCTGCTCCCACTAACCCTTCTTGAAATCAATTCTTTCTCCAAGAAAACACCGTGTCGGACGACAAACACTTTGCCTTGTTCCCGATTATAAAAGTAATATCCCTTAGTTTCCTTAGGATATCCCACAAAGAAGCACTTGTCGATTTGGGTGTGAGCTTATCGGCGTAAATGTTTTACATAAGCTTCGCATCCCCAAATTTTGAGAAAAGACAGACTAGAGGGTTGCCCTGTCCATATCTTATATGGTGTCTTTTCAACGACTTAGATGGAACTCTATTTAGTGTGAGCGCAGTTGTTTCAAGAGCATATCCTCAAAAGGATAACGGAAGGTCACTTTGGCTCAACATGGACCGCACCATGTCCAACAAGGTGCGATTTCTCCGTTCGGACACTCCGTTCCATTGTGGAGTTCTGGCGGAGTCAAGCGTGGAACAATTCCACAATCTTTCATATGATTACCAAACTCTTGGCTCAAGTATTCCCCTCCACGATCGATCGTAGAAACTTGGCTGTTTTCTCTAAATGATTATGTACTTCATTCTGGAATTCTTTGAACTTTTCAAAGGATTCGGACTTATGCCTCATTAAGTAGATATAACCATATCTACTAAAGTCATCGGTAAAGGTAATGAAGTGCGATAACCACCTCGGCCGTTGAGCTCATTGGTCCACATACATCAATATGTACGAGTGCCAACAAGTCACTTGATCTCTCGCTGTGTCCCGTGAAAGGTGCCTTTGTCATCTTACCAAGTAAACAAGACTCACATGTCTCAAATGATTCAAAATCAAAAGAGTGAAGCAATCCATCCTTATGGAGCTTCTCCATGCGTTTCTAATTTATATGGCCTAAGCGACAATGCCGGATAAACGTGGGGTTTGTATCATTAGAGAGTTGTCTTTCTATATTAATGTTATAGATGGGAGACGCTTCAAGATTCAAAACGTATAATCCATTCACCAATGGAGCATGAAAATAGAACATATCTACGAGATATATTGAACAACCATTGCCCATTGATCTAAAATCAAATCCTTCCGCTTGCAAACATGAAGCGGAAATAACGTTTTGACATAGAGTTGGAACACAATAACAATTATTTAATTCCAAAACTAATCACGAAGGTAGATGAAGTGGTGCTGTGCGAGCGGAAGCGTAGCAATGCTTGCTTCATTGCCGACGCACGGGTTCACCTCGCCCCTTCTTAAGCCTCTACTTCTTCTCATTCCCGCAACGATTTGCAAATATGAGCTACTGATCCGGTATCAAATACCCAAGAGTCGTAGGTGAAGTAGCAAGATTAATGTCTATAACATTAATACCTAAAGCGAAGTCGTACTTTGCTTCTTTTTGAGATCCTCCATATACTTCTTGCGGTTTCTTTTCCGGTGGCTGTCTCCTTGCGGTAGAAGCAAATGGCATCGATGCCGCCGACCCCTTCTTGCCCTTCTTTGCATTGGAGGCACTCGCGATCTCATCGGGAGTTAGCTTCCTCTTGATGCAAAGTTTCTTGACAGTGGTTTGCGCTTAGCCTTACGCATCATCATCACATGATGACTGTTTTTGGATACTCTCCTCAGTCTTTAGCATCCCATGCAATTCGGCCAAGGTTCTATTCATATTGTTCATGTGATAATTTAATATGAATGGCTCGAAGCTCGGAGGGAGCGGCGGAGAATCACGTCGTAGCCAACTCTTGGCTAAGAGGGAAACCTAGTTTCTCAAGACTCGATATAGCCAATCATCTTTATCACATGTAGCGACGGGATTCCCTCAACAAGCACTGCACACAAACAAGGACTTCGAGGTGTTGAACCTCTCGGCCCGAGCTTGGTTCTCAAACATGCCACGCAGATCCCGAATAATAGTGTGAGCATCGTTGCTCTCATATTGCTTCGAAGCTCGGGGACATTGTAGCTAGCATGAGACGGCTTATATCTAGGGCATCATTAGTGTGCTTCTCATAAGCCCTCTCGTGCGTTGCGGTAGCATTGTTAGGCAAATCATCCGGATACGGTACTTCAAGACCGTACTCCTTACGATCTTGCTTGAGAACAATTCTCAAGTTGCGATACCAATCCATAAAGTTTGTTCCGTTTAATTTTTCTTTCTCGAGAATAGATCGCAAATTAAAAGCACTTGGGTGTAGTATTAGCCGCCATTTATTCTACAACGAAAAAGCAAAGTTTAGCACAATGTTTATGCTATGTCTATTGTTAAACAATTTAACATTAGACTCCCATTACGTATTTTACACCTTCCCTCTAGGTTACGTCTTGGGTCAAGATCCACATGTTAGTTAATTTTTAGTGAGCTTTGGCATCACTTGCTAGAAAATTAATAACATCGGTAAGCAACACCTTGCTAATCACATCTCTATGTGACTCTTGTTGTTGGTGTGGCATCTCCATGCCCGGCGCCAACCTATGCCCTAAGGCCCAAAACTCTTTTGATAGCCTTGTTAAGTAAACCAAATGCTCCTTGTATATGTCCGACATATACCCCCTCGTGTTATGATAGAGAATGGCACTCTGCTTTGGCGGACCCACCATTGACGAGCATAACGGTGACGGGTGCATCATTTGGAAGGACATCATTACTACTTAATTTTGCGAGGATGCTATCCTATCAAACAAACATATCATATATATGAAAGCAGGTAGAATAGCATATAATAAAATAGTATGGCCCCCTTCACATGGTGATCTCCATCTCCATGCCGGTGTAGAGGATCTCCATCTTCATCACCGTTTTCCGAGTGCCGAATGCTTGATTTCTTCAAACTAAGCTACTACTATAGAAGCTATAATTGAAGATTACATCGACTCGTAGGTCGTGAAAGAATATTACAAGCATTGCACGTATGAAAGAATATTTCGGGGATTGCACATATGAAAGAATATTACACGCATCACATGCATCTCATACATACAATAGGGCCATACAATCTCAAAGCATTCTCTGCAAAAACAAGTTAGGCGTAGAACATTTTCTACCTATCACAGAGAAACGGCATCGAGACGATCTATAAGGGGTACGCACACGGCATATCGGCATAATCACATTATGCCGTCCCGATACACTATCAAGGGAGATGGTTTGTGTAGGTGCGAGGCAGCAAACAAGGTCGGACTACGAGATAGCTTCGGTATAATCACATTATACCGTTCCGGTACACTATCAAGGAACGCTATCTCGAACCCAACTCAAACCGAGTTCTATGAATATTGCTTCGACGTAATCACATTACGCCGTTCCGATACACTATCAAGGAATGCAATTAACATCTACTCTCCTCTACAGATCCCGTAAAACCGATTGATCTAATCAATCCGTGTGCAAAAATTGTTCCAGATCCAATCTAAAACCCGAACTAAGCAAGATTAGCTCTGATACCACTGAAGGGTTACGCGGAGGCTACGCTAGCCGAAAACAAAAACTTTTCTACTGCGCAAACCAGGAACACTTGCAAGTAAGGGCCGATAGATCGTTACCAATTAGAGTATGCAGCGGAAAAAGCCAATCGGGGCTATCCGATCTGAAGCTTGATCTTGGTCGATGACGACCAATTTGCGATAGCCGATTCCCGGGACGCCGATTCGCCGATGCCGCAGCCGATCCGAGTCGTCCGACCGCGTTCTCACGCCTCGCTCTGATGCGCTCGACCGCAGCTGATTTGTAGCCAATCAACAGCACCACAACGTAGCAGCGCCTCTACTGGTATCCATACGTCCGGGGACAGAACGCCGAACACCCATGTTTTAGCACACGATGCAAGGCTAGGGTTTTGGCTCGAAGGTGGGGAGGGTTTTCGTGGAGATTGATCTCGCCGACTTCTTTTGTGCCAAATCAGATTGATTTGGTTCAATTCGATGCAGCAACTCTCCACCCCTCGCCCCTTTATATAGAGTTGCCGGTTGGGCCTAGAGGCCCATCGGGACTCTATTTTGAATCGGATCCTATCCGAATCTCATAGAGTTGGCCGCGGGACTTCGTAAGCCCATAGGACTCTATCCGATCGGATAGGGATCCGATCAAACCGTATCCGAGTCCAACTCGAATGCCTGTTCTTATCCCATTAAGCGTGCGACCTTGTAGGTTCAGGTATACTTGGTTTCGGCTATAGTCTAACTTAGCCGATCGTCGGCTCGAGTCCAACTCGGCAGCACATGTCCAATAGCGGTGCCTAGCGGCACATATTGACACCATAGCATACAAGAATATAATATCGGCTCTGAACCTGTAATGTGTACACAAATCCCTTTGCCTCACGATACTAATTAAGCTATAGGTAAGATGTGTGCCATCCCTTCAATAGCTTAACCATTCACTCGAACCGTATTGGATTATCTGTCATTGATTGACTCCTCAATCAACTTAGCATGGCCATGCATTTCCATAATCCATTACCTCGAGGGGTCCGAGATATCTCTCCAAAGGAGGGGCAAATTCCATCTTGATCACTCACGTCCCACTCCATGTTTCATAGCAAACCCGAAGACTACTTTTATAACTACCCGTTACGGAATAGCGTTTGGTGGTCCCAAAGTAGGCTACTACACATGTTGGAATCCATGATGATCTCAGGTCTAAGGACTTTGCACCAACACTACTTGAGACCAACTAATGGCACATTAATTCTGTAGTGTCTCATGGTGGGTCTATCCAACAATGTGTTCTCTAACACATGTGTCCATGTTTATTGATTTGGTATCTCCATACCCATGATCTATGAGACATGATCATCAATCAATAAACATGCCGATCTTAGAGTCATATTTGTTCCAATAATATGACATGTGATCGAGGATCATTTGAAATAGATTCATGCATAAAGAGTCTCATAAATAAGTCACATACTTATTGATCAATACAAGATGTCTATTTCATGGAACTGAATAACACTTTATTCATTTATACGTAAACATTGACCATGATATCCAACATCTCCATGTTGCCTCTAGGGCATATCATTAACAGACTCTGCCTTTTATAATGGTGGGGAATAAGTTAATTTAAGTCCTTTAAATAGGGGTCAAGTTTTATTCGCGTTCCTCACCCGCAAAATCGAGTATAGAGCGCCGTATAACTTCTAGAATCAGTACGAATCATGTCCTTCGGTAGTATTGAGAGTGGTTTTGGCTGACGTGACGTCTACGTGGCTCGTTGACTTGGGGGTGCTTGGTTGATAGACACACCACACTTTATCATCCATAAGAGGTTAGACGGGTTTGACTAATTTGATAGGTGTTTGGTTGTTGATACAGTTGTGGCAAAATTATTTTCTAATAAATTAGGTTCTGCATGTCGATGGCTCAAAAAGTGTGGCAAAATTCTCTCAGACTTGCCAAGGTGTGACCAAGAATTTGATCACCTCAACTTATGTAAGTGTGGCATTTTTTGTTCGTAAGTAGTGGCAAAGTGTGGCTACAAACCAAATAGCCCCTTGGTCTTTTTCTTCGTGAAATTTACGTCTCATTGACCTACATGTAAGCCTCACAATAATAAAAAAAATCCAAGTAGATCCCACATCAAAGCTCCCTCACTGTTGTTGGCCTCCCCACCTCCTCTATCTCATGCTCCGATGTCAGCAACTTTGCCCTATAGGAAGACGAGCAACGGCAGGAACCGAGAGGCGGGAACCCTGCAGGAAGGATGGGATCCCCATCCTCTACCTTGAGCTCCCTCTCCACCTTTCTCTTCCGCGGCACGGCGGTGGACCAGCTTGCGGAGGAGCACGAGCCGGCCCTCATTTCCCCATCTCCTTCACCGCATGCGCGAGGAGCTCAAAGCTCCTAACAGTCACCTCCCAGCAGCACGAGCTTCAAGCAGCCACTCGCCCCCTCACAATACTGGATGACCCAATGCAGAGAGGTCGAGAGAAGCCTTGCGGTGCTCGATGATGCTGCCTCTACTACGACAGTGCCTCCCCGATGGCACCGTGGCAGCCAACTTGTTCAGGAAGAGCTCACTAGCCGCTGTGGCCTCCATATCTGGATCAGAGAGGAGGCAGTGATGGAGAGGAAAAGATCTGTTCGCCGACAATGGCAGGAACCAGGACTGACCTTCTCCATGCGGGCCCCGAACACAACCATCGGTCACCAGGGGTGGGCCCAAGGCCCTACCACCTTGGGCTGCTGCCTGGGCTTCCCCACCCCTCGTAGTTGGGCCAGATGTCATTTGTGGGCTGAAAGCCGTTGGGCTCAATGTTGGAGTTGCGTTCATGTTTGGCGTCCACCACATCCGCGACATCCTCGGCGTCCGCGTCCACAGTCTAGGGTGTTGGCGTGTGCATGACCGGAGGTAGGGCATCGGGCAGCAGGCGGGCAGGCGGACGATGACCGATGGTAGGCAGGTGGGCGGGCGACCACTGGCGGCAGCAGGTGGCAGGTAGGCGAGCGGCATTAGCAGGCGTGCTGACGCGGGAGTGGGGAGCCGCCGCGGGAGACACCAACGCTCGACGGGACTGGGACGTGCCGCGCGACACTGCGGTAGGGCACCCTTGAGAGCTCGGCCTCGGCAGGGTCTCGGTCGGCGTCGGTTGGCCTCGGCGGCGGCATCGGTCGGCTGTCACGCCCGGAAATTTAGCCCAAATTTCTTGACTATTTTATGTATTAACTCCCTGTCCAGGAATCAACCAGGGTAGAAAAAGTGACAAATTAATACACAGATCCAAACATAAAAACAAAGCGTAAAAATAAAAATACTTACTAAAGAGGCTCTTAGTCCTCACACCCAGAAACTGCAACAGAAAAGAAAGACGACACTAGCGGGGCTTCAGCTCCACTCCACAGGCAAACTCAACTGGGGTCTGAGCCTTGGTCTTCTAACTTCATCTTCAACTTAGAAGCACTACACTTCTGAAAGGGGGAAAAATCGCAAGACTGAGTACAACCACCGTACTCAACAAGCCACACCGGGAAATACAGACGTGCAAGGGGAGACAAGAGTGGCTTGGGGCTATTTTGCATAAATACGGTTTACAAACATTTAATTATTTCAAAACAATAAAACAGTTGAGTAATTAAGGCAATATTGATCTTTAACTGAACAACGTTATACCCACGTTGAACAGGCCCAACCATTCCACTTGAACTAAACCAGTTCTATTAAATCAAATTATTCAGTAGTAGGACTAATCATAGTGAATCTGGTCGATCGCCCATAACCGCGGGCACGGCTATTCGAATAGTTTTACTCTAATCAGAGGTGCTTAACTTTACCCACAAGACATGATTCTACACTTGTTACCATGCCCCGAAGTACCATCATGATACTGCAAAGGGGAAAATCGTGACAAGACCTTTCGCATAACTCTCCCTAACCAAGCGATACCACACCAAGGTTTCGCCCCCACTCCCCGCAGGGCAGCGGGCAGCCCCCTCTCGTGCCGCGGTGAATCCGATAGCCGATCAACCCGTAAAACCGGGGCCGACCCAACTCCATCACGCCCACCCTAACTAGGGTACGTTGGCCAGAAGAAAGCTATACTACGAGTCAAGCAGTTGCCCATTCTTGCTTGTGGTAAGCGCTGTAATTCTTCTAGGGTTTTCCATGAACCGGTCCTTAATTGCCATGGGTACGACCATCCAAAACCATGCACCCACAACCCACCATTATGTCATATTTTAGTTGAGATAATTATGACCAATAAGACATGGTCAGGTGTATCGAGCTTGTAGCTCATCTGAGACTACAATAAATAGTGTTATTATCCCATTTAGTGAGCTAGTGGTAATTAAGCGTGGCTAAGCATATAATTCTAGCTAAAATCAACATTAGTGACTAAAGCTAGTCAAATTATCACCCAAGTTTAACAAAGGACGGATATCAAGTAGATAAGGCACAAATAAGCAGATAGGTATTCCATCATTTCATGCAATTCGCAAAGCAAATGTAGTTTTATTTCCAACCATAAAACATTTATAAAAGTAGGATCAATATGCTTCAAGGGAAGTGTGACTTGTCTTGCGTCTTCAAACAAACTTCTGGGCTCTTTTCCTCGCGAGCGTGAACTCCGAAAATGGCAGAATCTACATGACAGCATGTAAAACGAGGAAAAACCCTAATCAAAACCAAATAAAAATACATAAAAAATAAACAAACATGAAGAGCTCAAAATTTTAGATGAATTCTGCAATTTGAGTGGCCCAATTTGGAGTTCGTATGAATTAGATATGAATTTTAGAAGTTTTGGACCATTTAAATGAATTCTAAAAATTAAAACGATTTATTACGCAATTTTTGATTAAATTTACAAGGAAAAGAGGCATAGCTGATGTTAGGCTGACACCAGCGGAGGGGCGCGCACGGGAAAAATGGCTCGGTCCACCACGGACCGAGTCCACCAAGGTGGGACCCACGTGGCAGCGGTTCAAGGGGGTCGGGTGCACGGTGGACCTTGTCCACCGGCCCTAGGAAGGCGAGCACCACGTGGTGACCAGGGGGCGTGGCAGCCCAGCTCGGATCGGATGGCTCGGATCCATCCGACGGATGGATACGACCGGGAAGGGGCGCGAGCTCTCGCGCCGGCGGCGAGGCGCGCACGGAGGCGGAGCGGCGGCACACGGGATCGGGAGGTCGCCGGCGGGCGGCGGAGAAGCGACAGACAGCGCACGCGCACGCGATGCGACACAGCGCTAGGTGGCGCGGCACGGGCACGACCGGCAACGGGCGGAGACGGTGCGCGCACGACGGCGGAACTGCGGCGCCGAAGACGGGAAAGAAACGGCGCGCGGGCTCTAGCGGCGGCAGGACAACACGCGCGCACATACGCGCATGAATGCGAGGTGTGGCGACCACGGAACCGAACGAGAATAAAGCGGAAAACAAAGGAGAGAGGGACACGGCGTTACAGGCAGCCGGAGGTGAAGAAGAAGACGGTGATGGCGCAATGCGGCGGCGGAATTTAGAGGGGAAGAGGTCGCCGACGTGCACCAAGAGGCGGCGAACACGGCGGTGGCAGCGGGTTGGAGTGGCGAGCATTGGTGGCGGCGGATTTGGCGACCGAACTGAAGAAGGCGGTGGCGGCTTCGGGTCGACGGCGCGAGTGGCGTCGCGGCGGTGCTCGGAGGCGGGCAAATGGCGGCCGGGGTTGCCCTCGGTGCGGCGATTGCGGAGGCGGTGGCGGCTCGGTGCAGCAACAGCCAGGGCGGTCGTAAAGCGCCGCCGGACATGCCCAGCGAGCAGCGGTGCTCGGGTACACGTGGGGAGGAGGATGGGGAGCGCGGCCGGAGCGGGAGAATGAGGGGAAACTGGCGGGGGTGCGCGTGGAACATTATAAGGGCCTCGGGAGGCGACGAGGTGGCCGGGAGTGGCCGGAAAATGCAGCGGGGTGGTTCGGCCGGCGGCGGTTTTGGCGACGACGGGAAAATCGGCGTCGGCCGGTTGAGCGGGCGCGGCACGAGTGGGAAAAGTGGCGCGAACGGTTGCAGAGGTGCGGCACGAACGCCGGCGCGTGCCGGCCGAGCTTCGCGGCGCAGTGTAAAAGCGGCGCAGTGCGCAGCGGCGACGACGGCCGGAGGATGCGGCGGGCGGCTCGAGGAGAGAGGAGAGAGACTGATGGGCGGGCCCACATGTCAGTGAGCGAGGAGAGAGAGAAAGCCGAGGGGAGGCAAAGTGGACTTTGCACAAGGGACGGACCGACGAGCTGGACTGGGCCGAGGGAGGAAAGGAGGTGGCGTCGGCCAGGCTGGGCTGCAAGGGGCAAAGGCGGACTTTCAACGGATTGGGCCGACGGCGGCCAAAGAAGAAGAAAGGACTTAAATTTGTTTTTCATTTAAATTAATCCATAAATGATCTTTGATTTTCCATAAATACTTCCAGTGCTCCAATAATTTCAGGAAAATTCCTAAAATAGATGAGCATCCAAAGTATTTAATAAAAATATCTCTAGCTCATTTAAAGATTAATTTATTTATTTAAATAATTATTGAATTGTTCTTTGTATTATTAAAATTATTTCTGGAGCTCCAAAATTTCACAAAAAATTTCAGATAGTATTTTAGGGCATGGAGAATATTTCAAAAATATTTCCAGCCATGATTTTTACAGGAAAATTTAATTTCCTTAATAGTTTCACTTGATTTACTTTGCTTTTTATTTTATTCATTTTCTAGAAAATGCTTTATAAATGATTTTTAATCCCAAACGAAAATCGGGTGTGACAAATCTACCCCTTACGGGAATCTCGTCCCGAGATTCGGGGCTAGAAAAGAAGAAAGGTAGGGTGGGAAGTGGTTGGCCTGCTAACCTCTATGGTTTCTTCGGCTCACACTGACCGATTGACCGAACAAACTCGTGCGACGACCGGTTGATCAAACTTGCACAACCGAACTGACTGGATTCGACCCTGGTGTTCTGCGGCTTCACAAACCAAACTAAACTGTCTGGTCCTTCCTGTTCTGACCCTGACCGGATTTCATGGACTCAAGTGCTTACTTTCCTCGATCTGCACAATTAATATTGACAAACTTGACAAGCTGAGAACTCACTCCTGCTTACAAGTAATTGGTGGTACTTTTTTGAGACCGTGTAACTGACTTCCGTGAACACATAGACCCTGAAATTCTTTTTTTCTGTGAACTTTTCTTGATCCAACATCCAGTATTTGAAGAAGCTGCTCGATCGATCTTTTATTTGGATTGCGACTGTTCTCAAATGATGCTTCTTTAGACTGCACTGTTGACACGACAACTTGGGTGTGCCTTAGACTCGAACCTGCTAACTTATGATCGTTATAGCCTCGATAACGGCTCACAACTGATTCTTTTGGTTACAACTCAATCTGCTTCACGTGGTCGAACCTCCAAACGAACGGTTACAAGGTATAACTAAACTCATCTTCGATCTCGCCTTTAAAACCAGTGGTTAAGCTTTCGCCTGACCGTGAATCAATTGTACTGCCATCTTGGAGGTTGACCAACATTTCTATGATTTACCAAGAACCTTGACTCTGAACATTGGATACTCCATCAATCAAAATGAAGCAAAGACTATGTCCTTCCATTCTAGAGACTCCTAGAACTCGAACATTCAAATGATGACGGGAGATTACACCTAAGAATGACTCTCATGCAACTCTTGAACATACTGACTTTTGATTGACTTTTCCATTCGGTGTAATCACTGACCTGCCTGTTCCGCTTTTGACCTGACTTTGGTGCCATCTACCTGAACATAACGTGTAGTTGATATTCCTTTCTTGAAACAAACACCGATCACTTAACGAATCAAGCTCAAAAGGTTAACCCCACGATATAGCATTCCGCTTCTTTGCTTATCTTTTACTGACTCCTCTGGGTTGATAGATCATAAGTTCTGCAGTTGCTTTCTCCACACAATACCAAAATATGTACATCTGCTAAAAACTGTCCTTGATGTTGCCTAGAGTTTCTGTTCTCTGACCAAAACAAGCTCACTTTCATACCTTGGGTAGAATTGATTCACAAGGAATGATTCTCTTATCACATGTTCTGCGGACTATATTGTATGACTTGACCTCTGCATCCATTTACTCCAGGCAGGGGTGATGAAGCAATTTCGTTGTCCTCTTCCCAGGAAACACCGAGGTGGTTTTCCGAAGACAGTAACGATAGTCTGGAAATAAAGAAACCATTATTAATCAATGCTCACCATTAGGGTGCAGTTACCACTTATTACTCTGACAACCCTTTTATGATTTTTCTTTCAACTGTTTCATTACCCTTTTCGTCCTCATGAGGTATCACTTATATTGTCCTTCAAAGAGATCTCGCCCTGTCGAGTGTCGCTGTAGTCTAACCACTCTTACTTCACTGTTTGACCAAATCTTTTCTTTACTGGCAATTAGATTCTTAGTCTTGACAAAACTGCTCTGACCCAACAAAGAAACTATAAGTCCTTGTGACATTGTCAGATACACAAGTCGATCCATCTTTTTTGGCTACACAATATGAACCCTCAGAGAAGGAACAAATTATATGTCTCGTACTCTTATTTTGCTTCCTCTTTCAAGTGCATAACTATAATAGGTCTTCTGGGCACAAGGAAGGTACATGAACACCAAATAATTAAAGACGGCTACTGGCCACAGCTAGCAGAACTGTTAACCGGTATGGAATTTGCCCCTTCCTGATCCTGACTGGGTTGATTTTTTTTGTTTTCCATCGTAGTTTATAGATTGACACATGCTTTACTCAATGTTCCCTCTTATTACATAACTGCCATGAAACTTCTAGGTGTCATGAGTGGTTCTTGAACACCCAAGACTTGTAGACCACTGCTGACCTCTACTGGTAGAAATTCTGGTTGGTATGGTTTTTTTCCTTTGGTGGTCCTTACATGGTTGACTCATTCTTTTTAATGATTACTGACTGGGGTTCCAATTAGAACACTGACTTGACGATTGATTTTTTTTCTTAGAGAAATGTCGATCTTATTAGTAGCTGAAGCAGACAAAACCTTCCTATTGTTGTTGTCGTTTTCCTGTGATTACTTGTTAGATTGTTGAGTTGGAATGACATGGGGTGTCTGGCTGGGGTTGACGTCAGTCGGGTGAACTGTTGCTTGAGACCTTGCTTGGTAGGTGTAGCTGGGCATTTGTACTATCTTCTTTGCACTTGGACCAGACAACTGTTTTTCCTAGCATTGCTTGCTGATTCAACATCTGATCTTGGGGAACCAGAAACTGAACAAGGACGGGGTTCTGACACAGGCTCTAGATTGCAGTCTGATGTGACCCGAAGGTTTCTGGCCTCAACACACTGCTGAGGGTACTGTGGTTGATGACACTTTCTCTGGCACTGACCAACTGCTACCCAGACGAAAGGGGTGGAAGAGAGGGTTTGCTAAAGATAAGACCTTGACCCACTCATTTACTGATCTGATGTGGGTGGACTTTTACTCTTCAAGTTGATTAAGCAAACAATGTAGTATGGTCACATCCCCACCACTGATGTCAGCCATACACCTGCACACAGCTAACAACACACGACCTAGGAATTATCGATGCTACTCTTCCGGGAAAGATTGGGTTCTAGGTGAGTTCCGGGAAAACTTCGCTTGATCCTCGAGAAACGCTGACTCGAGCTGCTTGGCTTGATCAGCTTGCTTGAAGCTTGGAGCTTGACTTAACTTCCACCGGTTGATGAGCAATTGAGTTTGTCCTCCAGGTTTAACAGCTAAGAGAGGTGGAGGGCAAAGGAGAGAAATTTGACAAATTATTTTGCAGAGACTCCAAAGGGAAAGAAGAGATATTTCGCAAATAAGGTTTTCGCAAACTTATCCTTAGGGTTTGACCATGTGGCTCAACCTACAGTCGAGATGGCTCTGATACCAACTTGTCACGCCCAGAAATTTAGCCCAAATTTCCTGACTATTTTATGTATTAACTCCCTGTCCAGGAATCAACCAGGGTACATACAATGACAAATTAATTCACAGATCCAAACGTAAAAACAAAGCGTAAAAATAAAAATACTTACTGAAGAGGCTCTTAGTCCTCACACCCAGAAACTGCAGCGGAAAAGAAAGACGACACTAGCGGGGCTTCAGCTTCACTCCACAGGCAAACTCAACTGGGGTCTGAGCCTTGGTCTTCTAACTCCATCTTCAACTCAAAAGCACTACACTTCTGAAAGGGGGAAAATCGCAAGACTGAGTACAACCACTGTACTCAACAAGCCACATCGAGAAATGCAGACGTGAAAGGGGAGACAAGAGTGGCTTGGGGCTATTTTGCATAAATGCGGTTTACACACATTTAATTATTTAAAAACAGTAAAACAGTCGAGTAATTAAGGCAATATTAATCTTCCACTGAACAACGTTATACCCACGTTGAACAGGCCCAACCATTTCACTTGAACTAAACCAGTTCCATTAAATCAAATTATTCAGTAGTGGGACTAATCATAGTGAATCTGGTCGATCGCCCATAACCGCGGGCACGGCTATTCGAATAGTTTTACTCTGATCAGAGGTGCGCAACTTTACCCACAAGACACGATTCCACACATGTTACCATGCCCTGAAGTACCACCATGATACTGCAAAGGGAGAAATCGTGACAAGACCTTTCGCATAACTCTCCCTAACCAAGCGATACCACACCAAGGTTTCGCCCCCACTCCCCGCGGGGCAGCGGGCAGCCCCCTCTCGTGCCGCGGTGAATCCGGTAGCCGATCAACCCATAAAACCGG
This sequence comes from Oryza australiensis, assembly GCA_019925245.2. Lineage (NCBI taxonomy): Eukaryota > Viridiplantae > Streptophyta > Magnoliopsida > Poales > Poaceae > Oryza > Oryza australiensis. The sequence continues at coordinate 429,594 of JAIFGZ020000439.1, read as the reverse complement.
GGCCGACCCAACTCCATCACGCCCACCCTCACTAGGGTAGATTGGCCAAAAGAAAGCTATACTACGAGTCAAGCAGTTGCTCATTCTTGCTTGTGGTAAGCGTTGTAATTCTTCTAGGGTTTTCCATGAACCGGTCCTTAATTGCCATGGGTGCGACCATCCAAAACCATGCACCCACAGCCCACCATTATGTCATATTTTAGTTGAGATAATTATGACCAATAAGACATGGTCAGGTGTATCGAGCTTGCAGCTCATTTGAGACTACAAAAAATAGTGTAATTATCCCATTTAGTGAACTAGTGGTAATTAAGCATGGCTAAGCACATAATTCTAGCTAAAATCAACAATAGTGACTAAATCTAGTCAAATCATCACCCAAGTTTAACAAAGGACGGATATCAAGTAGATAAGGCACAAATAAGCAGATAGGTATTCCATCATTTCACGCAATTCACAAAGCAAATGCAGTTTTATTTGCAAACATAAAACATTTAAAAATATAGGATCAATATGCTTCAAGGAAAGTGTGACTTGCCTTGCGTCTTCAAACAAACTTCTGGGCTCTTTTCCTCACGAGCGCGAACTCTGAAAACGGCGGAATCTACACGCTGGCACGCAAAACAAGGAAAAACTCTAATAAAAACCAAATAACAATACATAAAAATAAACAAACATGTAGAGCTCAATTTTAGATGAATTTTGCAATTTTAATGGCCAAATTTAGAGTTTGTATGAATTAGATATGAATTTTAGAAGTTTTGGACCATTTAAATAAATTTTGGAAATTAAAACGATTTATTACGTAATTTTTAATTAAATTTACAAGGAAAAGGGGGCAGCGCTGACGTCAAGCTGACACCAGCGGAGGGGCGTGCACGGGAAAAATGGCTCGGTCCACCACGGACCGAGTCCACCAAGGTGGGGCCCACGTGGCAGCGGTTCAAGGGGGCCGAGTGCATGGTGGACCTTCTCCACCGCCGTGGGGAGGCGAGCGCCACGTGGCGACCAGGGGGCGTGGCGGCCCAGCTCGGATCGGACGGCTCGGATCCATCCGACGGATGGATATGACTGGGAAGGGGCGCAAGCTCTCGCGCACGGCGGCGGAGCGGCGGCGCACGGGACTGGGAGGTCGCTGACGGGCGGCAGAGGAGCGGCGGGCAGCGCACGCGTGCGCGACACGACGCAGCGCTAGGCGGCGCGGCACGGGCATGACCGGCAGCAGGCGGAGATAGTGCGTGCACGGCGGCGGAAATGTGGCGCCGACGATGGGAACGAACGGCTCGCGGGCTCTAGTGGCGGCAGGACAACACGCGCGCACACACGTGCATGAATGCGAGGTGTGTCGACCATGGAACCGAATGGGAATAAAGCGAAAAACAAAGGAGAGAGGGATGTCGCGTTACCGATGGCCGAAGGTGAACAAGAAGACGGTGATGGCGCAATGTGGCGGTGGAATTTAGAGGGGAAGAGGTCGCCGACATGCTCCAAGAGGCAGCGAACACGGTGGTGGCGGCGGGTTGGAGCGGCGGGCGGCGTGGCGGCGGATTTGGCGGCGGGCGAAGAAGGCGTGGCGGCTTCGAGTCGACGGCGCGAGTGGTGTCACGGCGGTGCTCGGAGGCGGGCAAATGGCGGCCGGGGTTGCCCTCGGTGCGGCGATTGCGGAGGCGGTGGCGGCTCGGTGCGGCGATTGCGGAGGTGCTGGCGGCTCGGTGCGGCGACGGCCAGGGCGGTCGTAAAGCGGCGTCAGACATGACCGGCGAGCGGTGGCGCTCGGGTTCGCGTGGGTAGGAGGATGGGGAGCGCGGCCGGAGCGGGAGAATGAGGGGAAACCAGCGGGGGTGCGCGTGGAACATTATAAGGGCCTCGGGAGGCGGCATGGTGGCCGGGAGTGGCCGGAAAATGCAGCGGGTTGGTTTGGCCGGCGGCGGTTTTGGCAGCGGTCGGAAAATCGGCGTCGGCCGGTTGAGCGGGCACGACACGAGCAGGAAAAGTGGCAGCGAACGGTTGTGGAGGTGCGGCGCGAACGCGGCGCGGCCCGCTAAGAAACGCGCGCGCAGTGCGAAAGCGGCAAACACGTGGCGCCACGAGGATGCGACGGGAGGTTGGGGACGACCCGACAGGTGGGGCCCGCCCGTCGGCGGCTCGAGAGAGAGAGAGAGAGACTGATGGGTGGGCCCACACATCAGCGAGCGAGGAGAGAGAGAAAGCCGAGGGGAGGCAAAGTGGACTTTGCACAAGGGGCGGACCGGCGAACTGGACCGGGCCGAGGAAGGAAAGGAGGCGTGTGTCGGCGGGCCGGACCAAGGGGCAAAGGCGGACTTTTCATAGGATTGGGCTGATGGCGGACCAAGAAGAAGAAAGGATTTAAATTTGTTTTTCATTTAAATTAATCCATAAATGATCTTTGATTTTCCATAAATACTTCTAGTGCTCCAATAATTCCAAGAAAATTCCTAAAAATAGATGAGCATCCAAAGTATTTAATAAAAATATCTCTAGCTCATTTAAAGATTAATTTATTTATTTAAATAATTATTGAAGTGTTCTTTGTATTATTAAAATTATTTCTGAGCTTCAAAATTTCACAAAAATTTTAGAGAGTATTTTAGGGCATGGAGAATATTTTAAAAATATTTCCAGCCATGATTTTTATAGGAAAATTTAATTTCCTTAATAGTTTTACTTGATTTACTTTGCTTTTTATTTTATTCATTTTCTAGAAAATGATTTATTAAATAATTTTTAAATCCCGAACGAAAATCGGGTCATAGCATGCCTCGGCGGCGGCCTCGGTCGGCGTCATCGGTCGGCATCGGCATCGGGCGACATCGGTCGGCATCGGTCGGCGTCGGTCGGCGGCGGCATCGGGTGGCATCGGTCGGCGGCGGTTGGCTTCGGCGTGGCACAAGGTCGCCGTAGCGAGCAACTCCTTGACAATTGAAACGATTAAAGTGCTAATTGATAATTTCCAATTGCTTATTGACAATTGAAATGATTAAAGTGCCCAATTGCTGCTACAGAGTAAGGCTTGCCCAATTGTCCAATTTCTTGCTTGCCCAATTGTCACTATAGTGCTACTTATTAGTATCAAATATTTTTTCTTCACTGCTTGTCATGTCCTTTTAGTTGATTGGTAATACAACTAAAATACCTACTAGAATTATTGTTATAAATCGTATTTCAAATTTTTTATCTTTTCATTCACTTAAAAATAAAATCTCGCCCAACTATTATTTTAGATTTATAAATGAATGTGATGAATTGGCCCAGCAGGTTCTTGGTGCGGGAGAGCGGCAGATTCTCTAGGAGAGACGTACATCCGGCAGAGGATAGGCTCAAGATCACTGGCTTCTTGGAGGTAGAGGTGGTATTCTAATATTTTGATTAAAGCCGATGTTATAAGGTTAGTATAAAAAATGGCAAATAGACAAAGAAATCTTAGCCAATCAGGTACATATTTTTTGTATTTACAAATTTCAGAGTTAATTTGACATATCGTTATTAGTCTATCACTATTAATATTAATTTCTTTAAGTAAAGTTCGAATTTGATGCAGGGATGAGGCAATTTTTAGTTGATACAAGGAACCATATTGATCCCATTGGAACCCATAGACCTGATGGAAGTTTGGAAGGGCAACATGATGAAAAACTAAATCAACCGCATTCACAACAAAACCAAGGAGACGGTGAGTTTGATCCTAATGAAATCCTATGTGATCTAGCCCTTAGAAAACCAATATATGAGTATGCTCCTGAAATTCGAGACCAAGTTAGAAGAGCATATATTTTGAAGGGCCCAACACAACCAACAAATCTAACTTTTCCTCGGGCACAATATGGAATCGGCAATTCAAGATCTTTTTCGACATCATGGTATAAGAAATATAACTTGTTAGAATACAGTGAGTCTAAAGATGCTAGATTTTGCTTTTATTGCTTTCCTTTTAAACAACCAGGAAGGGCAGAACACTTTGATTATGATGTTTTTAGTAGAACTAGGTGGAGGGATTGGAAGCACACATATAAATCATTGCCCGATCATGTTGGCAGTGTAGGCAATGCTCATAACAAATGTGTTATAGAAATGTGATGATTTTAAAAATCAGAGACAAAGCGTGTCAAATGTGATATTTAAAGGTAATCAAAAGCAAGAAGAATTGTACCAAGTCCGTTTGACTTCTACTCTTCCTTGTTCAAGATATCTATTAAAGCAAGGCATGGCTTTTCGTGGACATGATGAGTCCTCTACATCTTTAAACAAAGGTAATGTTTTGGAGTTGATAGATTTTCTCAAAGATAACAATGAAGAAGTGAGAGATGCCTAGGACCGTGGTGGGTTAAATTGTCAGATGACTTCGCATAAGATACAAAAGGATCTTGCTAGATGTTGCTCTGAAGAAATAACTGAATCAATTATGGGAGAGATTGGTAATAGAAATTTCTCTATGCTTCTTGATGAATCACAAGATATATCGGTAAAAGAGCAAATGGCAGTAGTTATAAGGTAATATCAATTTAGTTGTGCCCTTTGTCATTATCTAATTGGATCAATGTTTAATTTGTGGTTGCTCTATTTTTGTAGGTATGCGAACTCTCAAGGGAATGTTGTTGAGCGATTTCTTGCTCACATACATGTCACCGGCACTACATCCGAAGCGTTGAAGGAGGCATTTTTTGGTTTTCTTGATAGACATAAGTAATCCATTTTGAGGATAAGAGGACAAGGATATGAAGGAGCTTCGAATATGAGAGGCGAATTTAATGGACAACAAAAAAGATTCTTGATAAAAAAATCCATATGCATTCTATGTCCACTGCTTTGCCCATCAATTACAATTGGTTGTGGTTTCTGTCGCAAATTGTTGCTCTTATGTTCATGGTTTCTTCGAGTATGTCTCATTAATTGTGAGCACAACAAGTGTATCTTGCAAGAGAAGTGATGCATTGATTGAAAAACATCATCAATATATTTTGGATAGACTTGCAAATGTTGATGCATCTACAGGAAGGGGTTTGAATTAAGAAACCATCCTTGCTAGACCTGGTGATACTAGATGGGGTTCACATCATACTACTTTGCTTCGTTTGTCTCAAATGTGAGACTCGGTGATAGATGTGCTTTGTATGGTTCATGAAGATGCACGAGTGCCAAGTCAAGCAGCTGGTTTGATAGAGAAAATGGAGTGTTTCCAATTTGTTTTCATTTTGAAGCTTATGCTAAGGTTGCTTGGAATCACAAATGAGCTATCACATATTCTACGGAGAAAGGATATTAACATTGTTAATGCTCTTGAGGTTAGAATTTAATCTACCGTACCATTATTTCTTATTATCATTGATTTGGTTAAAGGATATTAACATTTTTTTGTTTATTGCATATTCAGCTTGTTAAGGATGTAAAAACTCGTCTAAACACCATGAGAGAAAGTGGATGAGACGGCTTATTTGATGAGGTGACACAATTTTGTGAAGTGAAGAGTATTTTTATTCCAAATATGAAGCGATACCAATGAGGGGTCGTTCAAGGCGTGATGGATTTACTATTACAAATCTTCATTATTATTGTGCCGAGATTTTTATGTTGTTCTTGACAAAATATGCATTGAAATGGATCATCGATTTGATGAAATGACTATGGAGTTATTGATGTGCTTCTCTTGTCTTGATCCAAAGAACTCCTTTTCTGAGTTTGATGTCAACAAGATTGCTCGCCTTACTGAAACTTATGGGGGGGATTTCAATGATCATGATCGTACAATAATAAGGGAACAACTTGAGACCTACATTGTTCATCTAAGGAGGCATGCTGCATTTTCTTCTTGCACAGATATTGAAAGTTTGGCTGCAGAGATGATTGAAACTGAAAAGCACTTGGTTTTTCCATTGGTCTACAAGCTCATTGAATTGACTTTGTTAGTGCCGGTGTCAAAAGCTACAGTTGAAAGATCTTTCTCAGCAATGAAAATTATTAATTCTAAATTACGCAATAGGATTGCTGATGATTGGTTCAACCACTTGATGGTTTGTTACGTTGAGCGGGAGCTATTCAAATCACTTGATGAAGCTACTATTCTTCGACGGTTTCAAAATATTAAGACTTGAAAGATGCAACTGCCTCGTACCTTTAATCGTACTTGAGGTATGTCTATTGAACAATGACTTTGAGCCTAAAAATTTATTATATTAGTGATTGATATGTTTGCATGATTGTTATTATCGATTACTTAGTTCGTGGTTCGCCCAAGCTATTAAAAATTCCTGGGTCCATCACTGCCGGTCACCATTGCTCCACTAGCTCCAAGCGCATTAGCCTGCAGCCATTAGGTTCCGCCACATGAGCTCCTCCTTTGTTGTGAGCACGCTGCTGCGTCCTTCTCCGTGCGCGATGGCGCCCGGCCGCAAGCGCAACATGGGCAGCAAGGGCGTGTTTAGCCTCGAGGCACCCTATGCCATCTTCAGCGCCCGCCTCCTCCTGTTAGAGGACCTCTTCCGCTGGGTGCCACCATGAGGAGATCACCAGTTGAGAGAGATCGGGATTGGGGAAGAAATATGAGGAAGAAGAGAGGAGGGAGGGAGGGTGGAGGAAGAAAAAATAAGGCTGACATGTGGGTCCCACCACCATGTCAGCCATAACCGGTCTCAATACTTCCTTGGGACTATATTTACACTGCTTTTGCGGTGAATGGATGTAATTAAAACTGGACCATTAGATGAGAGACGAACATTACTATGAAAACCATTTATACATGCACCTCATATTTATTTTTATGGGCGGATTAAAAAAATCCCGCTTGTGACCGCTGGTAAAAATATAAAAGGTTGTACCTAGCGAAGGCCCACCTATGAAAATTGATTTTTACTGGTGGACCTCTTAAAATGCCGCTTAATAAAATCAATTTTTGTAGACAGTGTGTTAAGAGCACAACCGTGAAAGATGCCGAGCACCAGCTGATTTTATTATCTTTTTCATACTTATCCTCTTAGACTCCTACCTGCCACCCTATCCTCTCCTCTCCCTCTCCTTCTCCGGTTCTCCCTCTCCTCTATCTCTCTCACCAGCCTGCATGGAGCAGCCGGGATACTGAGCTCCTCGTGTAGAAGCAGTTGCGACAGCGGCGGCGGGCTCGACCTTCTCCCACACCAGCCAACATGCTGCCACGCCACGCCCGGCCTCTCCACCTCCACTCTCGCCCGCTGCTGCAGACCACACCCGTAGCTGGCGGGCCTCCGAAGGCTGCATCAGAAGCCAACATGATCAGATGGCGACAGTGACCTCAAGGGCTGCAACCGTGATGATGATGATAGTTGGGACTGAGCTCGGGGGAAGCAGGTCTGTCGCCGACGAGCTTGGGGATGCCAATCCGTTGCAGGGGAGCATGGGGGAGGCGGATCCTCCACTGGCGAGCTTGGTTTAGGTCGATCCATTGCCACTCTGACGCCTTCATCGCCCAGCCCGGCAACCTCAACCAGGCTGCATCACCAGTGTCACCGATCTCACCATCACTACCCCCATGAGATAGAGAACATGACCTCAACGAGGATGTTGTTCTTGTTTGTGACCCATTGTTGTTTGTTCCAGTGGATCTGATCAGATGTTGTTCTTGTTTGTAGTTGTCTATTCTTATTTGTTCCAGTGGATCTGATTCTGTTTTGAATCTGATGATTGCATGCAATGGACATTGTTTTTTCTTCTTTTTGCCCAAAATAGTTTTTGCAGACAGGTGAATTTAGGGTGACGCTCGGGCTCTTAGGGTGGTCGTATATGAAAATCGACAATTTTCACAGGCCTTAAATTGCAGGCGGAGCGTTTGGCCGCTGTTGACGAAAAATCCATGCCCACCGATGGTGACAAATCTGTGTTGACGCGAACTATATCAACAAACAAAATAGCATGGGAGATCTACTTAGCTTCAGTGTAGGTCCTAAAATATTGATGGGACACGGGCATGCCAATCAGTTTGATCTTGCAACTGACAAGATGTAAAGCTGATCGGCCAACAGGCTGATGTCGATGAAACGAAACCTGGATCCTGCTGAGCAATCCAAAACATGAGTCGAACGATAGCTGATAGCTTGATGTAGGATCGACCGATAGATTGATAGCCGATATGCAATAGTTGTTGATGCCAGTTGATAGCCGATGTAGCGATACTAGCCGATGTTGATAGGGTTTTGAATGATCAACTATATGTCCGATGTAGATTCTGATACTTAGATAAATAATAATATAAAGACAATCGACTGATGATAATGTGATGAAGCAATGACCAATCGGCAAATAATGGTATGATAGAATAAACGTTGCTCTAATGATTAAAGCACACATCGGCTAGTATCTGATGTCATTAAATCCAAATGATTAAGTAATCAAAGGAACCTTTGCTATAATCGGGTAAAACCAACTCGTATATAATCCTTATAAACTGATGCAACACTTCAACAATATCTAGATAACTCATCGGCTGAAACCCCAAACAACGATTAATGCCTACTAACTTAAATAAATCTAACTTACAACCATAATATCATAGCTCGAACCTAACCGATGCAACATAAGGATGATAAATTGCCTGATAGATTTAAACCAGGCGATATGAAACCAATCAAAGTAGTCATGTATTAAATTTAACCAAGACAGTAAAACCGTCAAAGAGAAATTTAACATATCAGATAAGATCAGCTAACCCTTTGATGAAACATTAGCATAAACCTATGGCTTAACAAAACTTAGATTATCAATAACAATTTAATATGTCAGGCCTAACTGATGTAACACGAGATTTTATATGATAATCTAATACTTAATGAGCCGATAAATCTGTCTAATGTGATGGATAAAACAAATTAATCTAAAGCGACATTATGTTTAAAGAAACATCAACTTGATCAGAATATCGGACCTAACCGAGAAAGTCCTAAGTAAGCCAATGTGGCTATAAACAGTAATAGAACTAAAGATAAAGATGATATATCAGACAGGCAACACTTGTGTCGGTCCAATTAGAATATCGGACTCAACCGAGAAAATCCTAGCCACGCCAACACAAGCGAAAATGATGGAACTCACTTTTTGTCGAAGGTCAAACTCAATCGATGCAGCCCATGCGCGAAAACAAGAACTCATCAAAATAAAACCTCATAAGAGGATGGTGATGCACCGAAAATAGATGTATATTGATCTGTGAAGATAGATTACAAAGACCCCGAGTATATATATTTATACCAATGGGTAGATATTAGTTTTTATTGGATACGACACAAACTTTTCTAAAGATAAAAGTAAAAGATAAAGTCTTGATCAGACTCTAATCAATTTTTCCTAAAAAAAGAAACTAACTGACTTTGCTTAATTATTAGATAAATTACTATGCCACATCCTTATTAAACTCGACCTATTTTGGATAAACTTTCTTTAACTATTAAGAATCTGACTACTGACGTCAAAATCCAAGAGTCTGAAACCGATACTGATTTTAGGCCGATGACGATTTCGATGCTTACCGAATATGTGAAAACGTGTTTTGTCTTTCTATAAAAACTGCTTCTTTAGTAGTGATAAAGTGAGCTTTTTGGCGATTCATGTGTATGACATGTGGCTTTTAGGGCCGATTGTCATTCACTGTGTGGCAAAAGAACAAACATCACTCAACTATGGGGTAAAAGAGCAATTTTACTATCACGTGGCCAAGTGGTTACTGTACATATCCGATTTTCTCAAGGAGGAAAAAGGGCACAGTCTATATATGTGAATGTCAATCTGTCAGTCTTGCCTAACTAATTCAAAGCTGCACGCACCTTGATTGGTCTACATGATTAAGTTGAAGTGTTCGACACTAATTCTCACACTTCGTTATAATACTCCATATAATTCAGAATTAACTATTAAGGTTAGCAGATATTTAATGCTGACTTATGAATTTTAAACCCATTCTTTGATTAAGATACGAGGAGAACAAGCTGGTTTTTACTGGTTCCACGACAACAACATAGACACGTTTTTCCCCCCGATTAACATAAGACACGTTCTGGTCATGGACAAGCAACAGCAGAACTGTAAGTTGTGACTTGTGACTGGTTTGTCGGCCTTAAACTGTGATGACAATAATCAGTCCACTTAAAAAATATTTATTACTACACATTCATCACTTGCCCATTAGCTTATTATCAGCTTCTGCTGCCCAAATGAATTTTAAAACTAAATTTTAAAATAATTTTGGAGTTATTTTATTATAGTTTATTTTGCAGTGTTGACTTATAAATCACTAATAATATCACAGTAGCATATGTATAAAAGTTTAGCTATAAATTATTTTTTACGGCTGGTACACTAGTTGTAGCACAAACGATTTAAATTGTAAGGTACTTCATTGCTACTAGTGTCTCGATGTGCCATGTAAGATAACAACATGTAAAGACCATAACTCTTACAATGGAGACCACTCTTAAGTGACTTTTGTGTTTCAACCCTTAGTTTCTTATATGTCAGTCCTTGTAAAACATCATTATTAAATCAATTGAAACTTTTATAATTTGGACCCTATGAGAACAGAAAGAAACACAAAGATACCCCTAACCTCCTGTCGGTCCCACTTGTTAGCCCCTATCTATCTCATTTTCCTCCCCTCCCCCACTCCTTTTCCCAACCGACGCCAGCAGACGCCACCAACATCTCCCTTCCCACTCCGCTCACCGTCGACGGCAGCCGCCGCTTCTCCTCTCTCTATGCACGGATTGGGCCGCATCTCCCCTTCCCGATAAGCTCCTAGCCGGAGGGCGACGAGCTCGAGTTCTCTCCCCTCTCCTCACTATGGTGAGCGGGCCACGGCGGCGACGAACATAGCGAGCTCATCGGATCCAGCCACAATCTTGCTGGATCCAGCCGTGACCTTGGCGGGCAATGACTGTGCGGTGGAGAGAGACGAGCTCCGTGCGGTGTAGGGCGACGAGATTGACGGTGACGAGCTCCATATGATGGGGGACGATGAGATCGATGGTGACGAGCTCTGTAGGGCGACCACGTGCATCTAACTTTTCTCCTTCCCCTTCTGGACCACCTTTCCTCATCAAAGCCACTCTTTCCTCTCCGGACTCGCCGAACGCGTGACTCCGAGCCATGGCGCCGTGGTTCCCGAGCTGAGACATGACGAGACCACTAGAACCTCTGCAGGTCACGCGCGGTATCGTGAGACCCCGGTCCCCACTGCCACGGGTTCTCGCCTCAAACGTGGAGGCCTGATACCAGTGTCCACAGTGGTGTATTGGACATAGCCTAAGTTGCTTTGACTTTTTTCTCGTCAAACTTCTTTAAGTTTTACCAAATTTATAAAAAAATAGCAACATCTATAATACCAAATTAGTTTTGTTAAATATAACATTGAATATATTTTAATAATATATTTATTTGTATTGAAAATGTTGTTATATTTTTTCATAAATTTGGTTAAACTAAAAAAAATTAAAAAAGACAAAACGACTTATAATAGAAAATAGAGAGAGTAGTTGTTAACGAAAGCTGAACGATCATGCGAAATTCTTCATAACTTTATAATTCTAGGCAAGGTTTATCTTTAAAAAAGTACTGGAGTTAAGATTTAAAATGGTAGCACTGCAGTAGCTGGCGGTGAGTAAAAGTGAAACGTTTAAAATAGAAGAAGAGAATCGTTTTCCCTAGCTAATAGCTTTGCTCGTGCAGCCGAGCGGCGCCGGCGGTGTTGCCGGCGGAATTCCTCACCGGACCTTCGCTTGGCCTCGAAGCATCTTTGTATCCAGTGATAAGACGCGCTGGAGTGCTGGACCGTGGTGCCGTGCCGTGCCGTGACCGCGTTGCCGATCGAGCGGCAATCTTTGACCCCCGCGATCGCGAGCTGTTGCCTTCCACCCAGGACCCGCGAGAGCGTACCTGTCGTCGTCCCCCGGCGCTGCATCCATCGCCCCCCACCCGGCCACCCCTGGCGCGCTTCGCGCTGGATCGAGCTGTACTCGCGCAGTATCCAGCACGAGCGCGCGCACGCACGATGCCGCAACACACAATCACGCATGTGAAGGGGGCGTTACTACAGCATGTGGTCCATCGACTGGCCGCTGGTTTGTCGATCCCGTCAGTTGCGATTCGTTTTGGACGCCGTCAGCAATGATTGCCTTGCTAGCTAGCAGCTGCTCGATTGGCAGGTAGTAGTATATACGCGTAGCGGAGCCAGCAATAAGCTCTAGTAGAGTAGTACTAGCTTATAGTTAATTACGTAGTGACCAAGTACTCGTGCACGCACGACGTGTATGCATGTACCGACGTACGCTACATTCCTTGCAGTTTCTTTACACCGAGTAGCTTAATTGCACTAACATACATCATGGCTGACATTTCCATGCGTCTCCCGCTATATATATGCGCGGATACACACACAGGAGAAGGCCTCTTGCTCTCCAGTCTCCACCACTTTCCACCACCTGTTGGCTGGAGTTAACCAAACGCATCGTTTCGTGTCTCTCTCTCGATCGGCTCGCGTTCGTCTGCCTGTCACGACTCGAAAGCCTCGAGTCCTCGACAAAGAGGAGGACAAAGTAAGGGCGGCTAGCTTCGTGCAGGCGCGCACGCCAAGTCCTCGCCGCCGGTCAACGTCTCCACCGATCGAGATGGCGTCGTCGGAAAGGCGGTCGTCATCGTCGACGACGTCGCTCCTTGGCAGCTTCCGGACGGCGGTCAAGAAGGTCCGGTTCCTGCTCTCCTTCAGCGCGACGCGGTGGATCCTCTCCTCCATCGTCGGCTCGCGCGCCGCACCGCGGCGTCGCGTCAGCTTCGGCCCTGCGGCGCGGCCGCCTAGCCTGCTCGACTACGAGGGCAGCGTCATCGTGTCGCCGGCCAGGTCGGGGGCGCCGTCCAGGACGGCGAGCCTGGGGCCGTCGCCGACGAGGACCGTGTCGCGGACGAGCAGCGCGGCGTCGTCCGAGCTGCTGAGGACGTCGAGCGCCGGGTCGTCGTCGTCGCCCGGTGGCGGCGGCGACGACGACATCGACCGGCGCGCCGAGCTGTTCATCGCCAACTTCTACAAGCACATACAGATGGAGCGGCAGGTGTCGCTGCAGCTGCGGTACCTGGAGAGGACGCCATCCAGGTGATGGATTTTTCGTACGTGGTAGGATCGATTTTCGCAAAAGAATCTTCAATTCGTATTATCAAAACGGAAAAAAGTGTGTGTGGATTTAGATGGGTGTTTTTTGTTCCATCATTTCTACACATCTTCATTTTGGCCTTGTTTTAATTAGATAGATACCTTATTGATTTTTTTATTGAGAGTGTGTACATACAGAATAATAATGGGCATTGCTTTGAAAAATTTCAAACGTCTAAATTTGTGCATAAATCCTGATAGGACTCCAACTCTGCAACAAAATTATTATTAGCTTAAACCACGCAATTCAACTTCAAATCCGATTCCCAAACGCAAGGGAGACAAGTTCTTTTTACAGCAGTATATCACCAAATAGGTTACTAGTCAATTACGCCTAATCCTATCGTAGTCGCGTATTACTACTCCCGGGGAACAAACCAATCAGACCAAACTACACGATGGAGATCAACAGCTAGCGATTCCAGCGGCACAGGAGGAGATTGCTCGTCGTCGCTGCCGTCGGGCTTCGGCAATGTTAGAATAGTAGATGCATAACAGACGAATTTTACGTGAAAACTTTTTCCAAGAAAAAACTACGAATGTTGACCGACAATGATCACTGTTAAGGAGTTGATTATAAATTTAGGAGATTAACAATGGAAACATCTTCCTTACCGTACGACTGACAAGAGTATATATATCGGAGATAAAAAAGACACATAATAGAAAAATACATGAAATACTACTAGAAAACTAATCCGAATTCGGATCACATATTTAATAATTTTCATCTTGAGACGATCTTTTAGTATCAAAAATCTTCAATCATCAAAAATAGCTCAAGTAGGTAAAATCACTGCGTGCCAAATAGTCTCTAGAACTATACTGTAACACCAACGAGCAAAGCTCAAACTTAGGATTCGTTTGGTACGACTTCAGATTCTGTAAGAAACGTTTCGGATTCAGATTCTCCTGAGAAACGTTTCTCTGAAAAATCAGAATCACTTGTGGAACCGTTTGACAAATTTACTGGATTCTGATTCTGAAAAGTAGGTAAGAAGCTGGAATAGACTAATATGCCTATCAGGTGCTCTTTGGTTTGGATGGTCACGGGGGTGGAGTGGAAAAAGTGAAGTGAATCGCTAGAAACTACCACAACCCAGTTTCACCTTAGTCCATATAAAACTAAAAACCTTTAGTTTGAACGCGGCTCCACTTTCGTTTGGCACGTTTCTTCGGTTCTCACTAGAATCAAACGTTTCACCATCCAAACGGGGCCTTAGTAGCGAACTGGTTTTATTATCATATCAGCTGGATTATCATGAGTACTTATCTTGCATATCTTGACATCACTTTCAGCAATCACACCTCAAATAAAGTGATATCTCACATCAATATGCTTTGTTCTCTTATGGAACATCTGATTCTTTGTAAGACATATTACACTTTGACTATCAAAAAATATATCAATGCAAGACGTAACTCCACAAAGTTCAATGTACAAATTCTAAGCCAAATAGCTTCTTTACAACCTTCAGAAATATCCATATACGCTGCTTCAGTAATAGATAAGGCAACAGTTGCTTGCAAACTTGCCTTCCAACTAACAGCACATCCTCCAATGGTGAAAACATATCCTTCTATTCAAATCTCCTACAAAATCTGAATCGAAATAACCAACAAGTTCATCTCTAGATCTCCCAAACAGGATTAGCCATTTATCAGAAGCACTAGAAATACCACACAGATATCCGAAAATCCACTGAACTGCTTTCTAATACTCTTTAATAGGATTAGCTATTTATCTACCGACAACACTCAATGCGTATGATAAGTCAGGACGAGAACATACCATGACATATATAAATGAACCAACTGCACTTGAATATGAAACTATAGACATGTACTGAACATCACAATCGGTCTGTGGATATAAATCTGAAGATAATCTGAAATGTGCAGCTAAATGAGTACTCACTTGTTTTGCATCATGCATATTGAAACGACGAAGAACCTTTTCAATATAATATTTTTGACTAAGATATAACTTGCCAGACTATCTTTTTCTAGTAATTTTTCATACCGTGAATTTTCTTTGTTCCACCTAAATCCTTTATCTCAAACTCACTGCTCAACTATGCCTTCAACTTTGCTATCTCTGATTTGTCTTTTGCAGCCATCAACGTATCATCTGAAGGGTTACACGGAGGCTACGCTAGCCGAAAACAAAAACTTTTTACCGCGCAAACCAGGAACACTTGCAAGTAAGGGCCGATAGATCGTTACCGATTGGAGTAGAGTGCAGCGGAATAGCAAATCAGGGCAATCCGATCCGAAACAGTGTAGCCGATTCCCGGAGATAGCCGATTCGCCAATCAGCCGATTCGAGTCGTCCGGTCGCGTTCTCACGCCTCGCTCCGATGCGCCGACCGCAGCCCGATTCCACCACGGCCGATCGCTCCGATTGCAGGCCGATCCGAAGCCGATCAACGGCGCGCAACGTAGCGGCGCCTCCGGTATCCACACGTCCGGGGACAAAACGTCGTACACCCGTGTGCTAGCACGCGATGCAAGGCTAGGGTTTGGCTCGAAAGTGGGGAGGGTTTCCGTGGAGATTGATCTCGACGACTTCTGTTGCACGCGATGCAATTGACGTGTCGCAGCTCTCCACCCCTCCCTCCTTTATATAGAGTTGGCCGACTAGGACTAGTGGCCGATCGGGACTCTATTTTTGAACCGGATCTCATCCGTATCTCATAGAGTTGGCCGCCCATACGTCGTAAGCCTATAGAACTCTATCCGATCGGATCCCTATCCGATCGAGCCATATCCGAGTCCAACTCGAATGCCCTTCTTATCCCCTTAAGCGTGCGACCACGTAGGTTCGGGTATACTCGGTTTCGGCTATAGTCTAACTTAGCCGATCGTCGGCTCGAGTCTAACTCAGCCGACTGTCACACGGCGCCTAGCAGCACATATTGACACCATAGTATACAAGAATAATATCGGCTCGAACTCGTAATGTGTACACAAATCCCTTTGCCTCACGATACCGGTTAAGCTATAGGCAAGATGTGTGCCATCCCTTCAATAGCTTAACCATTCACTCGAACCGTATTGGATTATCCGTCCGTTGATTGACTCCTCAATCAACTTAGCATGGCCATGCATTTTCATAATCCATTACCTCGAGGGCCCAGAGATATCTCTCCAAAGGAGGGGCAAATTCCATCTTGATCACTCACATCCCACTCCATGTTTCATAGCAAACCCGAAAACTACCTTTATAACTACCCGATTACGGAATAGCGTTTGGTAGTCCCAAAGTAGGCTACTACACATGTTAGAATCCATGGTGATCTCGGGTCTAAGGACTTTGTACCAACACTACCCGAGATCAACTAATGGCACATTAATTCCCGTAGTGTCTCATGGTGGGTCTATCTAACAATGTGTTCTCCAACACATGTGTTCATGTTTATTGATTTGGTATCTCCATACCCATGATCTATGAGACATGATCATCAATCAATAAACATGCCGATCTTAGAATCATATTTGTTCCAACAATATGATATATGATCGAGGATCATTTAGAAATAGATTCATACATAAAGAGTCTCAAAAATAAGTCACGTGCTTATTGATCAATACAAGATGTCTATTTCATGGAACCGAATAACACTTTATTCATTTATACATAAACATTGACGTGATATCCAACATCTCCATGTTGCCTCTAGGGCATATCACTAACAATCTCCCACTTGCACTAGAGTCAATCATGTAAGTATCTAATACCCATTGCTCTTGTGTGTGCCTCATGCTTCGGTGAGGGAGAGGTTTTGTCGGCGGATCGGCTATGTTGAGATCCGTGTGCACTTTGCATATCTTGACATCACCTCGTCCACTATCTCGCGGATGAGATGATATCGCCGAAGTATGTGTTTGGACTTCGATGTGACCTCGGCTCCTTGGCTTGCGCAATGGCTCCACTATTATCACAATAGAGAGACATTGGACCGTCGTACTAGTCATCACACCAAGCTCGAAACGAATTTCTTGATCCAAACAGCCTCCTTTGCGGCTTCCGAGCAAGCAATGTACTCGGCCTCCGTTGTAGAATCAGCAACGTATCCCGCTTGGAACTCTTCCAGTGATCGCTCCTCCGTTCGGGCGAACACGAACCCGATTGCGATCTATAATCATCCTTGTCCGTTTGGAAGCTAGCATCGGTGTAACCACTTACAACGAGTTCTTCTTCACCTCCATAGACTAGAAACATATCCTTAGTTCTTCTCAAGTACTTAAGGATATTATTTACTATAGTCCAGTGACATTCACTGGATCTCGATCGGTATCTACTCGTAGCACTCAAAGCGTACGAGACATCCGGGCGTGTACAAAGCATGGCATACATGATGGATCCAATTGCCGAAGCATATGGAACCATACCCATCTTATTCCGCTCATCATGTGTCCGAGGACACCGATTCTTGCTAAGATTAATGCTATGTGACATGGGCAAGAAACCTTTCTTGGAATCATGCATGTTGAACCTTTTCAACACCTTGTCAATATATGTGCTTTGGCTTAATCCAATTAGCCTCTTGGATCTATCTCTATAGATCCGAATGCTAATATGTATGTGCTTCCCTAAGTCTTTCATGGAAAAACTATTTTTCAATGAAGACTTGATGGATTCTAGCATAGGGATATCATTTCCAATCAATAATATGTCATCCACATATAAGATTAGAAATACAATTGCGCTCCCACGACCTTTTTGTAAACACAGGCCTCCTCTTCGTTTTGATGAAACCAAACCCTTTGATTACTTCATCAAATCGAATATTCCAACTCCGAGATGCTTGCTTCAATCCATAAATGGATTTTTGTAGCTTGCATATCTTTCCAGCGATTCTGGATCGACAAAACCCCGAGGTTGTATCATGTATACATCCTCGCTTAGGTTTCCATTCGGGAAAGCCGTTTTGACATCCATCTGCCATATCTCATAATCGAAATATGCAGCAATCGCTAGGATAATCCGAATATATTTAAGCATTGCGACGGGCGAGAAGGTTTCATCATAATCAACTCCTTGAATCTGTTTAAAACCTTTCGCCACCAATCGCGCCTTATAGATGTGAACATTTCCATCCATATCGGCCTTTTCTTAAAAACCCATTTACACTCAATGGTTTTGACACCATCAGTGGATCAACCAAGTTCCAAACTTGATTGTCGTACATGGATTCTATTTCGGATTTCATAGCTCCAAGCCACTTGTTGGAATCGGGTCCCACCATCGCTTCCTCATAGGTCTTAGGTTCATCATTGTCCAACAACAATATATCACGTTGTTCCGCACTGTGTACTGTCGGGCGCACGACGTGATCTTTCGACCTCCGTGGGGCTGGTGTATCTATAACCGGAGGCGCAACACTTTGCTCCTCCGTTGTGGTTCCGTGGTCGCCGAAACGTTTTCGGTGTTTCTTGAACTTCTTCAAGATGCACCCTGCTCCCACTAACCCTTCTTGAAAGAAACTCTTTCTCCAAGAAGACACCATGTCGGGCGACAAACACTTTGCCTTGTTCCCGATTATAAAAGTAATATCCCTTAGTTTCCTTAGGATATCCCACAAAGAAGCACTTGTCGATTTGGGTGTGAGCTTGTCGATTGTAAACGTTTTACATAAGCCTCACATCCCCAAATTTTGAGAAAAGACAAACTAGGGAGTTGCCCTGTCCATATCTCATATGGTGTCTTTTCAACCGACTTAGATGGAACTCTATTTAGTGTGAGCGCAATGTTTCAAGAGCATATCCCCGAAGGATAACGGAAGATCACTTTGGCTCATCATCGATCGCACCATGTCCAACAAGGTGCGATTTCTCCGTTCGGACACTCCGTTCCATTGTGGAGTTCCCGGCGGAGTCAACTGTGGAACAATTCCACAATCTTTCGATGATTACCAAACTCTTGGCTCAAGTATTCCCCTCCATGATCGATCGTAGAAACTTGATTATTTTCACTAAATGATTCGTACTTCATTCGGAATTCTTTGAACTTTTCAAAGGATTCGGACTTATGCCTCATTAAGTAGATATAGCTATATCTACTAAAGTCATCGGTAAAGGTAATGAAGTATTGATAACCACCTCGGCCGTTGA
The DNA here is from genome assembly GCA_019925245.2 of Oryza australiensis. Classification (NCBI taxonomy): domain Eukaryota; kingdom Viridiplantae; phylum Streptophyta; class Magnoliopsida; order Poales; family Poaceae; genus Oryza; species Oryza australiensis. The sequence goes on along the minus strand of JAIFGZ020000439.1, from coordinate 410,306 downwards.
GCTCATTGGTCCGCATACATCGGTATGTACGAGTGCCAACAAGTCACTTGTTCTCTCACTGTGCCCCGTGAAAGGTGCCTTTGTCATCTTACCAAGTAAACAAGACTCACATGTCTCAAATGATTCAAAATCAAAAGAGTGAAGCAATCCATCCTTATGGAGCTTCTCCATGCGTTTCTTATTTATATGGCCTAAGCGACAATGCCGGATAAACGTGGGGTTTATATCATTAGAGAGTTGCCTTTCGTATTAATGTTATAGATGGGAGACGCTTCAAGATTCAAAACGTATAATCCATTCACCAATGGAGCATGAAAATAGAACATATCTCTGAGATATATTGAACAACCATTGTTCATTGATCTAAAATTATATCCTTCCGCTTGCAAACATGAAGCGGAAATAACGTTTTGACATAGTGTTGGAACACAATAACAATTATTCAATTCCAAAACTAATCCCGAAGGTAGATGAAGTGGTATGCGTGCCGACAGCAACGTAGCAACGCTTGCTCCATTGCCGACGCGCAGTTCACCTCGCCCTTCTCAATCCTCTACTTCTTCTCATTCCCGCAACGACTTGCAAATATGAGCTACGATCCGGTATCAAATACCCAAGAGTCGTAGGTGAAGTAGCAAGATTAATGTCTATAACATTAATACCGAAGCGAAGTCGTACTTTGCTTCTTTTTGAGATCCTCCATGTACTTCTTGCAGTTCCTCTTCCAAGTGGCATGTCTCCTTGCAATAGAAGCAAACGGCATCGATGCCGCCGACCCCTTCTTGCCCTTCTTTGCATTGGAGGCACTCGCGATCTCATCGGGAGTTAACTTCCTCTTGGTGCAAAGCTTCTTGACAGGTGGTTTGCGCTTTGCCTTCTGCATCATCATCACATGATGACCGTTTTTCGGATACTCTCCTCGCTGTCTTTAGCATCCCATGCAATTCAGCCAAGGTTCTATCCATATTGTTCATGTGATAGTTTAATATGAATGGCTCGAAGCTCGGAGGGAGCGACCGGAGAATCACGTCGTAGCCAACTCTTGGCTAAGGGGAAAACCCAGCTTTTCCGGACTCTCAATGTAGCCAATCATCTTTATCACATGCGGATCGACGGGATTTCCCTCAACAAGCCCGTACGCAAACAAGGACTTTGAGGTGTTAAACCTCTCGGCCCGAGCTTGGTTCTCAAACATGCCACGCAGTCCCGAATAATAGTGTGAGCATCGCTGCTCTCATATTGCTTCGAAGCTCGGGGGACATTGTAGCAAGCATGAGACGCTTATATCTAGGGCATCATTAGTGTGCTTCTCATAAGCTCTCCGTGCGGTTGCGTGGCATTATTTGGCAATTCCTCGGGATAGGGTACTTCAAGAACGTACTCCTTACGCTCTTGCTTGAGAACAATTCTCAAGTTGCGATACCAATCCATAAAGTTTGTTCCATTTAATTTTTCCTTTTCAAGAATAGATCACAAATTAAAGGTACTGGGTGTAGTATTAGCCGCCATTTATTCTACAACGAAAAAGCAAAGTTTAGCATAATGTTTATGCTATGTCTTTTGTTAAACAATTTAACATAAGACTCCCATTACGTATTTTCTACCTTCCCTCTAGGTTACGTATTGGGTCAAGATCCACATGTTAATTAATTTTCTAGTGAGCTTTGGCATCACTGCTAGAAAATTAGTAACATCGGTAAGCAACACCTTGCTAATCACATCTCTATGTGACTCTTGTTGTTGGTGTGGCATCTCCATGCCCGGCACCAACCTATGCCCCAAGGCCCAAAACTGTTTTGATAGCCTTGTTAAGTAAACCAAATGCTCCTGCATGTATATGCGACATATACCCCCTCGTGTTATGATAGAGAATGGCACTCTGCTTTGACACCCACCATTGACGAGCATAACGGTGACGGGTGCAACATTTGGAAGGGCATCATTACTACTTAATTTTGCGAGGGATGCTATCCTATCAAACAAACATATCACATATGAAAGCAAGAAGAATAGCATATAGTGAAATAGTATGGCCCCCTTCACATGGTGATCTCCATCTCCATGCCGGTGTACAGGATCTCCATCTTCATCACCGTTCTTTCGAGTGCCGAATGCTTGATTTCTTCAAACTAAGCTACTACTATAGAAGCTCTAATTGAAGATTACATCGACTCGCAGGTCGTGCAAGAATATTACAAGCATTGCACGTATGAAAGAATATTACGGGATTGCACATATGAAAGAATATTACATGCATCACATGCATCTCATACATCTCATACATACAATAGGGCCATACCATCTCAAAGCATTCTCTGCAAAAACAAGTTAGGCGTAGAAATGTTTTCTACTTATCGCAGAGCTACGGCATCGAGACAACCTATAAGGGGGGTATGCACACCACACGAAATTCATAGATCCAATCTATGAAATCGCTTACGGAAACCATGTCGGCATAATCATATTATGCCGTCCCGATACACTATCAAGGGAGATTGTTTGCGTAGGCGCGAGGCAGCTAACAAGATCGGACTACGAGATAGCTTCGGCATAATCACATTATACCGTTCCGATACACTATCAAGGAACGCTATCTCGAACCCAACTCAACCGAGTTACATGGAAATTGCTTCGACGTAATCACATTACGTCGTTTCGATACACTATCAAGGAACGCAATTACCATTAACTCTCCTCAACAGATCCCGTAAAACCGATTGATCTAATCAACCCGTGCGCAAAACTTGTTCCAGATCCAATCTAAAACCCGAACTAAGCAAGATTAGCTCTGATACCACTGAAGGGTTACGCGGAGGCTACGCTAGCCGAAAACAAAAACTTTTTACCGCGCAAACCAGGAACACTTGCAAGTAAGGGCCGATAGATCGTTACCGATTGGAGTAGAGTGCAGCGGAATAGCCAATCAGGGCAATCCGATCCGAAACAGTGTAGCCGATTCCCAGAGATAGCCGATTCGCCAATCAGCCGATTCGAGTCGTCCGGCCGCGTTCTCACGCCTCGCTCCGATGCGCCGACCGCAGCCGATTCCACCACAGCCGATCGCTCGCTCCGATTGCAGCCGATCCGAAGCCGATCAACAGCGCGCAACGTAGCAGCGCCTCTACCGGTATCCACACGTCCGGGGACAGAACGCCGTACACCCGTGTGCTAGCACGCGATGCAAGGCTAGGGTTTGGCTCGAAAGTGGGGAGGGTTTCCGTGGAGATTGATCTCGGCGACTTCTGTTGCATGCGATGCAATTGACATGTCGCAGCTCTCCACCCCTCCCTCCTTTATATAGAGTTGGCCGACTAGGACTAGTGGCCGATCAGGACTCTATTTTTGAACCGGATCTCATCCGTATCTCATAGAGTTGGCCGCCCATACGTCGTAAGCCTATAGAACTCTATCCGATCGGATCCCTATCCGATCGAGCCATATCCGAGTCCAACTCGAATGCCCGTTCTTATCCCCTTAAGCGTGCAACCCCGTAGGTTCAGGTATACTCGGTTTCGGCTATAGTCTAACTTAGCCGATCGTCGGCTCGAGTCTAACTCAGCCGACTGTCAACAGCGGCGCCTAGCAGCACATATTGACACCATAGTATACAAGAATAATATCGGCTCAACCTGTAATGTGTACACAAATCCCTTTGCCGCACGATACCGGTTAAGCTATAGGCAAGATGTGTGCCATCCCTTCAATAGCTTAACCATTCACTCGAACCGTATTGGATTATCGTCCGTTGATTGACTCCTCAATCAACTTAGCATGGTCATGCATTTCCATAATCCATTACCTCGAGGGCCCAGAGATATCTCTCCAAAGAAGGGGCAAATTCCATCTTGATCACTCACATCCCACTCCATGTTTCATAGCAAACCCGAAAACTACCTTTATAACTACCCGCATTTACGGAATAGCGTTTGGTAGTCCCAAAGTAGGCTACTACACATGTTAGAATCCATGGTGATCTCAGGTCTAAGGACTTTGTACCAACATTACCTGAGACCAACTAATGGCACATTAATTCCTGTAGTGTCTCATGGTGGGTCTATCCAACAATGTGTTCTCCAACACATGTGTTCATGTTTATTGATTTGGTATCTCCATACCCATGATCTATGAGACATGATCATCAATCAATAAACATGCCGATCTTAGAATCATATTTGTTCCAACAATATGATATATGATCGTGGATCGTTTAGAAATAGATTCATACATAAAGAGTCTCATAAATAAGTCACGTACTTATTGATCAATACAAGATGTCTATTTCATGGAACTGAATAACACTTTATTCATTTATATATAAACATTGACGTGATATCCAACATCTCCATGTTGCCTCTAGGGCATATCACTAACATCATCAACATAAAGAAGCAAATATATAGCTAAAACATGAACAACTTTTAGATAAAGACAATTATCAAAATTGAATCTTCTAAACTTTTAAGAAAGCATGAAAGAGTCAACTCTTATACCACTGTCTAGGTGACTGCTTCAACCCATAAAGAGATTTCTTCAACCTATAGACTAGGTTCTCTTTTTCAAGAATGGATGATCTAATTCATAATTATGCATTTCAACAATACTGGGTACATTGGGAATTGAACTATGATTCATGACAGGGAAAAGACATCATTGAAATCAATACCCAGAATCTGTCTATAACCTTTAGCAACTAACCTTGCTTTGTATCTTGCCTCATCACTTGGAGATATATCTTCCTTTATTTTGAAGATCCACTTGCAACGGATAGGTTTCTTCAACTTTGACAATTTCACCAATTCCCAGGGACGATTCTTTTCAACCGACTCCATCTCATCATGCATAGCAGTTATCCATCTATTGCAATAATTAGAAACTATAGTGTTAGGATACGAAGAAGGTTCTACAATACCTTAAATTTCTTCTGCCACACTCAAAGCATAAACAACTATATTCGCTTCTTCAATATATCTTTGAGGTCGTTTAATATTTCTTTTGGTCCTATTTTGTGCAATAGAATATTTTGATGACTGCTCAACAGTAGAAGAATCAGAATCTTCAGTAACAGATGCATCTTGGTTAATAGCAACATCTTCTTTTTTTGGTGCCTGCCCTGAACTGATCAAGTGCTCCACCTGTACACTTGCTTTTTGCTGACTCTCAACAGGAACATTTGTAGAAGATTTGTCATGTAACATAACTGATTCATGGAAGACAATGTTTCTACTAATTACAACTTTTTTAGTTTTAGGATACCATGACTTATAGCCTTTCACACCAGACGGATAACAAAAAAAATTGGAACCAGACCATACCTTCATTTGAGTCTTCTTATCAATGGCATAACTAGGTGACAAATTAATAAGATAACAAGCTATGGAATCGGTTTCTGCCCAAAACTGTTTACACAAACCTGCATTAGACAACATACAACGGGCCTTTTATATAATTGTCTTGTTCATATGCTCAGCTACGCTGTTTTGTTGAGATGTATGAGGAACGGTGTAGTGACGCACAATGCCTTCAAACTTGCAATATGATTTGAATATCTTAGAACAGAGTTCCATCCCATTATCAGTACAAAGTATTTTCACCTTTCTTTCAGTTTATTTTTCAACTATAGTCTTCCACTCTTTAAACACACAAAAAGCTTGATATTTGTGCTTCAAAAAATAATAGGCCAAACTTTTTGGGAATAATCATCAATAATGGTGATCATATAGCGAGCACCTCCAAAAGATGTCTTACGAGTAGACCCCCATAAATCAGAATACACATAATCAAGAATACCTTCTGTATTATGTGTAGTTGTGTTGAACTTCATCCTCTTCTGCTTGCCAAAGATGCAACGCTCACAAAATTTCAACTTCCCGATGCCTTGTCTATCTAGCAATCCTCTCTTTCTCAATTCTGTCAAACCAATTTTACTCATATGCCCAAGACGCATATGCCAAAGATTAATAGCATCAGAATTAGATAATGAATCTGAAACTGCAGCAACATTACCTAATATAGTTTTACCTCATAGATGGTACAGGTCGGCAGTTTTAATATCAGCTTTGATCACAACTATAGAGCCTTTGGTTACCTTCAAAATTCCGTCTCCATCGAAATATTTGTACCCTTTGCGATCAAGAGTGCATAAATAGATGAGGTTTCTCTTTAAGTTTGGAATATACCGCACACCCGACAATGTTCTGATACAACCATCAAACATCTTGATCTGAATTGTTCCTATACCTGCAACCTTCATGGCGTATTATCACCCATCAAAACAGTACCACCTTACATAGCTTCATAGGTGGCAAACCAATCCCTATTCGGACACATGTGATATGTGCAAGCAGTATCAAGAATCTACTAGTCACTAGTTTGTGCACAACCAGCATAAGCAACAAGCAATTTTGAACCAAACTTGTCATCAGTAGCAACTGCGGCTTTACTTTTTTCTTCTTTATTACTTTTTGGTCTATAATTTCTGGTTTTTTTGTCTTTATTCTGTAGCTTCCAACACTCAAAGATATCATGTCCATCTCTCTTGCAGTATTTGCATGACTTATACTTACCTTTGGACTTTGTTGTGAAACCCGAGCGACCTCCATCCGCCGATGCTCCACCCGCTCGCCACTGCTGCTTGGAGCCGCGTCGGGCTGTGATGTCGCCTCCGACAGCATCTAAGTATGCCTTTTGTGATAATCCTAATACCCCTTTTCTTCTATCTCGGTGAATCTCAATTTCTAAAATGAATGACGCTTCACCAAGATCCTTCATCTCAAAATTTGATGACAGAAACTTCTTTGTCTCCAATAGCAGACTGACATCACTACTAGCAAGTAAGATGTCATCCATATAAAGGATGATGAAAATGAATTTTCCATTCTTGAACTTTGCATAAACACAATTGTCCTCCTTATTCTCATCAAACCCGAACTTTCTTATTGTCTCATCAAACTTTAAATACCACTGTCTAGAGCCTTACTTTAATCCATAAATGGATTTCTTTAGGTGGTGTCCCATATTTTCTTTTTCTTTCATGACAAAACCTTTCGGTTGTGCCATGTAGACATCCTCATAGAGATCTCCATTGAGAAATGTCGTCTTTACATCCATTTGATATAATTCTAAATCATAGTGCGCCACTAAAGCCATCATGATTCTAAAGGAATCCTTACATGAGACTGGAGAAAATGTCTCGTTATAATATATTCCTTCTCTTTGCATGAAGCCTTTTGCCACAAGTCACGCCTTATATCTCTCGACATTCCCTTTTGAGTCACACTTAGTTTTATAGACCTATTTACAGCCTACTGTCTTGGCTCTTTTGGGAATTTCTTCTAAATCCCACACTTTGTTACAACTCATAGATCTCATTTCGTCTTTCATGGCTTCTTGCCATTTAGACGAGTGAGCGCTTCTCATGGCTTTTTTAAATGAGGTGGGATCTCCCTCCATTTAATTTCTTCACTAATATATACTTGGTAGTCATTTGGGATAGTCGGTTTTCTAACTCTTTGAGACCTCTTGGGGGCCTCAACTTCTGGCGCACCCTCTGAGCTGGGCTATTGTAGCTCTTCCTCATGTGTGACAACAGGTTCTATTAGATCCTGAAGGACAGGTTCCTGATTCTCACTTGTTGTTGCCACGGGATAACTAACAACATGTGTTGTCACCATAGTATCATGCACTGTCGGTGCAACAACAACAGTATCGAGAAAAAAAGGTTCTTGAATCATCGGAGTAGGTACAAATACCCGTTTCTCTTCAAGGCTAATCTCCCGGGCTACCATGCTTCCCCTTATCATGTCATCCTCTAGAAAAACAATGTGTCTCGTTTCTACAAACTTGGTATGTCTGTCAGGACAATAGAAACAAAACCCCTTTGATTTCTCTGGATAGCCAATAAAATGATAGCTAACGGTCTTAGGATCTTATTTCCCAATGTTCGGTTAAATACTTTCGCCTCAGCTGGACAACCCCACACATGCAAATAGTTTAATGTGGGTTTTCTCCCTGTCCATAACTCATATGGAGTTTTAGAAAACAGACTTACTAGGAAACCGATTGAGTATGTGAATGGCGGTTTTTAACACCTCCATCCACAAATTAATCGGTAGAATGGAGTAACTTACCATACTTCTCATCATATCCATTAAGGTACGGTTGAATCTTTCAGCTACTCCATTCTGCTGAGACTCGCCCGGTATAGAGTACTGGGCAACTATGCCATTTTCCTGTAAGAACCTTGCAAAAGGTCCAGGAACTTGGCTATACGGGGTATGACGACCGTAGTACTCCTCCCATGGTCGGATCTTACTATCTTAATCTTTAGATCATGTTGATTTTCAACTTCAGCCTTGAATATCTTGAATTTATCTAATGCCTCTGATCATTCTTTAATTGGATAAATATAGCCATAATGAGAATGATCATCTGTGAACGTTATAAAAGAATCATAACCATGCATAGATATCACAGGAAACGGACCACAAATGTCCGTGTGAATTATTTCTAAAATTATTGTGCTTCGTTTGGCATCTTTCTTTATTTTATTGACATACTTGCCTTTAATCTCAATCTATGCATTGATCTGAATATGAAAATTCTAAGGGCAAAAGAATTGGTTCTTTAATCAATCGCTCAATCTTCCCCTCGAAATATGGCTCTAAACGACAGTGCCATAATTTTGAGGATGCATCATCAATTCTTTTCCTCTTATTACTCACGTTCATAGACGAGGAGACATTCTCATTCTCAGTACTCAAAACATTCACAGTATCACCAAGTGATAACAAATAGAGTTCATCTTGCTTGAAAGCGATGCCAATACACTTATTATTAAACTAAACTTTACATTGTCCACCTCCAAAAAGGCATTGAAATCCATCACGATCTAATTGAGGGACTCTAATCAAATTTCTTTGCAAGGAGGGTACATAAAGGACATCGTGTAAATGAAGTACAATGCCATCTTTTAATACTAAAGGGAGTTCTCCAATGGCTTTGGCTTCAAAAGCGACGCCATTTGCAACTTTAATTATTCTTTCTCCTCTTTGGAGGGTCCTCCTCATACTGAATCCTTGTAAAGAATTTGCAACATGAACAGTCGTACCTAAGTCAATCCACCAGGTAGATTTTTCATAACTTAGATACAGGGACTCATCTACAAACGTAATAATATCCTCACCTTTTTTGCATATGTGCTTTAGGAAATCCACACAGTCTTTCTTATGGTGTCCCGTCTTTTTGCACCATAAGCATTGGTCCCTTTCAATCTAGATTGGCTCAGATCTCTGATGGTAATTAGGCTTAGATTTCTGATTGTAATCAGGCTGTGGAGCCTTTCCATGTGGCTTGGAGGAGGAGGCATTATTCTGCTGAGGTTTCCCTTGTGGCTTAGAAGGGGAAGAATTTTATAATTCTTCTTTGAAGAATTATAATAATTCTTTCTTTTGTGGTTCATGTAGTTAACAAAATCACCACGGGAACCCTTGATACTTTCCTCCTCTTGTACACACATGGCAACCAACTTCTCAACGCCCCAATTTGCTGGCAGTGAGTTGTAATTAACAACAAAAGCCTCAAATTCTTTGGGCAGGGAGGCAAAAATCAGATGAACCAGAAACTCATCACTTAGCCCCATTTCCATGGGTTTGAGCTTGGATGACATGTTGCTCATCCTCAGGATATGCTCCCTGACACCACCACCAGTGTACTTCTCTATGACAAGCCTCTTGATGAGAGTGCTTGTATAAGCTTTTGAAGAGCCAATAAACTGACTCTCCTCTCTTCTTAGATATTCTGTGGTTGTGGTGCATTCTGGGATTGCTCCCCTTATTTCCTCAACTATTGATCTATTGATTACCATTAGGCACTTACGGTTTGACTAGTCCCACTTAGCACGATCAACATCGTACTTCATTCTTAGCGGTGCATGATCATGCACTCGCTTATCGAAATCTTATGGGCTCTCCTGTTCTCCCCTTTACGGCGTCAACAGGAGATGTGGGACACTCAGCTATCAGCGCAAGATCAATGTCTCATAGCGCAAGTGCTATCTCTATCTTTTCTCTCCATGAGTTATAGTTTCCTCCATTTAGAAGCTTAATGGCCGAGATGTAGCTCAGCGGACTGCCTAAAACAAAAATTCAGAAAATAAAGTTTGAATTAATTCAACGTTGGTCAAATTAAAACAAATAACTCCTCAAAATCAATTCTATATCACCGTTGGGCAGAAATAGAATCAACAATGATGTCATCAGACTTATTAGCATAACAATTTCATCAGCAATGTTGGTCAGTAGATAAAATTATCATACTATAGAAAATAATTCACCTTTTCTAATTAAAATGCCCCGTTGGTTCGAAATTAACAAGAAAAAGTAAAATCTCTCACTTGATGCAAAAATTCATCTAAAATTTAAACTTGATGCAATAAAACTATACTAAGCCTCAAACTTAATTTAGAAATTTTACCCAAACTGTAAAAATCTTCAAAACTTAAATTATTTTGAGCCTTTACTTAATTTCTAGGAAAAATTAATAATAGAAAAATTAACTGGAAAATGAAATGAAAAAATTCACTGTTCTGCATTGTGCTTGCGGCCCGGCCCGACACTGTGTTATACTGTGTAGCCGGCCCAGCCAACTTGGCACTGTACTTGCCAAGCTGCTACCTGAGCTTGGGCCGCCATTTCTCCTTCCCACCTGCGCCAAATCTTGGTCCGATCAATCAGCGCCGTCGAATGGAGATCGACAGCTGGGCGGCGTCTGTAGGAGAGCAAAACAATGTCGCGTCCTCCTCTTGTCCTGTGCTGCACGCTCCACTCTCTCCATCTGATTCTTGGCCTTTTGATTTCCTCTTCTTTGCCGTCGAAAAATTCTTAACCCTAAGTAAAACCGTGCCTAGATGGCTCTGATACCATTGTTAGATTCTAGGATTTATAGCTATGCATGGGTTCTAGTAGGTAGATCGGGACTCACCGTCGAACTTCATGGAGGAGGACGCCATGGGTCGTTGGTGATGTCGTCGGCTTGGGTTGCAGTGTTGATGGTACTTCCCGCCGCTCACAACGCCCTCTTTAGATCAGTCTAGGGCTAGGGTTTGTTAGGAGAGAGAGAGAGAGCACGAATCGATCTCGGCGTGCGTACCCCGGCCTCCTCTTCTCTGTTTTATTTAGCGCTGCGGATGTGGGCCCACTAACCATAAGTTGGTTGTGTGCCCCTGATCAGGACACGAGAGATCCGTGGGGAGATCAGTCTAACACTCTTAACCAAGTAACAAAATCCTGCTCCCTCATGATCCTCTTCAAAGGCTTTAATCTCGGCATGAATTGGTTCCGACTTGTCAAGAATTATCCATTTTTTGTCTAGGTTAAAGACACCCAACCCAAGTTGCCCTTTCTTCCAAGGCAATAGAATTCTCCACGGAACAATATAGGATTGTTATGCGCTACAGGGAAGGGCATTTGGTGCTCAAATCTTTGCTCCATCTATTCATCCTTATCAAACCACCGCACACTAACATCAAGAAAATCACTGGTAAGGTTGCTAATAATCCCAAAGAAGGCACAATCTTCAGTTGTTGGGTTCAATGAAAATGTGACACCATGAAAGCGATAAGGTGTATTAAAATTTGGAAGCTCCACAATATCTTGAGTGCATGAATTGACAATAAATATGTTGTCAAGGTCATTGTCATCTGACACAATCACCCAACCATCTTTTTTTAAGGAAAAACGGCACGAGACGGTGTCTTTTCATTAAATAAGCAAAAGAAATTACAAGCCCCTAGGGGCAGGAAGAGTTACAAGGCTGTTGTACTAAGTAATGCTAGGAAACATCTCCCTCAATCTCCTAGCCCCAGCCAACCCCCACAATTTGGCATCGGCCTTTATTTTGGATAATAAATAAAACACTATGGCTCCCTTATGCTCAAAAATCTGCTGGTTTCTCTCTTTTTAAATTTCCCAAACAATGAGAAAGATGAGGGTGCGCACTCCCTTCTTAGGAATCCCCCGTGTGTTTGCCCGACTTTCTCACCATTCCAAAACTGAATGAGCAGTGTCCCAGCCCACAGGTTGTAGCTGAGGAGCTCCAACCCAGTTTGCCACCTCGGACCAGATCCTTCTAGTGTAGCGGCATTCTGCCAGAAGGTAAAGCGTTGTTTCTGGGACTGTCCTACACAAGTGACAGACACCATTGTTTCTTCAGCCTCTAGTCTCCAACCTGTCTGAAGTCCACACCCTGTTCTAAATGATTAACCATGCATGTATTTTGCACTTCCTTGGCGCCCATACCTTCCATATCAGCGAGTCAAAGTTGGAATTGGGGGCTCCTGAACATTGTGCTTGGTAGGCCAAGGATGCCGTGTATTGCCCATGGTTGGTGAGTTTCCACACCGTCATATCTGGTTGTTCTTCATTGAGATGAATAGCACGCACCGCTGTCCATAAGACCACTAGTTGTTGTATGAGCTCTACCGAGAACATCATGCTTGCATGGAGGTCCAAATCACCTACCCAAGCATCATCTTTCTTCCCTTGGCGCAAGGACTTTTCAAACCCAACCATCTTTTGAGGAGCGTAAAACGTGTCGAACATCATCGATTTGAAATGAATCCACTTGTAAGGTGTACTCTTCGCCATGTAGACGATCGAGCATCTTGCATGTGTTTTCTCGCTCAGAGCATGAGCCATGGCCATATCTTTGCATCCTCAATTGGGTTGGACACATCACTCCAGCAAATAGCTGGAAACCTAAGGAGATCAACCAAAGATAAGTTGGAGGCAATCAACTCTAGCAATTCTATAGGTAGATTTTGCCATTGCGACAATGAAACTTCATGTTTCTGTCCCACATCCGCATTCATATATTACCCTACGAACATAGGCAAACAAAAATTTAGTTATATTATTAGAAATAAAATTGAGTTTTATACCAATATTATTTGTCATGCTTCCACTACCTCATTTAATAGAAGATGGTTTGACAAAGCTGAATCCGGTAACTCTATGGCTTGGACACTGTAATAACACATTATTACATAAAGTTAGCAACAACTTAATATATGCTTGCGATAAAAGGACTTAAGATATCATGCTTACTTTGTCGGAACGGACCAAAATGCTCTACGACAAGCATTCATAGGTTGAGGAAGAATCTGGTTGAAGCTGACAGTGTTGTCATCCAAACAGAACTTGTTTTGAGTCTGGTTGAGCCTCTCGCGATCACAACTTGACCACGGAAAGTAGACACAGTTGCTTTGAGTAACACCTTCCACCGCGGGGCATGAAAAGCCAGTCTCCGGCAAGGAGAAAGGCACGGTTGTCTCCGATGCTCTTTACCTTGGTCTATTATGATTCCACATCTGATAAATCCTCTTCCTCTGAGTCCAATTGATCGATGCGATACACAGAAATACTGATGTGTCTACCTTCCTCATGATGTCCAAAGTATGCAAGCTGCCGTGAAGAGATTGCCACAGGACTCAACTAAGAATACTTGGTCGAGGAATTGTAATGTTCTTTACCTGTAACACTAATCACTCATGTTTGCACTATGTCATCAATCTCTTCTATCTCAATCAGGGGACCCGAAGCTAAGGCATATAGCTTCCCGGAATAGCTAACAATGTTTCTAGAAAACCAGTAATCGTCACGTCCATCGATTGCCAATGTTTTCTGTTCTGTGTCATCGGGATGGCAGTAAAGTAAGAAATTTTCCTGGCACTCGTTAGTACTAGAAACCACGACAGTGAAGCTCGCCGTCGAACCGAGCACCCCGAACGCTCCCACGGATTTGGCCCCAGCCGCAGCGGCGGGAGCAGAATCTTGGACTGCCGTGAGCCGGCGATGAGGCGTATGAGGAAGCAGTCCCCGGTGGGCTCGTCCAGCATCAGCATCAGCTCGCCGTTGTCGATGCAGCCTAGGCAATATTGCTTCCCTTGTATATCTGGAAAGGCTCTCGTGCAAGCTCCGGTCGGACATGTCGACGAAAGTCTGCGCTTGCTTGTGATGTCCATGGGCCTGGATCAGCCAAGGCCTCGTGCCAAAGCCGCGCGGCGACGAGCACTCTTTGCCTGCAGCAGCAGCATCGTTGTTGCACTCCATAGGACTTTAGCACGCAGTAGACTCCCAATCTCGACTTGCCTGAACGTCGAAGGCGAATAGCGACCAATCGTATTCTCCTAATTGCTTTTTTTTCAGCGCCTAGCTACCAGAGTGTACCAGAGCCTAGCTAGGGTCGGCTACGCTCGGGTGTACCGTGTACGTGTACAGCCGAACGGAACAGGAGTCCGAGTAGGTTACACAGAGGCGCCAGGATGCTAGACGAACTCGGCTGAGCGTAACAAACTTCGCAGCCGGACGATGTACTCTAGTAATTCACCTCCGTATCGGCGCGCAAATTAGCCCATCCGACTAGTTTCCTACCCAGATTCCGACACGAACCCGGAACTCTCGGCCCAGGATATAAAGCAAACCCCCTTGTGCTCCGCTAGATCAATCATCCGAACCATCAGGAGGGCGCGTCATGGACAGGTCACCGCTAGGCCGCTTGGGCGGCAGCTTCACGGCCCTCGATCACGCCACCACCGGAGAGGTTGTTGTGCACCGAGCGGGGCCTGCGCAGAGGCGCCGTGTAGCAGGGGATGGCACCAACGTTGAGCCTTCCTTCGGCTGGTCCTCCGCGGTCCGCTCGGTTGGTGTTGCCCGGCGGCGTCGAGGTGGACCTGGAGGCCATTCAGGTTTTACCCACGCAGGATGCGCCGTTGACGTCGAGCTCAAGTGCTGCAGTCGCGAGGAGGAACCGGACCAGTCGTCGGAATGGTGCGTGCGGCGCGGCGAGGGCAAGGCGCCGCGGGCAGCTGCCCGCGAGGAAGCTGACGGCGCCAGGGATGATGAAATTGATTTCTTATTAGTGTTGGAGCTGTGTAGGCTTTAGCTCGTGTGCTTTAGGGTTGGGGACTGTTGGTGTTGTATGGTTTTGTGCACGGCGTCGCAGAAGCTCACTTTGCTTTTTGCAGGCGAAATTGTATCGTTTGCTAGACTGGGGAAATTGTTTTTATCCCTCTTGTTTCGTCCATGTCATCTTAAATAATCATAAAAAATAGAAAATAAATAATATAGATTAATATAAAATATATCACTCTATATATTTATATATAAGTTAAAATTCAACTTCTACAAATTTCTACAAATTTAATTACGAATGTATTATATCTATTTTTAGTTAAATTTGTTTTTTAATTTACAGAAATCGAATTTGACTTTTGATATATTTTATATTAATCTATGTTGTCAAATTTTTTAATAACTATGTAAAAGATCAAATTTAACCTTATATACAAGCAACAGGTCCCCTTCACTTGATGAATGAAAATCCATATCCTCTAGAGTGGGCAGTTCATTTGCCAGACTATATAGCATTCCACAACCCTGCTATGTTATTCATCAGGATTTTAAAGTCGCATTAATTTATATTGTTGAATGTTGATATGACAGGCTGCCAATAATAATACTATAAAAGAAGCAGCTGCACAAACCGAAAAAAAATTGATAAGCAACTTGATTTAGAAAATATGAAGCCAAACTTCATTCAAAAAATCTAAGACAAAAAATGATGACTTCAAATAGGACGACAATTATTTCAATTGAAAATTATATAGTATCATGCATTACAAGAACAATATAGTTACACGATAAGAACAAACTAATCATACGTTAATATACATGTAGTTCTACTTGGTTAGGGCCCAACAATCTGTAGGCCAACTTGCAAACTGTGAACCAACTTGCAAACTGTGAACGGAAAGCTCGTATTTGGCCAAATAATTGCCTTCAGGCCTACCGATATATAGGTTTTCCATTATAGAAAACTCTTTTTGTTCCTGCTTTAAGATGAAATCAAGCACCAACTTTCCTGAACCCAATCGTGTCATTTGCAAACCTAACTGTCTTTTCCCATCCATTTGTATTTCTTAGAGGTTTTGATTATAAGTACAATAACTTCTTCAGTTCTTCTGATATAAAAAAACAACATTTTTCTTTACATACCACCAAGTTATTATCCAATCCATTCCATGCCTTTCCTTTTTTTCTTCATGCCCTATATGTACGCGAGGTTCACTACTGGAGAAACGGTTTTTCTGGACGAGACCCCTGATAGATTCCAGACGGACTATAATTGGCTGCGCCTGAAAAAATCGAAGATGCATTATCCTGTGTGATCCACTTAAGCGATCGTACGAAAAAATTTATTTTTTTATGCGGCCGTTTAAGTGGGCCGTACAGGATAGTCCATTTTCCCGTGCGGTCGCTTAAGTGGGCCGCACGGGATGATGTTCATGTATTTTTATAAACCAATTTAAAGATGTAAGGTTTTAATTATCTATAAACCTATTGAATTCTCCATCTAATTCTTGGATATGGGATAGAAAAAAATATTTTTTCACAACACAAGTGGCAATATAACTTCATATATTGTGATAATGAGTTAATGTTAAGGTTATGTACAAATTTGATATGCATACAAGTTTATAGCTTCTTATAAAGTATATAAACTTAAAACTTAGAGTTCCTTTAGATTAAACTATAACAGAGTGGCTTCCACTGCACATATAATGCAGTTTGTACGCGTGTAACAAGTTTTTGTGTGTATTGTTCCAGTTTTGTCCTCTAACTCGAAGTCGGTTTTTAAAACGGTCATACGGACTCTGATCGAGATGTTCTATATATAAAAATCGATCAGAAAAATTTTTTGGATGTGTTCGTCCATAGCTTCGCCATTTTCAGCTATTTTATTTTCCCCAAAAATAGCTCGAAGGTTGCCCTTTTGATCCCTAAGCTTTTTGTTGATTCGAGCGCGTTTTCTATTTTTCACAGCCACGTCTTTGCTTGTTTAGGCTCAAATTTTCTGTGGTTACCTCTCGTGTGCTCTTAAGTCAAGAAACATATTAAAAAATTAAAATAAAAGGTTGATTTTTTTCCAAAAAAGGTTATTACTTAAAAATAGAAAAATATTTTTCACAATACAAGTGACAATATCACTTCATATGTTGTGATAATGAGTTAATGTTAAGGTTATGTACAAATTTAAATAATATATACAAGTTCATAGCTTCTTATAAGATATATAAGCTTTGAAACGTAAGAGTTCATAAACTATAACAGAGGTGTAACCATTTATTAACAACATATAATCTCACTTGATCAAAACTAATTAAATTTTTTATGACAGCGTTAAGGAACAAAATTAAGTTGTCATGTCGATTTATAGAATTTTTTGACTAAATTTAGATATTATTATAATTTTTGTAGTTCATCTCTAAAGGTTTATAGATTATCGCATGCGGACGGCTTAAGAGCCCGCACGGAAAGATAGCTTTGCGTGCGGACCGCTTAAGCCGCCCGCACGAATGACAATCTTTTCGTGCAGTCACTTAAGCCGCCCGCACGGAAAGATAATCTTTTCATACGGGCACTTAAGCTGCCCGCACGCGATGATCACCACCGTCTATATAGGTGCGTGCGGGCTTCAAAATTTTCTAACTCCTGATGAAATTTTCTAGCGCCGTGGCTTCCTCATTGACCCACTGCCTCCGCCGCCGCCTCCTCCTCCGTCGGCCTCCTCCATCGCCAGCCTCTTCCACCGCTGCCTCCTCCTCCGCCGGCCTCCTCCACCGCCGCCTCCACCGACCGCGGCCGCCTCCTCCACCGACCGCGGTCACCTCCTCCACCGACACGACCGCCTCCTCATCGCCGCCTCCACCGATCGTGACCGCCTCGTCCACTGCCGGCCTCCATCGTCGGCCTCCACCGCCGCCTCCTCCGACCGCAGCCGCCTCCTGCACCGCCAACCTCCACCACCGACCTCCACCGCCGCCTCCTCCGACCATGGCCGCCTCGTCCACCGTGGCCTCCTCCTCCACTACGCACCACCGCCGGCAACACCGACCACCACCTCTACCGCCGCCACCGCTGTCACATCGCCATCGCATGCATGCATTGTAAAATGTGTTGTAAACTTTGTTGTAAAATTATACATGTGAAATTGTGATAAAATTGTGATAATGTGAAATTATTTTTGTGCAATTTATGATATAATATTAATTGTCAATTTAATTATATAATTTAATAATTTAATATGTAATATATGACGGATGTATCTTCCCATGTGAGCCACTTAATTCGTCCACACGGGATAATCTATTATCCCGTGTCGACGGCTTAAGTGGCGCGTACGGGATAATAGATTTTCCTATGCGGGACTCTTAAGTTGCCCGCACGGGATAATAGATCTTTCTATGCGGGACTCTTAAGTTGTCCGCACGGGATAATAGATTTTTCCGTGCGGTTAGGCCGTCCATACGCAAAAAATTGATTTTTGCAGACCATCTCATGCGTGTGGGTAGACCTTTCGCACGAGAAGATGCCTTTCGGCTCGCACGCAAAAATCGATTTTTCAATAGTGGTTTCTTATTTTCCTTGTATACAAATTCTGCTAGTTGACCATGAGTTAATTAACCGTTAACTCTAACTTGAAATATGACCATCATGCACGTATGAATCACTAATAATCTCCTAAAAAAGATTGATATGTTGAGTTTTATGTCGAATATGTGCACAAAAGTCAGTTACAAGTTAGTAACTAGAGTTGTAATAGGTGTTAAAATAGTAATAGTGCTGTACTCTTACCCTAAGCTCTCTTTAATAAAGACATGCCTGATGTAACCATATGATGGCAGTAGCATAGACAACTAAAATCAACGGCCTATCTAGTTGATGGCCTTGGATGCCGTACCCTAGTACCCTAGTACATTGCAACTTATGATGGATTAGGGAGAACTGCTCGTAATTAGTCCTCGAAAATATAGATTTTGGTTAAACTTTGTTAATAAATATTATGCTACGTCACCAGGTTTGTATCTTCTATTGCATTCTTTCACATTTGATTATCGATGCACTATCGAAGCCAGTCTTATAACAAGTGCTATCGGAGCTTACGGAAGATCTGTTAGCATGACACATGAAGGCATAAAAGATCTGTTTAGTTCTAATTTGTACTATTTTCAATTCATTTGTATTGTATTCCCTGCTTTTCCCTTTTCTCCTATTCTCTAACAACTCATTATAAAAATTTAAAATTAAATAGCTAAATAATCATGATTCTCAATTTACATACATTTTTCAATCTATTTGTACTGTTTTTATTTGTAATTAAATAAATACTTCAAGATCCGTATTGCATATGTTTTGCTAGGTAAAAAAACTAAAATACGTTTGGACATAGACCCCTAGTGTGGCAGTCATAAAACATTATAAAAATTTTGACAATAATTATGGCATCTTGAATCATTCTACGTATAAATATGTACATAGATGATTAAATATCATCTATGGCACAAGCCGTCACCCATCACATCTTAAAAATTAAGAAATATCTTTGAAATTTTATGGTAAAAAACAAAACATCTTATCATCATTTTGCACTCAAAATCGATAAGACTCGTTATTTTTAGCCATTAAATCTATTATTTTACGCTCCTAAGCCTCTACGTATCCTAAATTAGAAATTAATAAAAACATAAAAATTCTAAAAAATGAAACATCCGACCTCGGTAAAGTCATTATTTTAGCTACGAGATCTACCTCTCCCTCACATGGATTAACAAGGCACCATCTTTTTATTCCAAAATTATAAATGTATAGTAAATGAATAAAAATATCGTTGGAGTATATAAGCATATTAACAAAAACAGGGCAATCCTCAATAATTAACTCAGGTGTATGCTCTTACATCTATTCTGCGATATTTGGTGGGTTTTGATTGCTCTATCCTGTCTAGTTGCTCCGATCTGTCAATAGGTGCTCAGATCTGCAGCATTTGATGGGTTTTGATTGCTCAACCTGTCTCGTTTGAAGTGCCTACTCGTACGCCAATCTATCAATGGTTGGTCTCTCGCGTTCAACTCTTTTGTCTCAAAATAAATATAGGTCAAATGAGCAATATTTATTTTTTATCTTAAAATAAATATAGTTCAAATAGGCTACATTTATTTTAAAATAGTACACGTTTTAAATAAGAGAAATACATTTATTTTAAAATAAAAAGAGTGACTTCTTGTGCTTCAGTTTGTTTGATTCGCTTCAATGTCAATGATGACGTTACTCTGTTCTGCAGCCTTAGGGGTTAATTTGTTTAATTTCAGGAAAAGGCAACATGCCGAAGAAGGAAAAAGAAGTCACCATCACTTGCACCACCTGTAGGATGGAGTTCGAATCCCAGAGACTGAAGAACGAACACAATTGTAACATGACTCGAAAGTTTGTGAGAGCCAACAATAAGAACAAAAAAACACAAGGCGACTCTGAAAAGGGTGCGACTTGTCGAAACTTGGTTTCGGCAATATAATTTCTGGGGTCGCAGTCAAGATCGTCAAGCACAATGGGTTAGAAGGAAAAGAAGGTTTAGACAGGTTTAGGCCCTCTCGTGAGGTAATATCCTACTCCTGTTTCAGGGATTCGATCCGTCGAGTGTATATTGATCTCAAGATCTGTAACTCAGAAAACTCATCCTATCCCTCAAAGGACGCCGCTTACCCCCCTTATATAGTCTTGGTAGGAGGGCTTACAGATCGGAAATCCTATCTTACTCTAAGTCGGTTTCCTCAATCTTACCAAACCGTGACTATAGGCCGTTGCCTTATCTCAATCGGCAACGTAACACCCAAGTCATGTTTGGTTTACAGATATGGCAGGCGCAACCTCACCCTACCTCCAGTCGGATAGACTTGCCATGTAGATACTCGATTGCCATAATCTCCACAGTAGCCCCGAGTCCTTTTCGTCGACGAGATAACTCACTTCAAATCAAAACAAGACGCACCAAAAATCTCTTTGGCCGAGTGCTTCGACGCCGAGTGATTCCATCATCTCTGCCTAAATCTTTCCGAGTGGCTCCAAAAACTGTGAAGGGCTGGAGAAATATCTAAAAAAATTCTCAAAAATAAATATCTAGGTGCATCTCCTGATGCACCTAATTAGGTGTAGCCCCCGACTATGTGGTTAGTCAAAAACAGACTAAGCATATAGTCAAGAACTATAAAAAATCATTCTCATATAAATGCTTAGCTCAAGCTAAAGCAATCATAAAAATCACATCACTCGGCAAGCTCGTGCTTATCCGAGTAGATTTGCCCGAGTCGTCTCGAAACAAATAATTTAATTAGCCCTCATGGGTAAGAAATCAATTCACTCGGCAAGCTCATGCTTATCCGAGTTGATCCGCCCGAGTCATCTCGGAACAAATAGCTCAATCGACCCTCGTGGGTAAAAAACACTTGGCAAGCTCATGCTCATCCGAGTTAACTTGCCCGAGTCATCTCCGAACAAATAATTTAATTGACCCTCGTGGGTAAAAGCACTCGGTAAGCTCATTGTCGGTGATATGAGCCCGGGGGTATGTCGTGGACGTGGCATTTAAGAAAAAGGAAGGTGCCCCTGCCCATCGAGGAGCGCCAAAGCTATACCCTGAAAGGCTAGGCAAGTCTCGGCCACGGGCGGCCACGCGGCCGCCCCAGAAGGGGCTGGCCCGAAGGCTGCCCGGAGGCCATCATACTTCCAAAACGGCGGGGTCCGGGATCTCCCGGACCCCTGGTTGGAAGGGTCCGGGATCACCCGGACCCTCATCCTCCATCCCGTACCTCTCAGAGAGAGGGGCGAACCCAACGGCCAACCAACTCATTTAATGCTCAAATAGGAGAAAGCTGAGCGCCTGTCCCACCGCATTCAATGCGATGTGAGGCGCGGCTGTGAGTTGCTCCCATCATCACCTCTTTTTGCCTATTACGAGGCAAAAGGGGGGGCTAAAAGTTCTTGACTAAGACCGTGGTATGGCCGCCCACCTACTCCGCACACGCCCCCCTCACGCCCTGTCCAGTCGCATTTAATGCACTGGGCGGCTGCGTGGGAGAGAGAATGCGAGCGCAGGAAGCACGGTGCCCACACCTCCCTATGGAATGGGCCGCCGACCGGTGGGACCCATCGGAGGGGGTAGGCAAACCATCATCACGTCAGCAGCATGGCATCTACGACGGCCGCTCTTTTTTCGCCGTCAATGATGCAGCAAACAGGAAGGAGTAGGAATGGAATGGCTTCTCCGACAAGACAAGGCAAAAACTACTCCCTCACGTGGATTGAAGTAGAGAAAAGGTAGGACTGCTGTGGTGTTCCCTTATTCTATAAAAGGAGACCCAAGTCCTTCAGAAAAGGGTGGGCTCCAGTCAAAGGAAAGGAGTTCGCGTCCTGAAAAATAGGTTAAGTCTCTCCAACTAGCCTACAGAAATCTCCCATCCACCGTAAAGTCTAAGGAAGAGGAATACTCTCATTGTCCTTGGTAACCTCCCCCATATATTACATACACACAGGAGTAGGGTGTTACACCGCGCTGGTGGCCCGAACCTGTATAAATTCTCGCCTCATCCGCATTATTCCGTCTTTTTCTATGAGTTTGAGCCAAGATACATCGCTTCTCGTGCCGAACAAAAAAAGGGGGTCCCCAGGATCCCTGCGTGTCGACCTACGACATCGACAGCTGACGCGCCAGGTAGGGGGAGCGCGCTGCGTTTTGGTTTAAACTCCTATTTCCCATCCATTTCTTTGGCGGGAATCCTCTCTCCCCGTCTCGGCCATGGTCCACGGCCGCACCCTGCGTTCCGCGTCAGGCTCGCTCGCTACACGCGAGCGTGGCCAGGCCAACGAGGCGGCAGAAGAAGTCGATGCGGGCGGGCATAGCCCCAACTTTCGCCACCTCCGCTCGAGGGGGGAGGGACCTTTGTCTCCCTCATCACCGTTGGTGGCGACGGTGGCAGCCGCGCCCGCGCCGCCCCCTCTGCCCCCCGCTGAAGCAGCGGTTGGAGGCGGAGGGGCCCGTGCGCCCTACGGGGTCGACAACGCTCTGTGGGACACGAGCACGCCCTAGCGGGCGTGCGGCGAGCCCCGCCGAGGCGACGTCCACCGCCGCCCGGAGTTTGGCACTCCGAGGGTGCCCCGCAGCGCGAGGCTCTTTTGCGCCACCCTCCACCCACCCGGCGAGGGCTCCGGCGCCAAAAGGTGGCTCAACGACGTGGCGGCTCGTGGGCACGGCCGGCGCCCGGGCTGCCGACCTCGCTCCACCCGCCAACCGCGCGGCTCGCACATCGCGGTAAGCTCTTCCTCTCGGCGACGGGCCCGAAGGGCAGCAGCAGCCGCGAGGGCAGAGGAGAACCTCTCGGCGGCGGCCCAACCGGAGCCGCCCCGGGACCTGCTTTACGCAGGGCGCGACGCCCGCCTCTGCATCGAGCAGCGCCGAGACGAGCGCCGCTTAGGGCGAGTGTCGGACTGCGCCTCCTCGTCGGGAGGCGCCACCTCACGGCGAGCGGCCACAGCGGCCCCGCCGCAGATGGAGCCCCACGGTGGACGGCGAGCGGCCGTAATGGCTCAGCCGCAAGTGGGGAGCTCCGCGATGCCCAACGAGGCCCCGCAGCCTCTATCGCCCCCTCTGGCTGGCAATGGCTGCCAGGCCTTTGTTACCGACCTCCGTAACGTGCGCTGGCCTAACAAGTTTAGGCCGGCCCTTACGGAAAAGTACGATGGCTCGGTTAACCCCACCGAGTTCCTCCAGATCTACACCACGGCCATTGAGGCCGCCGGAGGAGACGAGCGCGTCATGGTCAACTTCTTCCCCATGGCGCTTAAGGGCCAGGCCCGTTCCTGGCTGATGAACTTGCTGGCCTGGTCAGTCACCTCTTGGAACGACCTGTGCCGCCAGTTCACCTCCAACTTCCAGGGCACATACCCGCGCCCGGGGGTGGAGGCGGACCTCCACATGGTCCGACAAGGGGAGGACGAGTCCCTGCGCAAATACATTCAGCGTTTTTGTCAGGTACGCAACACCATACCTTCCATGGCCGACCATGCAGTGATCTTCGCCTTCCGGAGTGGCGTCTGCCACGACGTCATGTTGGAGAAGATCGAATCCAAGGCTCCCCGGACCACCACGGAGCTCTTCGAGCTCGTGGACCGGGTGGCCCGCAAGGAGGAGGCCCGGGTTTGGAATCCTAGGAATCCCACCCAGGCCCCCACCGGCGCTGCCCCCTCCGCGTCCCGTGAAGAGCGGCGCGAGCGGCGACGGAAGCGCGGGCTGTCACGTGGCGGCGAGGAGGGCCACGTCCTCGCCACCGACGGAGCCGGGAAACCCTCGCGGAAGGGCAAGCCCGCGGGTAACCGCAGGCGGTCCCCGAATCCTCGCCCCTAGGGCAGAGCCGGAGACAAATGGTGCATGGTGCACCAAACCTCCCACCACGACCTCTCTGAGTGCCGTTCGGTCAAAAATCTGGCCGAGCGAGTGTAGAAGTATGAGCAGGAGCGGAGGGAGAACGAGGAGGAGATCCGCCGCAAGGGCAAGGCGCCGGCGGAGCGCCCGAACAACCGACGAGAGGAGGCCAGGGATACGGCCCCCGCCGGGAACGACGACGACGACCTAGGCTACCAAGATCCCCAGCACGTCGTCGCCACCATCGATGGCGGCGCGGGCACCCAAATGTCCCGCCGAAGCTTCAAGTCCATGAGACGCGAGCTCCTCGCTGCCGTGCCGTCTCATGAGGCGGCCCGGAGGTCGCGCTGGGCGAAGGTGCCCATCACCTTCGACCAGACCGACCACCCGGGAAGTGTCGCGCGTAGCGGCCATTTGGCCCTCGTGACCTCCCCCACCATCTGCAACGTCAAGGTTGCCCGAGTCTTAATTGACGGAGGTTCGACCCTCAACGTGCTATCCCCGAAGGCCTTTGAGGCAATCAAGGCCCCTAGAATGGTGCTCGGGCCTTCCCACCCCATCATTGGAGTGACGCTCGGAAAGGTGTGGCCCCTCGGGCAGATCGCTCTGCCGGTCACCTTCGGGGCCCCCACTAATTTCTGCACCGAGCGGATCGACTTCGATGTGGCGGATCTCAATCTGCCCTACAACGCCGTGCTTGGGAGGCCGGCGTTGGTGAAGTTCATGTTGGCCACACATTACGCCTACCGCCAACTCAAGATGTCGGGCCCTGGAGGCCCCATCACCGTCCACGCTGACGTCAAAACCGCGCTAGACTGCGTGGAGGCGCGCGTGGATGACATTGCGGCGGCCGACCGCGCCGAGCCCGAGGACCCCCAAGGGGAGTCGTCGGGCTCCCGGGCCCCGAAGCAGCACATCACCTCTGCCGACGAGGTGGTGATTAAGTCTATCTGTTTGGGCGACGACCCGTCCAAGACCGCCAACATTGGTGACGGCTTGGACCTCAAATAGGAAGACGCGCTCGTCTCCTTCCTGCGGGCGAATACCGACGTGTTTGCTTGGAAGCCGTCGGATATGCCCGGGGTCCCCAGGGAGGTGATCGAGCACCGACTCGCAGTACGGCCGGATGCACGCCCGGTCCGGCAAAAGGTGAGGCGACAGGCCCCGGAGCAGCAGGCGTTCATCCGCGAAGAGGTGGCACGGCTCCAGGAGGCCGGCTTCATCTGGGAGGTGTTGCACCCGGAGTGGTTGGCGAATCCGGTGGTCGTCCCGAAAGCCAACCACAAGCTGCGCATGTGCATCGACTACACCGACCTCAACAAGGCATGTCCCAAAGACCCCTATCCTCTACCCTGAATAGACCAGATAGTCGACTCCACCGCGGGGTGCGACCTGTTATGCTTCCTAGATGCATACTCTAGCTATCATCAATTTTGCATGGCTGTAGAGGATGAGGAGAAAACTTCATTTATCACTCCTGTGGGTACTTTTTGCTATATGTCTATGCCCTTTGGTTTAAAAAATGCCATGTCCACCTTCGAACGTGGTATCCACATCACGTTAAAGGACCAAATAGGGCGCAATATTGAGGCGTATGTCGATGATCTCGTAGTCAAATCTCGGGACCGAAGAACTTTGCACCTGGATTTGGCCGAGACATTTGATAACCTCCGGTCCTCCCGCATGAAACTGAACCCGGAAAAATGCGTGTTTGGGGTACCGGCAGGCAAGCTATTAGGATTCTTAGTCTCTGCCCGAGGCATCGAGGCCAACCCCACTAAGATATAGGCAATAGAGGAAATACGCCCCCCTCGACAGCTCAAGGATGTGCAGAGGCTCACTGGAAGTGTGGCCGCCTTGAGTCGCTTCATATCCAGGTTAGGAGAGCGGACGCTTCCTTTATTCAAATTGTTGAAACGAACCGGCCCCTTCACTTGGACGGACGAGGCGGAGAAAGCCTTGGGCGAGCTCAAGCGCTACCTTTCTTCGTCGCCCGTACTGGTGGCTCCTCGGGAAGGGGAGCCCCTCCTGTTGTATTTGGCGGCGACCCCCCAAGTGATTAGTGTGGCCTTGGTTGTGGAGCGCGACGACGAGCTGGTCTCTCAGTCGCCCCCAGGCCCGTCAAAACCAGAGGCAGGAAGCCCCGGAACGGAGTTGGCCGAGGAAGCGCCCGAACCCGGAGGTGGCCCTTGGCCCCCCGAGCCCCAGGGAGCTGCCTGGCCCCCTAGTCCGGGAGCACCCGAAGCCCCCTCCACCCAGAGTGGCCTTGACGGCCCCGGTGGAGGTGATGGCTCGGGAGACCCGGACACCGAGATGGCCCGCCCTGAAGCACCTGTGGCAGAAAGCCCCGGAACGGAGTTGGCCGAGGAAACGCCCGAACTCGGAGGTGGCCCTTGGCCCCCCGAGCCTTAGGGAGCCGCCGGGCCCCCTAGTCCGGGAGCACCCGAAGCCCCCTCCACCAAGCGCGGCCTTGGGGGCCCCGGAGGAGGCGATGGCTCGGGGGCCCCGGACACCGAGGTAACCCGCCCAGGTGTACCCGAACCAGCCGCCCCTAGCAAGGTAGCCAAGGCCCGCACCAAGGTGCAGCGGCCGGTCTACTTTGTCAGCGAGGCGCTACGGGACGCGAAGACACGTTACCCGCAGGCCCAGAAAATGCTATACGCTCTACTTATGGCCTCCAGGAAGTTGCGTCATTATTTTCAGGCGCACCGGGTAACGGTGGTCACGTCCTACCCTCTCGGACAAATCCTGCATAACCGAGAGGGCACGAGACGAGTAGTCAAATGGGCCATCGAGTTATCGGAATTCGACCTACACTTCGAAGCCCGGCACGCAATCAAGAGCCAAGCTTTGGCTGATTTCGTGGCGGAATGGACACCAACAGCCGGAAGCGATCCACCCCCGTGGGAACCCGAGAGCACGGAGGATCACGGCCAAGGAATCGCGCACTGGGTGATGAACTTTGACGGTTCACTCACCTTGCACGGAGCCGGAGCAGGCGTGGTGCTAACTTCCCCAACGGGCGATGTGCTTCGGTACATCGTCCGGATCGATTTCCGAGCAACCAACAACATGGCCGAATATGAGGGGCTCCTGGCGGGGCTACGAGCAGCAGCAGGCGTAGGCATCCGCCGCCTGCTGGTCCTTGGAGATTCCCAACTGGTGGTAAACCAGGTCTCCAAAAATTACCAATGCTCCGACCCTCAAATGGAGGCTTATGTCAAGGAAGTACGGCGTATGGAGCGCCATTTCGATGGCCTCGAGCTACGCCACATTCCCAGAAGAGAAAACTCCCTGGCGGACGAGCTATCAAGGATAGCGTCCGCGCGAGCCCCAGCCCCACCAGGTGCCTTTGAGGAAAGTCTCACAGAGCCATTGGCACGCCCTGAACCGCCCCGGAGGCAGGAATCGGCCGGTCCCGACGCCTCGGACTCGATGGGCCAGCCGCAGCCTGGCCCCGCTGAGACCGACGTCACGCGCCAGGTGGCTTGGATTTCGGAAATCCAGGCGTACCCAGAAGACGCGTCATTGCCCGAGCAACGTGAGGACGGCAACGCATCGCTCGGACCTCCAAGAGCTACGCGTTGGTAGAAGGGACACTCTACCGACAAGGCGCCAACGGAGTGCTCATGAAATGCATTGCTCGGGAACAGGGTCTCGAGCTCCTTGCCGAGATCCATGAAGGTGAATGCGGCACACATTCAGCCTCCCGAACCTTGGTGGGAAAAGCATTTCGTCTAGGATTCTATTGGCCCACCGCGCTGGAGGATGCAACAGCCCTCGTGCGGCGGTGCCGAGCATGTCAATTCCACGCCAAGTAGACGCACCTGCCGGCCCAGGCACTACAAACCATCCCGCTCTCATGGCTATTTGCGGTGTGGGGGCTGGATATCCTGGGCCCGTTCAAGCAGGCGCGGGGCGGGTGCAAGTTCCTGTATGTCGCCATCGACAAATTCACCAAGTGGCCGGAGGCCTATCCAGTCAGCGTCATCGACAAACACTCGGCTGTGCGGTTCATGAGAGGCATCACGGCAAGGTTCGGGGTCCCCAACAGGCTCATCACCGATAACGGTACCCAGTTCACGAGTGAGCTATTCGGCGAATATTGCGACGACATGGGTATCAATCTCTGTTTCGCCTCACCCGCCCACCCCCAAAGCAACGGTCAAGCCGAGCGTGCAAACGCAGAAATATTAAAAGGCCTCAAGACCAAGACCTACAACGTACTCAAAAAACATGGGGACTCGTGGACTGACGAACTGCCCGCGGTCCTTTGGGCCAATCGGACAACCCCGAGCCGCGCCATCGGGGAAACACCTTTCTTCTTGGTGTATGGAGCCGAGGCCGTCCTGCCCTCCGAGCTCACCCTGGGATCGCCCCGAGCCACATTATACACCGAAGCGGATCAAGAGCAGAGGCGTCGAGACGACCTGGATTACCTGGAGGAGAGGCGGCGCCGGGCAAAGCTCCGCGTGGCCCGGTACCAACAGAGCCTCCGCTGCTACCATCAAAGCAAAGTCAGCCCCCGAGCGCTGCAAGTCAATGACCTGGTCCTGCGCCGTGTCCAAACACGCGCGGGCCTAAGCAAGCTGTCCTCGATGTGGGAGGGGCCATACAAAGTTATCGGCACCCCGCGTCCGGGAGTAGTCCACCTAGCCACAGAGGACGGCACTCCGTTACCGAACCCGTGGAATATCTTCCACCTGCGCAGGTTCTACCCATAAGCCGCATGGTGTGCTGGGACATATATAGAAGTTCATCCACTGCCCCCGGTGGCATGAGCAATACGTTTGTTATTTCATTCCATATGTTTCCCTTGCAAATACCTGTTGCAGTGTGCTTTCCCCCATGTGCTCGAGCATGCGTTCTGGGTGCGGCTTTCCAATAAGTTCCTCGGCCTTGCCCGCCTTAGCCTGAGAGCCCTAAGGGTGTCGAGGGTACAGCGATGCTGCATATTACCACGCCTGGGGGCAGTCAACGCCTGGGGGTTCGGGTGCGAACAACACACGCCTGTCCCGGCCCCCCGTTGCCGCTGCCCTTGCTGGCCTTTTTATGCCTTTACTCCTACCCGGAACCCCGACAAAGCTACCAGCCAACGGCCAGTGCATGCTGCCCGAACTCGGAACAGCCCCCTAGCGGCATGGGACAAATCGCGGGGGAGAGCAACCCTATCGCATTATCGCAATAACTAAAGTCTTAAGCTACCAATTGCAGGGAAGCTAACATACAGGGGCTTGGGCCAACCAACCGCCACTACGTGCGCGCTAAGTTGGCCGGGGACTCCCAACATACACATACATGAATCGTCAAAAGCAGCCACGATGAGCTGTCACAATGCAAGTAAAGGCAAGTTCGATAATTTTATAAACAATGCATAAATATCTTTTTACATAAGTATAGATACAAGCCAAGGCAAGAGGGCCCTAAGTGGCCGGTGGGTCGCTGGGAGCTTCCACCGGGGAGTCTGCATCCGGCGAGTCCTCGCGGAGGGCGAGCTGGAAGGCCGCCGGGGTGCCGTCGAAGCCCACCATGATGGAGTCGACGGTGTCTTGGACGCGGCGGCAGGCGGCCTCCTCGGTGCCTTCGGGGAAGTCTTCGGTGGGGATGTAGGGGTCGAAGTTGGGGTCGCGGGCTTGGTAGCTCGCCAGGATGAGGGTCGTGACCTTGCGGGATAAGTCATACGATGACTCCTTCGCCACGTCGTCGACATCCTCCGGCACCCTCTGTATCCCTGTGGCCAGATCGTCGATGTATGTGGCCAATCCTCCCAAAGTAGGGATGCTGGGGAGGTACGATTCACCCCTACCCCGCGAGCCGCCTCCCGAAGGCGCCCGACAGACGAGGACAGGCCCTGGACCCCTAGGCGCAAGACGCGCTCCAGATCCGCAATCCGTCGGCGCGCCTCCTCGAGTTCCGGCCCCGGCCCCAAACTAGGCTGTGCTGCGCGTCCATGATCATCCGCTCCCGGGAGGCCGCTCCTGCTCCGGTCCCAGCCTCGTCTGCCGGTGGCCCGAGGCAGCGGCGAGCAGCTGCTCGTGGTCCCACACGCCCTTCAGGCATCTGGAGGCCTCCTCCTGGGCTTCCACCACCGCCGCCTCTCGGCCCCCCACGGCGACCTCGCGCTCGGCGACGGCCTTCTCCTGGGCCAGCACATTGGTCTCCCGTGCGGCGGAGTCTTCTTTGGCCCTGGCGACGGCAGCCTCCCGGCTTTCAACCGCCCGCCACGCCGCCTCAAGGGCCCTCTCCCGCTCCGCCAGACCGGCCTCGCGGGCCTGGAGGTCAGCGTCGGCGCCAGCAGCGGCGGCCTCAGCATCGCACAAGGTGCGCTTGAGCTCGTCGAGGCCCCGGGCGCGTTCCCTGAGGTCGCGGAGGAACTGCCCGGCGGTGGTGTGCACCCTCTCCTCGGCGGCGGCTACCTGCTCGCGGAGGTCGGCGGCATGCCGCTCGGTGACGGTGTCTTCAAACACCTGACTGAGCTCCTCCTGGCGTCGCTCGATCTCCACCAGCTCCCGCCTGCGGATGAGGCCCTTCGCCCTCGCCATGGCCGCCAGCTCCTGACGGCCCTCCTCGACCTCGGCCTCCCGCCGCGCCACCTCGACCTCCCTGGCGGCCAAGGCCTGTACTTGGGCCCGAAGCCCCTAAAGGGAGATGGCGTTGGCCACCTCCAGCGCCCTGGCGATGACCTCCCTCACCCGCTCCTGCGACCGGACCAGGGGCTCTGTATCCAAAGCGGCCGCGAACCCGGACCGGGCAACCCCAGACTCGAAATCCACTGCCGGCGCACTCGCTGGGGATGCACCCCGGGCCTCCCCCGCTGTCGTTGTCGCCGTCCTTGCGGCCGGCCTGGCCCTCGGCACAGTGGCCCCCGGGGAAGGGCCCGTCGCCCGTGAGCCCCCTGGCCTGCGGGGGGGCACGGCGCGCTCCGCTCCGCCGCCTCGTGGTGGAGAAGGGGGAGGAGAGGGGTCCTCCTCTGGCCTCTTCCTCTTCCCTTTGGGATCCGGGACCCCTGGATCGCCTCGGCCCGGACCCCGGCGGCTCAACCGCCCAATCGGGATGTGGTCGTCGGGGTCGTCGTCGTCGCCTCCACCTCCGCCCCTCGGAGCAGCCCCCGGTGCAGCCTCCGGTGCGGTCGACGATGAGCCCACGCCATCACCCACCACCTGCAGCAAGTGCAGGATCTCCGGGCGCGCGGAGTCCTGACACAGCGGCACCAACCCGGGCGGGAGCTGCGCCAAGTCCATCTCCGTGATGCCGAGGCAGCGGCGGACCAGGGTCCGGAGGTCCCTCTCGTCCCAGTCGAAGACGGCGCCCGCGAAGGTCCGCATGTCGTCGTTGGGGCCCGTGTACATGTAGGCGGGGCGCGGCCTCTCCTGCAACGGCGCTATGCGCCTCATCAGGAAGTCACGGAAGACCGCGTGGCTGTACAGGCCTCTCCGCCGGAGGTAGCAGATCCGGTCCAGCACCCCGTCCAGCTCCCTGCCGGCTCGTGGGCACGCCCCCCAGTTCCTCTGGTTCACTGGGATCCCCGTCGGCAGGGAGAGGTGGGGGTGGTCGCGCAAGCTGGTGTAGAACCAGAACGCCCTCCAGTTCTCCCACCTGGAGCGAGGGTGGATGTCGATGAAGGGAGTTCCGACCGCCCGGTCGTTCCGCGGCTGGATCGCCACGTACCCCACCGTGCCGGGGGAGCCAGCCCGGCATATCCGAAAGAACTGCTGGAAGAGGTGAAGAGAGGGCCTCACCCCCACGAACATCTCGCAGGTGTGGGCGAACACGGCGAGGTAGAAGACGGCGTTGGGGTGAGGTGGTGCAGCCGAAGGTCGTAGAACTCCAGGACGTCGAGAAAGAAGCGGGAGAATGGCGGCACCAGCCCGACCATGGCGAAGGAGGCGAAGAACACCATCCTGTGGGGAGGCCGCTCCTCCGGGATGTCGCCGCCGCTGCGGGTGCCATTCGGCAAGAATTTGTTGAAGAGGCTGCGAGCCTCCGCATTGCGCACCAAAGACTTGGGAGCACACTCCCCGGCTCCAGAGGTGAATCGCGGCCCATTGCGGGGGTGAATACAGAAGCACAGAAGGGGAAAGCTGAAGGTGGAAGAAAGACAACGGAAGGAGCAGGAGGCGCTAGGTAGACGAAGGGCAAATGGCAATAGGAGGAGATGGCAGTGGAAAGCGTAGAAACCGGTCTCCTTTCATGCGGATCTGATTTTATAAGCTGCCACCGCCCCCTCGGATTCTACGGCATTAAATTCGCCCCACTACCACACGAAGCGCCCCCTCGTCTCCGCGCCCTTTCGATTTTCGCATCCCCATGGATTCCCGTGCCATTCGAATTTCGTGCCGCCTGGGGTTCCGCGCCTGCCAGGCGCACTACGCGGGACAGAGAGTGCTAGGCGGTTCTGAATGGGCCCCCATGCGCGTGGCCCAAACAAACTCGCCCCCCGTCCTAAGAAAAAGGCTTGGCCAGGTGCGACATCAGTCGTCGCGTATCGGTTGCCTGCCATAGCGAAAATGCCCAAATACCCGAGCCCACACGCTCAAGGAAATGGCGTCAACCGCGCCCGAGCCCGACTCGGCCCGGTCCAACGCCGGGGCTACTGTCGGTGATATGGGCCCGAGGGTATGTCGTGGATGTGGCATTTAAGAAAAAGGAAGGTGCCCCTGCCCATCGAGGAGCGCCAAAGCTATGCCCTGAAAGGCTAGGCAAGTCTCAGCCACGGGCGGCCACGTGGCCGCCCCAGAAGGGGCTGGCCCGAAGGCTGCCCGGATCTCCCCACTGGTTGGAAGGGTCCGGGATCACCCGGACCCTTGGTTGGAAGGGTCCGGGGTCACCCGGACCCCCATCCTCCATCCCGCACCTCTCAGAGAGAGGGGCGAACCCAACGGCCAACCAACTCATTTAATGCTCAAATAGGGGAAAGCTGAGCGCCTGCCCCACCGCATTCAATGCGATGTGAGGCGTGGCTGTCTGTTGCTCCCATCATCACCTCTTTTTGCCTATTACGAGGCAAAAGGGGGCTAAAAGTTCTTGACTAAGACCGTGGTATGGCCGCCCACCTACTCCGCGCACGCCCCCCTCACGCCCTGTCCAGTCGCATTTAATGCACTGGGCGGCTGCGTGGGAGAGAGAATGCGAGCGCAGGAAGCATGGTGCCCACACCTCCCTCTGGAATGGGCCACCGACCGGTGGGACCCATCGGAGGGGGTAGGCAAACCATCATCACGTCAGCAGCATGGCATCCACGACGACCGCTCTTTTTTCGCCCTCCATGACGCAGCAAACAGGAAGGAGTAGGAATGGAATGGCTTCTCCGACAAGACAAGGCAAAAACTACTCCCTCACGTGGATTGAAGTAGAGAAAAGGTAGGACTGCTGTGGTGTTCTCTTATTCTATAAAAGGAGACCCAAGTCCTTCAGAAAAGGTTGGGCTCCAGTCAAAGGAAAGGAGTTCACGTCCTGAAAAATAGGTTAAGTCTCTCCAACTAGCCTACAGAAATCTCCCATCCACCACAAAGTCTAAGGGAGAGGAATACTCTCATTGTCCTTGGCAACCTCCCCCATATATTACATACACACAGGAGTAGGGTGTTACACCGCGCTGGTGGCCCGAACCTATATAAATTCCTGCCTCATCCGCATTATTCCGTCTTTTTCTACGAGTTTGAGCCAAGATACATCGCTCCCCATGCCGAACCAAAAAAGGGGGTCCCCAGGATCCCTGCGTGTCGACCTATGACATCGACACTCATGCTTATCCGAATTAACCTGCCTGAGTCATCTCGAAACAAGTAATTCTATCGACCCTCATAGGTAAGAAAATCAATTCACTCGGCAAGCTCATGCTTATCCGAGCTAATCTACCCAAGTCATCCCGGAATAAATAATTTAATCGCCCCTCACGGGTAAACAAATTTTTCAGTCATCTGAAAAATACGACCAAAATATTAAATAGCTCCTGCCATAATATTGATCTTAATCTAAAAAGATCTTCACCAAGGTGAAAAAATAGCATTGATATAATCATTTAATCAAATGCTTAGAAACCAAACAGCCCCTGTCGTCAGGACAGCCATGAAAAGCTTAACTGTTTGTCACCTTTCAAATTGCATCGTGCCAACTTCTCATGAAGTTACGCAAACCGCGGTATGAAAGGATTTTAAAGGTATTGGGCTATGTGACACGTGCATATTGCCAAGGCAAATCTACTTAAGTCCATCCACTTAAGTCCCTAAGGACACGTGTCAAGCCACACCTTAGCTGGGCCGCAAGTCTCTCATGGGCTCGGCCCAATCGCGAGATAACTTAGCAAAAACCCTCAAGTCTTTTTACGAAGCCTCGAGGTCATCCCCGCCACTTCGTCTTCTCAAAAATTTCCTCTTTCACAGTACTGTTCACCAGCTCTCTACCTTTGTCCCGATTGCTCCCATCTTTCTCTTTGCAGGAGGCCTCAGAACATAGACCCCACTGGGCAGAGTGAAGGCCCAAGATCATCTGCAGCGACCGAAGCAACAAGGCCTGCAGAACAAGAATCCAGGGGCCCTTTCCCGAGTGAGAGCGCTCCGAGTGAGAAGCTCCCACCTCCCAGTGAGGATGTCACAGTGAAGGAGCCCCGACCGCCACCAAGAGACCCCCTGGAAACCACGGTGAAGAAGATCTCCCGACAGTCAAGGGTTCGACCACCTGCCGGTGAGCTTTGAAGCGGTCTTCGACTTTAGTCTTCAATCTGTCTTTTCTTTGTCTTCATTTATCTTCTTTAAATCGATCAACAAAAGAGGAGGAGATCCCCAGGCTACAATCTTCAGAGGCCTAGATCTCAATGACTTTGTGAATGTTGCTTGTAAACTCTGATGTGAACTTGTAGATATCTAGCTTATTTATGTTAATGCCTTGACCCGAGTTTTCATAGAAAATTTCTTAAGTAATTTTCGTCCGACTGTCACCAAGCCTAAGCTTGATTAGGTCGTCAAAAAATTCTCAGTCCTTATCTATTGAACTCGAATCAAAATACTAAACAATAATAAACCAAATATAAACAAGTTATCAAAGAAAACCATGCTTTGTTGACACGTATGCAGCCCCCGACTGCTAACTCAAGAAGTCATCTTGCTTGAGGTTGGCAGTCAAGAATAATATGAAACTTGAGGCAATTTAAGCATAGTATCGTCGAAGATGTTAAGAGTTCTCCACCATGGATCCATCTTCACGCTTTAGTCGATATGCTCCTAGCCGAGTCACCTCAGCGATTATGTATGGTCCTTCCATAATGGAGATAATTTGTGACGGTCCTTGGTGGTTTGAATCTTGCGTAGAACTAGATCGCCGACGATAAAAGCTCGTGCTCAAACATTGCGGCTATGGTATCGTCTGAGACCTTGAAGATATCTTACCGACTGGATCAGAGCTGCCTCTCGAGCTTCTTCCAGTCGGGTTAGATCGTCCACTCGGTCTTGATCGTAGCGCTCATCGTTGAAGCTGCGAACTCGTAGGGATTCATACTCCATTTCGTTTGGCAACATGGCTTCTGCCCCATGGACCAGAAAAAAAGGAGTTTGGCCGGTAGTCCGACTGGGCGTAGTCCGTAGAGACCACAGAACTGAGGGGAGCTCTTGGACCCATTTGCCGGCATAAGGATTTAGCCGGTAAAACACTCGAGCCTTGGTGCCTTGAAAGATCATGCCGTTGGCACGCTCAACTTGTCCATTGCTTTTGGGATGTGCGACCGATGCATTGCAGATCTTGATGCCGAAGTCTTCACAGAATTCCTTAAAGATGCCTCTAGTGAATTGAGTCCCATTGTCGGTTATAATTCTGTTTGGGACGCTGAAACGGTGCACGATGTTGAGGATGAAGTCTTGTGCCTTGTCAGCAGTGATTGTAGCAACCGGCTTAGCCTCGATCCACTTGGAAAATTTGTCGATTGCGACGAATAGGTGCGTGAATCCTCCTGGAGCCTTCTTGAAAGGGCTGACCATGTCTAAGCCCCATACCACAAATGGCCAGGATAATGGAATTGTTTGTAGCTCTTGGGCTAGGACATGGCTCTGTCGGGCGAAAAATTGGCAGCCTTCACAGGTTCGTACCACTTTGTCCGCGTCGGAGACCGCGGTAAGCCAGAAGAAACCCTATCTGTAGGCTTTGCCCACCAAGGTGCGTGTCACCGCGTGGCTTCCGCATATGCCCGAGTGGATGTCTTGGAGTAGCTGTTGTCCTTCCTCGGGTGTGATGTATCTTAGCAGGACTCCGGAGGGACTTCTCTTGTATAAGTTGGAGTCAACCATGACATAAGCTTGGCAACGACGTCGGACACGTTCTGCCTCATCCCGGTCTTCTGGCAGCTCTTGCTGTGTTAAAAATTTGATGAGTGGTGTCCTCCAGTCGGCGTCAATCATGGCGACTTCGTTTGCAGCTTGTTCGTTGGGAGTTGGCTTTGCCGCAAAAGTTGGCTCATAGAGGTGCTCGACAAAAACGTCTGTTGGGGCGGCTTCACGTTTGGACCCGGACTGCGCCAACTCATCAGCTGCCTCATTGTTGTGTCTCAAGACATGTGATAGTTCGAGTCCGTCAAACTTGTCTTCAAGTTTGCGGACTTCTTGTCGGTAGGACTCCATGGTGTCGTTTAGACAGGACCAGTCCTTCATTACTTGGTTGACGACCAGCTGGGAGTCCCCTTTCACGATGAGCCGACATATCCCGAGTGAAACTGTGAGCCGCAGTCCATGTAGCAGGGCTTCGTACTCGGCGACGTTATGTGAGGCAGAGAAGTGGAGGTGGAGGACGTATCTTAGCCTTTCCCCAAGCGGGGAGATCAGCACGACTCCTGCTCCCAAGCCGGTGATCCTCTTGGATCCGTCAAAGTGCATGGTCCAGTATTAAGGTCTTCTTGAGGTATATCTTCTTGTTGTTCGGTCCACTCGGCCAGGAAATCTGCCAGGGCTTGTGACTTTACAGACGTCCTCGCCTTAAAAGTTAAGTCCAGCGGCATTAGCTCCAAGGCCCACTTTGCGATGCGCCCAATCGCCTTCTGGTTATGGACGACATCGTCGAGTGGAAAAGAAGTGACGACGGTGACCGAGTGACCCAACACTTCGCTAACAGTCGGCTTCATCAGCCGGCTTCTCGTTTAGTTGTGCCACATATTGTTCGGCGAATTGCTTGTAGATGAAGCAATCTTTGGCCGCATGCTTATGGTTTGGATGATGCGTGCACTGAGCATTCATGATGGCATCGTAGGCCGTGACTCGGGGGCGGCGTTGGGAGTTGGAAGTTGCAGCAACTAGATCTTCGGATCGGCGCTTGCGGTCCTTCTGGGCCTGATTGTTGTTGCCGTTATCCTTCTTAGGATTCCGGCTTCTTCCCGCCTGCTTGTCTTCCCTCCTGTCGGGCCGGTCTTGACGGGCTGCCTTGATGGCATCGTTAGATTTGGCATAGGAGTTCGCCATCTCGAACATCTGTTTCACCGTCTTCGGTGGCTTGCGCCCGAACTTCCCGATTAACAGCTCATCACGGACTCCCTTCTGGAAGGCGGCGATGATGATGTCATCGGTGATGTTGGGGATCTTGTTGCGCTTCTCGGAGAAACGGCGGATGTAATCCTTCAGAGGCTCGTCCGGCTTCTGGATGACGTTGTATAGATCGAAGTGTGTGCCGGGCCTCTCGAAGGTACCCTGAAAGTTGGCGATGAAGTGGTCTCTTAGCTCGCTCCACGAGCCGATTGAGCCTCTTGGCAGGCTCGTGAGCCAGTTCCTCGCCAAGTTAGCGAGGGCCACGGGCAGGTAATTGGCCATTGCCTTGTTGTCGCCGCCTGCTGCATGGATGGCGAGAGTATACACGGTAAGCCACGACTCGGGGTCGGTCTTGCCGTCGTATTTCTCTATTCCTGTTGGCTTAAAACCATTCGGCTAGTGCACTCGGCGAAGCTCCCGAGTGAAAGCCAACACTCCGTCGTCGCCGCTATCGGGTGATCCCCTCCGATCTTCCCAAGTGCGTCGATCTCGCTCCTGGTAGCGGCGATCGAGGACTTCCCGCAGATCACTCGACGGGGTCTTCGGTTGGCTGGTTGGGTAGCTGGAGCTGTTGTTGCGGCGAACTTGGTGGTGGATGGGTGGACGTCCGTGTCGTTTGTCGCGGGAGTCGGTCGTTTGCTCCTGGTACTTCTGTGTGGACTCGCGGCGTGGGCCTCTTGGCCTTGTCGTCGACTGGTCTGGCTCGGACCTCTTATAGTCTCCTGACCCTAGAGGTGGGAGTCGGCTTTTGTCGGGCGTTTCAGCCACGGACTCAGTCGGTCTTCGTGCTGAGGTGGTGGGATGGCCGTTGGCTGTGGCTGCGACGATGGTCTTGATTAAGTATTGGAGTCACGATGGCGGGTGCCGTCTCCATGACGGTGTCCAAAAGTGTGAGTGCGGCAACAGCGTTCTGCTGTGGCGTCTGGAAGATGTTGGCGTTGCGAACCCGCGTTTGAAGGATGGCCTCCTGAACGGATCATCCGGCTGCGCGTAGATCTTGCTTTCTCTTGTCAGCCTCTTCTCTGCGTTTCTTCTCCTCTTCAGCCAGCTTGCGCTCCTGCTCAATCTTGGCTCGCTTTTCTTCAACAAGCCTGTGGGCCATGGCTGAGTCAGACTCGTCCGGCTCAACCATGAGGACATCAAAGCACTTCGGCTCGTAGTCCTTGCGGCAGTCGAAGTCGTCGGCTTCGTTTGAGGGGATGCCATAGAGGTCGTCAAAGCCGGCGGAGCTGAGATATTCGTTGAGCTCCGAAGATGAGCATGAGCCGAATAGTGGGAGGATGACAGCTATCTCCCTCGATCCTGGGTAGCCCGGGTCTGGATCGTTCCAGTCCGAGTTAGAGCATGGGGACGCGGGCTCCTCCGAGTGGGTCGACCTCGACTCGGGGGAGAGGAGTTTGCCGTAGATATCAGCGGCGTTTGGTAATCCAAATGGCGCTGAGAGGTCTTCTTCCGAGTGAATCGTCTCTGTTGGGGAGACGAGGAGATCGGTGCAGATCTCGGCGGTGTTCGGTAGTTCGAACGGTGCCGAGTGAATTCCTTTGTTGGAGAGGGTGGACCGCATCTTGGACTCCAAGATGTCGTCGAAGATCTTGGCGCTGATCGGGAGGCTGAACGACGCTGAGTGGGTCTCTCCTTCCGACTGGTTCAAGTCCGAGTCAAAGGAGAAGTTGTCGAAGTCGTTGGCGGCGAAGTCGCCGAATCCTGAAGAAGATCCCATCACGCTTGTCGGCGAGATTGTCGAAGAAGTCTTGACGCGCGGGCCCCTACCTGGCGCGCCAACTGTCGAAACTTGGTTTCAGCAATGTAATTTCTGGGGTCGCAGTCAAGATCGCCAAGCACAATGGGTTAGAAGGAAAAGAAGGTTTAGACAGGTTCAGGCCCTCTCGTGAGGTAATACCCTACTCCTGTTTTGGGGATTCGATCCGCCGAGTGTATATTGATCTCAAGATCTGTAACTCAGGAAACTCATCCTATCCCTCAAAGGACGCCCCTTACCCCCCTTTTATAGTCTTGGGAGGAGGGCTTACAGATCGAAAACCCTATCTTACTCTAAGTCGGTTTTCTCAATCTTATCAAACCGTGACTATAGGCTATTGCCTTATCTCAATCGACAACGTAACACCCAAGTCATGTTTGGTTTACAGATATGGCAGGCGCAACCTAACCCTACCTCCAGTCGGATAGACTTGCCATGTAGATACCCGATTGCCATAATCTCCACACGACTTAACCTTCCAAACTCACGCTAATCAGTTAGTTCAATTCATTAGTTAGATTTTACATTGTCCTCCAGTTACTTCACTTCATTACATTCTGCACTAACCAGTTACTTAACCACAGTTACTTTGCATAAAAATTTACTTAATCACTTAATCACTTAATCACATAAAAATTACATTGTACATTATTTCTCCCAATTAGGCTTTATTAGATTCTACATTGATCCTAATTAGGCTTTATTAGATTCTACATTGTCCTTTGCCAAAAAAGTACTTAATCACTTAATTAGATAAAAACACCAGCGAATAGGTACTTCATCACCAAATTAGATTGTATTGATTGTACATTATGTCTCCTAATTAGAATGTACATTTGTCTTTTAAATAGATACGTAACAAGGAATCCCACTGACATAGTATGGAAAAGAAGATTTAAGGTATGTGGAATTATTTCACTCTTAATTATAATTTGGAATTCAAATTTTAGCACATTTGTAGATGAAACTAAATAATGCACATCATATCTATTAATATGCCCCTAATCATTGGTTGCATTCATAATCATTGCGTGATTAGCTCGTAGCTTTGCTGATGATCATTTCAATGAAATACGAATTTAATCAATCTAACATAATGAAGGATCAATATGTCGCTATAGAGGGGGTGAATATAGCACTTCAAATTTTTCTCCAGAAATACTCATCAAAATGTTTCACCAAGTCCTAATTTAGATTGAGGCTATGGATCAAGTCAGATCTAAACAGGAGAAGCGAAAAACGCAACAAAACTTGCTAGGTTGAGGAACTCAACCTCTCCAAATACCCAAAGTCATATAAGGCATCCTCTTCCATCATGGCAAGCAGATCCAAATTACTAAATTTAAATTGCACTAAAGTAAATTGCGGAAATTTAAATTGTGCAAAGAACTATGAACAGATAACTGAAAATAAACTTTATAAACTTCATAAAACATCCATTACAAAATGATGAAATACAGATACTCAAATAGACACCTTCACTAATTTAAGATTGGACACACACAAGCCCTAAAGGTCATCTCTCAAAATGGATCTCCAAGTTCTCTCAAAGGGATGCTCCAAACACTAGCATCTACCCTCTATTTAGGTCAGTCTCAGTGGGGTTTCAGCCAGAGTTTCATGCAGATTTAATAGGGCGTCACATCAGCTTTTTTCATAAAACGGGAAAGAGAGAGAGGGGTATCGTTTCATCCCCACGAAATGAATCAACGTTCTTTCCAAGTCGTTGGAAACTGGACGACACCCGCACTGAGCGACTTGAGTCCATTTCATCGCGCTGTTTCCGCCGCCGTTCCTCCGTCGGGTGGGCACGCCTCCTCTGCCGCCGCTCCTCCGTCGGGCGGGGGCACCTCCTTCGCCGCCGCTCCTCCATCGGGGCCAGCGTGCCTCCTTCGCCGCCGCTCCTCCGTCAGGGCCGGCGCGCCTCCTCCACCGCCGCACCTACGAGCGGGCAAGCCGGGCACGGCTCCTCCTCCGTCGCTCCTCCGGGCGGGCGATCGGGCGCCGGCCAGGCTCATGCTGTTGTAAGTTCAAGTGCCTTAATTTAGTTTTGGGGATTAATGACAAATCTAATTACGTGATACTAACGTTTTTATGAGCTTATCTTTGACTAGTCTCATTTGGATACAAAAATAAAAATGATGAGAGGTACGTAATAAACTTCACATATTCTAACTTGGTCTCTCTTGTAGATCCAAAATATAGTGTGAGCTCCCTCATTCATCTTGATTGATTATGTGCATACGCGTTCTTTTATATCAATATGTATGCACATCTTGAGGGGGAGCTTATTCTATATTTTGTTTATTATAAGATCTCTACATTGATTTGAAATTATCTTTCATCTCATCTCTTTATATTGTATATCGGGTTATTATCTATCACAAAAGAGAGAAAAGATTGAAAGATCTTGGATTAAATAATTTGTGTAATTGTTGCCTTGGTGATAGATGATAAACTAATATTTATGGGATTAACCTCTCTTTTACATAAAGTTGTCAACTAGGTTATTTTTCGATAATGAGATGTGGTAGACATGCATTCTTTTGCGATGGATCTCAATCATGACGAGGATGAAATGCATGGAGATAAAAAGATATGTATCACTTCTTATCTCCTACTTTTGAATAGGTTCATATATATGATTTTCATGTTATTGTTATATAAGTGTGAGACTAATGATTACTTAAGCCTTATCTTATTTAGTCTCCTTTACTTTGAGAACATAGAGATCATAAAGGTATGTATTTTTGTTTGTCTTTATCATTGCTACATGCCTTCTTCATGTGTATAGGATAAACCACCTTGGTTCTTCTTTACTTATGCATACACTTGCCTCTCTTGTATATTTCTTTGTATGCATATACTTAGGGGGAGCAAATCCTATACATTTATTGTGCATGTTCTAGATCCATGTTGTTTACCTATTATTGATATCGGATCTTTGCACTTGAGTTTGCATATGAGTATATGATACTTGTGGTGTTAATGAATACTCAACAAACATATCCATATCTTTCATATGTACCGGTTGATCATCAAGTGAAGGATGACAACCAATTTGTTGAGACTAATGTTTTTCTTTGAGTTATGCAAAGAAATAGGTCAAATTGTGATGAGGGAAATAGATGACACCATTGGTTGATGGTCACCAAACCAAGGACATCGCCATGTTGACAAGAATAAAGTCAAGCTTGTGATGAGAACAAAGTCATGATAAAGAATGGACGAAGATCTCAGCATAAACATGGTTCAACCGAATGGTCATAAGTGTTGATCTCGGCTCAAGCTTGACCCCAAGTTGGATGGCGCAAGGCAAAGGTATAATGGAGCTAAGAATGTTTTCTTAGTCTTTTCCCGGTCTTGGTGTTTGGTGTAGACCGGATTTGCTAGATAGGCGCCGTACTACTAAGAGGGGTCTATGAAGGGAGCATGTGGATGATCTTGTGCCATACTAGTTCATATGCATATAGGTGCATTTTGTGGGCTAGTCTATCCAAGTGTGATGAGTTTTCTCAAGTCCCAAACAAAAAGAGAAGTGGGTATATCCTATAGGTTTGGGTAGCCTCATGTGGTTTTATCGGGTGAAGTATCCTTTGGAGTGTAAGCCCTTTATCCCTATTTTAAGTTGTCTTTCTTGGATGGATTGTTTATGGGTTGGATATCCCTTTGAATAAGCTTTCCATAGAGTCCAAGAACGTCAAATTCCGATACCCAAGTCAAGAGATATCGTCGTTTTACTGACGGTGGGCTATGCTGAAAAGTGACCTGCAGTCTGACCGCAGGTATTATGATGGTCTGACCGGGTCTATAGGAAGGTCTGACCGGAAGTTACCCACCAGTCTGACCGGTCGAGTGGATGCCGGTTGTGCGCTTGATCCAGAGCCGCCTGAGCCAAGGCCGGCTCCCGACCGAGCCCCCGACGGTCGGGATCAGCCGAGGCCGGCCGACTGTCTCCACACTACGGCCCGACCGGCCAGACCGAGTGGGCTCAATGATTGCGCCGTAATGCTAGTTTTCTAGCCGTTACAAAGTAGTCCGGTCGACCACCACCCTATGGCGGTCTGACTGGCGATGCACAGAGTTGGGGTATTTCGCCTTCAACGGCTAGTTTTTGTGAGTTGGGGTATA
Source organism: Oryza australiensis (assembly GCA_019925245.2). Classification (NCBI taxonomy): domain Eukaryota; kingdom Viridiplantae; phylum Streptophyta; class Magnoliopsida; order Poales; family Poaceae; genus Oryza; species Oryza australiensis. The sequence continues at coordinate 366,611 of JAIFGZ020000439.1, read as the reverse complement.
AATAACCCCTCATTGGCTGCAAGGGGTAACTCTTGGATCTCACTTCATTTGCATACACCCCTTACATCTCTCCCACACTCACTTGAGCTAGTGTTCATCCATTTGTTGTGGTTGAGGGTTGATTTAGCCAAGAGCCAAGTGCATTGCTTCATTGTAGAGCTAGTGTGGCACTTGATCATCTCCGAGCCGTGTCATTACTTTTTACTCTTGGAGGTTGCCGCCTCCTAGATGGCTTGTGGAGGAGTTGCCCGGTGACCTCTCCGAGAAGATTGTAGAGGAGGCCCGGCGCCGGTTTTGTGAGTGGTTTGGAGTTCACCACCTTCGGAGCGAAGGAAGAACTACCCCTAGTGATCGAGGCTTGGGTAGTCCTCTCCGTGGGGCGGCTCCTACCTTGCCCACCCCTTGACGAAGGGGCGTGCGGTGGCTTCGTGGTTGAGCGGTGGAGTTGGGCTCGCCTCAACAGGGATTAGGAAACCGGCGAGTTTCCGAACCTCAGGTGAAAAATTCCTTGTCTCTTGTCTCATTTACTTATTGCAGTTACTTTTGTGCAATTTATATTTGTAGAGACATACTTGAGCCATTATCACCCTAGGTTTGCAAAACATAACTTAGTTGCTTAGTTAGACTTGTTCCTCACGAAGCCTAGCAACTTAGGTTAGTTTTTATTTAGTGCCACTTAGTTTTAAATCGCCTATTCACCCCCCTCTAGTCGACATCTCGATCCTATAAGTGGTATCAGAGCTTGGTCTCTCATTTTGTAGACTTAACCGTTTCGGGAGAAAAGGATGGCTTCTAGACATATAGTGCACCCAGGTGGTGACCCTCCTATATTTGATGGCACAAACTATGCATAATGGGGAATCCACATGATTTCTCATTTTAGAGCCATGAGCCCAAAACTATGGTGGATTGTAGATGTGGGTTTTTCTCATGCTTTGGATGACCGTGCTCCAACTAGTGGGCTAGAGAAATGCCTACATCTCGTCACTCAAGCTACTAATGTTTTATTTTTTGCTTTGAGTGATGACATGTTTAATGAAGTATGCAATCTCAAGAGTGCACATGCTATGTGGGTAAAGCTTAAAGAAAAATATAAAGTGCCCACACTTGTTGAGAATGGTTGCACACAAGAATGGATGTCGAGTGAAGACTCCACCTCCTCAAGTGATGATGAGGAGCTCCCAACACCATCTACATCACCTCATTGCTTAATGACAAATGGTATGAATGAGGTAAATAAAAATTCTCTTGATAGTATTATTGAAAGTACTTGTGATGATGATGATCATGATATTGGTGATGATGATGAGCCTTCATATGATGATCTTTTTGACATGCTTAGGAAGGCTAGTAAATACATTGCCAAAGAGAAGAAGAAAATCAAATTTTAGAGAAAACTCTTCTCTCTTTGAAAGACTCAAATGTGGAGCTAATAAATTCTTATAAGGAACTTTGTGATTCTTATAGGAAGATAAAAGAAGCTTATGAGTCTCTTCTAATTGGCAATGCATTTGGTATGCCAAAGGTGGACATAGGCATTATGTGTAATTTAATTGATGATGATATGCCATGTGTAGCTAGCTCATATATTACATCTAAGGGTAGTGTGTCCACCTCATGTAATGACTTGTTAGATGTACCTTGTAACTCAAACATAGATGAAAAATCTTGTTCTTCCTCCTCTGTGTATGTTGTTGCTAACCTTGTAGAGGAAAACAAGCAATTACAAGCCCAAGTCAAAGATTTAAAGGAAGACTTGGATAGAAGCTACAAAAGGAAGATCACACTTGACGAATCCTAAGCAAACAAAAGAGCTCAAATGACAAGTGTGGACTTGGCTTTCACCGCAAGGAGAATTCTAAGAAGACAAGACACATGCCTAGATATGCAAGGAAGCATGCATACTTAAGAAAGAACGGAAAGAAAAATATGAGTAATAACCTTCCTCACATTACATGTTTCGGTTGTCATGAGAAGGGACACTTTGCCTCTGTATGCCCAAACATGAAGGATGAGAAGTGCTACTACAAATTGAGGCAAACCGGCAAGAAGCAAGACAAGAAGACAAGTCATAGAGGTCAAAGGCTAACTTGCTACAATTGCCGCGAAAAAGGACATATTCGTAAAAATTGTCCCATAGATAATGTTCCTAAGCCTACTATTATTTTTTATGATTATATGCTTAGGAAAAATAGGCAAGACAATGTGTTTGCTAGATATGTTGGTTTACCTAGACTTGCACCTAGAAGGAGTACCATTTGGGTGCCTCGTAATTTGGTAACTAACACTGATGGACCCAATTATGTTGGGGACCAAAATATACTCAAATGAGAATGTAGGAACATGGAGAGGCATTGGAAGTTTGGCCTATGAAAGAAATTGTGATTCTCACCAAGTTTATAAATTGGTGCCAAGAATGAGGATGGAGAATTCACATCAAGGATCAATGCCATCTCGGTAACATACTTTTGGTTTGTAAATTAAATATATATAGTCTTGTGTATGTTGCATTGCATTCTCATAGCTCTTTCCAAAATTAAGTTCCTCTCTCTTATGAAAATCATCACATATGCATGTTGAGCATAATAAAATGTGGCATATAATGCTATAGGTTTGATCATATTCATACATCATATTTGTCTCTTGTTGTTTTTGTGCTTATTGTCAATTATATTTGATCTTAGTTTGATCTTGTGTTTATTTTCCTATCTTTGTTGAGATGAAGAGAATATCACATTACGAGAAAGTATTGCATTTCTTACATATGCACTACAACTATCAGAATGTGAACAAAGTGATCAAAGTGCTAGAAAGGTTTTCAAAAGGCCTTTTTTGACTAAAAGTTAATTTTTTGAGAAAAACTATAATTCTTGAAAACTACTACTTGGAAATGTTTCAAAAGATGTCTAATATTTTTTAAAAAAACTTTAGTTTGCAAGAAAAACTATTGGTAAACTGAAAACGTTTTTTTTGGCCAAAATTCTAGTTTATAGGATCTTGTTTTGGAGCAAAACTTTTTTTCTCTCTACAAGTATTTCTAAAGGGAATTTGAAATAGAGCCCAAAACAAATTAGATAGAGTTGGTCATTCAAATGTTTTGGTTTTTTATCTTGTTTAAAAGACTAACCTATTAAAATAAATTTGATGCCAAAACTCACCAAAAATCTTAACTAGACCATATATGGTCACTTTCTAGCACTTGGTTGAGTTTAATTCTTAAAACTGATTAATTGCATCATTTTGACTCAAAATCATATTTGAACATCATGCATATTAGATTCTCTCAAATATCATCTCAATTGCTTCTTTTCGCATTTTTAGAGAAAGGTATTTGAAAAGAGAGCCTTTGTAGCCTTTTGCTAAAACTTGGCCTTTACTATCAAATCTTGAATTCATGGAGCAAAACTGAGATATACATCATAGGAGAGCAAATCTGAATCATATCCATATTCTTCTTGCCCTCAAATCTGAATTTTCAAAAAAGTTGCATTTATAGCCTTTCAAAAGAGCCTATTTTGGTCAAAAGTCAAAAATCTTATTTAAATGGCTCAAATTTATGAAAATCCTTTCAAAAGTATTCCAATATGTATTTCAAATGTTTTGCAAAGCTTTTGAAGTAAAAATTTTCATTTGTGAAACAAAATAACAAAATTGGTCTCAATAGGATCTTTTAGGATTTCGTTTTTTTGTTGAAAATGTTTTATTTTCCTAAATCAATATCTATCGAGTTTTTGGAGAAGTTATCTATATAAAAATTTTAGAGTTAATCATTTCAAACATTTCTCTAGTTCAAAGTTTCCCCAAAAGACCAACCATTCGAACTCTACAACCTTTTGAGTTTCAGTCAAAACCTTGACTTGACTATTTTTTGGCTAAAATTGCATATGGTGTGTTAAGCCTTTTGAGCCAAAGTTCTTTATGAATCTTGGTTTAGAAGTGTATCTAAAACCCTCCTAAGGCTTTACAAATGCCAAACTCCATGGATTTAAAATTTGAATATGTTTTGAGCTCTCAACTCAAGTTTACTCAACCTAAAGGCCTACAACACTCCTTTTGTCTTTTCTTTTGATAGAAAAATATTTTTCAAGAAATTATTTTTGAAAAAGTTACTCTCAATTATAAAGATCATATCTGCAAGGTTTCAACTCATTTGGATTTGATTTGCAAATATTTTGACTTTTTCTCATTTTGCTCAGCTTGCTGAAATTTTCAGAACAAGCATGTTTTTGGGCTGATTTGTAATTTTTGTATCTCCAAATGAGTTGTAAATTTGAAGAAGCTCATATTACAACTTATGATACTCTATAGTTGATCTCTATTGCCAAATTTACCCAGAATTTTTGGAGATCATTTGTGTACCTTTTAGTGTTGTTTTAAAGCTAATATGAAGTTGTCTCAAATCTAAAAAATCTGAATTTCTCAGTTGGCTGAAAGCTTGTGATCTTTATTTCTTCATTTTGGTTGAGATCTAGGCAATAGTCCCAAAATGAAACTTGTGTATTCTTTTATGAACTAGCTCCAAGATTTATGGCATATTTTTCCGAGTTCATTCTCATAAGTTTTTCCTCTTCCTAGAAGGTCATCTTGGCTGTCATTTGCTGCTGAACATTGATTTTGAAACTGCATGTCTTGTTGAAAATTTAAGCACAGTGGTTGAATAAAAGGTTTCAAGTAATGAGTTCTTTGTTATTTTGAAAACTTGTTGAATCCTTGAGCTCTTTTGGATGTGTTCCTTGCTTGTACCTTTTTGGTTTTTAAATGCCCATGATATATTTAACCTCCAAAACATTTTGGGTTTTTCTAAACCAAGCCTCCATGGATCGACTCCAAATTTCAATCTTTGCCACCAAATACAAGTTGACCCTTGCTACCAAAGCCAACTACCATTCCTTGATACCAAATTTGAATTCCTATACACAAGTGGTCTCTCAACAAATGGTAATATCTCTTGATCATCTTGAACCCGACACTTTCTCATCATTTTCATTCCTTGCCGATATTATGCACTTGAGCAAAAATCATCCAAATAGCCTTTACCGAGCTCCTCTCAATTTTTGACATTCTTAAGAAACCCTTTGATGCGGACACTTCAAGCAAAAGTTCAAGTGCTCAAATTCACACCTTCTACATATAAAACCTATTCCAAATTCTTTATCCAAAGATAAGACTCTATGAGTAAGGGGGAGTTTTCCTAAATGGGCCATTTCTATATTTCTTGCTTTGTGCTTTCTCAAAAATATTCTTTGGCCTTGTGGGTGTTCATCTCTTTTCTGCTTGTGTAGAATTGACTATTTTTTATCCTATTTCATTTTTAGGTGATTAATGCCAAAAGGGGGAGAATATTTGAGGATCCCACATTTGATCTTAAAAGGAGAGAATATTTGTGAACTCCTTGTGATCATTGCTACAAAAGGGGAAAATATTCTAGGATCCCACATCATAGCATTACATATGCATCATATGCATGAGCATGTCATTGGCATCCATCAATATAATGTTGATTTATATCCTTCATATCCAAATGTGGTTATTATTAATGGATTTGTCATCAATCACTAAAAAGGGGGAGATTGTAAGTTCAAGTGCCTTAATTTGGTTTTGGTGATTAATGATAAATCTAATTACGTGATACTAACGTTTTTATGAGCTTATCTTTGACTAGTCTCATTTGGATACGAAAATAAAAATGATGAGAGGTATGTATTAAACTTCACATATTCTAACTTGGTCTCTCTTGTATATCCAAAATATAGTGTGAGCTCCCTCATTCATCTTGATTGATTATGTGCTTACGCGTTCCTTTATATCCATATGTATGCACATCTTGAGGGGGAGCTTATTCTATATTTTGTTTATTATAAGATCTCTACATTGATTTAAAATTATCTTTCATCTCATCTCTTTATATTGTTTATATCGGGTTATTATCTATCACAAAAGAGAGAAAAGATTAAAAGATCTTGGATTAAATAATTTATGTAATTGTTGCCTTGGTGATAGATGATAAACTAATATTTATGGGATTAACCTCTCTTTTACATAAAGTTGTCAACTAGGTTATTTTCCGATAATGAGATGTGGTAGACATGCATTCTTTTGCGATGGATCTCAATCATGACGAGGATGAAATGCATGGAGGCTTATCTCCTACTTTTGAATAGGTTCATATATATGATTTCCATGTTATTGTTATATAAGTGTGAGACTAATGATTACTTGAGCCTTATGTTATTTAGTCTCCTTTACTTTGAGAACATAGAGATCATGAAGGTATGTATTTTTGTTTGTCTTTATCATTGCTACATGCCTTCTTCATGTGTATAGGATAAACCACCTTGGTTCTTCTTTACTTATGCATACACTTGCCTCTCTTGTATATTTCTTTGTATGCATATACTTAGGGGGAGCAAATCCTATACATTTATTGTGCATGTTCTAGATCCATGTTGTTTACCTATTATTGATATCGGATCTTTGCACTTGAGTTTGCATATGAGTATATGATACTTGTGGTGTTAATGAATACTCAACAAACATATCCATATCTTTCATATGTACCGGTTGATCATCAAGTGAAGGATGACAACCAATTTGTTGAGACTAATGTTTTTCTTTGAGTTATGCAAAGAAATAGGTCAAATTCTGATGAGGGAAATAGATGACACCTGTAGGATCGAACAAGACCAAACAAACCTACCAGAGGAGGGGTGAATGGAAGGAAAACCAAAAAAAAACCAAATCTTTTGCGGAATTAAAAGATTTACCTCTTACTGATGAAACCAATCTAAAAAACGACAATAAACAGGAATTGTTGAAGCCGCCGTCGGTCAGACCGTCTTACCTGCCCCGGTCAGACCGCCCCTCCTGGCCGGTCAGACCGCCGCCTAGCCTCCGGTTGGACCGCCGCCACAACCCGTCGGTCAGACCGCGTGCACACCTGCGGTCAGACCGCGAGATCCATAAAACACCGAAAGATGAACTCTCGAAGAAGTAGATCAAACTATTTCAACTTTATTGCATCTAAAAGTGTTTACAAAGTGCAACAACAGCACTCCTCACCAAAATCTCGACCTAACTCAAAAACCCTAGCTATTCTCTCAAGTTTCACTCTTGAAAATCGATGTCTAGGAGGCACACCCTCCCTCTCTATTTATACATGCAAAATCCTCCTACTCAAAGTAGGAGTAGAACTCCTATTCACATCAAAGTAGGAGTAGAACTCCTATTCACAATAGGACTCAACCTCTCACTCATAATAGAAGTAGAACTCCTATTCCTAATAGGACTCAACCTCCCACTCATAGTAGAAGTAAAACTCCTATTCCTAATAGGACTCCTATTCCCAATAGGACTCATTCAACCTAACTTTCCGAATTTAGACTCCCTTCCAAATTCGACTCCGCATACGATCCCTCTCGTATGCCATATAACTTCTTCATCTTCCATGTGCATTATCCTCTAGCCTTTTAGTATCCCGCGTGCTGGACGTCTACTTCTCCCAAGTCGACTCCGATCCGGCACCGGCAATACTATCCGAGACCTCAAGCAATACCTGCACATATACGACAAAAAAATAATATACCGAGCACAAGTTTGTCCAAACTTGACTCACATTAGCTTGTCAACAGTAACAACATGCACAGAAATCATCTAGAAATCAAATCCACAAAGAAACAATTCAAAACCGAGAAAATAAACCGAAATCGAGACGGACGGTCGGACCGTGCCGGCCAATCACAAATCCAATGTTTCATCACATAAACTATAAATCAAACTCACTTGATTCAACAATCTCCCCCTTGATGAAACCATTGGCAAACCCAACAAAATCAGTTAGTTTGTGATGTTTTGTAAAGCAACCCAAAAAGCATTTTCGAATGCAAGAAAATTCATTGAAAATTCATCTTTGAAAAATGAATGCACAATTGCATAAATTTTGATGCACAATTTTGTTTCTTTGTTCTCCCCTTTTGACAATGAGTTCATCAATTATCGGAAGCATGGAAGAGCTTTGCATTATATCAAAAGTACCTCAAGTACATGTTTTGCGGTAACAAGGTAGAAAAAGTGACTAGCTAATTAACAAGCATGCACTAGAGTAAAAACATGAACCTAAAACATTACAATTAAGATCAAGTCAACATTAATGATTCATGATTTCAACGATTTAACATGCAACATATTCACAAGTGCAAAGACTGAAAGAAAAACTCACGTATATATACTTATGACATTGATACTCTTTCTCAAATTAATGCCTTCTCCAAAAATAACCGAGAGAACTTTTAGCTCATTCTTTTGAACCTCTTTTTTACTTTTCTCTCAATTATTGCGGGTACGTCCTTGTCGTCAAGACTGTTTCCAAGGATTCGGTACCCTTTTTTATCTCACCGTGAATACGTCCTTGTTGTCAAGACTGTTTTCAAGGATTCGGTATTCATTTTTTTTCTCTCATATAAATAAGCATTTATGTACTCTTGCGGTGATTGGAACAAAAGGATTAATATGAGAAATAACAACTCATAAAGCATATACAAAAGCATTAATCATTCAACCTAAGCACTTGCTTCAACATTGCATATTTCATTAATTCAAGTAAAAGAATTATGTGCCATGTATCATATCTCTTAAAAGCAATATCAAAAGTTCAAGTAATTACTAAAATGCACACAAGCTAATATAGTAATCAATTTATCTAACAAGCATTGCTAGCAAGCACTAGAATATACTAAAGATATAAGACATAGCTCATCCACCTTTTATTTTCTTTTCCTTTTTCTCTCTTTTTTTATCACACTATACATGAATTAAAACATGAATGCAAAAGAAGAAGGAAAATATGCATACAACAAAGAGCCAATAACTCTCCCCCTCAATTGATGCCAAAAGGATGAATAACACCTAATTCTCCCTAAGAAAAGCAAAGCGAGAAGAATCCAAAGGTTTGGTGAAAATATCTCAAAGTTGCAACTTTGTATCCACAAATTTCAATTCAATGTCCCCTTTTTCAACATGATCCCTCGAGAAAAACATAAACTTCCCCTCAAATTAACCTCCAATTTTCTCAAAAGAAAAATCAAGAAGAAATCAAGGATTTTTGAAGAAACCATCCAATTGCCAAAGATATCACCAAGATTCTCATAAATTGACATATATCCACTTGTACTAACAAAAACTACTACCTCTAACACTAGTATATGAAAAGCTAATAATCAAGAGAGTAGAACAAAATTATGTCAATCCAAATTTACCTTGATGTTACCTTGAAAAGCAATCGTTGTCTCTACATTGCACACACATGGGGAGTATGCCATCAAAATACCTACAAACAAGAAGATGTCGAGGCCTCTCGTGTTGGGGTTATAAATAAGAAATTTTGGAATCCAACACCGAGTCACATGACCGATAGAACCAGTAGGTACATATGCACATAAAAATCGAACTAGACTTACACCGAAACCTTACCTTGTCGTTTCACAAAAGTCGATTTGAATTATGCACAAAACTACCCCGTGGCCGGTCGACCGCCGTTGTATCGCGGTCTAACCGAGCTCGCTGCCGGTCGGACCGCGGTTTACTGCGATCGACCGCGGCCGGCTCGACCGACCGGTCGGTGTCTGCCGACCGAGCTCCTTGAACCAAGACCCGATTTTTGCCATCGTCGTTTCGCAAAAGCAATTTCACTTTCCTTTTTCTGTTTACGGGCAAGTCTAAAACAAAATCCAACCAAATGTCCATCTTTTCCACAAAACGAACAAGTGTATTTCTCACGATGATTAGAAGCACAAGTAGAAACAGATGGTTTAGCAAAGTAAGTAGCAACAAGAGGTTTTGCAATCACGGGATTGGTTTTAGAAGATGATGCATTCAAAGAAGTCATGATACCAAGATTTAAACACGGTATTCTTAGATTCAGGTTTAATTAAAATTTCTCCACTTCTAGCACCAACACCTAGAACAACATAAGGATGTCTAGTATGATGAGCATAAGGATCAAAACCTAAACCACGATTATCTGTGTTAATTCTTGATTTGTCTAAGATCATGTTGAGGTTCTTTTTACCATCAGAAAAACGTTGTAAAGAACTTTTAAGTAAGAAACCTCTTGAGTCAAAACAGCACAATTTTTGCAATTATCCAAAAGACCTTTCTGTTTTCTACAAGTTTGACAAGAAAACACTAAATCTTGCTTAACAGTTTCTTCCATATGCCTAACACGACCTAAGGCATCCTTTAATTTCAAATCATTAGCAAGACATGATAAGCAAGGTTTTGCACTAGATTGTTTTAACCTTTTAGCGCTAATTGCATTAAATATAGAGCTAGCAAACAAGGCAACTTGACATTTCTTTAAAGCTCCTTTTGTTAAAAATAATTCATCACAATTTAGTGTTCATGGAAAAGCTAAGAGCAAGACAAGATTCAAATTTTCGAGTTTTCTTAGATTCAATATCAAGCTTCTTGGCATAAACATCTCTAATTGACTTAATTTCAGCAAATAAAATCTCACAAGATTTACAGTCATCATCATCGAAGCAAGAGATCTTAATCTGTTATTTTCAGCTTTAAGAGAATCAATAACTACTTCATGTTGATTAATCTTCTTTTCAAATTTAGAAATCTTGTAACCAAGTCTAGCAATAACATCTTGAAGATATTCAACACTAGGAGCAGGAGTTACCTCATTATCATCTTCAGAATCTTCATCAATGCTACGGCCATGAAACAAACCCCAAGAATGTTCTTCTCCTTGTCATCATCTTCATCACTTTCAAAATCAACATCACTTGATTCTCGAATCGCATCATATGCTGCATCAATTGCCTTTTGGTAGAACTTCTTCATCTTCATATTTTTCGCCGCTTCTTGCTCGCTTAGCGTCTTTGGTGCCATCTTGAGCTTTTACCTCCTCCTGTGTCCCTTTTCCAGCCTTGGGACATTGAGAGCGGATATGTCCTGGTTGTCCACATCCAAAGCACCGGATTGGTCCTCCTCTTCTCCTGGTCCTGACATTACTCACAGCTCTAGAAATTCTGTTAGCAAGTCCTCCTCACTGATTTCCTCTAGTTGATCATCGGACATGGCAGAAAAAGAAGCAAAAATCGACTGTGAGGAAGAATCAGAAGAGGCAGAAGAAGACACCAAAGCAGTAGATTTTGAATCAGCTCTTTTAGAAAGAATGTTCATCTCATAGGTTTTTAATTTAGTGTAAAGAACATCCAAAGTCAAGGTATTCATATCGACCGATTCTTGAATTGAGGTAACCTTAACTTCCCAAACTTTCATATCAAGACCATTCAAAAAATGACGAGCAACCTCAGATTGAGAATAATTAGCATTGTAAGAAGAATCAACAGATCTAAGATTGCTCAAAATTTTGTTAAAACGGCCCAAATAGTCATCCAAAGACTCCCCATGTGTCATCTCAAATTTTATGTACTCCTTTTTGAAAACATCTTTTCGCAATCCTTTAATGTTTGAAGATCTAGTATGAAAATCATTCAAAGCTTTCCAAATTTCATTAGCAGTTGAAAGATGCGAAACACGATCAAAATCGGAGCGAGAAATTGCATTAAGAATGATGTTCCTAGCTTTGCAATTATTTTCATAATCTAATTTGAGAGTAGGAGTATCAATGCGTTCAGAATCTCATAAGATTGAGAAGCTCTTAGCCAAATATCATAACCTTGAGATGTGATATAAGATTCCATTTTTTTCTTCCAATAGTCAAAGTCGGTTCCATTGAAAACATGAGGTTTATTTGAAAACTTTTCAGCCATGGCAAAAGATCGAAAAGCAAATAAAGAACGAGGCTCGATACCACTTGTAGGATCGAACAAGACCAAACAAACCTACCGAGAGGGGGTGAATGGTAGGAAACCAAAAAAACCAAATCTTTGCGGAATTAAAAGATTTACCTCTTACCGATGAAACCAATCTAAAAACGACAATAAATAGGAACCGTTGAAGCCGCCGCCGGTCACACCGTCTTACCCGCCGGTGACCGCCTCCCGGCCGGTCCGACCGCCGCCTAGCCTCCGGTTGGACCGCCGCCACAACCCGTCAGTCAGACCGCGTGCACACCTGCGGTCAGACCGCGAGATCCATAAAACACCGAAAGATGAACTCTCGAAGAAGTAGATCAAACTATTTCAACTTTATTGCATCTAAAAGTGTTTACAAAGTGCAACAACAGCACTCCTCACCAAAATCTCGACCTAACTCAAAAACCCTAGCTATTCTCTCAAGTTTCGCTCTTGAAAATCGATGTCTAGGAGGCACATCCTCCCTCTCTATTTATACATGCAAAATCCTCCTACTCAAGGTAGGAGTAGAACTCCTATTCACAATAGGACTCAACCTCTCACTCATAATAGAAGTAGAACTCCTATTCCTAATAGGACTCAACCTCTCACTCATAGTAGAAGTAAAACTCCTATTCCTAATAGGACTCCTATTCCCAATAGGACTCATTCAACCTAACTTTCCGAATTTAGACTCCCTTCCAAATTCGACTCCGCATACGATCCCTCTCGTATGCCATATAACTTCTTCATCTTCCATGTGCATTATCCTCTAGCCTTTTAGTATCCCGCGTGCTGGACGTCTACTTCTCCCAAGTCGACTCCGATCCGGCACCGGCAATACTATCCGAGGCCTCAAGCAATACCTGCACATATACGACAAAAAAACAATATACCGAGCACAAGTCTGTCCAAACTTGACTCACATTAGCTTGTCAACAGTAACAACATGCACAGAAATCATCTAGAAATCAAATCCACAAAGAAACAATTCAAAACCAAGAAAACAAACCAAAATCAGAGACGGCCGGTCAGACCGTGCCGGCCAATCACAAATCCAATGTTTCATCACATAAACTATAAATCAAACTCACTTGATTCAACAACACCATTGGTTGATGGTCACCAAACCAAGGACATCGCCATGTTGACAAAAATAAAGTCAAGCTTGTGATGAGAACAAAGTCATGATAAAGAATGGACGAAGACCTCAGCATAAACATGGTTCAACCGAATGGTCACAAGTGTTGATCTCGGCTCAAGCTTGACCCCAAGTTGGATGGCGCAAGGCAAAAGTATAATGGAGCTAAGAATGTTTTCTTAGTCTTTTCCCGGTCTTGGTGTTTGGTGTAGACTGGATTTGCTAGATAGGCGCCGTACTATTAAGAGGGGTCTATGAAGCGAGCATGTGGATGATCTTGTGCCATACCAGTTCATATGCATATAGGTGCATTTTATGGGCTTGTCTAGCCAAGTGTGATGAGTTTTATCAAGTCCCAAACAAAAAGATAAGTGGGTATATCCTATAGGTTTGGGTAGCCTCATGTGGTTTTATCGGGTGAAGTATCCTTTGGAGTGTAAGCCCTTTATCCCTATTTTAAGTTGTGTTTCTTGGATGGATTGTTTATGGGTTGGATAGCCCTTTGAATAAGCTTTCCATAGAGTCCAAGAACGTCAAATTCTGATACCCAAGTCAAGAGATATCGTCGTTTTACTGACGGTGGGCTGTGCTGAAAAGTAACTTACGGTCTGACCGCAGGTATTATGACGGTCTGACCGGGTCTATAGGGGGGTCTGACCGGAAGTTACCCACCGGTCTGACCGGTCGGGTGGATGCCGGTTGTGCGCTTGATCCAGAGCCGCCTAAGTCGAGGCCGGTCTGACCGAGCCCCTGACGGTCTGACCGAGCCGAGGCCGGTCTGACTGTCTGCTACACTGCGGTCTGACCGGCCAGGCTGAGTGGGCTCAATGATTGCGCTGTAACGACTAGTTTTCTAGCCGTTACAAAGTAGTCCGGTCTGACCGGCCACCCTATGGCGGTCCGACCGGCGGTGCACAGAGTTGGGGTATTTCGCCTTCAACGGCTAGTTTTTGTGAGTTGGGATATAAATAACTCCTCATGGGCTGCAAGGGGTAACTCTTGGCACTCACTTGATTTGCATACACCCCTTACATCTCTCCCACACTCACTTGAGCTAGTGTTCATCTAGTAGTTGTGGTTGAGGGTTGATTTAGCCAAGAGCCAAGTGCATTGCTTCATTGTAGAGCTAGTGTGGCACTTGATCATCTCCGAGGCGCGTCATTGCTTTTTACTCTTGGAGGTTGCCGCCTCCTCAACGGCTTGTGGAGGAGTTGCCCGGTGACCTCTCCGAGAAGATTGTGGAGGAGGCCGGCGCCGGTTTTGTGAGTGGTTTGAAGTTCACCATCCTCAGAGCGAAGAAAGAACTACCCGTAGTGATCAAAGCTTGGGTAGTCCTCTCCGTGGGCCGGCTCCCACCTTGCCCACCCCTTGAGAAGGGGGCGTGCGGTGGCTTCGTGGTTGAGCGGTGGAGTTGGGCTCGTCTCAACGGGGATTAGGAAACCGGCGAGTTTCCGAACCTCGGGTGAAAAATTCCTTTTCTCTTGTCTCATTTACTTATTGCAGTTACTTTTGTGTGATTTATATTTGTAGAGACATACTTGAGCCATTATCACCCTAGGTTTGCAAAACATAACTTAGTTGCTTAGTTAGACTTGTTCCTCACAAAGCCTAGCAACTTAGGTTAGTTTTGATTTAGTGTCACTTAGTTTTAAATCGCCTATTCACCCCCGCTCTAGTCGACATCTCGATCCTACAGCTGTGCCGCTGCTACACTTGCTTCCAAGAGGAATAGAGAGAAAAGAAAAAGACCGTGGGACCCTGTTGACGAGAAAAATCAACACGCCGGCCTGAGAGATCTGCTCAGCTCCAGTGCAGGTCCTAAAATCGATGAAGCGCGAGTGTGCCAGTCAGTTTGATCCTGCCATTGACAAGATATGTAAAGCAACCGATTATAAAATGTATCAACCGATCGGCTAATATCCAGAACAGCCGATCGGTCGAAAACCGATGCTGATATCTACCAGTGTAGTTAAGAGTCTTAATCCATCGGCTGTGCGCTTAACAGACATCTATATAAAGGTGATCGGTTGACAATAATATGATGATATATAACATTGCACGAACCAATCACATGATAGAGTAGGTACTGATTTAAAGATTAAAGCACACATCGGCTGGAAGTCCGATCTCATAAAATCCAAATGATCAAATATTCAATAAAGCCTTTGCTGCAATCGGCTAGATCCAACTTGTATACAATCCTTGCAAGCCGATGTAATACCCAGATAACTCACCGGCTAAAACCCCGACAAAACTCTTAGTGGCAGTCAACGACTTAGTAGATCAAACTGATGCAGCACTAAGTATGAAAAGAAAAGCAATATCTAGACAATCAAGCCCTTGGCTGATTTTCAGGGTGGTAGATGCCTAAACCAATCTAATCTAGTAAACAGTTTAGCCAATAACGATAGAGACCCTAAAACGAGAGACAGCCGATAGGGCTAAACTGAAATACTAAGATTGGATTAATAGAGACATATGATAAATAGTCAGGCAAGCATGCTAACTAAACCGGAGCAATCCAAGAGATCGAACGTACTGATGCAGCCTTGGACAACGTCGACGTAGTCAATATGATCGCCTGATCCGGCAGAATGTTGGACTTATCCCCTTGCTAGAGGTCGAACCTAATCGATGTAGCCCAGCACCGGATGCCAAGTTTCACCGGATGTTGAACTAAGATGAAGAATAAAAGGGTGGCGATGCGCCGAATTGTATTGATCGAGAGATATGTTACATGAACCTTGGACTTACATATTTATACCCGTAGGGTGACAAAGATCCTAACAGATTACAATCCAAACTTTTCTAAAGATAAAAGAAAATAGATAAAGTCCTTATCGGACACTAAACAGACTTTCCTAAAGATTAAATAGGAAACTAACAATCTCTTCCTAATTAATAGATACAAGTCGTATTCTCCCTGGACTCGGTTTCTTCGGATAAGATCTTCTCAAACCAAATCTAACAAGAATCCGATTGCTGGAGATATGGATAACGAAAACCCCATCGGCCGATGCGAACTCCAAGGCGATACGGAATTTGAGCCGATCCTAACCCTTAGCCGATAAGGACTTCGGGGCTTACCAAATTTTGGCGTTAACACATGCCCCTCAGTTTTGGAGTATGAGAAGTCATGCTTCAAAATTGTTCTTGTTTTGATCGCCCCAAAACTGATTTTTCTTCTTCTTGACACCGACTCTCA
The DNA here is from genome assembly GCA_019925245.2 of Oryza australiensis. Lineage (NCBI taxonomy): Eukaryota > Viridiplantae > Streptophyta > Magnoliopsida > Poales > Poaceae > Oryza > Oryza australiensis. The sequence continues at coordinate 350,461 of JAIFGZ020000439.1, read as the reverse complement.
TAAGCCGATACCTTCGTAATAGCCGAGCCAGTGTCAAACTCAAGGATGAAAAACCCGCCTCGGTTAGCCGACAACCCTTGGAATGCAAGATCTGCTATCTGCTCATCGCTTAAGCTCAAACTATAACATCGGTTGTGGATATTACGAAACCTTTGAATGTATTCCTTAGCCGATTCCCCTTCTTGTTGTTTAACTGATATCAAATCTGCAAGCCTCAACTCGCTAACCCCAGAAAAGAAGTACATGTGAAACTGTTTTTCAAGATCGACCCAACTTCTGATGGAATTTGGTGGCAATGATGAAAACCATGTAAAAGCCGATCCAGTCAAAGACAATAGAAAAAGTCTAACTTTCAGAGCTTCTTCAGCCGATGCTTTCTCACATTGAACTAAGAATCGGCTGATATGTTTCATTGTGGATATACCATCTTGCCCTGAAAACATGGAGAAATCTAGAACCTTGTATCGGCTTGAAAGTGAAACCCTATCAAATCACTCAGGATATGGCAGCCGATACACAAAAATTTGATCTTTGCGTTTAATTCCAAACTGCTCCTCCATCGCTCTTGCAATCATATCGGTCCAATACTCTCCAAACTGACATCTTTGAATCTCTTCTGGCCGATATTGCTGATGTGGCTCTTCATACTGATATTGATCAACTTGCCCCCTGAGCCAATTTTGTTGTTGCCGATGATGCTGGGATTGCTTACCAATTTGCCCCCATGCTGATTTCTTAAGGCAATCACCCTGGGAACTGTTTCCTCGATCAAACCATGCAATGTACTCATCAAAACTCCAGATTGACCGAACACAGCACGATGAATGATGTTATCAACCATCTCTTGAAGTGTCCCGTCATCCATCGGCTCAGTAGATTGTTCTCTGTCTTCATTCGTTAGCTTGAGAGATTGTTCTTCCTATGCCTTGACTTCTTTACCAGACATTGTGGCAATTATGGGTCCGCCCAGCCGTGTAAAAAGATATGCTGTCCAAAACACGATCCCACCGGCGTGCCAAAAATATGCTGACGAGAAAAATCAACACGCCGGCCTGAGAGATCTGCTTAGCTCCAGTGCAGGTCCTAAAATCGATGAAGCGCGAGTGTGCCAGTCAGTTTGATCATGCCACTGACAAGATATGTAAAGCAACCGATTATAAAATGTATCAACCGATCGGCTAATATCCAGAACAGTCTTAATCCATCGGCTGTGCGCTTAACAGACATCTATATAAAGGTGATCGGTTGACAATAATATGATGATATATAACATTGCACGAACCAATCACATGATAGAGTAGATACTGATTTAAAGATTAAAGCACACATCGGCTGAAAGTCCAATGTCATAAAATCCAAATGATCAAATATTCAATGAAGCCTTTGCTGCAATCGGCTAGATCCAACTTGTATACAATCCTTGCAAGCCGATGTAATACCCAGATAACTCACCGGCTGAAACCCCGACGAAACTCTTAGTGGCAGTCAACAGGCAGGCTAGATATTACAGTTCTAATCACGACTTAGTAGATCAAACTGATGCAGCACTAAGTATGAAAAGAAAAGCAATATCTAGACAATCAAGCCCTTGGCTGATTTTCAGGGTGGTAGATGCCTAAACCAATCTAATCTAGTAAACAGTTTAGCCAATAACGATAGAGACCCTAAAACGAGAGACAGCCAATAGGGCTAAACTGAAATACTAAGATTGGATTAATAGAGACATATGATAAATAGTCAGGCAAGCATGCTAACTAAACCGGAGCAATCCAAGAGATCGAACGTACTGATGCAGCCTTGGACAACATTGACGTAGTCAATATGATCGCCTGATCCGGCAGAACGTTGGACTTATCCCCTTGCTGGAGGTCGAACCTAATCGATGCAGCCCAGCGCCGGATGCCTAGTTTCGCCGGATGTTGAACGAAGATGAAGAATAAAAGGGTGGCGATGCGCCGAATTGTATTGATCGAGAGATATGTTACATGAACCTTGGGCTTACATATTTATACCCGTAGGGTGAAAAAGATCCTAACAGATTAGGATCCAAACTTTTCTAAAGATAAAAGGAAATATATAAAGTCCTTATCGGACACTAAACAGACTTTCCTAAAGATAAAATAGGAAACTAACAATCTCTTCCTAATTAATAGATACAAGTCGTATCCTTCCCGGACTCGGTTTCTTCTGGATAAGATCTTCTCAAACCGAATCTAATAAGAATCCGACTGCTGGAGATATGGATAACAGAAAACCCCCATCGGCTGATGCAGAACTCTAAGCCGATACTGACTCTGAGCCGATCCTAACCCTTATCCGATAAGGACTTCGAGGCTTACCAAATTTTGATGTTAACAGACCCACTATGGACTACAATAATCTATAAAATTATACCATGAAACTGTGCATTGAGAGATAGATCTATTTCAATGTTATAGTTTTATCTCTTGAAAATTAAGAGGTGAAACTTAGCATTGAGACTGGTCGAGGTGAAACTTAGCATTGAGACTGGCCCTATAACACAAAGTTGGCTGAAAATCACTAAGACAAAGTCTTAATTGCCGTTAGGATGAAACCCTAACTGAGCAATCTTAGTCGTTCGTTGTTCCTTAGAATAGAAGGAAACCGCTGGATTGCTGACACGTGGCCGGACACACCGAGGTCCAAAAGAATACTCGATCGGCCGCAGAGAATCCTGGCGACCGCATCCCACTCAGAATCTGCGCGCCAACCATTGCCTGCCACGCGTCCCGGCCGAGCGCGCATCCACGCGCTCTCCGCGCCATGGTGGGGCCCGCAATCCGCGACAACGCCACCCAGCCAATCAGAGGCCACCGATCCGATGTGTCGATCTGCGCCTTCATCTCCTCAGTGAACCAGAGAGCGCCACGCGTCCGCTGCTGTGTCCGCGCGCGTGCCCGTGCCCGCGCGCGCCTGGCTAAGCCCACACGTCAGTGACCTGAGCCCGCTACTTCCGCACGCTGTGGGTCTCGTGCCGTACGGCCCCCCGCGCGGCGCTAGCAATTCCTTGGGCCACAAGCAGTCGCCGCCGAGCCCACCTGTCAGCCAGATCTCTGGTTTGAATTATTCCTTCCCATGCTGATGGTCCCACCTGTCATTTGCACACTGTAGCAATGGGCCGGCCAGAACAGTAACGAGGGAGAGAAAATAAAGTCTACAATACCTCTATTTCTTCTCCGATTTTTCTTGCGAAGCCCATTGCATCTCCCCACACGGTGTTTATCCATCATGTGCCATCTTGTGTCCAACCTTATCATCCAACATCCTTGATCGTTCTGGACCTCAACTCTTCCTTGAGTTTAGGGTACGTTCTAACGTGGCAGTGGTACAGAAAATATGCAGCACTGAAGATTTGCAGGGTAAGTACTATAGCTAGTAATAAATGTAGTTCAGGCACATCCGTGAACGAGGAAGGAACGAAGGCAGTTCCTTCTAGACGGTGGTTGGTGGCAGCGTTGACCTCAGCTGCTGCCTCCGCGCTTGTGTCGTGACCTGCTTTCCCACTGATGCTGGTGCAGCTCATCTTCAACGCAATAAATTGGAGCATTGAACCCGCGCTATCCCATACATGGAGAAGTTCGTATGCGTCGTCGGTGGGGCCCACCTTATCAAGTCGCACCAAACACACCCCGGGTATACCTGTTGCACTGACGTCCCATGAGTCATCGGGCCCACTGATCAATGAGGACGTCGATGCTGGTGTGTTGCACGGGGTTGTCTTGAGTAGAGAATCAAGTAGGCCCACCTTTTGGCATGCATGGAAGGCAGTTGGATGCTCCCTTGGTGAGAGATGTGATCGGACATATTTTTCCCTCCCTTTTCCCTCTCTTGCCCACACCGATGTCTGCAGCATGCATAGGTGACGACGCCGATGACCGCATACAACACGGCCTCTCATGCATGCAAGGGTGAGTCGGGCCATGCGTCAGTTGGAACAAATGAGTAATTGTGTCCGAAACTATTTGAGTAAAACACATATTTCCAAAAAGTTTTGATGGAGTGCACGAAATAACTAGCACATGATATGTGTTAGTTGCAACATATTTGCGAATTGCAAGGACTGAAATTACTGTTTGTGATACACAAAAAGCTAGAGATTTTATACCTTGGCAACATAAACATTAATACACGATAAGTATGCATTGGATTGATGGATTTGGAAGCAACTGCCTTGTGTAACGCTTGCCTACCCATTGTACACCTGATCTGCTATGGCATCACAGTATGCCAACATCGCCTCCTCGTTGTTCGGAGAGTCATACCAGGTGCGTAGAGGGAGAACCAGGGGAATCCGAGGGTACCCATTATACAATGGGTTCTACGTTTGGAAGTGCGGGTCATCACTATCAATTCTAAAGTTGTGCGGAGCAAAGGCAGCTTGTATAATTTTTGTCTGGTCATCCACCTCAGAAAATAAAGGAACTCCCCTTTGAGGATTCTCTATTGACTCTTGATGACTTCGAAAGCTCTTTCGACTGTGTTACGCATAGCAGAACGCATGTAGTTGAAAGTTTCCTCCTTCCCAGTAGGTGGTGCGGCTTCATTGCTAGTGAAATCATCCATGTGATACCTAAAATGTGGGTATAGAGGTAAGAAACCATACCTACTAGAATAATCCGAGTCCACTAGCAGATACTTGCCTGAAAAATTCCATTCAACAAATTATAAATTATATTACTACCATATAAACAAAAAAATTTCCTACTTTTACAGAGTGCCTTTGTGCTATAAGAATAGTACTTACCCTATGACAACCTTGGAAATGTGAAGGGATAGCATCTAACTGCGTCAGATAGCACTCTCTGGTCGTGCATGGATCCAAGCCATCCCGCATCAGCAAAAATTATGCGATCATCCCATCCAATGATAACAAGAACATTGCACGATGTCTCGTTGTGACAGCTTATGTGTTCAATTGCCGTGTTGGATGGCACAACAAGTGGAATGTCTGTCCCATCGACAGCACCTATAGCATCACGAAAAGGAAGGAAAGGGGAAAGAAGGGTCTTGCAGTACCCAGTAGTGTTGTGGGAAGTCATTTGGGTTTGATGATATCCGCCGCAAGCCAATTCATAGCATCAAGTACTTTGTGAAAATATGTAGATACAGTTGAACCAGAACGAACCATCCTATTGTTTGTCGCCTTGTTGGAGTATCCCCTGCCATGGTATATAGGAAGATACCAAGAGACATACCTCATATGTACCACATAGGTGGTACCTGCACGTGAGAATCCCGAACAGAGCGTGAATTTGGTCCGCCCGCATGCGAAATATGTTGTGACATTGCTCCGCATTTGCTATTGTTTCCATTATCCATTCCATCCCAGATTGTTGGGATACCCATCTTGTAGCTCTTATATTCAAATTTTGTTGTATACCTGCTGCCAATTCAATAATGATTTCATCCTCCTCAAAGCTATACCCATTTTCTGACTCTTTACTTGTATCGTCCAAACTGCTCATTCTCCTAAAGATTAATGAGAAACAAACTTGATAAATACACAACGTAATATAGACTAATTATAAAGTGTTCATTACGCCCTACAAGAAATAAGTACACGTGTTTGTCCCTACATGAAAATTTGTTAGGAATAGTAGGACCAAGCTGCATAGAACTTTGCTACTAGTTGTGCGAGGAATCAAAAAAATAATTGAATTAAAACATTACACTGCTAGTTCAACAAAAATGGCTAATTGTTCAGTTAACAATACCGCACAGACCACTCAAACAAACATAACAGCCGACATAAATAGTTTCAGAGAAACGACACAACCATAGGAAAATAAATTGTGCATGACTCATTCTTCACCACCATCACGCACACTGAACAAAACTAGAACAGTGCACCGTCATCAGCTCCACCTGCACCACCCGGTCCAAAACCCCCACCACTCCCAGGTCCAAACCAGCCCCTGAATCCACTCGCTCCCCCTGAACATGTGGTGGTGGAGGACCACCAGTTACCTTCAAAGCATAGTGGGTGCGGATGAAAAATTTCCACTGCTCAGGTGTGGTAGCATCATCCAGAAAAAACGAGCAGTAAAAAGGGTCACTGAATAGAACCAATGCCATGTGGTACACCTCTAAATGGAATCCATGACCATCGGACTTTAGCAGCTCTATGCACGCCTTCCCCCTGCGTGACTCCCGTTCTCGCTGATGTTGAGCTCTGCTCTCATTGGATTTGACCCTAAGATCAGCAAGCTTGTTCAAAGCATCACTTGTGTTGTCACTTCGTGTCCGTTTGGAACCACCAGAAGCACTGCCAGGGGTGTTAACCCTTTTTACCAATGCGTCTAATATTCCTTGTGAAGGGTTCTAGTGACCTAGGCATCTCTGGCACATCGATCAAGACGTCCACATCAAGTGGTTCCCCAATGTGTGCCACCAGCTCGTTGGAGGGTTGCGTGCCAGCTACAGCCGAGCGATTCCCGACGACAGTATGCCCTCGGAATACCGCATGATGCTCAGGGATGAACCTGAGCGGTGCATTCCGGAAAGCACGAGCACCTTTCCTCATCTGTAATTCCAAATCAAAAGCTTATGTTAGCCACTAGCTATGTTGACAGTACAATAAATAACTATATACGTTGCACATAGTCTTGCAAGCAGTTGAAAAGCATACCAACAAAAAAGTAGTACTTAACACTACCATACATGCAAAGTCCATATTTCAGTTCAACTAGTGTTTGCATGCACTAGTTGATAGTGTATTCATTTTCTGCAGCTATCATGTCATGTTTCTTTGATATTGCATGCACATACCAAAAATTTTTTTGAGGCAAGGCCATCCCTGTATTCAATATCTGCATTACTACAACTTGCACATAGCTATATTACTACAGCTTGAAAAAAATTTCAATACGAAATAATCATATATACATTGGAAATGGTTGAATGCACCCCTATAGTTCGCAATGATTTTACATATAGTACGATAATGTTCTTCGTACATAAACAAAGAATTGAAATTTTGACTTTCGATCTTATTTTCAGAACGACATACTACAAAATACTATCTATTTGCTGTAATGTACAAAATGCCCGTGTTATGTATGCAATTGCGGTTATTTTACCAAAATGGCTACTTATTGCAGTTACAACAAACCTGCTCAAGCACTGCATTAATGCGTTTTTTCGTAAGACATCTGTACATGATTATGTCCAAACTGTGTAACATCTATTGTATGATAATTTTATATTTATATAATATATATATGTATATATGTATGTATTTATGTATGTATGGCTCACAATTTCATAATGTTTATATAGACTCATTACCTTGTACTAGTATAAAACCTATAAAAGGTGAATCAAAATATGTAAATATAGAAGTTGAATCAAATATTCGTTCGATTATTAATTGTTACTATAAAGACTAAAAAAAATAACAAATTAAACTATATTTAAGACAAATCTAACAATGTCAGATTCAATAGTACCTTTTTATCAAACGCAAATAGACCTAAGATTTACTGCTGCACTAACACTCACTACGGGAAATCCCTTTTCGCCGAGTGCCTGGGACACTCGGCGAAGCTTGTTTTACACTCGACGAAAATGTCGCCGAGAGTTGCTCTCGGCATAGGTCACACGGTGAACATTGGATCGGCAAAGAGCTCTTTGCCGAGAGTTTTTCATCGGGCACTCGGCGAAATCTTCGCCGAGAGCCGCTTCGACACTCGGCAAAAAAAGTACATGTTAGGTTCGGTATACGGTGACAGAGAAGTTTGTCGAGAGCCGTAAAAAAACACTCGGCGAAGTTTTAAAGTTCGCCGAGGGCCGGGGATGAAAACACTCGGCGAACGCCAGCACTTCGCCGAGTGTTTTCTCCCCCGGCTCTCGGCGAACTTTAAAACTTCGCCGAGTGCTTTGGCAAAAGCGCTCGGCGAAAGTGGTTATTTCGCCGAGTGCGTTTGCCGCAGCCCTCGGCGAGGTGCACTCGGCAAAGAGGGTATCCGAACCCCAGGTTACCCTCTTTGCCGAGTGTTTTGGTCATTGCGCTCGGCGAAGGCCCTCTTTGCCGAGTGTTGCACTCGGCAAAGTGATAATTTTAACCCTCTTTTATTTGTTCAGTCGCATATTTCACAAATTTTTAATATATACATCACATTCACAATCCCAATCGTTCCACAACCCCATAAGTATCATTCCACATCCCATAAGCATCATTCACAATCCACAAAACATAAACATTCACAATCTCAATCATTCCACAACCCCATAAGCATCATTCCACATCGCATAAACATCATTCACAATCCACAAGACATATAATTCACATTCGTAGTCACAGTCACAATCCACAAAATAGGATACATCCGTTCGGACAAGCATGTATCTGCTCATATGGCATCTTAAGTGCTCATAGGTCCTAATCCCACCCGAGCATGTGTAGATGAGTTTACTTCCCATGCTGTAGTACTCCGCTCCGAGACAGAATTTTGACAGCACCTCCCCGCTGTTCTCCAAATACACGTCCCGGCAGGGAGATTGTGTATCCGGAGAACAACTGGGAGATACTACCGAAATTCTGAGTCGGACCAGAATACTAGACCATGGAAATTAAACTCATCTACACATTCTTCGGCTGTCCAAAAAACATGGACAATTCGAAAAAGATACGGTTAAAGATATGCAAAAAGACGCATATCTTCATCTGTATCTCTTTCGAACGGGAGACGCCTAAGGTTACGTTATACACAGACAAACTACGGTAAAGACAGCGGCACCTGCAAAATAGGGAAGCACGGCTCGATGGCCGGCACACAAGCGACGGCATGGCTGCGCGATGCGACTCCATTCATCATCTCAAATAAAAGGCTTCGACCATATGTGCATACAATAAACCTCAAAAATATATACGTGCATATTGCATATATTTTCTATTCAAATCAACTCAAAGAGTATAGATATGTATCTAATAAATATCATTGTTTTTACCATATATTTGTTTGTAGTAAATACCTAAATATCACTCGTTTTAATAAACACTTACATACATGATTATTTTTATGTGTCAATAATAACTCACAATTTGAACTAAATGTTTAAATAATAACCAATCTAATTTTGCAAAAGTAAATGTTGCAAAAGTATAAACCATGTTTACCAAAAATGCGGAGGGTGAGGGTGGGGCGTCGGCGGAGGAGGGGAGCGACGTCCGGGGAGGACGGCCGGCACGGGGAGGACGGCCGGCACGGGGAGGACGAGGAGGAGGGCCGGCACGGGGAGGATGGCCGGCACGGGGGAGGACGGCCGGCACGGGGAGGACGGGGGAGGACGGGCGGCACGGGGCGGCGGGCGGCACGGCGGCGGCGGCCGGCACGGGGAGGCGACGGCGGCGGGGCGGCGGGTGGGGGCGGCGGTCGGCGTCGAGGAGTTGTGTTGTTTTGCTAAGTCCGAATGAGAGCATGGCAAGGACAGGAGGCGGCCATATTAGAAACGTTTGCCGTGTGCCGACGCTTTGCCGAGTGCCCCGATCCGGGCACTCGGCAAAAACAAGCTTTGCCGAGGGCCGATCGGCGGCACTCGGCAAATACTTATTTCGCCGAGTGCCCTTCTCTAGGCACTCGGCAAAGATTTGCGCATTAGGGTTCTGTTCATTTTTTGCCGTGTGTTGCTCTTTTCCGGGAGCTACACTCGGCAAAAAAATTTAGTTTTTATGCTTCAAATAATTTAAAAATTATCAAACGTAATCAAAAATTTACAAAATTTTTGTATAAACCCATATATGCTATTTATTGCCTAGGGAAAAAGATTTGAAATCAAACGACAATTCGACCGTCACTTTCTCTCGAAATCTAACTAATCCTTCTCAACACTTATAATCAACTCCGGAGAATCTTCGGTTTTGTGAGCGTTGTACCCGATAAAATATTCGAAACCTTCTCGATTTTTTACCCCAGCCTCCACGTATGATATCATGACATCCTAACAAATTTTATGAATTTCGACTTCGTTTGCTATTTTTACAATTTTGAAATCATTCGGTCAACACGTTCCTAACCATGTTGCATGAAGAAAAACATCTCAATTTCCCTTCATTTACCACATATTGACTCAAAAGGGTCTAAATAACATGAATATAATTTTTGCAATAACTTTATTTTATTTTTTTAACCACTTGTAGTTCTAATTTGAGACTTGCAAAAAAATTCACGAAAATACAATAAATCAAAGAAATATAGCAAAATCATTTGAAAAATCACCAAATTTGATAATTAGGGATTACATGTTGTATTTACATAATAGAAAAAGTTTGGAGGTTGGATGAGGAAAAATTTTGACATGTTTGCCGAGAGCCAAGAAAAGACACTCGGCAAAGGTGGGTTTTTGCCGAGAGCATATACCGGCACTCGGCAAAGGTTGTCTTTTGCCGAGAGCCTCGCCCGGCACTCGGCAAAGTTGGTTTTTTGCCGAGACCCTAGCCCGGCACTCGACAAAGATGGTACCAAACGGTATAAGTTGACGGCGGTTAGTGTTTTGCCGAGTGTCCCACGTTGGCACTCGGCAAAAACATCGTGTACCGAGTGTTTTTGTTCGCCGAGGGCAAACACTCGGCAAAGGGTCATTTTTACCGAGAGTTTTTTTGCCGAGAGCCCTCTCGGCAAATTTATATTTCACCGAGTGCCCGACATAAAGCTCTCGGCAAACATTTATGCACTCGGCAAACGTTGGCTTTCCCGTAGTGACTACAAAAACAATACTGTAATAGAATATGTTGCATGATAAATAATTTGTATCATATCGTTTTTTTAAAGAGAATTGCTGCACATCTGCACTACATCAAATTTATAACCTAGCAAATAAGAAATGAAGCCAGATTCACTTACAATGAAGAAATAGGATACACATAGCAAAGAGCATTCAGAATAGCAGCCATGATTAACTATAGGTAAGATTCATAGCCATTTTAGCTCAGTGTGGAGCTGCTTCTTCCTGCTCTCAACCTAGAACATCCCAGAACCAAAGAGGGTGTCAATGGAGTAGCTTGGGAAACGATAATAAAGGACTTGCAGCCAGAAGCAGTGGCATCTGGGTTTAGACCAGGGTTTCCCTTATCGTTTGGGCAGAGGTTATCGCCCCTCCGTGGTTTGGCGGTTACCACGCAGTAACCGTCAAAAACCATGTGAATTTCATCCTTTTTGAATTCGAACCACACGGTTTGGTCGCTGTTACCGCACAGTAACCACGCGGTTTCCTGCGGTAACTGCAATATAAGGTAATTTTTGAATTCGAACCGCACGGTTTGGTCGCGGTTACCTTACAGTTTTACGCGGTAACCACGTGGTTTCCCATGGTAACCATGATATGAGGTGCGGTTACCGTGGTTTGAGATATTTTCTACTCATTTGGGCCTTAATGGGCTGGATGAACATTGCAAATAAGGCCCATCACTGTAATTTTTTTCAATTTTGTGAACTAATCTCGGTTTTATCCTCGAAAGTGATTGTATCTTGTTTCTTTTCAAAAGATTTCTTCACCATCTACCACTAAAGATCAAGAACTACATCCACATTTTTTTATTTTTTTCAATTTTTTTCCAAAATTTTGAATTCGGACGAAATTCAGTAAACCCTACCACCGGTAACCTTACCGTACCTCCACGGTAAGCGCGGTAACTGCGCAGTTACTGATGGTAAGGGAAACCCTGGTCTGGACTCTGGATTACCATCCAAAGACGATGACCAATAGGAAAGGAGGCGGTGGGCCACACAACACAAAACAAGGATGTGCAGACACAAGGAGGTATGAGGAGAGAGGAGGGGAGCACAGTTGGGGAGGTCTTGTGAAGGGGATCTACAACAGCTAGTGAGCAATAAAGCCAGCGATGGAGACGAAGTTGATGGAGAGAAATGTGGAGCACCATGGTGCACCAGAGAAGGGGAGACGACAATGTGTCACCAAAGTGGTAAACCTAATGTAAAGAGTTAAGCCGGAGGGGAAGGTGGAGCAAGCTATCGATAAAGTGTCATATGCTAAGATCCATAGAGGCAAACACAGCAAAAGATACCAAGGTGGCATCGGCCGTTAGGGGGTGATAAAGGGTCTATGACCAGCATGAAGAGTATTGAGAAGAGATTAACTTTATCAAATACTCATCTAATACCTTTTTATAGGCTGAACAATCAAACAAGAATTTTTAGCATATTTAATTTTATTTTTAAAATATTTGCAAAAATAATTTTAGTTTTAAAAAATTGCAAAAGTAATCTCCCATCGCCCTCCGGAGGGCGAGATTTAAAATCGCCTCCCGGGGCGATTTTGCCGACATGGCGACGGTCGTTGGGCGTCGTCTGCCGCACCGTCGGCTTTTTGCAAAAAACACCCTTGTCACCCTCGGCAAGGGCGTTTTTTCCCTGTAGCAGTAGAGGGCAGCCTGCAAAAGGGTGGCCGCCCTGACAATTTTGTAGGCGGCCCCCTTGCCGCCCTTGCATAGAGCGATTTTGGTAAAATCGCCCTCCGCAAGGGTGATTTTTGGGCGCCACCATATATAAACCCAGCCACCGATGGCATGTCATTTGCGGTGCTCGAAACTCCATGAAAAAAATAGAGAGAGGGGTGAGGAAGAAGGAGAGCGGCGAAGCCCTGTCAGTGCGCCTACTCGATCCTAGGTAAATACAATGTCTCGCATTCAATGAGTTTGTGTTATTTATTTGTTGTAGAATATTAGAAAAATAGAATATTTTTTGAATATTTGAATAGTTGTTTAATAGTCAGATCTAGATTTATATATTAGGGCATGATTTAATTTAGGGAGTTTGACATAGGACAAACCGATTTAGATGAACATACGTAGAATATATTCTGATCTATGTCTATATTATTTGAATAGATGTGTAGCAATATGATCTGGATTTAAAAATTAGGACATGATTTATTTTAGCCAATTTGACATAGGACAAACTGATTTAGATGAACATATGTAGGATATACCCTTATCTATGTAATATTTTTTAGCACTTAGTTCTTGATTTATAAATTACGGCATGATTTATTTGAGGTAATTTGACCGATTTGCATGAACATATGTAGAAAATAAGTACGATTGGCGGTAGATCTAGATGAACAAAGCGATTTGGTATATTTTAAGATCTAGAACAGAGAACATATTGTTATAGAATTTAAGATCTAGAACAGAGAACATATTGTTATAGAATTTAACTTAGCTACAGATTGATCTAGGCAACATATTCGTAATATGAAATAAACTCAGTTTCAATCTGTTTATCAGACACAATGGCAAGTAAGGTCATATTTCAGATAGTTCACGGTGAAGGCAACGTTAGATATGGTCCAGATGGTGTCGACCTGTCAGAATTTAGGATAAATCGAAAGGCATCGATAGGCCAGCCGATAAAATATTTGAGTTAGTATATAGTTGGTTGCTGCGTGGATTTAAAGTGGATACAAGAGTGAACACAATGTCTCTGTCCGTTGTAGTCAGCCGTGTAACAGAAGGATATTATTGGGAACTAATGTCTATAGATAACACTGAGTCATGAACACGTTATGTGGAGATGGCTTTTGAAAGGCCCTGGCCCCTTGTTATTTTTGTGGCATTGCATGAAATCGATAGCAGCGTTACTGTACAAACAGAGGATAGTGAAGGTCCTAGCAATGTCGTGGAAAATGTTGGGCCATCGACACGAACTAGGGGTAATGAAGCAAGGTTAGAGGAGGCGATTGGCGTGGCGGATGAGGAGGAGAGAATCGAGGCAATTGTTGAGGAAATGGAGAGGAAAAATTCTGAAAATGAGCAGGCGGAGGGCGATGAATCATCGGATGAGAAAGAAGATGTAATGCCCGTTGATTGGACAAAAGTTGATTTCTCTCAACTTGTTATCTCAGAGGGGCAGCAAGTATCCTTCGAATACGAGGATAACGAGATAATTCAGGGTGCCAGGTGTGCTCATAAGGAAGACATGAAAGAGGCGATGAAGCATTGGGCGGTCTCCTTGCATAGAGAGTTTAGGGTGGTGAAGTCTACCAACTATGTGTATGATGTGAAGAGCATGAAGGATGATTGTCCGTGGCGTGTGCATGCATATAAGAAAAAATGGAATGACTATTGTAAAGTGAGCATTGTTGGTGAGCACACATGTTGGTTGCCAGGGGTTGATAAGTATCACCGCAACATCACCTCAGCTTTTGTTGCCGGTGAGATGCACAGCAATGTTGTTTGTAACACGGACTTTGAACCGAACTCCATTATTAGGCACATTGAAAATAAATTCAAGTATACTATAAGCTACTCCAAGGCCTGGAGGGCGAAACAAAAGATTTTGGAGATGAGGTATAGCACATTTGAAGTATCCTATGACAACTTGCCTCATCTGTTAGCCACCATTGCTCAGAGAAACCCCAATACCTACTACGACATTCAGACATTTATGTCGTCTAATGTCCCGAGCAAGAGTGTGCTGCAAAGAACCTTTTTCTCGCTGGGTACTTGCATCAACGCATTTGTGCACTATCGCCTTGTGTTGTGCATAGATGGAACCTTTCTGACAGACAGATATAGAGGTCAGATACTGACAGCGATTGGAGCCGATGGGAACAACCAGGTGTTACCTATGGTGTTTGCATTTGTCGAAAGTGAGAACACCGAAAGCTGATATTGGTTCTTGGAGAGAGTTCGCTGCCAAGTCATGCGTATGAGGCCTAATGTTTGCCTCATTCATGATCGTCATGCAGGCATGTTGAAGTCAATTCTTGAATGCCTAGTTCATGTTGTAATGTTTTTTTTGTTATCAATTGCTTATTTGTAATCACTGTTATGTATGCAGGTATGGCGGACGACACACCAGCTCTCCTCAGCAGGGGACTGGACAGGAACCACCGGTCCAACTTGTCGACGGTGCAAGGTGCGCAGCTTACCACCTTTCGTCTACGCCCGTCACACGAGTTGCTGCGTGTCGATCCGTGACACGTTCCATGGTATGATCAAACTTATTTCTTTGATTGCATTTTTTGGCTTCACTGCACATATGTAGTACTAATGTTCAATTTGACGGTATGCAGGTTGCGTGAGGTAGGACTGATCATGATATGCAGGCTTGTTGAGGCGCGGGCGGACGAAAACGACCCGACGAAACATTGAGATGCGAACCGGTCGCTGCTGGCTGCTTTGGTAGATCGGTGACGGCCGAAGACGCACACCTTCCAGCTATCCTGTGTGAAGATGGCATCGACACTGCAGGACGTTTCATACCTGCTAGGGCTTTCACTAGCCGGAGAGGTTGTCGGCCCAGTGAATGGTGGGGCTCGCTGGAGGGACAATATCACAGAGCGATTCACTCCCATGATTAGGCTACCTGGGATCCCGGCAGTTGCTCCCCTGAACACGTACACTATCATCAGGCCTACGAAGGCTTGGCTGTTGCAGTTAACATGTACACTTTGTTATTTTTCAAAAATCTTGTGAGTTTTAACATCGTTTGCATTTTTATGTAGATTGATAAGCTCCACCCCGATGCCGACGAGTACTCGCTGAGACGCTCCTTAGAGGCATACCTACTATGGATGTTCGACTGGGTGATGTTCACCAGCACCACAGGCCACGCGGTAGACAAGGGCCTGATCCACTACGCCCGTGTGATCGCGGATACGGAGCTAGGCTGTCACGCCTAGAAATTCAAACTAGAATTTCTGCACCTAATTTGTGCATTACATCCTCGTCCAGGCATCAGCCGAGGTACACAAATCGACATTATTGATAATACAAAAACCTTGTCTTAGAAACAATATAAGAGAGTTACACAAATGCAGCAGAAAAGGAAAAAAACTGACTTAAGCTAAACTTGACTCGAGTGAAGCGAAACACCAACACCACAGCTAACCCTTGACGACGAACAAGCCAACACCTCCTCGGAGACCTCGACCTCAACCTCTGGCACTGAAGGGGGAAAAAGAAGCAAGACTGAGTACAACCATCGTACTCAACAAGTCACACCGAAAGAGGAGACATGATGCAAGATAAATATCAAGGAAAATGATAATAGGCCCAATTTGCATAAACAGCATTGCAGAAATAATAATAATAGTTGAAAACAGTAAAACAGTAGTAGTAATTAACCAATATTAAATAAACACTGTCCAACGTTAAAACCACGTTGCAACAGGCCCATCCATCCACCTGCACTAGTCAAATTCCAACATTTTATTCATGTGAATAAGTGAGACTAATCAAGGTGAAACTGGTCGATCGCCCGTAACCGTGGGCACGGCTATTCGAATAGTTTTACTCTGATCAGAGGTGTACAACTGTACCCACAAGGCACAATCCCACGACACGTCACCGTACGCCGGTGCACCACCACGGTGCCCCGGAAAGGAACTGTGACAAGACCCTTCACACAACCCCCTCTAACCAATCGTACCACACCAAGGTTTCGCCCCCACTCCCGTCGGGGTAATGGGCAGTCCCCTCTCGTGCCGCGGTGAATCCAGAAGTTGATCAACCCTTAAAACCGGGGCCGACCCAACTCCATCGCGCCCACCCTCTCTGGGATACGTCGGCTAGAGACAGCTACGCTACAGACCCAGCCATTACCCATGCTGGCTTGTGGTATGCACGGTACTTCTTCCAGGGTTTCCCGAGAACCGATCCTTAATTGTCATGAGCACGCTAACCAAATACCAACTATGTGCTCACAACCCACCATTTACATATTTTAATGTTATTAGAATAGAGTCACAAACTTGACATCATCTGAGAATTAGCCTCTAACATTATAATTGATTAATGTGATCCCCTTTAAGTGAGCTAGTTGAGCTAAGCATAACTAAGCAAGCCTTAAGCTAACATCTAGTCATATTGAACCCAAGTTACCAATGGTATAAGGTAAACAATCCTATGGTTGAGTACAGTAGGTATGATCATCCCATAAAATGACATTCTAAAACATATGCAATATTTGAGAGAAAAATGGTATTTAAATAAGATAGGTACAATATGTTCAATGTAAGGTATGACTTGCCTTGCTCTGGAGACTGAGGAACCTCGGCGACTACTTCGAGGAGAACGGACTCGCCGGAAAACTCGGAATCTATACGACAAAAAAAGCACTCAACAAAACACCCTAAAAGGTCTACTGAAACAGCACTGAAAAGTATTTTTAATGGATTCTTGACATTTTTCTGGATTTAATGAAATTTGAATGGACTAAAAGGGAGCTCGGATTAAAAAGATATGAATTTTAGAAGTTTAATTATGATTTTTAAACTAAACAGAAAAGACTAAATTATTTATTGCGTAATTAAGTCCCTGGTGACGTAAGCATTGCGCAGGCGGCAAGGGCTGACGTCATGCTGGCGTCAGCAGCTGACGTAAGCTATGCGGGCCGCTCGGTCCACGGTGGACCGAGTCCACGGCGGGAGACCGCGGGCGAAGGGGACACGCGGCGCGCATTGGTGAGAGCGGCGGTGATCGGACGGCGACGGCTTGCGCGCGAGCGAACGGTCCAGATCCGCCTGATCCGAAGGATCGGATGGTGTGGATCGCGGATAGGGTTAGGGTTTGGATAGCGACGGCAGCCGGGCGAAATGGCGGACACGCGGCGGCCATCTGGGGCATGGCGGCCGGATCAGACGGCGGTGCTCGGGCGAGATCGGACGGCTCGGGCACGCTTGATCCAGCCGATCAGACGGCTCGGATGAGGCGGCGCTAGGGTTAGGGTTTGCGGGCGCGGGCGGCGATGAGGGTTTCGCCGTCGGCCTGGGTGGCGCGGCGGCCGAAGCGGCTTGCCGGCGGCGAGCGCGCGAGGCGGAGCACGGCGGCGGGACTCCGACGAGCGACGGCACGCCAAAAGGAACAAAAGGAATAACGAAGTAAATAGAAAGAAAACGGGAACGGTGGCGAGCTCACCGGTGGTGACAAAAAGGGACGGAGACGGCGACGATTTGGGGCTAAAAACGACGACAAGCAAAGGGAACACGGCGGAGCTCGAGGGGTTTTAAAGGGGGAGAGAAAGAGGTTG
The DNA here is from genome assembly GCA_019925245.2 of Oryza australiensis. Lineage (NCBI taxonomy): Eukaryota > Viridiplantae > Streptophyta > Magnoliopsida > Poales > Poaceae > Oryza > Oryza australiensis. Next base: position 332,450 of record JAIFGZ020000439.1, on the reverse strand, counting down.
AAACCGGCACGGATACGACGGGGATAAGGTCACCGGCGGTTTTGGACTAGGAGAGAGAGATCTCGACGGCCGTTTCGGGCGACGCGGCCGTTTCGGCGTGCGGGAAAAGTGGCGACGGGTGCGGGGACGTGGGCGGTGCTCGACAAGGGGCCCATGTGGCCGGGGCGCACGAACGGGCGGAAAAGGCGGGCGAGGAGCGGCGCATGGCGGCGGCGCGGTGGGCTTACCGGGCGTGAGGAGGAGGAGCCCGATAGGTGGGGCCCACTGTCGATGGCCCGCGAGCAAGGAGGGCGCGAGACTTGCGCGGCGGCCGCGCATCGTGGGCCTTGGCCACGGCCGAGGAGGGCGCGCGGGAGGCGGCTTGGGCCGGAGCGGAGTTGGGCCGACGGCCCGGCACGGAGTAAAGGGGCGGGAAACCGTACGGGCTGTACGGAAAAAGGGAAAAGAAAAAGAAAAAGGAAAAAGGGGATTTTGGGACTTAATTAAATTGCTGATTTCTTATTTAATTGATTAAAAATACTCGAGTGCTCTAAAAATTTCAATAAAAATCCTGTTAGCGCATTTTGATATGCAGAATTCAAGAAAAATCCTACCATGTCGTTTCCATTTCTTAATTACATTTTAAAATTACTTGTTGGCTCCAGATTAATTCCAGAAATTTCGATTATTTCAGGGTAAATTATTTAAACAATTTAGGGCAAAACTCGGGGTGCGACATAGGCTACGTGCCATAGTGGAGCTAGGGTTCAGCAGTCCTCGCAGCCACGTACCGTGCGCTGTGCGAGGCCTGCTGCAAGACGGATCCAGGAGCGATCTTCACGGACTGCCCTCTCCTTATTCAGCTCTGGGCAGTTGAGCGGTTCGCGATCAGCCGACCGATCGTGGACACCGCTACGTACGATTCAGGACCCGCTGCCGACGACCCAGCCGACGAGCCAACGATGGGCACGTACTGGTGCCGCCGCAATGTAAGTATAAATTGTCTTGATTTTAAATTTCAGATCATGTGCGACATCTATCCTGACCAGTTCGTTCTTTGACTGTCGCAGCGCCGTTACGCCCACGTCCAGGTCAGACGGAGCTACCCGAAGTTCTTCTTTGAGTTCGACCATCTGAAGCCATCGGACATCATCTAGGAGACCTATACGCAGCAGGCGGTCGCCGGGAGAGCTCCTTTAGGTCTATCTTCCTTGTGCATGCATGACGCGGCTTATTGGTTGATGGTGGTGTCGTTGGTGTTTGACATATACGTCGAGCCTCACTGCCCTTACTGTGTTATGAGGCAGTTCGGACTGAGGCAGGTGTTTCCAGTGAACGTACCGATTCCCGTCCCCCCTCCCCGGACCACCAGTAAGTAATTTTCTTTCAATTTTACTACTATTATGTCGACTGCTTTTGAACGTTCAATAACCATTATGTTCTATGTAGGTTGACTCGACGGGGACAGCAAGCAAGGACACTATGGGTACCTCGGATCAACCCGTACGTGGAGGACTGGTTGTTAGCCACCGAGGAGGTGATTGCCGAGCTCTTTCCCCACTCCGAGGAGAACTACACTGCGTATCTTCGGTGATACTTGCCACACACGTGTGCCCGCATGACCTTTGCCGCTGCAGCTCCGCAGCTCCACCAGGCAAGCGTCACGAACACGTACCCCGCGCACCGTGACCAGGACTACTTCTTGGGGGTATGTCCATGTATCTCGGACTTCTTACTTTCGTACTACGCGGTTCGTATATATGAGTGACAAACCTAAGTACTAATGATTTTTGCAGGCCGACGCCGCACGCGCCATGAATGCCGACATCAATGCGGTGATGTTGAGGTTGGACGCTGGACTGCACCTGAACGATGTTGAGCAGAGGTTGACGTTCGAGCGGATACAGACGAAGATGCGTTCGATTTTGCGCGTCTTCTTCTGTCGCTCGGCCGTGGACGCGATACCTCCGCCAACAGCTGCAGTTCCACGTCCACGTGGCCTGACACCAGGATCGACATCGCACGGTGCTGCTGTGTCCACAGGTTAGTTCCTTACATTTTCACTACGCGAAACTCTCTCCATGTTATAACAAACTGAATCTCTTGTAGGTCCAACTCTGCCGATAGGAGATTTTGCTGGACCGAGTGGATCATCGATCCCTTGGCCGTTCACGACTCAGCCCAGCACATCGGCCTTTGTTGGAGCGAGCGGTTCATCCATCCCTCCTCCCTTCAGTCAGCCGCGAGGTGAGCGAGCGTCGTCTGACGAGTACTACAAACGTACTAGTTGTCATGATTGTTGCTTAACATTTGACATCTTCAGGAGGATACTACTCGACGGGGATTTTCCGTTCGGATGCATCATCGTCGCAGGCGGGCGCGTCCGGTGCAGGTGACGCAGGGGGTCCGTGCGGGCGATGACTTCGACGACCTAGAGGACCAAAACTAGCACGTTATCGGCGCCTCTCAGCTTGGTGGAGCACCACCACCACAGAGCCAGGAGCAGCCATAGGAGATACCCGCACCAGATGTCTGCGTTGGTCGTGTCGTGCCCGCTAAGAGGCTAACGTACTCTCAGGGGCACGTTAGGGCGTAGGCTAGGAGGGGTAGGGATAAGAGGCCTCGCCAATAGAATATGAGTGCTACCTGTTTGTAATATTTACAGTTAGTAACTTTGTGTTACCTCTTTGTATATAACTCTGTTCGGTCGTTGCACGCATATGTCATGAGAACCTTTGATGTCATTCGCTACATCTACTCAACGAAACGACACAAAACTTTCGGCGTGTGATAGACGTCTACGATTGGTCGCTATCAGCTTTTGGCCCGTGACAAACGTTTACGATACGTCGCTATTATCTTTCGACGTATGAAGGCGCACGTGAATGTGTTGTCAAATCCGTGCAATAAGTGAACTCACGTTACATGGAGATGTGCCTCTGCTTCCTCCACTATATATTACGTAGGTCCAAATACGAGCTCTTGATATCTTCCTTCTTTTTTCCAACACTTGTACGTTGAATGGATCATCCATTTGCTGAGCGTCTCGACTGGCGACTCCATCCTCTGGACGGTTTTATTCCACTATGGTGTGACCGTCCGTTGTGCCATTATGGGGATGCCTGTATACTTACGTCGTCCCTCACCTCAGAAACTCGAGGGGGATTCTTCCAATGCGCCAACATGGATCGGATATGACTTATGTGCTTTGATTTCTAGTACCAATTCTGAATACACAAAATGCTAACTTGATCCTACATCATGGTAACATCTTACGCATGCATATCGTCGAGTGTGCAACTTCGTTGAGTGGATAGATACAGAGAACCCACGAATTGACGAAACACGTTACTACCCACTTAGCGAAACAAGGTTAGACTACCTTCGGCGGAAGGCTGAGTGCCAACGTCGAGTTGTTGCGGAAGCTTTGGATTGGCCTCTGGATCAGCTCGCACTACCCACATAGCGAGAACGTTCAGAATGTCATTGTGGTCTCCGTTGCCAGGTGCTAAGGTCCATTAGACATGAAACTCAAGGACAAAGATGCTTCGTGTGTCCTGAGATTGTGAACGACGATTTTGTCGTGAGTATCATTTTTTTCGTTCAAGCTAATCACTTGTTTCATTTTCAAACCCCTTATGTCACAAATGTATAACCAAGAGGATATATGTCAGTGTCGATTCGAAGAGTAGATCGATATGGTTAGACCTGCTTTGATCGGTCCGATGGTAACGCAACCTGAGTCGACCGAACAATTCATTCAAGCATTGATGGAGTACGAACGTCGGACCGAAATCGCAAGCTTAGATTGGAGGAACAACCCACTAGGTTTGCCTAAATAGTCGGAGCGTCCCAGGTGCGGTTGTAGGGATCGTTGCAAGATGGCTACCTCCTTTAAACCACGAACATATGACAGGAGATATTTCATTTGCCCCAACTTAGACAACGATTTCGTTGTACGTCTTTCGTTTTATCAATCATGCTAACGTCTTCATTGTTTTGCCACTGTAATTGACTACATGTGTTTCTTTATCAGGGCATTCAAAGGAGGTGCGGATTCACTATGTAGATCAACAATGTCATTTCCCAATATAACGGCCTAAAAGTAACTGAATGCGAAACACAAATAGAGTACAATGACGAGAAGGAAAGAAAAAATGAAAGACACACTGATCGTCGTAGAAGGGTTCCGTAGGAAAGCTGAGGCTCGACTCGTCGGGTCCGATTTGTTTGTATCATGTATGCATGGCATAGGTTCCGTTGTTTATTTACGTGTAATATTTCTTATGAAACATATGCCCCCTACACAATTACATCGTGCAGAACTCTAATTACCACCCTACACAGTTCATACAAACAATCGTTTGCCAAAACTTCCTTTAGATTGCGGACAATACATATTATGGACGAATTATTGGGAAAAAGCGATCCGTATAGGCCATTTAGGGTTTAGGATTTTCTATGGGCCCATCCAGGAAAAATCGTCCTTGCAGAGGGCGAGTTTATCAAAAATCACCCTCTGCAATGGCTACAAGGGAGTTGTCTATAAAATTGCCAAGGTGTCCGCCCTTTTGTAAGTAGCCCCCTATTTCTGCAGTAAAAAATCGCCCTTACCGAGAGCGGCAAAGGACGATTTTGCAAAATGACCGCGGCGCGGCAGACGGCGCCCAACGACCGTCTGCCACGTCAACAAAATTACTGCCCATGACAATGCGTTGACCCAATGCCCATGACAATGCGTTAAATATCTGCATCTCCTCGTATTGTATGGATGAGGCAACATCTATCTAGGCGCCTAGTTATTTGGTGCAATCGACTGCTGTCTCTCTTGAGGTCTCTTTCCAGTTTTTTGTTTTCTTTGCGTAAAGGGATTTGCTTGTTTGGCCTGTTGAATGATTAAAGGTGTACCGTTAATCTTGTCGCCAAGTATCTATGTGCCTGGATGAATATGAAATTGATTGAGCTATATATTGAAGGAAAAAGGGATAGTAATCTAAGACAATAGTCTTATTCTAGATGTCGTTGAGTGTTCTTGTGTTATCAAGCTTGGATATGAACTTTGCTCAAGACGAGCTCAAGCTAGTCTTCCACTTGGGGCTCGACTAAGACTTGGCTTGAGTTTGTCACAAGCTTAAGCTTCGCTCGTTGACAACTCTAGTTTCCAGTTTCTATTATCTATGTAGCGCAGAGATGGTTTTGTTTTGTGCTTACCAATTGATTGGTGTTTCATAGGGGGCACCACTGTTGATTGCTTGGACTCTAACAACCCCATAATACACATTTATATAACCAATAAATTGATAGGCCCATGCAAATTTGTATTCAGAGATAACTCGTCAATATTTTTTAACCAGTCAAAATTTAAATTCTGCTTGCTTTTTCTCCTACTATCTATTCCTAGAGAACATGAGTACAAAGGAAGTTCAATGTGCATCCATTAGTTTTTCTTTCTGAAAACTACTTTGGTAAAAAAACTGCATAGAGGTAATCAGATACGAATAGTATTTAATACCATAGGTCAGGGTTCCAAGCAAACACAAGTATTCGTATAAAAATAAAATGGAAATAAAAGGCTAATGCATCCTTTTGACGCATGTTCATGCCTAGGGACAAACTAAACATGTTGATAGCATTATTAAGGTTAGTTAAAGAGAAAAGTTCCCTAGCAACAGGTCTATGTTCTCAACAATCTTCCGAACTACAGTTTTAACACGTTATCATGTTTTGTAAAAAAAAGTATACAATTAAATGGAGAATTTTAGCTCCATTTGTGGCACATGGCAGTACAAAAGATTGGTTGTGTGCCTTTAGGATGTTTGACATTGTATTTCCTGCACATATTATCACAACAACATTAAGAAACCAACTAAAGATCAAATAGTAACAATACATTAAGCTAGAATGAAATAAGAAAATGGGTGTGAGCTGCAAGAATGTTCTCTGTGTTCAAATCAATAGTTCTAATACTACCGACTCAAATTAAGTAAACAGCATCAAGAAATATTTTAAATAAACATTTGAGAGAGCACGAGAATTACCTCCAAAAAAGTCTTATTATCACTCAGGCTGATGCCAAAGATTCCACTCAAAAAAACATATTTTGATAAGAATTCTGACATCTCTGGGTTAAGAAGCAAAACAATGCTACCTGCATCCAAACAATATCAAACACGGAAAGAACTGATGCCAGTATCTGTGAATCAGTGTAGAACTAGGGAAACGAATTAAAATGAAGTTTTCACTACTTTCCTGATTCTTTTTTTCTTATATTTCTTTGTTAATCATAATTTCTTATCAGTGGTCTTTAATCATATTTTCTTATGGCAGGTGGGAAGAAAAAAGAGGTTCGAGAAAAGCAACCAAGCATTCTGAAATGTCGAGAACATGTAATAAAGTAACAGCTGCCTAGACACTACAGGATGCATAGACACAATGTTTGTTATAATTTTACTACAGTAGAGGGAACTGCCCAGTTCTATTACAGGTATGCAATGAGATTTTATCGAACAAAATGAAGGTTCATTACCCACCATTGCCTAGTCTTGTCTAGCAAGATTTGTGATCGTTTATTTCCGTTGCCTTGTTTAAATTAGATCAGGGTGTGCAGAGATTTCCTTGCTTTTGATTAATAGCCAAACCAGAACAAGCCAATCTGGATCCAGTGAAAACTGAGCAAGAAACAACTGTAGCTAAAGTACCGCATAGAAATTTCTAATTAACAAGCAACTAACACTGTAAAGCATATTTATTGATCAGTTCCTATCAGTTTCCAAGGCACGTTGTTTCAAGTCCAACCCATGCATGAAAGCTGAGATAAACGATAAATCATGATGACTACAAACAAATGCCTGAAACAGTTTGGAAATGGGTACTTAAAAGATGGCAACAAGCTTGAGCCATACACATACCAGAAGAACTTAATCCAATAAAAAACCAGAACCAATATGGATAATTTCATCTAAAGGCATGGGAAGTACAGCCAAGATGTCCCTACAGAAGAATCGTTTACCTTTTGTGTTTTCTCACAGGCTCCATCTAGTTTATCTCGCACTTTCCAAAGCGCTGTTAAAGGGTTCCCCAAACCACTGATAAATGGCCGAGGGACCTCCAAGCGCTACAGCATAACTGATTCGACTCCATCTCGCTCACACTTACCTAACCACTGATAAAAGAGCGAGGCATCCCAGCATAACTGAGGCCCTGAGGCTTTCAAATTTGGATGTAAATTTTTCATCCAAAAACTTTTGGGTGTAAGAAAAGATGTTTATGAAGATATTTAGTTATATGTATAAATTTTTTTAGGCTATTATAAAAATAAATTTACCCCTAATAAATCATCGGTGGTCTAGCTAAGAAGCATATCATTAACCCATCCGCACCGCTTCATGGAAATGCAATTACAGAAAATGACCGGAATGTTACATCACAACAAGCTGGTGGAAGGCAGTAAAGACGCCACCTAACAATTTTCAACGACTAGACAGAACAGCATCACCAATCATCAACATTTCCTAGTAATTTCAAGGAGTAGAAGAAACAGATCACAGAGACATGCACCAAATCTGCGCTGAATCTTCCGACAGGTCTACAGCCGCGCAGAACAAGTGAACAATCAGAAGAGATCAGAGCCATAGGGATTCGGTAGGCCAAACCTCGAGCGCGTGCTTGTATCGGCCTGCACGGCTGAGGTCGCGGGCAATGACGCGGAGCTCCGCCACCAACGCGGCGCGGCCCTCCCCGGACCACCTTTCGAGTGCTGCGGTCGCGCTCCGCTTCTCCAAGCGCAGCCGGAAGATGCGGCTCCTCAGGTCGTCCTCGTCCCCTCCTAGTCGGTTCCTCAACGGATTTGACTCCGAAACACCAGAGAGGATTTGACACGACGGTGAAGTTGAGGGAGACAAAGATGAGAACGAAGACAAAGGAAGACAACAAGGCAATGACTAGCCTACATGGATGATGCGAGATCAAGAAGAAGGGGTTATAGTGACATGTCATGTGCTCGTGTCGGTCACCGGTGGCTCAAGAGGCCATCGGATCTGGAGAAGAAGAAAGGAGGGTGAGTCAAAGACAGCGGGAGAGCCGAACGGCGCCAACGCTCAACTAGCCACCAGAGGAGAGCAAACCAAAAAGATAGAGAAAGAAGAGGACAACGGCGCTCCACCAGGCACCAGCTAGCCACCGGAAGCCCTCCAGCCGGCGGGCGACCGACGTTCAGCGAGAAGCTAGGGTTTTCGGGGAGAGAGAGGAGGAGAAAGATCCAGATCACGATTCGGCAGCCGAGGGGGCAAATGATCTAGGGTTTTCGGGTGTGCGGAGCGGGAGCAGCGCAGCCAAATCCCTAAGTCCCAGCCGAGATGAAAACGGAATCGGACCGAAAGAACAGAGGTCGAGTCGGCTGCCATGCAATCGGGTACAAGGCCAGTCGGCTGAGGTTGAGTCGGATAAGGACAGTCGATAGCCGATGCTGAGTCAGATAAGAAGATGGAACCATTTCCGATAAAGGTGCTTAAAGATAAATAGAAGATTCGGTTTCCAAATTGTGCGTTAAAAGATATTGTCATCTATGGATAGAGTCTTGTAACGGCAAATTGTATCTGTAAATTAAGAATTTGTTTAGATTTCCTATTGTAATACGGCATGGGACTATGTCTCAGGATATTGTCGTACCATGTATAATAGATTAGATAGGAACCGTGTTTTACACGGGTAGTTTTATTCTTGGGTATAAATAGGACTCGAGACCCCTGTAAACAAAGAAATCATTACACAATCAATCAACTTTCGGCGCATTGCCTCCTATTTTCTTCAGACAAACACTTGATCCGGCTTCGGGCTGCATCGTTTCGATCCCCGATTAAGATAAATGTTTGTCATTAGTGGTGTATCTCGTCGAATTTAGTGCTTCCATCGCTATGATACTCTAGATTCAATGATTTATGCTGCGTTAGTTATCATATATCACATATAATCTAGAATAATGTCTAGATCTATCTTGACATCGGCCTGTTTCTATAAAGAATCAGCAGCCGATAGAGCTAGATCTAAGGGTTGGCCTAGGTTATATGCGGTATCCACCGTCTCGAGGGATTTACATCAGCTAGAATAGATCTGATTGTTCTTTTTATACTTAATGCTGCATCAATTTGATCTATTAAGTCGTTCTTAGAGTTTTTATGATCTGTTCGGCTAGATGTATATGCTTAGAGACAGTGCCGGGGTTTTAGTCGGCCTTATCTGTTTTAATATTCTTTTGATATGTTTACTATTAGATTTATTAAAGCCGCCTCTTATATTAAGATCTTGCTCTGGTTAAATGCCCTAGGCCAGAATCAGCCTGTCAGCTACAGCCGACAGCCGATTGATCTAGGTTTAGCGCATTTAGCTTAGATTAATATCTTTTTATAAGATGAATCGGGGTACTAGCCGATCCACAGTTAGTCCTGCGGTATCGGCTAGGCTATTAAAGCATATATTTATTATCCTTTTGTATATTTAGATTAAGTGGTTAATACTGTCTCGGCATAGCTGATCTATCCCAATCACTTAAGTTTAAATGTGCTTTGGGATAGCATATATATGTTAATTGGTTCCCTCAGCCGATTCAGTAGGATCTAACTTAACCCTTAACGCATACATCTTTTGTTTTTCTTGTTGGTTAACAGATCAAACCAATTGGCACGCCCTGTATTTCACAAACAGCCGAGAAGGACCTGCACTAGAGTTAAGCAGATCTCCCTGGACAGCGCGTGAGAGAAAATTCTCATCAACACGCTTCTTGACATTTAATCCTCGTCCATGATTAGCCGAGGTACACAAATTGATAATTATTGATATTACAGAATTCATGTCTTAGAAACAGTATAAAAGATTACAAAAATGCAGAGGAAAAAAAGACTAACTAAACTTAAACTCTATCCTTGCGATGGTATTCCAACACACCACATGCAACCTTGACGTCGGACGCAAATCTAATCCTCGTCGAAACTTTTCTATGCTTCAACCTTTGGCTCTGGTGGGGAAAATTAAGCAAGACTGAGTATAACCTATTATAAACAACAAGTCATACCGGAAGAAAAGGTATGATACAGGATAATTCACAATGAAGGAATAAGGTCTCATTTACATAAACAACATGACAGAAATAATATAGTTAAAAACAGTAAAACAATAATAATAATTAAGCAATATTAAATAAACACTGTCCAAAGTTAAAACCAAGTTGCAATAGGCCCAACCAACCATCTATACTAGTAAAGTAAACAATATTAAATAAACACTGTCCAAAGTTAAAACCACGTTGCAACAGGCCCAACCAACCATCTATACTAGTAAAGTTCCATCAGTCAGATTATTTGCTTAAATGAGGCTAATCACGGTGAATCTGGTTGATCGCCGATAACCACGGGCATGGCTATTCGAATAGTTTTACTCTTATCAGAGGTGTACAACTGTATCCACAAGACACAGCCCCACGACACGTAGCGTGCCGGTGTACCACCATGATACCCCGGAAAGGGACTGTGACAGGACCCTTCGCATAACCCCCCTTAACCAATCGTACTACACCAAGGTTTCACCCCCACTCCCATCAAGGCAGTGGGCAGCCCCTCCACGTGCCGTGGTGAATCCGGTAACCGATCAACCCTTTTGACCAAGGCCGACCGAACTCCATCACGCGCACCCTTACTAGGGTACGACGACTAGAGACGGTTACACTACAGATCCAGCCACTACACATGTTGGCTTGTGGTATGCACGGTAATTCTTCCAGGATTTCCCGAGAACCGATCCTTAATTGTCATGGGTGCTACTATCCAAAACCATTGCACCCACAACTCATCATTATCATATTTTGATATTATTAGTATAGTATCACATACTAGACATCACCTGAATATTAATCTTTACCGTAATATTTGATTAGTGTGATTCCCTTAAGTGAGCTAATTAATCTAAGCCAGGCTAAGCATGTCCTAAACAAATATCTAGTCATATTGAACCCAAGTTATCAATGATAGGTAATCAATTCTTATGGCTGAGTACAATAGGTATAATAGTCACATGAAATAACATTCTAAAATATATGCAGTATTTGAGAAAAATGAGATATTTAAATAAAATAGGTACAATATGATCAATATAAAGTATGGCTTGCCTTGCTCTGAAGATTGAGGAACTTTGGCGACTACTTCGAAGTAAACGGGATCGCTAGAATTACCGAAATCTACACGACAAATAAAACACTCAACAAAACATGCTAAAAGTCTACTGAAATAGCAAAAGAAATTATTTTTAATGGATTCTTGACATTTTTCTGGATTTAATGAAATTTGAATGGACTAAAACGGAGCTCGGATTAAAAAGATATGAATTTTAAAAGTTTAATTGCAATTTTTAAACTAAACAAAAAATCCTAAATTAATTTATTGTGCAATTAAGTCCCTGCTGACGTGAGCGGCTGGTGCACTGGTCGGACAGGGCTGACGTCAGCATTGCGCAAGTGTTGGATGGACGCAGGGACTAACGTTAGCGGCTGACGTCAACATCGCTGATGCAAGCGGCGCACGAGCTCGGTCCATGGTGGACCGAGTCCATGGGGCGACGGCGGCAGTGGCGTGCCACGTGGCACGATCCGAACGATGGTGTGGGCCAGCGGGATCGGACGACCCCGATCTACTGCACGGTAGATCGGACGGCCAGGCGGCGGCTAGGGTTAGGGTTTTGCGGGGTGGCGACGGCAGAGCTCGGCTTGGCCGGTCATGGCCGCGCGGCGGCCGGCCGGCCCGCCGGCGAGCAGGCGACGACGATGAACGGTGGCGCAGAGCGCGAGGAATCGGTGCGGGACTGCGCGGGGCTCGAGATAGTGCGCGGGAGTAAGGAAGGAGAGAGGGACTCACCAAGGGCTAGGGAGGAAGGCGGCGGCGCTTGGCAGCGGAACACGGCGGCGGCGTTTTAGGGGGTAGATCGAGGCGGTGCAAACGGGAAAACGTGGCGGAGCACGCGAGGAACTTCATAGGGGGCTCGAGAGTCCGGATTACGCTCAAAATAGATGCGAATTCCTCGTCATTGCAAACGGAATCGGAGAAAGAGAGAGAAAGATTCAGCAGCGGTTGGTTTGGGCCGGCACGGGCTTGGATTCGGCCAACGCGGGGCGCGGGAGGGGCGGCTCGGGTGTGGCACGGGGTGGCACGGAACCGGTGCGACGCGGGCGACGCGAATGGGTGCGGCATGGGCGGCGCGAATGGCGCGCGACAGCAGCTCGGTCGGGCGCGGGCAGGACGGGCCCAACAGGTGGGCTCCACCTGTCGGTGGCTCGAGAGAGAGGGAGGACGTGCGGACTTGCGCGCGACGGCATCGACTCGTGGGCCGCGGCTCATGGGCGAGGAAGGAAGGGGCGCACGGGATGCGAGGCAGCTTGGGCCAAGGAGGTTTGGGTCGTTGGCCCGAGAGGGAAGAAAGGACGGGAAAAACAAAATAAAATGGGAAAATAAGGAAAATATTTTTAAGGACTTAATTTAATTACGAATAATTCATTTAATTGGTTAAAAATATTTCTTGTACTCTGAAAATTTCACTAAAAATTCAGTTAATATATTTTGACATGTAAAATTGAGGAAAAATCCTCCCATGTTGTTTTCACTTATTAATTGTATCTTAAAATTATTTATTTGTTCAAGGCTAATTCCAAAAATTTATTTTCTTCAGGAGAATTATTTAACTGATTTTTTAAAAGGGGCAAAACTCAAAGCGAGTCTTCATCCTTGTTGGAGAATCGAACTTGTGACCTAAGGTTGCATCCCATGATGCATATTAGTTTTAGTTTTTGCGACACGTGAAACGAGAAAACTCATTAATATATAATTAATTAAGATTAGAAATTATAAATTTAGATAATATATTTATTTGATGTGAAACAACTCGCATATAGATATTTTTTAAAAATATGTTTTTTAAAAGTATGTATTATTTAACAGTTTAAAAAACATGTAAAAACAAAATAAAGTGTAGAATTAAAGAAAGGAATAGGAATACTGAATTAGAGTTCATATCTTAAGTTTAGCTAATGTGTCCGTATAAGACAAGTTTCACCGCGTCCGACTTCGTCGTGCCGAAGGAGGGCACGAGTTTGATGAGGCTATGATCGTTCAGAAGGCGATCTGTGGAGCCCATCTGCTCGAGGTGGGAGCGGACATACGCCCACTGGTTCACGGGCTAGCCGGATCGGCGGATCCCTGCGTTGCCTACTTTTCTTTAATCTGCTTCAGTAGCGACAAGGAGCCGATCTCCTTCACCTACACGACTACACGTACTTTTATCGAAAGTGGCAAGGATTGACAGACCCCGTGCATAGGAGTTTTAAGTATACTACTCCATTAACTGCAGGCTCCTACCGAAGCTGATGATGTCTCAATAACTGGCTGCTCTCGGGCTTCGGCACGAGACGATGGCTGCTGCATTCACGGAACGCGCGCGGGGAGATGCTGAGGTCATCCACAACAGTCCTAGCTAATTGCTAGCTCCTCAGCACCAAATAGCTAGCAGTCCATACAACTATCTACATAGTGCTAGCTATTTGTTATTTTTAGTACTTTCATGCACAGAGGGAGAACGGATCCGCTGTGAGTGCCTAACTATGTGAAGAATAGCACAACATATAATTTGAAGAAACGTGTCATCTCAATATAACCAACTGGTAGCAACCATGACAACATGGACAAACTTTTGAACACAACAATAAAATAAAATGTCCATATGTTACTACATGATGAACCGATAAACATGAGTCAAGCCATTTCATTACATGATCAACTAAAGATAAGCAACTAGTACAACCAAAGGTTTTAAACATGGAAATAAAATAGAACGTCCATACGTCACTACATAATGCACTAATTGATAACCATGACTCCAGCCATACATGTTTATTTTAGGCCACAAAAGCAAACTGAATAACTAACGCATCGTTGAGGAAGAAGCACCAAAAGCCAAAAGTCAACCTCCATGATAGCCTGCTAGAAATGCCAATCAACCTCATACCAATGGTTCTGAAAAAACGAAAACAAGAATATGTCGCTTACTCAATATAATTAACGTGCGTAAGAAAAAGAAATCCACGACAAATCTTACATGAGGTTATTATAAAAAACATTTACTAGTGGGGAGCCCTATGGCCAAAACGCCGCCAAATGTGCTCAATTAAATCCTCTTTAAGTTGAGTGTGGACAGAGTGAGCACGGATAGCGAATTTCGCGTCGAACATCATTGAAGCATGGGTTACTGTTTGTGGCCTTTTGCACTTCGGAGGAAGAACAATTGATTCTCCAGAACCGCATTCGATCAATAGACTCCTCCGCCATTTCTCCCTCATCTTCCACTATCATGTTGTGGAGAATAACACAAGCTTTCATGATCAGTCCAATAATCCTTGTGCTCCAAGATCGTGCCGGGACGACGCACAATGTTGAAGCGAGCTTGCGAACACCAAAAGCACGCTCCACATCTTTCCTTGCACCTTCTTGTTCTGCTGCATACACCTTGTGCTTGTCTAGTTGAGGTGAATTTATAGACCTCACAAAGGCTGCCCATTCTGGGTAAATTCCATCGGCTAGGTAATAACCAGTGTTGTATTGCCTACCATTGATAGTAAACTGAACCCGAGGAGCTTCACCCTTTATCGTCTCAAGAAACAAAGGGGACTGATTGAGCACGTTGATGTCATTATTAGACCCAAAACACCAAAGAATGCATGCCAAATATGAAGGTCATGTGAAGCTACCGCTTCAAGGATCATGGTTGGGAATCCATAGCGACCAGTGGTATATTGCCCCTTCCATGCTTGTTGGACAATTTTCCCATCGCCAATGCATGCATCAATACTACCCAACATTCCAGGGAATCCACGAGACTCTCCAACTTGGAGCGACGCTCCATGTCTTCGTTGTAGGGCGTCGTAGGTACTCGGAGCCGAAAACTTCAACCACCCCTAGCGCAAATTTTTCCAAGCACTCAAGGGCGTGCTCTCAAGAACCTTTAAGTACTCATCAAGCATGTCACTGCAGTCCCATATGCAAGCATACGGATTGTCTGCTGTGCACTTTGCGATGGTGAAAGCCCCGGCGCTTAGTACAGCCTACCCTTTGAGTGAAATAGGGAGACCAACCGCCTGGGCATTCACAATGCGTACAAAAACATGCCTTCTCATCCGAAATCTTCTACGAAACATGGCATCAGAATATAGAGGCTCTTCTGCAAAGTAATCAGCCACAAGTCGCTGATAAGCACCTTCACGATCCCTGTTGATGTACTTTCTGGTTCGACGCCTAGATGAACTACCCACCATCTTTGCCTTAATCTTCCTAAAAATCCGGCTAGAAAGAGAGTCTAGGGCTTGTTGCTCAGCTGAGAACTGTTCTAAGGCGTCTACAGAATCCTCGGATCGATCCGACATGTTTGGAGACAAGTTTAGAAAGGGGTATAGAGGCTGGAGAGTTTGGGCTGCTGTGCATATATGCAGCTATACTGGTCATGTATATATACACACGCACAAAGGACAAATGTGTTTTGACTACTACACCAAACTGGTCATGTAATTAGTGGTACTGCATGATAATTCACAAAGCATTGGTACACGCTGTTGACCGACTAAATTTAGTGGTACTGCATGATAATTCACAAAGCATTGATACTAGCTGTTGACTGACTAAATTTAGTGGTACTGTATGATAATTCATAAAGCATTGGTAATAGATGTTCACGACTAAATTTAGTGCTACCGCATGATAATTAGCAATGCATTTATACATGTTGATGTTGAAATAGCAAGAAACAAAGTACCTTAGTCACCATTACCGGCCAATTTCTCCCTTAGCATCCTCGGGGCAAGGACATGCTCGGCTCTAATATCCTCTCGTCATCTCCCTAGTGTCCATACATAAGAGTTTTTGATACGATTCCAGTAAAGCAGCCTCCCTGTTAAGCTTTGCTGTCTGAAAAGAATCTTGTGCCTCTACGAAATCTTCCTGTCTTTTTTTTGTTGCGCTTGAATGTCAATGAATTTCTTCAAGTCTTCATCTAAACTAACATCATCATCGCCGACTCTACCTTTACCATTGCGTTTTTCTTAGCTTGATGTGTCCCCATTGGACGTTCCAATTCCCCTACAACTTCTGGTGTACTTGAGGTGTCAATTGCCTCATCTGCACCATCCAAACTCCTTTTATTTGGGTTTTCAAGTTCTTCCAAAACTGCATGCCACTTGGGTTCATCACGAAGAATCTTCCAGCGGTGTTCAACCGTGAATGGTCCTTCCTTATAGTCATCCAAATAAACCGCTTAGCCATGTCTTTTAGCCGCTCATCCGAATATCCACTAAGATAAATTGAGGTAGCCTTCTTCCAACTTCCACGAGAAAAATGCCACCCATTTCTTAATTTTTGTCCAATGATCTTTGAGATGTTTTACCTCTCTTTTCGGTTTGTAGGTGTAGTCTTATTGTAGTGTCCATGTACATCACCCCAATACTTCTCATTTTTCTTGCAATTCCCACGATTGGGTCATTTGAGTGGATCACCATGCACCGACCTGAATTTAGGATACATGATTAGTTGTAGGTTCATATATTTGTGTAGCTACAAAAAGAAAGTGAGTGATACAATTTTACTTACTAGCCTCACATCCTCATCTGGATCAAATACAAGGCGCTTTGCGATCCTGCCATCGTTTCCATCATCTAAGTTGATGGTGGTTTTGCCTTTCGATCTCTTTTTAGAATTTTGGTTTCTGAGTCATTTTTGGTGGTGCCACTTGAGATTCCTTTCCCATAGGTGCCCATGGTGCCGAAACATGAGGAAAGAAAGGTTGTCCAGATTGTAAAATGCTCATAAAACCACCAGATGGATAGTAATCCATACCACTGGAAAATCAAGCAACCCATATCGTTAGTTCTAATGAAACTAATATAGCTAGTGAACTAACTGTTTTCTGAACATTAATTCTAATAAAACTAATATAGCTAGTGAACTAACTATTTTCTGAACAAAATTATATGACAACTAGTGCAGCAAAAAATTACATAGAAAAAAATAAAACTTACCAATTTGTGGATGTGGTCCTGAAGATGTGGCTTGTGGCAAAGATCCGGCCACCATGTGCAAAGTCATGCCATTCGGCCATTAGTTCAGACAAACACCTTATCAAGAAATCAAGATAAACTTCAACTAAATATCTAAAAAATCAATAAGTAGCAGGAGTGACTTCATTGATTTTTTTCCTAGCTTACTGCTATGTATCTAGCTAAAGGTTTTAAACCAAGAGAGAACTCGATTACCTGATGGACCTCCTATATTTGGAATAGATGAACCACCACCAAGAAGTGCAGGAACATGCGAAGCAGGGGCGGATCCCGCGGATCCCATCTGTGGTGGCAGGGCCATCTCTCGCTTCCGGCGGCTCATCACCAGGAGCGACGGATCTCGTGGGTAGGAACTGAATCGAAAGAGTCAAGCACGGAGCTGGATTGTGAAATAAGATAGATGGGAAGATATGACGGAAAAAAGAGGAAGACCTTGATGCCTCCGTAACTAAATCGGAAGAAAAGGGCGGGAGAAGCTGGATTGTGGAGGGATTTTCGCGCCGACGATTTTCGCACGCAGAACGTGAGGAGAAAATGGATTCCCGCGCAGGGACGGGGGAGGAGAGGGATGCGCGCAGTGGATCTGAAAACGCTAGAAGAATAGCTAGCACGGCGAGGAAGCCGGCGATTTGGCGCATCGTCGCGCGTGCGAGCCGAGCGACGAGCAAGTCGCCGCTCGAATATTTTTGCATCTTCTCTTTCCTCCACATAGGATACAAGCCGATGTGTACACTCAAATAGCTAGCCGACTCAAGACCATTGCGATGCCGGGGCATGTACAAAAGACCTGAAATATAATCTAAAAACAGTTAAAAAGATAAAGTCATACAATGGGTACTGTAGCTATTGTTTACTTAAAATATTAAAAAACTCGACCGTACTGCGTTGGAGCGAGCGAGTCGGGCGACGGTGGAGCGCGGGCGGGTGGCGGCGGAGCTCGGGCGGGCGGCGGGTAGCGTTGGAGCGGGCGACGGCGAGCTCCGTGGCGGCGTCTCCGCGGCGACGGCGAGCTCCGCGGCGCGGCAACGGCGAGCTCCGCGGGCGGCGTCTCTGCGGGCGACGGCGATTCCGTGGCGGCGTCTTTGCGGGCGACGGCGAGCTCCACGGGCGGCGGCAACGGCGAGCTCCGCGGCGCGTCTCCGCGGCGACGGCGAGTTCCGTGGGCGGCGTCTTCACGGCGACGAGCTCCACGGGCGGCGGCAACGGCGAGCTCCGCGGGCGGCGTCTCCGCGGCGACGGCGAGTTCCACGGGCGGCGTCTTCGCGGGCGACGGCGAGCTCCGCGAGCGGCGGCAACGACTAAGGCGTCTGTCGCTACAACGGGACGATATCGCGTGTGCTGCTTCTCGGGCCACGAGCCGCAACCCGTCGTCTCACGAGACGACGGGGAGGCCGTCTCTACACGTATACGAGGTCTTTTTATAAAATAACGTCTTTCAGACAGGGTGATAGACCCATTGTTCATGCCGTGACCATTGTCGACGCGTTCGCTGGACGGAGCTTGCACGTGAAGAGTGCCCCCCAAGATGCACGGGAAGACAATGTTTGGGCGGTGTGTGTGAGCCCAATAATAACCTGAACTTACTTTGATCCGTTTGCTGCGTTGTGTGCATCAGTGCACGCATGGTCTCTCGTTGAGTGTAGCTGTGTACTAGTAGAGCCCTGAGCTGCCAATGCGCTGTGCAGACCAAAACGTGGCCTAGATCATAAAGAGGGTTCGTTGGTACGTTCGCGACCGATCGGTGGGCCCATGCCGATGTGCCATGCATGCATGCATCAGAACCTTGGTCAACTCGACGCTGCGGCGCACACGGCGCGGTCGTTCCCGCTGGACCGAACATGGCATTAATGGTCAGGATTTATTTCACGCGGCGAGCGGTAGATGAGCGGCTGGCTTGGGCCGCTCGTCAGCTGCACGAATGCACCGGCCACACATGGATGGATCGCTACTACTTACGAGTCTCGCCTGTGCAAGGACGACGACCGAGTCGACGAAGATGCGCCCACAGTTGGGGGAGCTTTTGATTGGCTCCCCGCCTCCCCCCAACACATCACATGCCCGACGTGCACATGCGCTGGTGCTTGTGCTTCTCGCGTCTCCGCGTGCCTTTCCGATCGCGACGTCGGCGCGCGGCGCGCCCAACCGAGCAAGACGGACACGGGAGACTCGACGGCGCGCGGGCAGCGCGGCGCCAGCCACTGTGCGCCGCAGAGATGCAACTGTCGCGTCGGCGTCGAACCATATGCATGCGCGCGTGTTTCTCGCTGTCGACCGTCCGCGAGGGGGCCTGTCCCTGTACGTGCGTGTCGGTGGTAAGCTGCAGTGCACCGTACACGTACATACTCAATGACCTGCCAGATCTACTACCTTTCGTAACTTCAGCGTTTTTTCACCTTTTCGTAGTTTGTGAGTGTAATATAAATGACACAACTAGATCGGCCCAAACAAAATTGTCTTCAATTAGAACAGATTTAGGCTTTAATTGCGCCAAAATGTGTGTATACTTCCGTCGTTATGTGGCCTGGCGTAGGTGTGGATAAATAGCTCGAACCTCGTGGCTCGTAGCGAGCTATATTCTATCCAAACTCATACTCTTAATGAGTCGAGTTGAGCCGAGCTAGCTTGTGAGCTTAACAACCTAGCTCATGAGTCATTTGTTTGGCTCGTTGTACAAAATATCATCATGTCTTTTTATATAATTAGTATTTAATATTTTAATTGCATTAAAACTATTTGTATTTAGTGAGTTTTTATTAGGTAGTATTTTTTTCATATAATTAGTGCTTAATATTTTAATTGCATCAAAACTTTTTGTATTTAGTGAGTTTTTATTAGTTAGTATTTTTATTATGTTAATAGGTAAATTAGAAATTATTAATATGATATAAATAAGATATAGCTTATTAATGAGCCAGCTTGCAAATCGAGCCGAACATTTTTAGATACAATAACGAGCCGACCCAAAATGATTTGGTAAGGTGTATAACTAGCTCAAATGACCCAAATATTATCAAGTTGAGCTGGCTTAATTAACCACGGGCGACTCGGCGAGAGGGTGTGCCAACTTAAGCAACTGGGCTTTAGTGAAAACAGGCTTTGATAGCGCGCTCTTCGCTAAAGTATTTTTTTACAAAGACAGTCTCAACCTTTAAGTATGATGATGTTCATAATATTTAATAAATGTCATATAAAATTTCTCATTATTTTATATGTCAAAATGAACAATTAAAAAAATATTTATTAGGACCAACATCAAAAATTATGAGTTTAAAAATATAATTTTTTTAAAAATATCTTTGCTAATATAAAATTTCTCATTATTTTATATGTCAAAATGAACAATTAAAAAATATTTATTAGGACCAACATAAAAAATTATGAGTTTAAAAATATAATTTTTTTAAAAATATCTTTGCTAATATAACGTCATAGACACTCTAAAAGTAATTGAAGCACATGGTGGCACACAGGCTTTGCTGATCCTAACTTGGATAAAGGACACCTTTCGATGGGCCATAATAGATTATTCCTGCCGCTGCCATTACTGCCTTGACTACCAGGAAATGCAAATTAAATCCATTTATAGAGTTTTGGTTGTGGGAGAAGTGTCGGTTTGGCAAGAATAGCTGGTACTAGTACACCCAATTTAGCTCGAACAATGATGTGCATTACTGACGTTTGATCAATTCACTCATGTGAGTGGATCGGTAAAACAGTATGTGTGTACCAATGCAAACGGTAGCAGTTAACGTCAATATAAGTGAAACGGTACTGTTTATAAGTCTAACGAGTGCTGATGTAATTTACTTTCTTTCATTACCTGACGACTAAGAGTATTAAGAGTATTTCAAGCAGCCAACATCAATATAAATAAAATAGCAAATTACTCTTTTATTTACAATTTTAACGACCGTTGATGTTATTTGACGACTAAAAGTATTCTAAGCAGCTAACATCAATATAAATTAAAGAGTAAATTAAAGAGTAAATTCCGTTGGTGTAATTTACTCTTATTTGGTTATCTGACGACTAGGAGTGTTCCAAGCAGCTAACTTCAATATAAATAAAAAAGTAAATTATACCAGCGGTCCCTAAACGCAGATTTCATCTAAGTCCACGAATTTACAAAGTGTGCAAGGTCCCTAATTTAGTTTATTATATCATCCTGGTCCAAAGCCTCCTTTAACTGTGGTCTTACGTACGTGGCATACCACATGGAAACATGACACATTTTATTATTTAATTTTCTTTTATTTATCCCTTCTTATTTCATTTCTCTCTTCTTCAGCCTCTTCCTCCTCTTTCTCACCTTTCAGTCGTCGCCTGTTGCTGCTTTGACATTGCCGCCGCAACCTCCTCTCTTTCGCCGTCGGCTGCTACTTCTTGAAAGTGCATCTAGCCTTTTAAGTGGGTTTTGATGGTTAATAACAATTTGATTAAGGGACTAATGCGTCTAATTGAGATGTGTGCAGGAGAATTAGTCCCTAGATGCTTAGTTGTGTAGGTTTTGAGAAAAGAAAATCCTCAAACATCAATTGCAAAAAGAAAAAAGATTCGACGACGGTTTATAATAGTTTTTTTCTTGAATCTTGAGTTTTAGGGAAAACCATACTATTAAGAGGGATGAAACTCATGCCATGAGATGATCTAAGTGCTCTTAGTCAGAATTTTCTTGAGTGAGATTTTTTGGAGTTGTTTTTGAAAATTATCCCTTCCCATGACAGTGAAAGCCGATCGGAAGTTTCGGGGTTCCAAGCCGGAACTGCCGGACACCTTCACCTCGCAGCCAAACCCTGAGAACTAAGTGTTGGCCGGAACTTTCGTTAATCCCATACCAAAACTTTCGGACAGTATTCCAGCTGAGTTTGCGAGTAATGGCTAAGTGACGCAAGCGTGTACCTATATATATCCCACCTTGTCCCCAGCTTATTTTTGGCCATCCAACTTTCGTTTTTAGTCTCCTAGCCTCTCCCATGGTGTTCTAGCTCATTCCAACTCAATTCTTGAGCCACATAACCAATTTTGTGAGAAGATTGAGTGATTAGAGCGATTGTGAGAGTGAGAGAGCTATGTGACTTGAGCACTTGGTGATTCTTGCAGGGCTTTGGAGTGATGTCTATTACTCTTGGAGAGCAATCTCTTAGACGGTTAGATGTCTCCCGCGAGTTTCCGGAGAATTGTGGATTGGTCCGAGAAAGTTTGTGAAGGATCACCTCTCCTCCGCAAGGAAACGAGGTATGGATAGTGACAAACCAAGCTGATTTTTTGGAGGTTGCCTAGGTAGAACAATTCACGTTTGTAATTCATGCCAGAGGATCAAATTTGAATCTTTGTGGTCAATTTGATCTTTAGGTAAGAACTTAGAAACGTTGGAATTGAAGGCCGTAGACTTCTTCCCAGGGATTTGCTTGGTGAGCCAAGGGGTTAATTGAGACCCAACTCTACGGAGTTCCTCAATGGAGAGTAGGATTCTTTGAATTCGAACTTTGGGTAAAAATCCTTGTGTCTCGTGTGTTATCCCTTTACCTCCTCCTGCTTGTCTATTTTGCCTGTGTGTATCTTCCTGTTGCTAGCAATAAATCTATGTAGAAAGTACTTAAATTTGAGTTCAGATCCTTCTAAGTCATAGAACACCGAAAGTTTCAGACTGTAACATCAGAAGTTCTGGACAGCTTGTACTGACCGAAAGTTCTGGGGTTCAAGTAACGAAAGTTCCGGTGCATGTGTGTTTTAACCGTTGTATTTTCAAGAAAATTCCAGGATCGTCTATTCATGTGGACCCCCGTTTTTGAGACGGGAATCTTTCGTGTTCTTAGTACCATTTTCCTGGATCGAGTAGTTGGTACCCACGAATACAGTACTGGATAATCAGGTGCACATGCACGAATAGTCTTATATCGACATTATTACATCAATAGGCCCGAAGGCAATGTTCAACCCACAGGACCTTATGGTCCGAATACAACACAAAAGCAGAATTTAGATACGGCAGCGGAATAGAGGCAGCGGCATGCCATTTGCCACAGGCAACGACCGGAGCTAAGATATAGTATGCGCCATCAGTTCCTTCACCCTCCTAGTAGTACGCGTATGGGTCCTCCGGCTCTTCGTTTCCATCAGCTGAAGGTTTGTGCGTATAGCAAGGGTGAGTACCAACCGTACTCAACAAGCCAACACGGAATTGATGCATATGATAAGGTTATTCAAAGAATGGCTGGAGTTCTTTTGCATAAAGCTATTTTTCACAATTTTTTTCACAAGCCTATCAACTAGCCAAATCAAGTTTTAATTCCACAGTTCATTAATCCGGCGACGGTTCTGTCTACCATCCCTCGTGATTCCAAGGATGGCTTTCCCGCCTCCGATTCGTCATGATTTTCTGGGGAATCTACCCCTTCTCACATCTCGAGAAGTTGATTCACCAGCGAATGAAATCATCATGCAAACCCATCCCAGCAGTTTTAAGTTTAAAGTCTAGCCAAGCGAAAGTCTTGTCACGATGCTCAATATCCGCGAGCACGGCTATTCGAATAGATTGATTCACTCACACCGCAGGTGGATGTACACTTTACCCGTACTCGTGACACCCAACAAATGAGCCTACGTCTCAACACATGAGACGGTCACGGCAAAGCCTTTCGATAACCTCGCTTTGGCGACCCGCTCTATGAACTTAAACCCTCATGCACTCTAGCCGTCCTTTTCTAGCAGTGAGAGGAGTTCTGGCGCACCCGGGGTAAGGGAAGACTTCCTCAATCTTTAAGTTTAGTTAATATCGATTTAATTTCACCATTCACAACAAAGGCCGCAGCCTCATTCCCATCACATAACCACATCATAGAGAACCATCTATGCAAGGATACCGCCTCCGCTCGGCTATCTAGTCGCCTAGGTCTATACCCATTCGAGAAGTACGGTTGTCGGCTCGTTTCCGGCTATCTCATGGCTCGGTCCTTAACTGACCGGGTCGGCACTTGCCTTTTCCGGAATCCACCCATATCATCCAGCCGCCCAGTCTAAAACATTTGTATAGCCTTTTAATTCTCATCAAGCTTAGTTCAACATTCTCATGGCCATGTGGCGCTCATGTCTCCACAGCCGTATTTCAACTACCTCCCCTAAGGTAGTTGCCCGAGCACAAAGCTTTCTTGCAAAATCATGAGTATGTAGGGATCTAGTGCAAGCAGGGCTAAGCATTTTTACCGAAGTCATTCTCCGGTCATATCACAACGAAGGTTACAAAGAATAAATTCTAATGGTGATCAATATCAAAGCGGGGTATATCAAGCATAGGTATTGTTTGTGTAAAGCATGCAATTTGTAATTTGAAATCAACATCATTTCACAAAGTAGGATCAATATGTTCAAAGAGTGTGATGACTTGCCTTGCTCGCACGCTTGAGGGGTGGTATCTTCAACGGGGTCGATGCCGGTTTCTTCAGTGCTACCCGTACGTGCGAAAGATCAATTGAATTCAATTAGAATTCAATAAAATACCGAGAGATCGAAAGAACCATAAAGGCCATGAAAACGACTCCAAATGTTTTGCCTAAAATTCTACTTGAGTCGGACAAGGGTCGCTTAGGAAATATCCGAGTTTTGGAATCGAGTCGATTTCCTAGGGTTTTTGCAAAGACGGCGATCGTAATAATTTGAGAATTTAGGTTTGAAAATGTCACGGAAGAAATTCGTGCTCGAGGTTTGAAGGTTTGAGCACAAAATAGAAGCCTATTTAAATGGCGAGAAAGAATTAAACGGAGTCCGGATTTAAAAACGACGCGAAACGAAATTCCGGAAAAGTCCGATTTCGATTTTCAAACTTTGCACCGAGAAAACATGCAAGAAAATAATTTATTTTTGCCCAAAATTTTACTCAAGTCTCCCCAAAATATTTTTCCAAATTTTCCAAAATTTTTCCTAATTTTTCCCTATTTTTCTTTTTCTTTTTTTTCTTTTCGTGGCGCACTATTCATTGGCCACCAACCGCTCGACCGGTGACCGGCGAAACAGCAGGCGGCGGCAGCGCGACAAAAGGACGGAGAAGGGGGCTTACCGGCGACGGTGGCCTTGGGGAGGAGCGAGGGGGCACGGGGGATGCTTTGCGCACTGCGGCGCGTGGGTTGCGGCGGCGGCCCTCGGCGGCGGCGCTCGGGAACGGCGAGAAGAAGCGGCGGCGGTGCGGCAAAATTTGGGCGGGGCGCCCCTTTTATAGGCGTGGCCAAGGGGCTCGGCGCGGGCGCGGGGTGGAAGGAGGAGGGGCTGGCTCGGCGTGGCGCGGGGTGGAGACACGCGGCGGCGCACGGGGAGGGCCGGGTACGGCGGGCGCAACGCGGCGGCGGCGCGCGCGCGCGGCGGGTCCGGCGTGGCGTGCGCGCGCGGCGTGGGGTCCGGCGCGGCTCGGCCGCGTGGCGGCGGCGCGTGCGCGCGGCGCGGGCCGGTACGGCGGGCGGCGCGGCGCGCGCGCGCGCGGTCCGCGGTCGGGCGCACGCGCGGCGCGCGTGGCGTGCGCGGCGCGGGCTCACGGCCCGCGCGGCGCGTGGCGCGCGCGGCGGGCCGGTACGACATGTACGGCATCGAACACTTGGCGCGCAATGAACAGTGCCATTTCCGATTTTTCCGATTTTCCATTTTAATTTTCCATTTCTATTTTTCTTTCTTCTAAAAATTCCAAAATAAATTCCTCTAATTCAAAAATAATTTTTAACACAATATTTTCAACTTTTCTCCACTTTTATTCCCCACAATATTTTTCATTTTTATTTATTTTAAAAGTTTTTTTTTTCAAATTTCAATATCCTTTCCTATATTTTTCCAAAACTTTCCGGATTTCGAGTACGACTCCGAGAATTTTATTATTTATTTTGTGTCTTAATTTACCTTCTCCCAACCAAAAATTTTGTTTTATATTTCCCAAAACGCGTTTTCATAAATACGCGCTTTCCCGATTTCTTTTTTTTTAAAACCCTGATGCGGCTTTCGCACCTCCATTTTGACAACTCCAAATTATCCAAAACACCGAAAGGGAAATTGATCATGTCAAAATTTATGCAACTGAGCTGGCAAATAAGAAGCAACAACCCGAGAAAGAAGCAACAAGCGAAGGTTTTTGAAAGTTCCGATTTTTACGTTCCGATTTCGGTTTCTTCGATTTTCAGGATGTTACAAACTTACCCCCCTAACAATAAATCTCGTCCCCGAGATTTCTTACCGTTGCTGAGTAGGTGTGGGTATTCTGTCCTCAGGAACTCTTCGCTCTCCCAGGTAGCCTCTTCTTCCGTGTGATTGCTCCATTGTACTTTGTACATGCGCCATGACTTGGTCCGTGTCTTCTTTTCTGCCTCGTCTAGTATCTTGATTGGATGCTCCGGGTAGGTAAGATCACTGTGGACATGGATGGTTCCTAACGGGGCTTGCTCTTCTGGTACCCGCAAACATTTCTTCAACTGCGACACGTGGAATACTGGGTGGACATCGGAGAGGTTCTCGGGTAGTTCCAACTGGTAGGCCACTTCTCCTCTCCTAGCGTTTATCAAGAATGGGCCCATGTATCTTGGTGCGAGTTTCCCTTTGACTTTGAACCTCTGAGTTCCCCGTAGTGGTGAGACCTTTAGATACACGTAGTCACCTTCCTTAAACTCTAATTATCTTCGGCGGGTGTCCGCGTAGCTCTTTTGTCGTGATTGAGCAGCTTGTAATCGGTCCCGGATTAAGCGAACTTTTTCCTCGGCCTCTTTGATTATGTCAGGCCCGAATACGGTTCGTTCACCGGTTTCTGACCACATTAATGGGGTTCGGCATCGGCGACCAAATAGAGCTTCGTTTGGTGACATTTTCAGACTGGCTTGATAGCTATTGTTGTAGGAGAACTCGGCATACGGCAAACATTTCTCCCAATCCTTGGTGAAATCCAACGCACAGGCTCTCAAAGATATCTTCTAGTACTTGATTCGTCCTTTCGCCGTCCGTCGTCACCAGGTGATAAGCTGATGCGAAGGCGAGGTGACTTTCGAGTGCCTCATGGACTTTGCTCCAAAAATGAGACGTGAATTGGGTACCACGATCCGATATAATCTTCTTTGGTACACTGTGGAGACATACAATCCTACTCATGTATAGTTCCACTAGCTTGGCACTGTTGTAGTTAGTTTTTATGGGAATAAATCTGGCGGTCTTGGTGAGCCGATCTACTATTACCCAAATGGAATCGTAACCAGTCGCAGTTTTGGGTAGTCCCACTATGAAATCCATGCCTATCTCGTCCCATTTCCATTCAGGAATCTTGAGCGGCTGCAGCAAGCTCGTGGTCATTGATGCTCGCTTTCACTCTTTGACACACATCGCACACGGCTACGTATTCGGCTACATCTCTCTTCATATTGGGCCACCAGTATTCTCCCTTTAAATCCTGGTACATTTTCGTGCTTCCGGGATGTAACGAATATGCCGATTCGTGAGCTTCTTTTAAGATCAATCCTCTCAAACCACCTCGTTCAGGCACGCAGATTCTTTTCTTGTACCACAGGATTCCCTTATCGTCTACTGAAAACTCCTTAGCGTGTCCAGCGGCCATGCGTTCCTTGATTTCCTGGGTTTCCTCATTCCCTTTTTGGGCTTCTTCTATTTGAGTCCTCAGAAGGGGTTGGATTTCTAGTGAGTTCACTCCTCCGTGAGGAATCAGGTGCAGATTAAGTCGAGCCATTTCTTCTTGGAGCTCGCTGGCCATATCTCCCAATCCCATGTGGTTGCATTGGGCTTTGCGGCTCAGCGCGTCGGCCACTACATTCGCCTTGCCGGGATGGTAATGGATTCCTAGGTCGTAATCCTTGATCAACTCCAACCATCGTCTCTGTCGTAGGTTGAGATCAGGCTGAGTAAAGAAATATTTTAGGCTCTTGTGATCGGTATACACATCACGGTGGTTCCCGATCGATAGTGTCTCCGATCTTCAATGCGTGAACAACCGCGGCTAATTCCAGTCGTGTGTGGGATAATTCTCCTCGTGGGGTCGTAATCGTCGCGAGGCATACGCTACGACCTTCCCATCCCGCATTAGCACGCCTCCTAGTTCTTGCCGAGACGCATCACAGTACATCACGAAATCCTTCCGGTTGTCAGGTAAGGTTAAGATTGGGGCGGTGGTTAACTTTTCTTTTAGTTGGTCGAAAGCTTTTTGACACTTCTCGTTCCACTCAAACTTCTTTTCCTTCTTCAGAAGTTGAGTCATAGGTCGGGCTACGGTGGAAAACCCTTCAATGAACCGTCGATAATACCCGGCCAAGCCCAAGAAACTCCGAACTTCTGTCACTGACTTGGGTGCCTTCCATTCCGTGACAGCTTCGACCTTGGCGGGGTCTACCGCTACTCCTCCGGCTGAAACCACGTGGCCAAGAAAAGCGACTTCCTTGAGCCAGAACTCGCATTTGCTGAACTTTGCATACAGCTGGTGCTCTCGTAGTTTTTCCAGTACCAGCCATAGATGCTCCGCATGTTCCTCATCGTTCTTGGAGTAGATAAGTATATCGTCGATAAATACCACTACAAATTTGTCCAGGTATTCCATGAATACCTTGTTCATCAAATTCATAAAATATGCCGGGGCATTGGTCAATCCAAAGAACATTACTGTGAACTCGTATAAGCCGTAACATGTAGAGAACGCCGTCTTAGGAATATCTCTAGCTCTAATCTTCAACTGATGATATCCTGACCGAAGATCAATTTTTGAGAACACTTGCGCACCCTTAAGTTGATCGAATAGGTCATCGATTCGAGGTAGTGGGTACTTGTTTTTAATAGTCACTTCATTCAACGATCGGTAGTCCACGCACATCCTCATACTCCCATCCTTCTTCTTGACGAAAAGTACTGGGGCTCCCCAGGAAGAAGAACTGGGGCGTACAAATCCCTTCTCTTGTAGTTCTCGGATTTGCTTCTTGAGTTCCTCTAACTCGTTGGCCGGCATTCGATAAGGCCTCTTGGATATGGGGGCAGTACCAGGCATTAGGTCGATGATAAACTCTATGTCGCGATCCGGGGCATTCCGGGCAATTCCTCGGGAAACACGTCCGGGTATTCTTGTACTACGGCATTCCGCCTAGAGGTAGCATGGTGAATATTCCCGCAGCTTGTTCGCATAGCTTCGGATTTTGATCCATAGTTATGCTCATCGGTGATCCCCATGGGGTGGATACCGTGACTTTCTTTCGACTGCAGTCTATGATTCCATTATTCTTGGTCAACCAATCCATCCCGAGAATGACATCAATGGTTTGGGGTGATAGCACCATAAGGTTTGAAAGAAATACCACGTCTCTAATCCGTATGGGCACATTGATGCAAGCATGGGGTACGGTTATGTCTCCCCCAGGTGAGTGTACCAGCATAGGCCTCTTAAGTGCTACTTGTTGTAGGTGGTGTTGTTTGCTTACTTGGGAAGATATGAATGAATGCGAGGCTCCAGAATCAAATAAGACTTTAACTGGGGTAGAGTTGATGGAGAACATACCCATTAGTACGCTCTGGTCCTCCTGAGCTTCTTCAGCTCGCACATGATTCACCTGGCCACGTCGAAACCCGGTGGCAGCCTCGTTTGGTTGCGGGGTCGAACAAACCGCGTCCCGCAGCCGGGGTGGGGTTCCTCGGACGGGCGTTGCATTGGCGCCGGTGCGCACGGGAGTGTTGCGTGGTTTGGGGCACTGTTGGAGTAGTGCCCGAATTCTCCACAATTGAAGCGACTCACATTCCTTCTTCCCGGAGCGGCTAGGGTTGGCGTCGGTGTACGGGCCGAGGTGTGGCTGGCTCGCCGACATGGTCGGGAGCGGGGAACGATCGGCTGCGGAACGTTTGGCTTCCATCCCGACGGGGTGGCTCCCTTGGGACGTTGTGGCGCTCCCCGAAATGGGCGAGCCATAGCGAGCCTCCTTTTACTGTTATTTTCTACCATCTTTTGGTCGTGTTCAAGCCGAACGACCTTGTTGATGAGGCTTTGGAACCGGTGTGGTCCGTCCGATCATCGGTCCTCTCACTCGTCATTTAGTCCCTCGATGAATTTATCCATCTTCTCTTCTCGTCCGTCGTCACTTGTAGCGTAACGGGCAAGCTAGGTAAACTTGTTCAGGTACTCTTGTACTGAGGTGTTTCCTTGATGCAGCCTGCGGAACTCATTTTTCTTCATCCTCATAACTGCATGCACGAAATTCTCACGGAACGCAGCCGTGAATTCTTCCCATATCGGTTCTCCCATCTTCACTCGCGTTTCCTTGTAGGTGTCCCACCGTCACTTGCGGGACCTTCTAGCCGGTTAGTGGCGAAGACAACTCTATCGCGCTTCTCGAACTCGGACAAGAGTTAGCTTTTTCTCGATCACCCTCAACCAATCCTCAGCATCCATGGGTTCTTCGGCCGTGGAGAAGGTTGGTGGCTTAGCTCGCATGAACTCTCCTAAACTTGATCATCCTCGACTTCCCTGGTTGTTGGCAATTGCTTGGAGCAGCTGGGTTTGTAAAGCCATAACCTCCGCCAGAGTGGAGGGGTTGGGCTCCGGCGGGTTCTCGTTGGTTGCTGCGGCTCTGCGGCGATGCGCCATCTGAAGAAGATAGATGAATTAAGAGATCGGACCTGTTAAGGTCATGGTTCCTAGGTGATTTTTCTCCAAGTTGTTTTTATGTGATCTTCAACCAACAAGCATGGTAAAATACTAATAAGCTCATCAATTAGGATACAACCAAGCGATACTTAGGTCCATCATATTACATAAAAGGGGTACACGAACTGTACATGCATAGTCCTTTAAGCCATGATACAACAACTACATCGTCTTACTGCATTAATTAGTTAAGGGGGGATAGAGTGTGGTCCTTGCTGCCGAGTCGTCCAGAGCGAGATCCAGCTGGGGTGGTCCTCCCGCCTAGTCGTCCAACCATCCGCAAGAGCCAGGGGCGGGAAGTGGGTGGTCCGCTGCTGAAGCAAATCGGAGGCCCCATGGCTCGGAGGTGGTGGCCTCGGAGTCATGCCGAATCTTCCTGCTTGGTGGCCTCGTACTCTTGCGAGCGGTCTGGCGGGTGAGGGGACCTCCAGTGTGAGTCAGCCGACGAGTGGGAGCTTCCTCCTCCATTGGATCGGTGTCGCTGGACTCCCATTTAACCTCCATAGGTTACGCCTCGATTCCGAGTCGGTGTGGATCCGGATGGGGTTCTCCTCTCCCGATCCGAGGCTCGGATGGCACTCGCTACGGAGCTCGAGGTGGGTCCCATGGACGTGGCAGCAGTGGGGTCTATCAGGTACGGCGCAGGCTCTGTGCTCAACATAAAAGCTTGCTCCATCATGGCTTAAAAGGTATCCAAGCATGATGGAGTCATAAGGTAATAGTGGTCGGGCACGGGAGCGGGAGGTGTTGGTACAATCTCGTGGAAATACTGCCGGCGTGGACGGGCGAGTGCGCAATTGCTCCTCCAGTGGTTGACTTGCTTCGCTTGCTCTTCTGAGCTCCTCCAGCTCTACCGGGGCTTCCCCACGGGCCATGTAGCTGTCCGAGAGTTGCTCATATTGGGCACCATTGGCTTGCA
The DNA here is from genome assembly GCA_019925245.2 of Oryza australiensis. NCBI lineage: Eukaryota > Viridiplantae > Streptophyta > Magnoliopsida > Poales > Poaceae > Oryza > Oryza australiensis. The sequence goes on along the minus strand of JAIFGZ020000439.1, from coordinate 300,776 downwards.
ATGAGTTTGCGGATGTTTATCTCGATCCCCACCTTGGTGGCTCTCGACCGATCATTGAGGCGTGACTGCTGGTAGTTGATCTCAAGCAAGGCCTCCTCGTAGCGTCATCTCGCCGTCTCCGCCCAACGTGATAGACGTGTGACCATCGGGTTGTAGCGCGGGGGTGGCCTCCACGGTGCAAACCGGGTTGCCTTCTTCGCGATAGGGATGATGCACGAACTCTCGTCACCGTGAGTTCGGCACGATGTATCGCATTAAGGCGAAGAAATGCTTCGCGGGCCGCATCTTGGATGGCTGCTTCCGCTAAGTCCCGGTGGTAGCGGGTGTGGAAGCGAAAGATGTTTCACGCCCATGCGGGCTTCCACGGAAACATTGCCTCCCATGCTTGGATATCCTTCGGAGCCATGCCTTTTGATTTGGTAGGTGGGTGGTTCCGGGTATCTTAAACACAACAAGCAGGGATCGAAGCCGTGCCACAAACCCTCGTCTTGTGGGATAGTGATCTCTCAGGCTCCGTCATGGTTCGACATCTGCTTTTGAAAGCAACTTAGGGTTAGAGGGAGAGAGCTATTATAATCATTTGGTAAATAAAAAGAAATACAGATGTAGGGAAGGTATATTTGTATTTTTGGAAATAATAGTTTAAAAATGATCCTATGTAGGGATATTTCCCTTTAGCCAACTAGTCAGGGGTAGGGCGCCATTTGTTCTTAGCCTACGATCACATGGCTCGATACCGGCTCGTGGACCCCGTTTTGAGACGGGAATCTTTCGTGTTCTTAGTACCATTTCCTGGATCGAGTAGTTGGTACCCACGAATACAGTACTGGATAATCAGGTGCACATGCACGAATAGTCTTATATCGACATTATTACATCAATAGGCCCGAAGGCAATGTTCAACCCACAGGACCTTATGGTCCGAATACAACACAAAAACAGAATTTAGATACGGCAATGGAATAGAGGCAGCGGCATGCCATTTGCCACGGCAACGACCGAGCTAAGATCTAGTATGCGCCATCGTTCCTTCACCCTCCCGGTAGTACGCGTATGGGTCCTCCGGCTCTTCGTTTCCATCACTGAAGGTTTGTGCGTATAGCAAGGGTGAGTACCAACCGTACTCAGCAAGCCAACACGGAATTGATGCATATGATAAGGTTATTCAAAGAATGGCTGGAGTTCTTTTGCATAATGCTAATTTTCACAATTCTTTTCACAAGCCTATCAACTAGCCAAATCAAGTTTTAATTTCACAGTTCATTAATCCGGCGACGGTTTTGTCTACCATCCCTCGTGATTCCAAGGATGGCTTTCCCGCCTCCGATTCGTCATGATTTTCTGGGGAATCTACCCCTTCTCGCATCTCGAGAAGTTGATCCACCAGCGAATGAAATCATCATGCAAACCCATCCCAGCAGTTTTAAGTTTAAAGTCTAGCCAAGCGAAAGTCTTGTCACGATGCTCAATATCCGTGAGCACGGCTATTCGAATAGATTGATTCACTCACACCGCAGCGGATGTACACTTTACCCGTACTCCGTGACACCCAACAAATGAGCCTACGTCTCAACACATGAGACGGTCACGGCAAAGCCTTTCGATAACCTCGCTTTGGCAGTACCCGCTCCATGAACTTAAACCCTCATGCACTCTAGCCGTCCTTTTCTAGCGGTGAGAGGAGTTCGCGCACCGGGGTAAGGGAAGACTTCCTCAATCTTTAAGTTTAGTTAATATCGATTTAATTCCACCATTCACAACAAAGGCCGCAGCCTCATTTCCATCACATAACCACATCATAGAGAACCATCTATGCAAGGATACTGCCTCCGCTCGGCTATCTAGTCGCTAGGTCTATACCCATTCGAGAAGTACGGTTGTACGGCTTGTTTCCGGCTATCTCATGGCTCGGTCCTTAATGACCAGGGTTGGCACTTGCCTTTTCCGGAATCCACCCATATCATCCAGCCGCCCCGATCTAAAACATTTGTATAGCCTTTTCAATTCTCATCAAGCTTAGTTCAACATTCTCATGGCCATGTGGCGCTCATGTCTCCACAGCCGTATTTCAACTACCTCCCTAAGGTAGTTGCCCGAGCACAAAGCTTTCTTGCAAAATCATGAGTATGCAGGGATCTAGTGCAAGCGGGCTAAGCATTTTTACCGAAGTCATTCTCCGGTCATATCACAACGAAGGTTACAAAGAATAAATTCTAATGGTGATCAATATCAAAGCGGGGTATATCAAGCATATGTATTGTTTGTGTAAAGCATGCAATTTGTATTTGAAATCAACATCATTTCACAAAGTAGGATCAATATGTTCAAAGAGTGTGATGACTTGCCTTGCTCGCACGCTTGAGGGGTGGTATCTTCAACGGGGTCGATGCCGGTTTCTTCAGGTGCTACCCGTACGTGCGAAAGATCAATTGAATTCAATTAGAATTCAATAAAATACCGAGAGATCAAAAGAACCATAAAGGCCATGAAAACGACTCCAAATGTTTTGCCTAAAATTCTACTTGAGTCAGGACAAGGGTCGCTTAGGAAAAATCCGAGTTTTGGAATCGAGTCGATTTCCTAGGGTTTTCGCAAAGACGACGATCGTAATAATTTGAGAATTTAGGTTTGAAAATGTCAGCGGAAGAAATTCGTGCTCGAGGTTTGAAGGTTTGAGCACAAAAGAGAAGCCTATTTAAATGGCGAGAAAGAATTAAACGGAGTCCGGATTTAAAAATGACGCGAAACGAAATTCCGGAAAAGTCCGATTTCGATTTTCAAACTTTGCACCGAGAAAACATGCAAGAAAATAATTTATTTTTGCCCAAAATTTTACTCAAGTCTCCCCAAAATATTTTTCCAAATTTTCCAAAATTTTTCCTAATTTTTCCTATTTTTCTTTTTTTTTTCACCGGCGCATCAGTTCATTGGCCGCCAACGCTTCGACCGGTGACCGGCCGAAACAGAGGCGGCGGCAGCGTGACAAAAGGGCGGAGAAGGGGGCTTACGGCGACGGCGGCCTTGGGAGGAGCGAGGGGGCACGGGGATGCTTTGCGCACCGCGGCGCGTGGATTGCGGCGGCGGCCCTGCGGCGGCGCTTGGGAACGGCGAGAAGAAGCGGCGGCGGTGCGGCAAAATTTGGGCGGGCGCCGCCTTTATGGGCGCGGACAAGGGGCTCGCGCGGGCACGGGGTGGAAGGAGGAGGGGCCGGCTCGGCGCGGCGCGGGTGGAGACACGCGGCGGCGCACGGGGCCGGTACGGCGGCGCAACGCGCGGCGGCGCGCGGCGCGGGCGGGGTCCGCGCGCGCGTGCGCGCGCAGCGTGGGGTCCGGACGCGGCTCGCCACGTGGCGGCGAGCGCGCGTGCGCGGCGCGGGGCCGGTACGGCGGGCGTGGCGCGCGCGGCGCGCGGGGTCCGGCGTGGTCGGGCGCACGCGCGGCGCGTTGCGTGCGGCGCGCGGGCTGTGTGCCCGCGCGGCGCGTGGCGCGCGGGGTAGGGGCCGGGGCGCGGGCGAGCGCGCGCGCGGCGCGTGGCGCGCGCGCGGGCGGGCCGGTACGACATGTACGGCATCGAACACTTGGCGCGCAATGAACAGTGTCATTTCCGATTTTTCCCGATTTTCCATTTTAATTTTCCATTTCTATTTTTCGTTCTTCTAAAAATTCCAAAATAAATTCCTCTAATTCAAAAATAATTTTTAACACAATATTTTCAACTTTTCTCCACTTTTATTCCCCACAATATTTTTCATTTTTATTTATTTTAAAAATCTTTTTTTTCAAATTTCAATATCCTCTCCTATATTTTTCCAAAACTTTCCCGATTTTTGAGTACGACTCCCGAGAATTTTATTATTTATTTTGTGTCTTAATTTACCTTCTCCCAACCAAAAATTTTGTTTTATATTTCCCAAAACGCGTTTTCATAAATTCGCGCTTTCCCCGATTTCTTTTTTTTTAAAACCCTGATGCAGCTTTCGCACCTCCATTTTGACAACTCCAAATTATCCAAAACACCGAAAGGGAAATTGATCATGTCAAAATTTATGCAACTGAGCTGGCAAATAAGAAGCAACAACCCGAGAAAGAAGCAACAAGCGAAGGTTTTTGAAAGTTCCGATTTTTACGTTCCGATTTCGGTTTCTTCGATTTTCAGGATGTTACAATTCACCCCCTCTAGGCGACATCAACGGGCCTTCACTTCTATGCCACCACCACTGTCTCTGTCACATCCTTTCCTTTGCCGCTGCATCGCCGCTTGTTGTTGCTTTGGGAAAGTCGAGGGAGAGGTCCTCCACAGCCACCAACACCTCATCTGTCCTCCTATGGCCGTCGATAGCCGCATCACCACCGTCAGATAGAGGGCCACGCTACCACTCTCACCTGTGCCCTGTGCGTCCTTGCTCCGGCCGGCTAGTAAGGGAGGGGTGTGCAGATCCAGCGAAGAGGCGGAGGAGAGGAGGAGGAGGCGCAGATCTAGGACGCACAACGGCGACAAAGAGATGGAGAAGAGGAGGAGGCAACACATACTCGGGACGTGCGTGAAGAGGCGGAGAGGAGGAGGTGGACGATGACGAAGAGGCGGTGAGAGGAGGCGACGGTGACGACCAGGGGCACGCGCTACGACAACAAAGAGCACGAAGGAGGCAGTGGCGACTAGGGGTGCACGTGACGATGACGAAGCGAAGGAGCTCCTGGTCGCCGTCAAGTGGAGCTCGAAGTGGAAAGGAGGAAGAGGGCGGGGAGCTTGCGATCACCATCGGGGCAACCCCGCTGCTAGTGCCTCTTTCTTCGATGGCCAACGCCATCTCTCTCTGCCTCCTCTCTCTCTCTCTTTGTTGCTTGCCCACTGTTGCCGCCGATGGAAAAGAAGGGTAGAAAAAAAGGAGAAAGGGAAAATTTGGTTCTATCATCTTCCAAGTGCCATGTAGGCAAGACCACGATCCAATGAGCCTTTTGATCAGGATAATACAATAAATAAGTTTATGAACTTTGATAGATGCTTTGCATGTTCGTGAACCAAAATGACCGATGGTACAATTTACTTTAAACAAACATACAAAATATCTTCAAGAAAATGGGCTGATTTCTGAAAACTGGAGCCGGGCCTGAGCCAGCAGCATCGCTCTCCATTTGGTGCATGCCAGCGCCGGAGAGAAGAATCATGAGCACGCGGCGAGGCTACCATGGAAAGCGGCGAGCTTCCCGTGCTTTACACGCAGAACGCAGCTATCGCGGCCGGACGTGCTCGTGCGCGTATGCATAATTTGCAGATGCGTCCGACGAGCCGCGTCGGCGTCGCTGGCTGGCCAGGTGCTCGATCGGTCGATGCTTCATGGCTAAGATCGAACGTGAGAACGTTCAGAAAGAGCAAAGACACGTTAGTATCGACTCGTAGCACATGGCCGCCACATCCCTTTTGTGTCTGCAAGAACACTTTGTTAGCTGATGCGCACACAAGAGGGGCAGATATTTCAGTGGCTCGGAAAAGCAGAGGATGCCTGCCTGCTGCGGCAGAAATTCTCGTAGAATATGTACTGATTAGTTCTGGTCTACTGGTATGCTGTTTGCAAGGATGGATCTGTGTATAGTGTCGGTCATTTCCTTGTCCCAAACTGGACGGAGCTGCAATGCCAGCAACCGACGGGCGGCCTCACGTGAAAAAACAGATGTTTTGTGAGTTGTGAGTTCCATTCCTGTCCAAACTCTTGAGCTTGCCTGACCCATCTAGCAGCGAGACACGCCAAATTGTGGTTACCAACTTACCATAGACACCACAGAAGCGAGGCCATCACGCATCACTTTCTTCTATCACATCCAAAGATCAGAGTCTCCCTGAGATCTCTCTGTGTCCCCGACCCTCCTGAGATAATCTTTTTACTGGCCAAAAATTCCGGTACTATTTGAATTTTCTCAAATTTGAAACTCATTCAAAATACAGATGTGTTCTTCAAAAGGTGTCGGCCCCCCTCAGAATTTTCCCCAAACCTGATTATGACTGTCAGTGCATGAGTGCAAAATAGTGTAATGTGAAACCGATGAACTTCTCTGTATATAAACCCTTCAGTCCACGACCCAAAGCAACGCACACAGCTACACTCTGTCACTAGCCAAGCTAGCTAGTGCAAGCCATGACGCCGACGTGTCCGAGCTCGATAGCCCAACTCCTCCTCGTCCTCTCCCTGAGCATCTTCCTCCTCGCCAATGCGCATCCCATGGCCCCGCCATCACCGCCGCGGAAGGCGGCCGCGCCTCCGACGGCGGCGAAGGGGGTGACCGGCATTTCGCCAGCGCTCGTCTCCACGCTGCGCGAGACGCTGGACGCGATCAAGAACGTCGCGTCCATCATCTCGTCGTTCCCCATCGGCGGCATCCTCGGCGGCGGCGACCTCCGCCTCTCCTCCGCCATCGCCGACTGCCTCGACCTGCTCGACCTGTCCTCCGACGAGCTGTCGTGGTCGATGTCCACCACGTCGTCGTCCTCGCAGCCCACCAACGCCGGCGCCGCCGCATCCCACCTCGGCACCGGGGACGCTCGCTCCGACCTCCGGTCATGGCTGGGCGGCGCGCTGGGCAACCAGGACACCTGCAAGGAGGGCCTCGATGAGACCGGCTCCGTGCTCGGTTCGCTCGTCGGCACCGCCCTCCAGACCGTCACATCGCTCCTCACCGACGGCCTCGGCCAGGTGGCCGCCGGCGAGGCCGCGATCGCGTCGTCGTCCCGCCGCGGCCTCGCCGAGGGCGGCGGCGCCCCGCACTGGCTGGGAGCCAGGGACCGCCGGCTGCTGCAGATGCCGGTGGGGCCCGGGGGCATGCCGGTGGACGCCGTGGTGGCCAAGGACGGGAGCGGCAACTACACGACGGTGAGCGCGGCCGTGGACGCGGCGCCGACGGAGAGCGCGAGCCGGTACGTGATCTACGTGAAGAAGGGCGTGTACAAGGAGACGGTGGACATCAAGAAGAAGAAGTGGAACCTGATGCTGGTCGGTGACGGCATGGGCGTGACGGTCATCTCCGGCCACCGGAACTACGTCGACGGCTACACCACGTACCGCAGCGCCACTGTCGGTGAGTGCATCCACACCTCCAACTAGCTTACACCAACACCCTGTTCGATCATGAACTAGTAGTGTACGTACTCTAATTAGCTTAATCCGTTTGATCGAGAATATATATCGCGTGCTTATTAGGAGTAGATCATATGGTCAACGACGCCTCTCAAAGTCTCAAGTGCAATGCCATGCATGCTAGTTCTAGCTCATCATGAACTAAAACAACGATGAGCACCACGACGAGACCGTCATGTCACTGGACACATACTGGAGTACCGAGTACTAGTACAGTATAGATAAGATGGTCAAGATGCCAATTCGAACTGTGGACCGTGACGACGTGCGGAGTAGGTCCGGTGCGTATCCTGCACTGCGGCAGTATGGCACATGCCATTAAACATGGACGGGCTTGCAACGTGTTTGGATGTGCCAGACTTGCCATAGTTAGCCGGAACTCGGAAGCCTCCGTGAAGAAGCTGCACTGTTCCTCTGATCTTAGGCGCGTACGTACATTCAAGTCGGACCGGTTTACTAGCACCTTCCCAGCCTTAAATTCACACATGCTGCATTAACGCAACTTCAGTTTGAAGGGAACATTAACGCAACACCCAGTGGTTGCCGTGCACCAGCCACGAATTCAATGAACTTATGGCGGAGCTAGCTGCGAGCTGCCTGGCTCGTTCAAACTCAACAACATGGGGCCGCCGGGCCTCGTTTCCCTCTCTTTGATTACGTGCCACATGCTGCCGTGTAATTTTCATCTAATCCGGTCCACAAAATGCGTGCATGTGGTAAGTGCACCATACATGCAACGATGACGCTAGGTTGCGGTACAGTGGTGTACTGGTGATGGTACAGGTGTCCCCAGAAACAAAAAATATCGTATAGTGACAAACTGATAACCGAGGGAACCTTCTATCAAGCCAAATGCATCTATTAGTACTGGAGTAGCTAGGAACGGCAAGATATCACCGACACAAAATGATCCACTACTTTGGTCTCAAAGCTGCTGCATGCTGATCTTTTGCATCTCACCATGACGCCATATCCGGGTGCCATTTATCAAACCGTGTTTGTTTCACTGTTTACCAGCAGCTGGTGTGCCAAAACAGTGGTCCAGCTCGTGGTTCCATCAGCCACCTGATAATCAACTGGTTCACAATTAATCAGGTCTCTGTAGCACGAGCACCTCATTTACGAGGTTGCTAACAGAGTCCTGCTGTTTCAACTAAAGTAGCCGTATGATCTGCGGGCCCTCGTGTTTTCCAAAAAAAAAGTCAGGAGAACTCACCTCACTTCTAATGCTCTCCCTGCACGGCATGTATTGAAGCAACAGTCGCAAATCACGTGCATATGCATAGGGTGATCCAACCATGGGTTTGGTCGAGGATTAAAAGTATTAATCCCTCCATTTTAATTTTTTAGTCTCTAAACTTTCAAATAGAAAAGATAAAAAAACTAAAATATTATTAATCTATTAGTATTAGAGAAGTTTATTGGGACTAAAAGTGCTATTTTTCTAATGATACCCTCTCACAACACTATCTCTCCCGCGAATAAGGGTAACATGGTGGTGTAATTAATGAGCTTTAGTCTCTACAACTGTTTCTTTTTTAGTCTACAAATGAAGGACTACAAGTACTAATCTTAAGTCCTTGAGTAAAATGCCATCCACCCAATTCAATCATTTGCTTGCATTTTTAACAGCAGCAATTAATAATTTCAGAGAGTTATACTTAACTACTGGTGCCTGACCTGCATTGCATCTATCTCCTCTGCAGCTGTGAACGGGAAGGGGTTCATGGCGCGGGACGTGACGTTCGAGAACACGGCGGGGCCGTCGAAGCACCAGGCGGTGGCGCTCCGGTGCGACTCGGACCTCTCCGTCTTCTACCGCTGCGGCTTCGAGGGCTACCAGGACACGCTCTACGCGCACTCGCTCCGCCAGTTCTACCGCGACTGCCGCGTCTCCGGCACCGTCGACTTCGTCTTCGGCAACGCCGCCGCCGTGTTCCAGAACTGCACCCTCGCGGCGCGCCTCCCGCTGCCCGACCAGAAGAACTCCGTCACCGCGCAGGGCCGCCTCGACAGCAACATGACCACCGGCTTCGCCTTCCAGTTCTGCAACGTCACCGCCGACGACGACCTCCAGCGCGCGCTCCAGGGCGGAGGCAACCAGAGCTCGGCGGCGGCGACGCAGACGTACCTCGGCCGGCCGTGGAAGCAGTACTCCAGGGTGGTGTTCATGCAGTCGTACATCGGCTCCGTGGTACGCCCCGAGGGGTGGCTCGCGTGGGACGGCCAGTTCGCGCTCGACACACTCTACTACGGCGAGTACATGAACACCGGGCCCGGCGCCGGCGTCGGCGGCAGGGTCAAGTGGCCGGGGTTCCACGTCATGACGAGCCCCGCCCAGGCCGGTAACTTCACCGTCGCGCAGTTCATCGAGGGCAACATGTGGCTGCCGCCCACCGGCGTCAAGTACACCGCCGGCCTCACGTCTTGATCACCAATTCACCGTCGAGCACTTACGCCTTGCGTGCGACAGTAGTACAGCACATGATCATACTACAGTTATACTACGTTGGAGGGAGGTTTAATTAAGGACCTGGTGTATAAAATCTTTAGGAATCATGGCCTTCTGGGAGCTATTTAGTTATTTAATTGGTGGTTAAGGTACAATGCGAAGTTGTGGAGATTTCAGTATATCTGCAACTGCAAGTTTGCCTTTTGTTTGTTTTCGTTCTGTGCTTCTCTGGTGGTGCTCTGTTTTCGGCACAACAACTAGTTGAAATGCATGCACGGCGCGCGAGTAAAAATCACACAGAATGTACATGGAACAGGCGGTATCAGATATACACATTGGCCCATCTCCTCTTGCAAGTATATGTACATGGCGCACGCATGCAGGCGGCCGGGTGTCTGCACAATTTTTCTTTTTCACGCCCACATGCCGTACTTCACCGGTGTGCCGGTCGGTTTGATCCATGGCTCGGCGTGCAAGAAGTTCTGCACGGTGAACTTGGTGGCCTCCTTCTTGCTGATCACTTTCTTGTACCCCGGCCAGCTGACGCGGCCGGCGGTGGCGGCGCCGGCGCCCTTGTTCCCGTACTCCGCGTACCAGAGCTTCTTGAGCCCGAAGTCGCCGCTCCACGGGAGGTAGCCGGCCTTGTCGACGAAGGCGGGGATATCGGAGTTCATGATGAGGGTGCGCGAGTACTCGCGCCACGGGCGTGCGAGGTAGCTGCGGACGGCGGGGCGGGAGGTGTCCCTGAGCGCCGACTCGGCGGCGAAGCGGCAGTGCTGGAGCACGAAGCCGGTGGCCTCGCGGCGGTCGGCGCGGCCCTGCGCCGTGGCGATGTTCTGCTGGTTGTCGAGCGGGCGGCGGAGAGTGAGAACGCAGTTCTGGAACACAGCGGCGGCGTCGCCGAAGATGAAGTCGACGGTGCCGGAGATGACGCAGTTGCGGTAGAACTGCGCCTTGGAGTGCGCGTAGAGCGTGTCCTGGTGCCCCTCCATGCGGCAGTTGAGGAAGATGGACTTGTCCGACTGCACCAGCAGCGCCACCGCCTGGTGCTTCGCCGCGCCGGCCGTGTTCCGGAACCCCAGCGCGATGCCCATGAACCCGTCGCCCTGCGAGTCTACGTACATGGACGCGCGTGCACGCGTCAGCCTATGCAGGCCATGTAAATTGATGGAGATGCTAGCGTGCAAATGCGTTTTTCTGGCTCTTACTGAAGGTCGCCGTCTTGTAGGTGGTGCGGCCGTCGACGAAGTTCCGGTTGCCGGTGATGATTGTCTTCTTGGCGCCGTCGCCGTACATGGTCACGTTCGCCATCTTCTTGGTGATCGTCACGTACTCCTCGTACACACCTTCCTTGACGTAGATCACGTACCTGCACGATTCACCATGCTCAAGCTTTGATCAGTAGGTTTGAACGTTTGATGAGGAGACGTCGAGCATTCAAGCGTGCAGGCACGCGCATGCACCTTCCGGTGTACTTCTTGGGCATGGCGGCGAGCGCGTCGTTGATGGTCTTGTACTTGCCGCTGCCGTCCTTGGCCACGACGACGTTGGGCTTGAGCTTGTTCTGGAACTTGCCCTTGAGCAGCCTCCTCTCCTGCGGGTTCACCCAGACCGGGACGTCGTCGTCGTTCCCTTTGGGCTGCTTTGGGGCGTTCTCGTCGAAGGCGAAGCTGAGAAGCCGCCGGTGGCTGTTCCCGGACTTCGCTTCGGGCTGCTTTGTGGCGTCCTCATCGAAGGCGAAGCTGAGAAGCCGCCGGAGGCTGTTCCCGGACGAACGGTTCACTTTGGGCTGCTTTGTGGCATCCTCGTCGAAGGCGAAGCTGAGAAGCTGCCGGTGGTTGTTCCCGGACGAACGGTTCACTTCGGGGTGCTTTGGGGCGTCCTCGTCGAAGGCGAAGCTGAGAAGCCGCCGGTGGCTGGCCGCCGATGACGCTGGGAGGTGGAGCGCCGCGAGGAACGACGAGGCCTTCCCGATGATGGCCAGTGCGTTGCTCGTCAGCTCCTTGCCGGACTCCATGGCGTCTCTCATCTTGTCCTTGAGGTCACCGTCGGGGAAGCCGTCGATGCACGTCTCCTGGTGCGCGATCACCGCGCTCAGCCACACGCGGAGCTGGTACCCGCCCTTGGTGAGCCCGTCCACGCCGCCGGCGTCGATGCCAGCGAGCGTGAGGTCGAGGTCGTCCCTGGCGTTCTCGTAGATCTCCTTGCAATCTGCGACGGCGGCCTTAACGCGCGGGTCGTCGCTGACGATCGCGCTCGACTTGTCGAACGCCTTCTCGACGGCGTCGCCGATCACGGCCACGGAGGTGCGGACGACGTCCTTGGGCGACGCCGACGACGAAGCGGTGGCGTTCGCGGCGGCCTTGGCGAGGCTCTTCTCGCAGGTTTCCCTGTAGTCCGTCTGCGCGCACATCGCCTTGATGATCTTGGACACGCCATGAAGGCTGGGCTGCGCGCCGCTACCTGACGCTGAAGAGGAGGAGGAGGAGGAGGAACCACCATCACCGAAGCTCGCGTTGTAGGCGACGGCCGCGCCGCCCATGACGATGATGATAAGAATGACCGACGCGGCGCCGGCGGCGACCATGACGCGCCTGCGCTGCTGCCGCTGCCTCTCGACACGGCGGCGCTCCGTGAGCGGATCGAAGTCCGAGAAGGCCGTCGACATGGCCGGCGACCTTCTCGCCCTGCCTAAAGAGAAGACGTTTTTGGCGCCCCCGCCGCCGCTCTCTCCCTCCCTCCCTCTGCCCTTACCACGATCGGCAAAGGCAGAGAAAGGATCGAGAGAGAGCGAGAGCGAGAGCGAGAGTGAGGGGGGAGACGGCCTTGTTTATTCAGAGGATTCAAGGGTGGAGAGAGATTTCAGGGAGTCAGGTTAAATTCGGGAGCTGGTTCGTTGGGCATGCAACGGCAGCAAAGGCCGTGAGGGCCGAGGGAGCTCGTGACGACATGACTGGTTTGCCTGGTTGCCTTCCGATTTCTCGCTTCATTCCAAGCGAAAACAACGTGACTACGTGAGCAGTTTGCTTCCGACGAAGTGGACCGTTTCAAGTTGTAGTGGGCCGTTGAGCCCGTGGTGTCAACTTAGTTTCCTCCTTGGGCCTGGTGGTTCGTTTACGGCTTATCTGTTGTTGGAGACGATATGTGTTGGCGTGTGCGCTCGCTCTTACCTTTCGGCTTTCACGGATTCCAGGCCTGTCGTTCAGGAGGAGGACATTGTAGTCTTTCTTCTTTTTGGTTCAACCACGTTGAACAAACATGATTTGTAACGGTAAAAAGTGGCTAACACGCGTATTTCAGCCAAGAAAAACATGCAATTGGACCTTTTCCGGGGGCACAATCACAGTGACAAAACCCCAAGTGGCAACAGTGCCATTGACGAGAATTATACTACTCTCTCTGTGTTGATTTACGTAACTTTAAGAAGTCAGTTTGACTAAAGTTAGTCAAACAATGGGTATATACTAAAGATTACTTCATACGGCTATAAATATTAAACGGTTAGGACAAGATTTAATTAAACTCTTAATACTTTAAATATCAAATTTATATTAAAATAATTTATAATATAATAAGTATGTGATATCACGATGGTCCTTGAACCGAGCATTATTATTCATGGTGAAAGTTTAAAATTTTAATCAAATTTTATTATAATCAGTACATATTTATGACCAAAGAGAGTGTACAATACAAGTAAATTCATATTTCAAAGTCTTTTTACAAAATATTGGCGTTACAATTATACACATATATTCTATCAAGAATCAATGGTCAACGCTGAAATCATCTTTTTAATTCCATCATTTGGCCTAAAATTATATTGTAGGTAAAAAATTATAACAGTGAACATAGTAATTTAAAAATACAATGTAAAAAATAAATTACAATAAAAAACAACTTGAATATTAAGTTTTTGAACTTAAATTTTGGGAGCAACTGTAGGATAAACGATTGAAAGACGGTACGAAAAGCAACGATGCTTGTAGCCTTGTACGTACCCTCTACATGGTACGAGCAAATCTTTGGACAATTCCTGTCAAGTTCCTATCGTCCAGATGATCGATGTTCCAATGATATATACAGTAGCAATCAGCCAAAATATAAGTGTAGTGTACCGAATTAATTTTTTCCGTTCTTTTTTAGGGATAACGCAGAGGCTGTATCTATACACAGTCATTTCATTTTCGGGTAGCGACCAACTGACCGTCGACATGATTCCTGATTTCTGCCTATCATACTTCAATCAGAATGATTTGGTTTTACTCCACCGATTCGATGTGACATATTTTTTTAGCTTATACGGCAGACGCATACACACACATCATAACACCACACTCACATTTTCATAAATGTGTCTCCTAACACATTAACGAGGACATCTTACGCACAGTACTTCTCAATTTGTCAAACAAGATTCAATCATTAGGGCTCGTGTCCAACAATTATATTGCAGATAAGCTCGTTCCTAGGTATTTCTTCATATGATTTTACGGATAGATTACTACCTAATAATTTAATTAGGACCAGTAACAATGAAGAAGACCAAGGAGAGAGGGTAGGAGATGCACAAGGTTACCATGGATGTTCATCTAACTTATATTAAGTTTGAGTCTACCTTGGACTCAGGAGTAGTCCACGCTAAAAACATCGTCCATGTCACATTCGAATTTTGTTTTTTGACGTTCTATCTATGTATATAAAGCTAACGAGACCATCATTCCAATGGACAAGTCTCACGTTAAACTTCTATCTCAGTCAACGGAAATCGTCGAAACAAGTGATGTCCAGAATCTGTCTGGGTGTTACGTCACCGTCTTTTAGGCTGTTGGGTTGTGTATCGTGTTGTAGTCCAATAGGGACGCGTCCACGGGTTCTTGGTCGACCCTAGAACCTATATAATCAATAGTTGTCGTCAAGTTAGGGTTGGATTTTGCTTAGATTATTTTTGCCATTATCTTTTCGTCATTCATTGGTTTGTGGAACCCCAACTTTGGGTTCTTATTCAATCATATGTATTTGTGTTATAATCTTACTTGTTCTTGCTTGTGTCTTCGATTTGCACGTAATGATTAGCCTTCTCGGCGAGGTCAATCAGGTTTCGACATGGTTGATAACCAGAGAAGACGTGGTGTTATGATTGCAGGGTTCAGATCATGTTGATCAAAAGCCATATCGGGTGTGTCAAGTTTCCGCCAAATCGATAGTTATTTCTACTTGACGGAAGGCCAAGCACCCTATTGCCATCAAGTGGTATCAGAGCTGCTATTTTCATAACATGTCATCCACAAAACCGACGGACAAACCAAGATAGTGAATCGCACATTATCCATCATGTTGCGAGTTATTTTGAAGAAAAAATGAAGATGTGGGAATAGTGTTTGCCTCATGTGGTGTTTGTATATAATCGGGCGGAACACTCCACCACTAAGGTAAGTACTTTCAAGGTAGTGTATGGATCAATCCCCATGGTCCTATTGATATTTTGCCTTTACCTACTAGTAAACAAATGCATAATGATGCTAAGAGACGTGCTGATTTTATTTTAAACCTACATGAAACTACTGAGGCACATATTGAAAAATGAATGACAAGTATAGAATTGTTGGTAGTACAAGTCGAAAGAAATTTAAACTTGAACCGGGTGATTTAGTATGGTTGCACTTGAGAAAAGATAGGTTGTCATAGTTGATAAAGTTTAAGTTGATGTCTAGAACCGATGGACCTTTTAAAATACTTAAGAAGATTAATGATAATACATATGAACTTGAATTTTTTCTCGAGTTTGGGATTAGTCTCACATTTAACATTTCATATTTGAAACCACATTTAGGAGAAGAAGATAAGCTTGAGTCGAGGACAACTCCACTCCACTTCAAGAGGAGTAAGATGATGAGGACATTACTCGTTTGGATATGCATGATACTCCTCAAGTTGTCATATAAGGTTCAATCACTAAAGCTCACGTCCGACAATTACATTTACAGGTGAGCTCGTTCCTAAGTACTTCTTCATGTGATTTCGACGATAGATTGCTACCTAATGATTTAATTTTGATTAGAAACTATGAAGAATACTAGGGAGAGAGGCTAGGAGATGGACAAGGTCATCACATGTGTTCAACTCAAGGTAGAGGCCCAACTCATATCAAGTTCGAGTCTACCTCGGACTCCAAGAGCAGTCTACGCTAAAAACTTCGCCCATGTCGCATTCAGACTCCGTTTTTGACGTTCTACATATGTATAGAAAGCTAACGAGACTACTTTTCTAATGAGATTAGTTTCAAATCAAAATTCCATCTCATTCAATGGAAATCGTCAAAATAAGTGACATCCAAAATCTGTCTTGGTGTTACGTCACCGTCTTTTGGGCCGTTGGGCCATGTATCGTGTTGGAGTCCAATAGGAACACGTACAGAGGTCCTTGTACGACCCTAGAACTTATATAATCAGTAGCTGCCATCAAGTTAGGGCTGAGTTTTGCTTAGATTATTTTTACCATTATAGTTTTGTTGTTCAGCGGTTTGTGGAACCCCAACTCGAGTTCTTAATCAATCATATGCATTTGTATTGCAATCTTTATTATTCTTCTTGTGTATTTGATCCGCACACAGGGATTAGCCTTCTCAGTGAGGTCAATCGAGTTTCAACATGGTTGATAACTAGAAAATATGTGGTGCTGTGATTGCAGGGTTCAGATCGTGTTGATCGAAAGCTATATTGGGTGTGTCAAGTTTCCGCCAAATCGATAGTTATCTCTACTTGACGGAAGATCGGACACCCGGTTGCCATCACACATACTCTCAGAGATGGAAACCAATGGCACTTATCTGATCTCACTAAAATTCTATTGAAAGCACACCTACATATGCGTAATAGTCGTGAGCACCAGGATTTGAACCCTGGTGGGTGAAGTCATGCACCCACGACTTCACCACCACACCATCGATGCTTCCCCAAGGATTTGACATATTTTTATGTTTTCTAATATTTTATCCATTCCAAAATAAATTAATTTTTGAAGTTTAAATTTTGTTCTAGAAATAGAATAAGTTAGTTTCTATCATTTTACCTACTTAGGATCTATAAATCGAGAAGTTTGTCCTTCAAAACTCTTTACCTACCTACCCACCAATACTATTTTTTAATAAGTGGCACTTTGGTTATTTTTCTCCCCTATTAAAATTGCCGTAGAATATAACAGATGCTTTTATTTTTGGATAGAAGTAGTGCCTAGAAATGTACAAGAGGATTTTTCCTAGATAGAAGTAGGGTGCACATTCAGTCTTGGTCTTTGGTCTTTTCCTGTCATCTAAAACTGGAACAAATCACATTGTAATCTAGTAAAAACTGAACAATTCGGGTCTCGAACGTGACCAAAATTCTATAAGATCCCAAAAACATAAATTAATCACCAATAAATTTTAGCGGATCAACAAAAATACAAAAATATCATATCTACTATTGATCGTTCACTCTCATCAGCCACCACTAGCATGGAGGAGGCATCGCAAATTCATCGTTGCTATCACCGTTAGAGTGGAGGATGCACCATCCATCGCCATTGGAATGGAGAATGACCGCGGTGCAGCACGACGATGAAGCGGGCTCAACTGTCAGGACCTCTAGCGGTGCGGCTATTAGCGCAACGGTTAGCATGAGGCAACATTTGTGGTGATTGCGAGAATTGCATGGGCATGTGTGTGTGGTGGTTGGATGGATGGAGTCTGACTGGGAGGAGTAGTAGTAGTAGTAGGGTTTGTTGGACATTTAGGTTATTTTCGATATATTCAATCAATTCAGTTAACCGAGAATGATTATCGACATACTTCATCGGTGTGAGCTCATGGGACAAGATGCAGGAAGGAAAAAGAAATTGATTGAAGAAAATTCAGTTAATCCAAGAAAACCAAATTTCTCGGTCTTGGCCTTCTCATCATTAGTTTCGGTCTTTTGATTTCGACCAATTATACTTATACCTGGTCTTTCGATTTCGACCAATTATATAGAAAAAGAAGAGAGTTATGAGTTTGTCCTAGGACGAGTAAGCTAGGTAAACGGTGGTGAAGGATCTCAAGACTTCAACCAACTCAGTCAGATGGCTCCATTGCAATCAGTGATTAAAAAATACTACTACTACCCAAATACTAGATCTGTCACTTGGCACACATGTGCAGACAGCAGACTTGCAAGCTTGACCTGAATCCTGATCAACCTATTTTAACTTTTCAAAAACGAACTCCATTTATTAAGCTATGTTTTTCTCCCACTCGTCTCGTCTCGAGTCGCCGTCTTGTTCCCGTCACGCTATACGCTCAAACCGTCCGTTCTCCCGGCCATCTCGACAGCAACCCCGCCGCGAGTCTATGATGCCTGGTCGGACCCCTGGACGGCTGGACGTACGAACCGCGCGCGTGATCTTCACCCAGAATCCACCGGTCCAAGGCTACCGCGCGTAGTCCCGTGCGATCTCCGGCCTCCGGGTGGTAGGCTGGTAGCTGCGGCTCATCTCGCCTACAGCACGGGCCACGGCACGACGACTACTCGTACTTGCTTCAAGCCGGGTGGACCACATGTCGCGTGGTCGCGCCCACGCCGTCGCTCTCCGCCCGTTCACGTCTCTGTCTCTGGCCTCCACGCCACACGCATCGACGCTTCGTCTCGGCGATTCGTGGGGCTTCTTGCTGCGCGGAAAAACGGCAAAGCCGATCGAGCCGCGGGCGGACGCACGCTGCCGTCGCCGAAACGGACACAAGCAGCTACTGTTGCTGCTGCCGCTGGTGGCACAGCGCGGAGTATTCGATTGCTACCGGCAACGGCTGTGAGTAAATTTTCGCGGCGATCGAGAAGGTTCCGCGCATGATGGTGTGACATGTGCGCGTATGCATGCGTGGGTTATTGCCACGTGGGGAGGGAGGGTGACGAGAGTGAGACAGGAATACTGTGGCGAAGCGAGAATTGAACTCAATTGTTGGTGTTTCGTGGAGTGTGGTTTGGGGCAGTACAGTATATATATTTGTTCGATCGATCATCGAGCTGCACAGCGAAATCATCATGGGCGGTCTTGGTGGCCCACCTGAAAGCGGGTCCTCACGGTCACCGAGAGAAACTACCCTGATTCCTGCAACAATGGCTGCGTTCGAACCTGACGAAGTCTCAGATTAAATACGGGCAGAAAAAATATTAGACGTATGATTAATTAATTTTAATTATTAAATTTTTTAAAAATAATATATTTGATATTTTAAAGTAACTTTTTACTAAATGACAGTAGTAGTTTAAAAAATATGCTAACGAAAATTAAAATAAAATCTTAAATTTTAATGTAAAAACACTACCGATTGAAATGATATGCCGTCCTAATTTATAACTATAACTATCTATAAATCAAATAGTGTTTTTACCGGTTATTTTGCAGAAAACTCCTTAAGTCTTTATAAAATTAACCTGTAGTTCCAATGCTTAAAAAAGAAAATGCTTGGATGAAAAAAAAGACCCTCTGCGCCTTTCCCTCTCGTCACTGCTCGGAGCTCCCGCGCCATGCCTACGCCCTTCTCTCCCGTCGCTGCTCGGAGCTCCCGTCGCCGCCTCGCTTCTCTTTCTGCGTCGTCGTTCCGTTGCAACATACGGACATTTTTATTAATAGGTTAAAAAATAAAATACTACCTCTGTACAAAAGATTCGTAGTTCTATAATGATGAATCGAATTCTTAACGATTAGCTAAAAATATATAAAAAATATAGAAATCTTAGTGAAAAATAAACATGAATAAACTCACTCTTATGATTATTGGTGAGAAATGAGTTTAGGTTATTCAAAGAGACTCAAAGCGCTTCCATGCATGTCACACCATATGCAATCCTTGGTGAATATAACATCGTGTATGTAGGTTTTTCCCCGTTAAGATACGGACTTTATCTCGGTTGAATATTTTTTAAATTATTAAATTACGTATTTTGTGTAAAAAATGTTATATAAAAATTGCTCTAAAATATTCTAGTTTTAATTAATCAGTTAAGCTTAATCCAAAGTATATTTGAATGGGATCATAAACCCATACAAAACCATATTACAGTTTTTACTGGTACTTCTCTTCATGCTGGAAAATCTTTAAATAGGCTATTTTGGAGTTTATTTACTAAAAAGTGATTCTGTGGTCCATGAGAAGCTACAATCACTACTGAAGAAATCATCATTGGTTGAAGTGGCAAAAACCACAGTAGCCCCGGTTTGAGTTGCACCCGAGACTAGAGATCATCTATAGTCCCGGTTTAAAAATTCAACGACCCTCTAGGAACTTTAGTCCCGGTTCGTGTCATGAATCAGGACTAAAGATCACCTCTAGTCCCGGTTCGAATGTTGTCAGAGCGTGTCAGAGCGTCGGACACCTTTAATCCCGGTTGGTAACATCAACCGGGACTAGAGATGCTACCTCTAGTCCCGGTTGGTGTTACCAACCGGGACTAAATGTGCCCGGCGCTCTGACACGCTCTGACAACATTTGAGCCGTCCCGCTTCTTGACACGAACCGAGACTAAGGTCCTAGAGAGCCGTTGAAATTTTTAAACCGTTGCCTCGGGACTAGAGATGCCATCTCCAGTCCCGGTTGGTGTTACCAACGAGGACTAGAGATTTTGCTTTATATACCCCTTCTTTCTCCTCCATCCCGAGCCAGCCACACTCCTCCATCCCGAGCCAGCCACACTTGTACATCTTCAAAATGTTTCATATGTTAGAGGTCCGGTGCTGCCAAGGTTAGCAACTTCGTTGTGATAATACACAAATATTTGCTATCTACAAGGTTAGCAACTTCTTCCTCTTATAGATTTGCGGTTGTTTTCTATACATTTTTCTATCTACCTGTCATGTGTTATCTATAATCTTAGCACTTCGTATTTTTCGGTTGTTTTCTATACATTATCATCTCTAGATTTGTATGCAAAAACATGAGGAGATGTTTTCCCGCCCATTGAAATTCATCTCTAGTCCCGGTTGGTTTTAAAAACTGGGACTAATTATTACAGTGCCCAATTATATTGTGTTATATTCATATATAATTATAATTAACATATATGTTCATATATTCATATATAATTAACATATGTTCATATAATTAACAAAAAATATTATAAATTAAAATAATAACATGTAATTAACATTTGTCATATTCCAAACTATTTAAAATTTAAATAATAATATATAATTAACATATGGTCTATTTAAAAAATATTTTAAATTGAAATAATAACATATAATTAACATTTGTCGTATTTAAAACTATTTTAAACCATAAACCATAAACCCTAAAACCTAAACCTTTCTACCATTAACCCTTAACCTAAACCCTAAATCCTATTTTAAACCCTAAACCCTAAACCCTAAACCCTCGTGCGGCCTGCGTGATTGGCATGTAGAAGTACTGCGACACGAGTTGGAACGTCAATGCCTTCTGTTCTCATCACTGTAATAGAGCAGTGGCAATCCCTTCTCACTTTGTTCTACCTTGTTCTCCGATTGCTCCATCTCATCCCAAACTTCAGCACATCATCTTCAAAGATGACACCAAGCTCGTCTGCATGGCAAGAAACAAGTGTCTAAGCAACACAAATCCAGAAAGCACCATTCCTTTTCGATTAGAAAAAAGAGAGCATCATTCTTGCATTGATCTGAGTAGAAAGAAAAGAATCATACCTTGTAAAACATTGCTTTGCATGACAGTAGAGCAGAATGGCTAGGGATGAAAGCTCGGGAAGGAGATACTAGAGAAGAGAGCTTCTTCCTCAAGCAGGTAACTATCAGGCCAAAGGCTAGTGCAATAAGGCCACTAGCTAGTTCATGAAAAAAGGTTAGATCAATAACGAGATAAACAGATAAACAAAGACAGTCTTGCGCCAAAGAAGCTACGTTATAAAATTTTCTCGCGATGAGCATGGTTAACCATATGCATGATGCAAGACAAAACGTATTTATCTATGTTTTGGTGGGCACCATTCTTTCGAGAGACATGAAGCAAATCTCTCTCTCAATGAGTCGGGATCAATGAAATAGCTTATCTTAGTCGTCTCGTCCGTATCCGCATCTAGCTGCTCCTGATGATCCGTGGAGAGGCCCCGACGTTTTCTTCCTACCTTCTTCACCGATCTTGGTCCCTTCAACATGTCATGATCCATCGTAGTAGCCTTCTTCACCGATCTTGGTCTCTTTAACATGTCATGATCGGATCACGATCTTTTTCTTGCTTTTCTCCTTTGCTTCTTAATCTTTCGTCTTGCTCTTTCTTAGAGTACGGCGTAGCAGACTCGTGTATCTCCATCAAACTTTGAATAGCGAGAGATATGGTAATGATTGGATAGTGCGGCTATATATGGCAATGATGGCTTGCCTCCCCCGTTCCCGTCTCAATGCCTCGGCGGCGCCATGAAAGCCGCCGGTGGCGCACGACGATGGACTACCTCTATCCACCCGCCTTGATCGAGCGAGTACTACTTCGCGCCGCCGTAGTCTTTGCTCTGCCGCCACGCATGCCATGGTCTCACGATTTAGAGGTGTGCTTTCTGTTTTCGGCGGCAATGTTCAAGTTCTCGTTGCTAATGTCTTCTGCCTTATTCTCGTGAATTGCCACATAAGCATTAGCTGTTAGAGCATTATTGTCCTGACCACAAGTTAGGATCTTCTGTGAGTATGGAGCATGTCAACGGCCGCCCTCTTCCTCCGCTTGTAATTCTCCCTGAGGACTTTTTCGTCGACCTCGGTCTCACCCTTTTACCGTTTTTATTCATAGCTCCTTGCAAATGTACAAGGTTTATGGATGACCGCTTTCATGCATGCAAGGAGGATGCTCTAAATTTAGCTGGGTCAGGGCACTTGATTTTACACCCAATTATTTGCATGCTAAATTCATGCTAAATTTAGAGCATCCTCCTTGCATGCATGAAAGCGGTCATCCATAAACCTTGATGGGTTTGCAGGGAGCTATGAATAAAAACGGTAAAAGAGTGAGACCGAGGTCGATGAAAAAGTCCTCAGGGAGAATTACAAGCGGAGGAAGAGGGCGGCCGTCGACATGCTCCATACTCACAGAAGATCCTAACTTGTGGTCAGGACAATAATGCTCTAACAGCTAATGCTTATGTGGCAATTCACGAGAATAAGGCAGAAGACATTAGCAATGAGAACTTGAACATTGCTGCTGAAAATAGAGAAAGCACACCTCTAAATCAGGGAGACCGGTGGCAGCGGTGGCGGTGGGAGCAAAGACTGCGGCGGCGGTGGCGGGTAGTACTGCTCGATCACGACGGGCGGATAGAGGTAATCCACCGTTGTGCGCGTCACTGGCGGCTTCCATGGCGCCGTCGAGGCATTGAGACGGGAACGGGGGAGGCAAGCCATCATTGCCATATATAGCCGCACTATCCAATCATTGTCATATCTCTCGCTATTCAAAGTTTGATGGAGATACACGAGTACTGCTACGCCGTACTCTAAGAAAGAGCAAGACAGAAAGATTATGAAGCAAAGGGAGAAAAGCAAGAAAAAAGACCGTGATCCGAATCATGACATGTTGAAGAGATCAATATCGGTGAAGAAGGATACTACGATAGATCATGACATGTTGAAGAGACCAAGATCGGTGAAGAAGGTAGGAAGTAATCGTCGGGGCCTCTCCACGGATCATCAGGAGCAGCTGGATGCAGATACGGACGAGACGACTAAGATAAGCTATTTCATTGATCCCGACTCATTAGAGAGAGAGATTTGCTTCATGTCTCTCGAAAGAATGGCGCCTAGCCAAAAACATAGGTAAATGCAGTTTTGTCTTGCATCATGCATATGGTTAACCATGCTCATCGCTGAGAAAATTTTATAGTAGTAGCTTCTTTTGGCTGCAAGACTATCTTTGTTTATCTGTTTATCGGTTATTGATCTATCCTTTTTTCAGGAACTAGCTGGTGGCCTTATTGCACTAGCCTTTGGCCTGATAGTTACCTACTTGAGGAGGAAGCTCTCTTCTCCAGTATCTTCTTTCCGAGCTTCCATCCCCAGCCATTCTGCTCTACTGTCATGCAAAGCAATGTTTTACAAGGTATGATTCTTTTTTATACTCGGATCAATGCAAGAATGATGCTATCTTTTTTCTAATCGAAAAGGAATGGTGCTTTCTGGATTTGTCTTTGTCGATGTCGGAGATCGACACGCGGGAATCCGGAGGACCCCCTTTTTGGTTCGGCACAGGGGAGCGGTGAATCTGGGTTCAAACTCGTGGTGAGTAGGATGAAAATGGAAAGATGGAGGAAAAGTCGCGATCACAAGAGACATAGAGCAATTTATACAGGTTCGGGCCGTCAGGGAAACGTAATACCCTACTCCTGTTTTGTGTTATGTGGTGGATGAACTACAAGGATTGATTGTTCTTCCCAGAGGAAGCTGGAGCTGATGTGTGAGGTGGAGTGCTTGGAACTGGGACTGAAGATCCCAACAGGCAGGACCTCAGAGCTAATTTCGAGAACAGTGGAGGCACCTCCTTTTTTCAGCAGAACCCCCCTATGATGGACTTGAGCCTCCTTTTATAGTGTAAGGGGACACCACAGTAGTCCTGGTTTTCTCTACTCCGCTCCACATGGTGGAGCGATTCTTGCCCTGTCTTGTCGGAGAAGTTACCCCTATCTTTGTTCCTGTTGCCGCGTCATGGGAGTTGGTGGAGAAAAAGGGCGTCGTGGCCGCTATGCTGCTGACGTAAGGATGGGCCAACTTACCTACTCCAGTGGGGCCTATCGGTCAGCGGCCTTTCAACTGGAGAGGCGTCTACGTGACACCCCCAGCGCTCATGTTCTCTCTCCCATGCGGCCGCCCAACGTATTTAATGCGACTGGACGGGGCGTAGAGGGAGGCGTGCGTGGAATGACCGTGCAGTCATACCACGGTCGTCGTCAAAGACTTTATACCCCATATCTCTCGAGACGGGCAAAAAGGGTGATGATGAGAGCGACTGACAGACGCGCCTCACATCGTAATAAATGCGATGGGGCAGGCGTTTAGCCTCTCTCCTAGGCATTAAATGTGGTGGTTGGCAGTTGGCGGTTAAACTCGCCCCTCGGAGAGGTGTAGGGTGAAGGACGGGGGGTCCGGGTGATCCCGGACCCTGTCGCCTGGGAGAGCGGTGGCCTCTGGGCAGCCCCCGAGCCAAGCCCCTCTTGGGGTGGCCACGCGGCCGCCCGTGGCCCGGACCCGCTTGAGCCACCCAGGACATATTTTCGGCGCGCCCTGGTGAGCGAAGGTGTCTTCTTCAGATATCGCATCCTCGACATACCCCCGAGCCCATATCACTGACAGTAGCCCCCGGTGTTGACCGGGACCGAAGCTGGGTTTGGGAGCGGTTAGCACCATATTCTTGAGTGTGAGGGCCCGGGTACTGGATGTGCCATGCCGTAGTAGGAGGCCGATGCGCGGTAACTGACGTCGTGCTTAATTAAGCCTTCTCCAGACGGGGGCGCGTTATTTGGGCCACGCATGCGGGGGCCCATCAAATCGCCTAGCTCTCTCCGTCCGTGTAGTGCGCCTGGCAGACACGAAACCCCAGGCGGCGCGAAACCCCTAGTGGCGTGGGAATCAAAGGGACGCAAAAAAGACGAAGGGGCGCGGAGCCGAGGAGGCGCGTCGCGTGGTAGTGGGGCAAAATTAATGCCGTGGAACTCGAGGGGGCCGTGGTAGCTTATAAAAATGGATCCGTGAGTGGGGGATCAGTTTCTACGCTTCCCACTGCCATCGCCTCTCATCCTCCCAGCGCCCTTGCTCTTTCGCCTCCTTTCTCTCCGCCACCGGCCTTCTTTTTCGCTCTTCAGCGCCTGCCTTGGAGATGGCTCGCGACTCGCCTTTGGAACCGGGGAGCGTGCTCCCAAAGTCCCTTGTTCGCACTGCGGAGGCCCGAAGCCTCTTCAATAAGTACTTGCCGCACGACACACGCAGTGGCGACGACATTCCGGAGGAGCGGCCCCCCACGAAGATGGTGTTCTTCGCCTCTTTCGCCATGGTCGGGCTGGTGCCGCCCTTCTCCCATTCTTCCTCGACGTGCTGGAGTTCTACGACCTCCGGCTGCACCACCTCACCCCCAACGCCGTCTTCTACCTCGCCGTCTTCGCCTACACCCACGAGATGTTCGTGAGGGTTATGCCTTCACTACATCTTTTTCAGCAGTTCTTCCGCATGTGCCGGGCGGGCTCCCCCGACGCGGTCGGGTACATGGCGATCCAGCCGCGCGACGATAGGACCGTCGGCACCCCCTTTATTGACATCCACCCCCGCTCTAGGTGGGAGAACTGGAGGGCCTTCTGGTTCTACACCAGCCTGGGCGACCACCCCTGCCTTTCCCTTCCGACGGGAATCCGGTGAACCAGAGGAACTGGGGGCACGGCCGCGAGCCAGGAGGGAGCTGGACGGGGTGCTGGAGCGGATCAGCTACCTCCGGAGAGGGGCCTGTCCAGCCACGCCGTCTTCCGGGATTTTCAGACGAGGCGCATCGCGCCGCTACAGGAGAGGCCGCGCCCCGCCCACATGTACACGGGCTTCAACGACGATATGCGGACCTATGTGGGCGCCACCTTCAACTGGGACAAGAACAACCTCGCAATCCTGGTCCGCAGCACCCTCGGCATCACGGCGATGGACTTGACGCAGCTGCCACCCGGGTTGGTGCCACTGTGCCAGGACTCGGCGCGCCCGGAGATCCTGCATGCGTTGCATGTGGTGGGCGACGGCGTGGGCTCGTCGTTGGCAGCGCCGAGAGTTACCCCTGGGGGTGGGGGCGACGATTACGACGACGCCGACGACTAGGTGCCTATCGGGCGGCTGGGCCGCAGGGGTCCGGGCAGGAGTGGATCAGAGGCCCCGGTCCCGAAGGGGAAGAGGAAGATGCCAGAGGACGACCCCGCACCTCCCCCATCTCCACCACGCGGCAGCGACGTGAAGCGCATCGCTCCTTCCCGCAGGTCTGGAGGTCCGCAGGCGGCAGGCCCGGCCCCAGGGGCCACTCCGTCGGTGGCCAGAATGGCCACAGTGATAGCAACAACGATGACGACGGAGGCCGGGAGCACACCCACGGCGAGCACGCCGTCAGCGGGGGCCGGCCATGGAGCTCCAGCGGCGACGGAGGCCGCGAGCGACAGCCCGGGTGAGCCCCCCAGGCGGCCCCGCGAAGAAGAAGCGGGCCATCTCCCGGGTTTCCTGGAGCTTCAACGTCGCTCGCAGGTAACGCCTTGTAGACGCGTGCATGCCTGTGAGCCTTGTGTTTTTGTTTTGCGATTTGATCCTTTACTGTGTTTATTTCCGCTCCCAGCCACGAGCACCAGCATTTTCGCCCCAGGGTTATACCCAAGGGCGGTTCTGCTTCTAGCTCGGCGGGGGAGGCGCAGGAGAGGCCCGAGACGTTGGAGCCCTCCGGGTCCGGGTCACCCCCCACGGGTTTGGGCTCGCCCGACGCGCCCGAGGAGGGGGTCCACCTGCACACCGGGCGCCGCGCCCCGCGAGGAACAAACCGGGGCCTCCCGCACGATGACAGATTCGGGACGAGCGGGCCCCGACGCGGAGGAGGCGGCAGCGTGCCGCGGGAGCAGCCCCAGGGGTCTCCACCGCGGCAACCATCGCCGCCACCACGGCAGCCGTCACTCGCGCCACGCCATCGGCGTCGTCGCCCGCCGGCCAACACCAGCACTGCGACCCCGACCCACCGCGATCCTCAAACGCAGGGAGCGGCTTCACCGGAGGGCGGGGCAGCGCCGGCGGGCGAAGCAGCGGCGGGCGGCTCCGGCCATGGGGCGCTTTTAGCTTCCCGCCCCGCGCATGTGGTCGACCTCGGCTTGAGCTCTGACTCCGAATCCGGGGGCGCTCGGTCTGGGTTTGTGGTCGCTTTGGACACCAAGCCCCTCGTCCGGTCACAAGAGCGGGCGAGGATGATTATGTCCAGGGCACTGGAGGAGACCAACGCGGTCTCCCTGGAGGGGCTCCGAGCCCAGGTTCGGGCCTTGGCCGCTAGGGAGGTCGCGGTGGCGCGGCGGGAGGCCGACGTCGACGAAGCCCGCCGCGAGCTGGTGGCCACGGCGAGAGTGGAGGGCCTCGTCCGGAAGCGGGAGCTGGCGGATATCGAGCGGCGTCAGGGGGAACTCAACCAGGTGTTCGAGGACACCGTCGTTGAGCGGCACGCTGCCGTCTTCCGCGAGCAGGTCGCCGCCGTCGCAGAGGAGAGGGTCCGCACCACCGCCGGGGGGTTCATTCGCGACCTCAATGAGCGCGCCCAAGAGATCGATCGGCGCGAGCGCGCCCTGCGCGATGCTGAAGCCGCCGCCACCAGCACGGACGTCGAGCTCCAGGCCCGCGAGGATGGCCTAGCGGAGCGCGAAAAGGCTCTGGAGGCGGCGCGGCGGGTGGTCGAGGACCGGGAGGCGGCTGTGGCCAGGGCCGAAGAGGACTCCGCCGCGCAGGAGGCGAACACGGTGGCCCAGGTAAAGGCCATCGCCGAGCGCGAGGCCGCCATGGAGGGGCGCGAGGTGGCGGTGCTAGAGGCCCAGGAGGAGGCCTCCCGGTGCCTGAAGGCCGTCTAGGAGCGCGAGCAACTACTCGCGGCCGCCTCGTCCCGGCGGCAGGATGAGCTGGAGCGTTAGGAACGGGACCTCGCAGCCCGGGAGCAGGTGCTCGACGCGGAGGCGCAGGTGTGGGAGCCCCAGCTGGCCTCTCGCTCCAGCAACACGACGCCAGACTTCGAAGAGGCGCACCACCGGATAGCGGAGCTGGAGCACGCCCTGGGCCTGGGGTTCCAGGTTGTGGCTTCGTCTGTCGGGCGCCTTCGGGAGGCGGCCCGTGAGGTGGGGGTCGTTCGCCCCTATGCCCCCGTCCCTACCTTGGGGGGACTGGCCACGCAGATAGATGAGCTGGCCGTAGGAATTAAGAGGGTGCCGGAGGAGGTCGACGAGGTGGCGAAGGAGTCGTCATACGACTTGTCTCGCCAGGTCGCGACGCTCATCCTGGCGAGCTACCAAGCCCGCGACCCCGGCTTCAACCCCTACATCCCCACCGAGGACTTCCCCGAGGGTACCGAGGAGGCCGCTCGGCACCGCGTCAAGGATGCCATCGATTCCATTATGATCGGCTTTGACGACACTCCAGCGGCATTCCAGCTCGCCTTCCGCGAAGACCCGCCGGACGAAGGTAGCCCGGAGAACGCCCCCAGCGACCCGCCGGCCGCCTAGGACTCCCCCGCCTTTTTTGCATTTGTCTGTATTTGTAAAAAAACATTGTAATATTGTTGATAATGTCAGGGCACTTGCCTTTATCATGCTGGACTCGTATTGGAGCAGCCCATCGTGGCTTGTGTCTTCAAGGAATGATTCGTATATGCTACCGTCTCTTTGACTCTGCAGACGATGATTCATAATGATTCATATATATATATATATGTATGTATGTACGTTGGGAGCCCCCGGCCAACTTAGCGCACACGCAGTGGTGGTTAGTTGGCCCGAGCCCCTACCTGTTTGCTTCCCTGCAACGGTAGTTGAACCCTTAGTTAGCTTAGTCAGTGTATGAATATGGGCAGGATGGTTTCCTGCCATGATTCGTCCCATGTAACTGGGAGCTGGTCCGGGCTTAGGCAACATGCATTGGCCGGCGGTTGGTGCTTTCGTCGGGGTTCCGGGCAGGAGCGAAGGCATAAAAAGGCCAGCGAGGGCAGCAGCAACGGGGGGTTCGGGACAGGCGTGACAGTACGCACCCGAGCCCCCAGGCGTTGACTACCCCCAGGCATGATAATATGCAGCATCGCTCTACCCTCGACGCCCTTAGGACTCTCAGGCTAAGGCGGCAAGACCAGAAGACCACCGGGAACCTGCATCCGCAGTACATGCTCCGGCATATGGGGGAAAACATATTGCAATAGGATATTTTGCAAGGGAAAATCATAAAGAGCATAACGGTGAACTCATTGTTCATGCCACTGGAGGCAGTGAATGAACTTTCATATATGTTTCAGCACACCATACGGCTTATGGATAGAACTTGCGCAGGTGGGAAGTGTTCCACGGGTTCGGCGGCGGAGTGCCGTCCTCTGTGGCTAGGCAAACTGCTCCCGGACGCGGGGTGCCGATAACCTTGTATGGCCCCTCCCACATCGGGGATAACTTGCTCAGTCCCACATGCGTTTGCACGCGCCGCAGAACAAGATCATTGATTTGCAGCGCACGGGGACTGACTTTGTGTTGATGGTAGCGGCGGAGGCTCTGCTGATAACGGGTCGCGCGAAGTGCCGCACGGCGTCGTCTTTCTTCCAGGTAGTCCAGGTCATCATGACGCAGCTGTTCTTGATCTGCTTTAGCGTATAATGTGGCTTGGGGCGATCCTAGGGTGAGCTCGGAAGGCAAGACCGCCTCGGCTTCATACACCAAGAAGAATGGTGTTTCCCCAGTGGCACGGCTCGGTGTTGTCCGGTTGGCCCAAAGGACCGCAGGCAGCTCATCAGTCCACGAGTCCCCATGCTTCTTGAGAATGTTGTAGGTCTTTGTCTTGAGGCCTTTCAATATTTCCGCGTTTGCACGCTCGGCCTGACCGTTGCTTTGGGGGTGGGTGGGCGAGGCGAAGCAGAGCTTGATGCCCATATCATCGCAATACTCGCCAAATAGCTCACTCGTGAATTGGGTTCCGTTGTCGGTGATGAGCCTGTTGGGGACCCCGAACCTTGCCGTGATGCCTCTCATGAACCGCACAGTCGAATGCTTGTTGATGACGCTGACTGGATAGGCCTCGGGCCACTTGGTGAATTTGTCGATGGTGACATATAGAAATTTGCATTCGCCCCGTGCCTGCTTGAACAGGCCCAGGATGTCCAGCCCCCGGATCACGAACGGCCACGAGAGCGGGATGGTCTGAAGGGCCTGAGCTGGCATCTGCGTCTGCTTGGTGTGGAATTAGCACGCTCGGCACCACCGCACGAGGTCTGTTGCATCCTCCAACGCGGTGGGCTAGTAAAATCCTTGGCGGAATGCCTTTCCCACCAAGGTTCGGGAGGCTGAGTGAGCTCCACATTCTCCCTCGTGGATCTCGGCTAAGAGCTCGAGACCCTGTTCCCGAGCGATGCATTTCATGAGCACTCTATTGGCACCGCGTCGGTAGAGTGTCCCTTCCACAATGCGCTCGCTTTCCTCGCGTTGCTCGGGTAATGACATGTCTTGCAGATACACCCGGATTTCCGAAATCCAAGCCACTTGGCGTGTGATGTCGGTCCCAGCAGGACCAAGCTATGGCTGGCCCGCCAGGTCCGAGGCGTCGGGACCAGCCGATTCTTGCCCTTGGGGCGGTTCGGGGCACGCCGACGGCTCTGAGAGTCTTTCTTCAAATGCGCCTGGCGGGGCTGGGGTTCGCGCGGACGCGATCCTAGATAGCTCGTCCACCAGGGTATTATCTCTTCTAGGAACATGGCGTAGCTCGAGGCCATCGAAATGGCGCTCCAAACGCCGTACTTCCTTGACATATGCCTCCATCTGGGGATCGGTGCATTGGTACTCCTTGGAGACTTGGTTCACGACCAATTGGGAGTCACCGATGACTAGCAGACGGCGGATGCCCATGCCTGCCACCGCTCGCAACCCCGCTAGAAGTCCTTCGTACTCGACCATGTTGTTGGTTGCCTGAAAGTCAAGCCAAACAATGTACCGGAGTACGTCGCCCGTCGGGGAGGTTAACGCGATCCTAGATAGCTCGTCCGCCAGGGTATTGTCTCTTCTAGGAAAATGGCGTAGCTCGAGGCCATCGAAATGGCGCTCCAAACACCGTACTTCCTTGACATATGCCTCCATCTGGGGATCGGTGCATTGGTACTCCTTGGAGACTTGGTTCACGACCAATTGGGAGTCACCGAGGACTAGCAGACGACGGATGCACATGCCTGCCGCCGCTCGCGACCCCGCTAGAAGTCCTTCGTACTCGGCCATGTTGTTGGTTGCCTGGAAGTCAAGCCGAACAATGTACCGGAGTACGTCGCCCGTCGGGGAGGTTAACGCAACGCCTGCCCCGGCCCCCTATAAGGTGAGTGAACCGTCGAAGTGCATCACCCAATGCATGGTCCATTGGCCGTGATCCTCCGCACTCTCGGATTCACCAGGGGGTTGATCGTTATCGGCCGCTGGCGTCCATTCTGCCACGAAATTGGCCAAGGCCTGGCTCTTGATTGCGTGACGGGCTTCGAAATGCAGGTCAAACTCTGACAATTCGATAGCCCACTTGACTACCCATCCCGTGCCCTCCCGGTTATGCAAGATCTGCCCGAGGGGGTAGGACGTGACTACCGTTACCCGATGCGCCTGGAAGTAGTGGCGCAGCTTCCGGGAAGCCGCAGGCACTGCGTATAGCATTTTTTGGGCTTGCGGGTAACGTGTCTTTGCGTCCCGTAGCGCCTCGCAGATAAAGTAGACCGACCGCTTCACCTTGGTGCGGGCCTTAGCTACTTTACTAAGGGCGACAGGTTCGGGTGCACCAGGGCGGGCTACCTCATTGTCCGGGGCTGCTGGGCCATCGCCTTCCCCGGGGCCCTTTGGGCCGCTCTGGGTGGAAGGGGCCTCGGGAGCCCCCGGACTAGGGGGCTGGATGGCTCCTTGAAGATCGGGGGGCCAAGGGCCGCCTCCGGCTTTAGGCGCTTCCTCAGCCAACACCGATCCAAGGTCTCCTGCCTCCGGGTGTGGTGGGGCTGGGGGCGTCTGAGAGACTGGCTCGTCATCGCGCTCCACAACCAACGCTGCACTGATCACTTGGGGAGTTGCCGCCAAGTATAAAAGGAGGGGTTCTCCTTCTTGAGGTGCCACCAATATGGGCGGCGAGGAGAGATAACTCTTGAGCTCGCTCAAGGCTTTCTCTACCTCATCCGTCCAAGTAAAGGGGCCAGTTCGCTTTAGCAGCTTAAATAGAGGGAGCGCCCGCTCTCCTAGCCTTGATATAAAATGACTCAAGGCAGCTACACAACCAGTGATTTTCTGTACATCCCTGAGCTTCCTAGGGAGGCGCATCTCCTCTATCACCTTTATTTTTGCAGGGTTGGCCTCGATGCCTCGGGCAGAGACCAAAAACCTCAAAAGTTTGCCTGCCGGTACCCCGAACACGCATTTCTCTGGGTTCAGCTTCATGCGGGAGGACCGGAGGTTATCAAATGTCTCGGCCAGGTCCGGAAGCAAAGTCTTTTGATCCCGGGACTTGAGCACGAGATCATCGACATAAGCCTCAACATTGCGCCCTATTTGGTCTTTCAGCGTGATGCGGACACCACGTTGGAAAGTTGACATGGCATTCTTTAAACCGAAAGGCATAGACTTATAGCAAAAGGTACCCACAGGGGTAATGAATGCAGTTTTCTCCTCATCCTCTATCTGCGAAACTGATAGTAACCAGAATATGCATCTAGGAAACATAAAAGGTCGCACCCCGCGGTGGAGTCGACTATCTGGTCTATTCGGGGCAGAGGATAAGGGTCTTTAGGACATGCCTTGTTGAGGTCGGTGTAGTCGATGCACATGCGCAGCTTGTGGTTGGCCTTCGAAACGACCACCGGGTTAGCCAACCACTCCGGATGCAGCACCTCCCGGATGAAGCCGGCCTCCTGGAGCTGTGCCACCTCTTCGCGGATGAACGCCTGCCGCTCTGGGGCCTGTCGCCTCACCTTTTGTCGGACCGGTCGTGCATCCGGCCGCACTGCAAGTCGGTGCTCAATCACCTCCCTGGGGACTCCGGGCATATCCGATGGCTTCCAAGCAAACACGTCGGTGTTCGTCCGCAGGAAGGAGACGAGCGCGTCTTCCTATTTGGGGTCCAAGTTGCTGCCAATCTTGGTGGTCTTGGACGGGTCGTCGTCCAACTGGATGGACTTGATTACCACCTCGTCAGCAGAGGTGATGTGCTGTTTGGGGGCCCAGGAACCCGAGGCCTCCCCTTGAGGGCCTTCGGGTTCAACATGGTCGGCCACCGCAATATCATCCACGCGTGCCTCTGCACAATCCAGCACGGTTTTGACGTCAGCGTGGATGGTGATGGGGCCTCCGGGGCCCGGCATCTTGAGCTGGCAGTAGGCGTAATGGGTAGCCGCCATGAACTTCACCAACGCCGGCTTCCCGAGCATGGCGTTGTAGGGCAGATTGAGGTCCGCCACATCGAAGTCAATCCGCTCAGTGCGGAAATTGGCAGGGCTCCCAAACGTGACCGGCAGCGCGATCTGCCCGAGGGGCCACACCTTCCCGGGCGTCACCCCGATGATGGGGTAAGATGGCCCGAGCACCATCCCTGGGGCTTTGATTGCATCAAAGGCCTTCGGGGATAGTATGTTGAGGGCCGCACCCCCGTCAATTAAGACCCGGGCGACCTTAACGTTGCAAATGGTGGGGGAGGTCATGAGGGCCAAGTGGCCATTGTGCGCGATGCTCCCAGGGTGATCTGTCTAGTCGAAGGTGATTGGCACCTCCGCCCAGTGCGACTTTCGAGCCGCCTCATGGGACGGCACAGCCGCGAGGAGCTCATGCCTCATGGTCTTGAGGCTCCGACGGGACACCTGGGCGCCTGCCCCTCCGTCGATGGTGGCGACGACGTGCTTGGGGTCCTGGTAGCCCAGATCATCATCCTCGTCTCCGACGGGGGCCGCACTCTTGGCCTCCTCTCATCGGTTATCCGAGCGTTCCGCCGGGGCCTTACCCCTACGGCGGGCTTCCTTCTCCTTCTTCCTCTTCTCCTGCTCGTACCTTTATACCCGCTCGGCCAAGTTTTTGACCGAGCGGCACTCGGAGAGGTCGTGGTGGGAGGTTTGGTGCACCATGCACCACTTATCCCCGTCACGGCCCTGGGGGCGAGGGTCCGGGGAGCGCCCGCGGTTGCCCATGGGCTTGCCTTTCCGCAAGGGCTTCTCGGCACCGTCGGCGGCGAGGACGTGGCCTTCCTCGCCACCACGCGATGGCTTGCGCTTTCGCCGCCGCTCACGCCGTTCCTCTCAGGACGCGGAGGGGGCAGTGTTGGTGGTGGCTGGGGCAGGATTCCTAGGATTCCAAACCCGTGCCTCTTCCTTGCGAGCCACCCAGTCAGCAAGCTCAAAGAGCTCGGTGGTGGTTCGGGGGGCCTTGGAGTCGATCTTCTCCAACATAATGTTGTGGCATACACCACTCCGGAAGGTGAAGATCACTGCGTGATCAGCGATGGACGGTATAGTATTGCGTACCTGGCAAAACCGCTGGATGTATTTGTGCAGGGACTCGTCCTCTCCTCGCCGGACCATGTGGAGGTCTGCCTCTACTCCCGGGT
Organism: Oryza australiensis; assembly: GCA_019925245.2. NCBI lineage: Eukaryota > Viridiplantae > Streptophyta > Magnoliopsida > Poales > Poaceae > Oryza > Oryza australiensis. Next base: position 265,893 of record JAIFGZ020000439.1, on the reverse strand, counting down.
GCAGGTACGTGCCCTGGAATTTAGAGGTGAACTATCGGCACAGGTCGTCCCACGAGGTGACTGACCGGGTTGGCAGGTTCATTAGCCAGGAGCGGGCTTGGCCCTTGAGCGCCATGGGGAAGAAGTTGGCCATGACGAGCTCGTCACCTTCAGCAGCCTCGATGGCCGTGGTGTAAATCTGGAGGAACTCGGTGGGATTCACCGAGCCGTCATACTTCTCCGTGAGGGCCGGCCTAAACTTGTTAGGCCAGCGCACATCGCGGAGGCTGGAGATCAAGGCCTGACAGCCATTGCCGGGTGGAGAGGGCGACGAGGGCTGGGAGGCCCCCTTGGGTGTCGCGGAATACCCTGCTCGCGGCTGGGCCACCATAGCCGCTCCGTCCCCCGAGGGGCTCTCCCCGTGACGGGGCTGCTGCGGCCGCCCGTCGAGCGCTTGCACCTCCTGACGAGGAAGCACAGTCCTGAGCTCGCCCCATGCGACGCTTGTCGTGGTGTTGCTCGATGCGGAGCCGGGCGTCCCGTTCTGCGTATAGCAGATCCCGAGGCACCTCTGGTAGGGCTACAGCCAGGAGGCTCTCTTCTGCCCTCGTGGCAGCTGCTACCCTTCGGGCTCATCGTCAAGAGGACGAGCTGACCGCGGTGTGTGAACCGCGCGGTTGGTGACTGGAAGAAGCGAGGTCAACGGCCAACTGGCGCTGGGCCGTGCCGACCAGCTTCGCCACGTCGTCAAACCAATGCTTGGCGTTGGATCCCTCGCCCGGTGTGATCGGGGGGTGGCGCAAGAGCACCTCCGTCGCCTGAAGGGCGCCCCCAGGCGTGCCAAACTCTAGGCGACGTTGGACGTCGCCCCGACATGGTTCGCCGGTACGTCCACTCGGGCGTAGCCCAGATCCTGCAGGCGCGTTGGCGATCCTGCGGGATGCTTGGCCTCCTCCATCCGCAGCCGTTGTCTCAGCGAGGGGTAGAGAAGGTGACGCGGCCCCGGTTGCCGCCGCTGCCATCAGAGGGGGTGAGGGGGACAAAGGCCCTCCCTCTTCCGAGCGGAGGTGTTGGAAGTTAGGGCTATGTCCGCCCGTGTCAGCCTCCTCGGCCGCCTTATTGGCCAAGTCACACTCGCGGGCAGTGAGTGAGCCAGACGCGGACCGTAGGACATGGCCATGAACCATGGCGAGGACGGGGAGAGCGGGTTTTTTTGCGGGAGATGGAAGGAATGTGGACACATGGCTCCGCCATCTTTAGTCCCGGTTGGTGGCTTCAACCGGGACTAAAGATGCATCTCTAGTCCCGGTTATTTAACCGGGACTAGAGGTCGCCCATCTCTAGTCCCGGATTCGTAGTCCCGGTTTGACAACCGGGACTACTGAGGGTTACGAACCGAGAGTAATGTGGCTTTCTCCAGTAGTGAATAGCTTTTCATATTAATTTTTGATAGCTTTCGATACCTTAAGGTGCTAATATCTAGATCTATGCTAAAATTGTGGTGCATCCTTAAGGACATGAAAAGTCTGTTTTTTTAGAATTATCAATGCATAGCTTATTGCCTTAATACTTATCCTATTTAATGGGATCACCCAATGGACAAAAAAATCACTATGCTCTCATGTTGTCTCAGTAAATATCTTAGAGAAAAGCAAACGTGTCAAGAACGACAATCAGAATGTCACAAACGAGAAAATGACCTATAATAATTACGGATGTGCATGTATGTCAGGTGATATGCATGAGGTGTTCCGATTTTTCTTCGATGAGGACAATAACTTCGATTTAATGGAGCGATATTTATGGCCCAACTATGATACTTCATGGAGTAATTACACCTTAACGACCGATACATCAACCCCACCGGTTGACGCGATCTTACGAAACACGATCAACCAAACCACTAGGTTTATTTTTGCAAACAACCAAAAAACTAGCAAAAACAAGATGAACAACAACTCAAATTGTAAATATTGGTTTCAGATTTGATGCACATGAAAAAAAGGTGAGGTTCTAAATCAAATAGAACGAATGATCTAGCTGACACATATGTCGATAAAAAAAGTAGCAAGAGCTAAAAACTTATCTTAAAAACCCTAAGTTATTCTATGGTGGCTAGGATATATATGTGTGTGTGTCTGAAAAGAGTTACGATCATCCTCCAACCCTAAGGCACGTCCATAATGGATTCCACTTGATACAAGGCCTATCGGGTCTAATTTGGTGGCGCAGCACCTTGGGCAGAACAAGATATATGTACTAAATTGATGATTATGGCCGGCTTATAATAGATATGGAAATGAGGTTAGATCCCTTAGAAAGTAGACATTATAAGCTTTCTATGAAGTACTTGAACATCCAAATCGGAGTCCGGATAAAACCGTGGCAACCGTCACAATTTAGCATTGTCTTGGAGATCTATTCCAGCCCTAAACGTGTTGGATTAGATTTCTTTCTTTCCTTGAGCCAAAAGTGACATGGTAACCTGATTGAGGACGTTGGGAATACTTGAATTTGGCTCCAATCAACTTCATTTGTCCTCCATGCCTTTCATGTGTGTTTAACGCTCTTTTTATCCACGTATGTATTTCTAAAAATGTAAATAAACATACAACATGATGCAGCAACAATTCATCAAAAGCATCAAATACAATCTTGACAAAGAATTCGTTCACCTTTAAATCAAAAGTTTCCCATGTGGTTGTATCTAAATAGGTAATGTCCTCATCATCAGGACAACAAACAATCGGTCAAGCATTGCACAAAATAATTGAACATGGTGCTATAACCTATCATGTGTGCATTATAGTAATGCTTATAATCAGATTTAAAATGTAGAATTTCAACACCGTTATAATTCATTTTGTATTTGGATGCTTCACAAGGGGAAAAGAACAAGATTTGAAGATAGTTAAATGGGAAATATCTAGTAAAAATCACAAATACGTGAAAACTTATGAAAACCATATCTATAAGTTTTGTAAATTCATTAAAAAAATTACCAGAGATAGGTATAGACATAAAATACATCATATCAAATCTTAAGTCCAAACTCAACTTTATTTGAGGAAAACAAAAAAGATAAATTATAGATGACTAGTATTTTGTTACTATTTATCTGAAATTTATCTTTTTTACTCCATAATAAAGTTGAGTTTGACCTTAAGATTTGATGATAATGTATTTCATATCTACTCCTATGTCTAATAAATTTTTTTAAATTTACAAAACTTTTAGGACCGGTTTTTATGGGTTTTCACTTATTTGACACTTTTCACCGGATATATCCTCCACTTAAATACAACATTTTCTTAAGTTCTAATCCGATGCCAAAATTCTTAAAAATATATATTTGGGGTCATGAAGAATAGGAATTTAATGGTTAATCTATAGGACGATAATTTAATTTATGTTATAAACTTTATGGTGCTATGAGAGAGTGTACAAATGTATATAAAAGAAGTTACAACACAAAAAAATAAACTAGGGACTGAAATGCAGTCATCTCATAGAGAAAAAAACTTAATAATCATGCAGCTTTGTTATTAATATAAAATGCCCACGAAATCCTATACACAACCTAATACTTCTATTTTTTTACAAAATCTATTAATATTTTATGACAAAATAGAGAATGTTATCTTTACCATATAAACAGGCGACCGAATTGTCCATATGAGATAAAAAAAGAAATATACACGTGCACCCCAAATCTATCTTCAATTGAAGCCACCAAGGTTCATTAAACATGGATTAATATGGTTGATCTTTAATCTGCCAAAAACCCAATAAAAACCCAATAGGGTTTTAACTTAAACAGATCAAAGGCTCTTACCCACAAGTCAAGATAAGTTAACCCATAAAAATGGTCGATACTTTATCCCGTACTTGTTCTACTGCCAACTTAATTAACCCCTTAATATGGCCAAACACTAACTGTCAGTTAAATAGGTTACTTGTTGAACACAAAATCTGAGTTAGTTTATCCTATTTGGATTTGGGTTAAGTTGGTTATTCTAACCTCAAACTGAACACATCCTAGATGTTTGGTCCAAAGTGGAGGCAAATGGTATAACCGATAAAGGTAGTTTAAGAAATACATATACATTTTAACACGAAATGAAGTGGTACATAGACATAATTATTGTTTTTCTGTACTCATATAGAAAAAAGTCGAGTAGGATGAGACACAGTCGGATGTTAATTGTACGACGTAATCACATCTATACCTGGACTTATTTTAACATCCACTACCAAAACTTGTTATTTACCTAGTGCCGAGGAGTTTGCTGATTGTATAACTTCGGACACTAGACAAACAAGGTGTTTGCCGAGTGTCACTCGGCAAAGCTTGGCATTAGGCAAACTTCCTTATTTGCCTAACGTGACACTCGACAAAAGTGAGACACTAGGCAAACATTCATTTTTGCCTAGTGCTGCCATAGGCAAATCTAGGTACTCGACAAAGATTGAAGTTTGTCGAGTGTCACTTGACGGCACTCGGCAAACTTCGTTGTTTGAAGAGTGCCTCCCCAAGACACTCGGCAAATGTTAGAGTTTGCCTAGTGCTTCGCCGAGACACTCGGCAAAATTTTAAGATTTTGTTTCATAAGACCCTCCAAACTTTTTCCTTCCCATATACAACATGAATTACTATATGTTAAAATTTAGTGTATTTTTTTAATTGTTTGCTATATTTAAATATTTTTTATATTTATAGGAATTTCTTTACTAGTCTCACATTTGAACTATAAGTGATTTGAATAATTAAATAAACTGTGTTAAAAATAATATTCATGTTTGTCGGTGATATAGGACCGGATATGTCGAGGATGCGATATTCGAAGAAGGAAGACACCTTCGCTCACCAGGGACGCACCAAAAATATGTCTGGATGGTTCAAGCGGGTCCGAGCCACGGCGGCCACGTGGCCACCCCAAGAGGGGCTTGGCTCGGGGCTGCCGGAGGCCACCACTCTCCCAGCGGCAGGGTCCGGATCACCCGACCCCCGTCCTTACCCCGCACCTCTCCGAGAGAGGGGCGAGTTCAACCGTCAACTGCCAACCACCACATTTAATGCCTAAGAGAGAGAGGCTAGACGCCTGCCCCGTCGCATTTATCGCGATGTGAGGCGCATCTGTCAGTCGCTCTCATCATCACCCTTTTTGCCCGTCTCGAGAGATATGGGGCATAAAGTCTTTGACGGCGACCGCGGTATGACTGCACGGTCATTCCACGCACGCCTCCCTCCACGCCCCGTCCAGTCGCATTAAATGCATTGAGCGGCCGCGTGGGAGAGAGAGAACATGAGCGCTGGGGGTGTCGCGTAGACGCCTCTCCAGGTGAAAGGCCGCTGACCAGTAGGCCCCACTGGACTAGGTAGGTTGGCCCATCCTCACGTCAGCAGCATGGCGGCCACGACGCCCGTTTTTCTCCGCCAACTCCTGTGACGCGGCAACAGGAATAAAGATAGGGGTAACTTCTCCGACAAGACAGGGCAAGAACCGCTCCACCACATGGAGCGGAGTAGAGAAAAACCAGGACTACTGTGGTGTCCTCTTACACTATAAAAGGAGGCCCAAGTCCATCATAGGGGGGTTCTGCTGAAAAAAGGAGGTGCCTCCACTGTTCTGGAAATTAGCTCTGAGGTCCTGCCTGTTAGGATCCTCAGTCTGGGTTCCAAGCACTCCACCTCAGTCATCAGCTCCAGCTTCCTCTGGGGAGAACAATCAATCCGTGTAGTCCATCCACCACATAACACAAAACATGAGTAGGGTATTACGTCTCCCTGACGGCCCGAACCTGTATAAATTGCTCTGTGTCTCTTGTGATCGCGACTTTTCCTCCATCTTTCCACTTTCATCCTACTTCACCGCGAGTTTGAACCTAGATTCACCGCTCCCCTGTGACGAACCAAAAAGGGGGTCCCCCGGATTCCTGCGTGTCGATCTTCGACATCGACAGCTGGCACGCCAGGTAGGGGGAGCGCGTTGCATTTGGGTTTAAACCCCCACATTCCTTCCATCCCTCGCTGAAACCCCCTCTACGGCCCCGTCTTCGCCATGGTCCACGGCCGCGTCCTACGGTCCGCAGCAGGCTCACTCGCTACCCGCGAGTGTGACTTGGCCAATAAGGCGGCCGAGGAGGCTGACACGGGCGGACATAGCCCTAACTTTCGACACCTCCGCTCGGAAGAGGGAAGGCCTTTGTCCCCCTCACCCCCTCTGATGGCGGCGGTGGCAACCGGGGCCGCGTCACCTTCTCTGTCCCCCGCTGAGACAGCGGCTACGGGCGGAGGAGGCCAAGCATCCCGCAAGATCGCCAACACGCCTGCAGGATCCGGGCTACGCCCGAGTGGACGTACCAGCAAACCATGCCGGGGCGACGTCCATCGTCACCTAGAGTTTGGCACGCCTGGGGGCGCCCTTCAGGCGGCGGAGGCACTCTTGCGCCACCCCCCGGTCACACCGGGCGAGGGATCCAACGCCAAGCGTTGGTTTGACGACGTGGCGAAGCTGGTCGACACGACCCAGCGCCAGTTGGCCGCTGACCTTGCTTCCTCCAGTCACCAACCGCGCGGTTCACACACCGCGGTCAGCTCGTCCTCTCGATGATGAGCCTGAAGGGCAGCAGCTGCCGCGAGGGCAGAAGAGAGCCTCCCGGCTGCAGCCCCACAAGAGGCGCCTCGGGATCTGCTATACGCAGAACGGAACGCCCGGCTCCGCATCGAGCAACGCCGCGACGAGCGTCGCATGGGGCGAGCTTAGGATTGTGCTTCCTCGTCACGAGGCGCAAGCGTTTGGCGGGCGGCCGCGGTGGCCCCGCCATGGGGAGAGCCCCTCGGGGGACGGCGAGCGGCTATGGTAGCCCAGCCGCGAGCAGGATATTACGCGACACCCAAGGGGGCCTCCCTGTCCTCGTCGCCCCCTCCAGCCGGCAATGGCTGTCAGGCCTTCATCTCCAGCCTTCGCAATATGCGCTGGCCTAACAAGTTTAGGCCGGCCCTCACGGAGAAATATGATGGCTCGGTGAATCCCACCGAGTTCCTCCAGATTTACACCATGGCCATCGAGGCTGCTGGAGGTGACGAGCTCGTCATGGCCAACTTCTTCCCCATGGCGCTCAAGGGCCAGGCCCGCTCCTGGCTAATGAACCTGCCGGCCCGGTCAGTCACCTCGTGGGACGACCTGTGCCGACAGTTCACCTCTAACTTCCAGGGCACGTACCCGCGCCCGGGAGTAGAGGCAGACCTCCACATGGTCCGGCAAGGAGAGGACGAGTCCCTGCGCAAATACATCCAGCGTTTTTGCCAGGTACGCAATACTATACCGTCCATCGCTGACCACGCAGTGATCTTCGCCTTTCGGAGTGGTGTATGCCACGACATTATGTTGGAGAAGATCGAGTCCAAGGCCCCTCGGACCACCACCGAGCTCTTCGAGCTTGCTGACTGGGTGGCCTGCAAGGAAGAGGAACGGGTTTGGAATCCTAGGAATCCTGCCCCAACCACCACCAACGCTACGCCCTCCGCGTCCCGAGAGGAACGGCGTGAGCGGCGGCGGAAGCGCAGGCCATCGCGCGGTGGCGAGGAAGGCCACGTCCTCGCCGCCGATGGTACCGAGAAGCCCTCGCGGAAGGGCAAGCCCGTGGGCAACCGCGGGCACTCCTCGGCGAAACACTCGGATAACCGATGAGAGGAGGCCAAGAGTGCGGCCCCCATCGGAGACGAGGATGATGATCTGGGCTACCAGGACCCCAAGCACGTCGTCGCCACCATCGACGGAGGGGCAGGCGCCCAGGTGTCCCGTCGAAGCCTCAAGACCATGAGGCGTGAGCTCCTCGCGGCTGTGCCGTCCCATGAGGCGGCCCGAAAATCGCACCAGGCGGAGGTGCCAATCACCTTCGACCAGACGGATCACCCTGGGAGCATCGCGCGCAGTGGCCACTTGGCCCTCGTGACCTCCCCCACCATTTGCAACGTTAAGATCGCCCGGGTCTTAATTGACGGGGATGCGGCCCTCAACATACTATCCCCGAAGGCCTTTGATGCGATCAAGGCCCCAGGGATGGTGCTCGGGCCATCTTACCCCATCATCGGGGTGACACCCGGGAAAGTGTGGCCCCTCGGGCAGATCGCGCTGCCGGTCACATTTGGGAGCCCTGCCAATTTCCGCACTAAGCGGATTGACTTTGATGTGGCGGACCTCAATCTAGCCTACAACGACGTGCTCGGGAGGCTGGCGTTGGTGAAGTTCATGGTGGCTACCCATTACGCTTACCGCCAGCTCAAGATGCCGAGCCCCGGAGGCACCATCACCATCCACGCTGACGTCAAAACCGCGCTAGATTGTGCGGAGGCACGCGTGGACGACGAAGGCCTTCGCTCCTGCCCGGAACCCCAACGAAGGCACCAGCCGCCGGCCAATGCATGCTGCCTAAGCCCGGACCAGCTCCCAGTTACATGGGATGAATCATGGCAGGAAACCATGCTGCCCATATTCATACACTGACTAAGCTAACTAAGGGTTCAACTAACGTTGCAGGGAAGCAAACAGGCAGGGGCTCGGGCCAACTAACCACCACTGCATGTGCGCTAAGTTGGCCGGGGGCTCCCAACATACATACATACATATATATGAATCATTATGAATCATCGTCTGCAGAGTCAAAGAGACGGCAGCATATACGAATCATTGCTTGAAGACACAATCCACGATGGGTTGCTACAATACGAGTCCAGCATGATAAAGGCAAGTGGCCTGACATTATCAACAATATTACAATGTTTTTTACAAATACAGATAAAGGCAAAAAAGGCGGGGGAGTCCTAGGCGGTCGACGGGTCGCGGGGGGCGTTCTTCGGGCTACCTTCGTCCGGCGGGTCTTCGCGGAAGGCGAGCTGGAATGCCGCTGGAGTGCCGCAAAGCCGATCATAATGGAGTCGACGACATCCTTGACGCGGCGCCGAGCGGCCTCCTCGGTACCCTCGGGGAAGTCCTCGGTGGGGATGTAGGGGTTGAAGCCGGGGTCGTGGGCTTGGTAGCTCGCCAGGATGAGCGTCGCGACCTGGCGGGACAAGTCGTATGACGACTCCTTCGCCACCTCATCGACCTCCTCCGGCACCCTCTTAATTCCCGTGACCAGCTCATCTATCTGCGTGGCCAGTCCCCCCAAGGTAGGGACGGGGGCATAGGGGCGAACGACCCCCACCTCACGGGCCGCCTCCCGAAGGCGCCCGACAGACGAAGCCACAACCTGGAGCCCCAGGCCCAGGGCGTGCTCCAACTCCGCTATCCGGCGACGCGCCTCCTCCAAGTCTAGCGCCGTGTCGCTGGAGCGAGAGGCCAGCTGGGGCTCCCACACCTACGCCTCCGCGTCGACCACCTGCTCCCGGGCGGCGAGGTCCCGTTCCCACCGCTCCAGCTCATCCTGCCGCTGAGACGAGGCGGCCGCGAGCAGTTGCTCGTGCTCCCAGACGGCCTTCAGGCACCGGGAGGCCTCGTCCTGGGCCTCTAGCACCACCACCTTGCGCCCCTCCACGGCGGCCTCGCGCTCGGCGATGACCCTTTCCTGGGCCACCATGTTCGCCTCCCGCGCAGCGGAGTCCTCCTCGGCCCTGGCCATAGCCGTCTCCCGGTCCTCGACCACCCGCCGTGCCGCCTCCAGAGCCTTTTCGCGCTCCGCTAGGCCATCCTCGCGGGCCTGGAGCTCGACGTCGGTGCTGGCGGCGGCGGCTTCAGCATCGTGCAGAGCATGCTCGCACCGGTCGAGCTCCTGGGCGTGCTCGTTGAGGTCGCGAATGAACCCCCCGGCGATGGTGCGGACCCTCTCCTCTGCGGGGCGGCGACCTGCTCGCGGAAGTCGGCGACGTGCCGCTCAATGACGGTGTCCTCGAACACCTGGTTGAGTTCCCCTCGGCGTCGCTCGATATCCGCCAGCTCCCGCTTCCGGACGAGGCCCTCTGTAACACCCAGAGGTGTTTTCCTCTTTTAAAAAAAATCCAAAAGAAAATCGTAAAAGAAAATCGTTGGAATTAACTAGAGAGAATTAATAATTTTAAAATCCAAATGATAAATGGAAATGGCATGGTAGGATTTTTCCTAAATTCTACATGTCAAAATACACTAACAGGATTTTTAGTGGAATTTTCAGAGCCCAAGAAATAATTTTCAACCAATTAAAATTAAAATTGGAATTAATAAATCCTGGGTTTTTTTCTTTTCTCTCTCCTCCCGTACGTTTCCCGCCCTTTTGGCCGTGGGCCACCGCCCGAGCCGACGGCCCATCCCTCCCGCGTGGGCCCAGCCGACGGCCCATCCCCCCAACCGACGCGCGCCCTTCTCTCCCTCGCGGGCCGATAGAAGGCCGCAGCCCGTTTAACTCTTGCGCCGCGAACAAGTCCAGCTTTGCCTCCCTTACCTCGGACACCGACACGTGGGGCCCACCCGTCGGCCGCCGCCCCGACTCCGCCGCCGCGCCATTTCCGCCGCCTCCCTCCGCTTGGATCTCGCGCACCCGTTTTCCCCGTGCTCCGGGATCCACCGCCTTAACTCCCCACCGTGCCCGCCGGCATTCAAAGCCCGGCCGCCGCTCCGCGCGCCCTAATGGGCGGATTCCATCCCCGGCCATTACTTCCCCAAACCGCGCCGGCGAGAAATTCCGCCCTTATCCGGTTGCCACCGACCTCCCCATCCCCTATTTAAGCACCCCTCACCCTCCCCGAGCTCCCCACACCTCCACTCAAGCCTCCCTCTCTCTCCGTCGTTCCCGCACCGTGCGCTCCTGCTTCGGACGTCGTCACCGAGGTTCTGACGTGTTTTCCCGCTACTCTGAGACATGTCGAGCTCCGCCGACTCCTCCCTCCTCGTCGCCGGTGCCCGCGCCACTTCGGCCACCCCTTCCCGAGTGATTCCGCCGTCTCCCTCGCTATCCGCGCCGTCGTCCCCTCCCCCTCCGGCAACCCGCGGTGAGCACCCCTCCCTATTTCCCCTCTCGGCCGAGTGCGAGCCACCGTTCCCGAGTGTGCACGGCTCCGCCTACGCGTGAGTCGCGGTTTTCCGCCGCCCCACCGCCGCCCGAGTGGCGCCGATCGGTCTCCGGCCGCCGTGCGCCATCGCCGGCCGATCACACCGCCCGAACCCCTTCCCGGCCGTCCGATCTGCCTTAGCAGATCGGGGCCGTCCGTCCCCGTTGGCCCATGTGGCACACCGCGTGGCCGCCGCGTCGGCGCCACCTGTGCGCCACGTGGTGCTCCGCTCTCCCTCTCGGCCCGTGGACCCGGTCCACCGTGGACCAATGCTCCCGTGGCCGATGACGCCATCGCTGACGTCAGCCGCTAGCGCTGACGCAATTCCTGGATTTATTGCGCAATAAATTATTAAGGATTTTCCTATTTTAGTAAAAACACAGATAATCTTCTAAAAATCATATCTTTTCAATCCGACCTCCGTTTTAGCCTATTCAAATTTCATTAAATTCATAAAAATGCCAAGAATCCATTAAAAATGGTTCTGTCCCCTGTTTGAGTAGTTTTTTAGCCTGTTTTGTTGAAGTGCTTGTTTGCCGTGTAGATCCTCGTAGTCCCTCCGTCCCGGTTTACTTTGAAGTCGTCGCGGAAGTCCCCCAAACTGAAGAGCAAAGCAAGTCATGCTATATTATTGATCATATTGCTCCCATTTTGCTAAAACACCTGTTTTACTCTATAAAATTGCATGTACTTTATATTGTCATTTCATGGGAAATAATACACCTTTTGCTTAGTTTATGCCTTAGGTTTGACACCCCAAACCCTTTGATCAAACTTGGGAAAATAATGTGATTAGATTTCAGGACTAGGTTATGCTTAGCCTGGCTTAGACTCACTAGCTCACTAAATGGGTCTTTTTCTCACTTAATGTATCTCTCCCGGCCTTATGTTCGGAGGATTAATGATTATAGATTCAGGTGAACCGGACTAATAACTAAAATATGACAAATGGTGGGCTGTGGGCGCTATGGTTTTGGTTAGCGGCGCCCATGGCAATTAAGGACCGGTTCACGGGACCCCTCGGGAGAATGACCGTGCAAACCACAAGCCGAAATGGGTAAGGTAGGTCCCGTAGTGTAGCCTCTCCTAGCTGACGAACCCATTGGCAAGGGTGAGTGGGATGGAGTCTCAGTCGGCCCCGGTATAAGGGTTGCTGGGCTGCCGGATTCACCGAGGCACTTCGGGGGGCTGCCCACTCCCAGGGTCCAGGAGTTGGGGCGAAACCTTGGTGGGGTTCGCTTGGTTAGAAGAGGGGTTATACAAAAGGTCCTATCACAGTTCCCTTTTCGGGGTACCGTGGTGGTATTTCGGTGCACGGGAAACCGTGTTGTGGTCTGTGTCTTGTGGGTACAGTTGTACACCTCTGATCAGAGTAAATCTATTCGAATAGCCGTGCCCGCGGTAATGGGGCAATCGACCGAGCTCTCCGTGATTAGTCTCACACTTTTACACCCTAAGTTTTGGAACATGACTAGTATAGGTGGATGGTTTGGGCCTGTCGCAACGTGGGGATAACGTTGGACAATGTTGGAGTCAAAATGTTTTAATTACCCAATTTATTGTTGTTTTGACTGTGTTCAAAATTCGTATTATTTGGAAAAACCCCTGCTGTTTGCGCAAAAGACAAACCTTAGCCAGACCTTTGTCTCCCCTACATTCATTCTTCTCCTCTTCCGGCGTGACTTGTTGAGTACGTGGAAGTACTCATCCTTGCTTCTTCACCGAACTGAGCGAGGTGGAAGACGAAGATGAAGTGGAGTAGGCTTTGTCCTACACTCTGGAAGCTGCCTGTGGAGTGGTCGATGCCACGTGGCCAGCGTCAAGCTTAGGCTTAGGCCCTTTTTCTTTTTTCGTCGCTCTTTTGTAATCTTTTTGTATTGTTTCTAAGACGTGGAACTGTAATATCAACAATTGTCGTATGTGTACCCTGGCTGGTCCTGGACAGGGATTTTAATACACATATAGCTTTGGAAATTCGGGTCTAAATTTCTTGGTGTGACACCCTCCACCCTCGCCGTGGCCACCAGCTCGCGGCAGCCTTCGTCGACGTCGGCCTCCCGCCGCACCACCGCGACCTCCCTGGCGGCCAAGGCCTGAACCTAGGCCCGAAGCCCCTCTAGGGAGACCGCGTTGGCCTCCTCCAGTGCCCTGGACACAATCATCCTCGCCCGCTCTTGCGACCGGACGAGGGGCTCGGTGTCCAGAGCGACCACAAACCCAGACCGAACGCCCCCGGATTCGGAGTCGGAGCTCGAGGTGAGGTTGACCACCTGCGCGGGGCAGGAGGCTGAAGGCGCCCCATGGCCGGAGCCGCCCACCGCTGCTTCGCCCGCCGGCGCTGCCCCGTCCTCCGGGAGGCCGCTCCCTGCGTTTGAGGATCGCGGTGGGCCAACGCTGACAGTGCTGATGTTGGCCGGCGGCGCGACAACGCCAAATGGCGTGGCGCAAGCGATGGATGTCGTGATGGCGGCGATGGCTGCCGTGGAGGGGACCCTTGGGGCTGCTCTCCGTTGCCCGCCGCCGCCTCCTTCGCGTTGGGGCCCGCTCGCCCCGAATCTGTCATCGGCGGGAGGCCCCCAGCTTGTTCCTCGCGGGCGGCCGGCGCCCCGGCGTCTGGGTGGGCCCCCTCCTCGGGCCGCGTCAAACCCGAGCCCGAACCCGCGGTGACTGGACCCGGAGGGCTCCAACGTCCCGGGCCTCTCCTACGCCTCCCCCGCCGAGCTAGAAGCAGAACCGCCCTTTGGTATAACCCTGGGGCGAAAATGCTGGTGCTCGCAGCTGGGAGCAGAAATAAACATAGTAAAGGATCAAATCGCAAAACAAAAACACAAGGCTCACAGGGCACGCATGCGTCTACAAGGCGTTACCTGCGAGCGGCGTTGAAGCTCCAGGAAACCCGAGAGATGGCCCGCTTCTTCTTCACGGGGCCGTCTGGGGGCCCGTCGGGCTGTCACTCGCGGCCTCCGTCGTCGCTGGAGCGCCGCGGTCGGCCCCCGCCGACGGCACGCTCGCCGTGGGTGTGCTCCCGGCCTCTGCCGTCGTCGTCGTCGCCGTCGCTGTGGCCATTCTGGCCCCCGATGGAGTGGCCCCTGGGGCCAGGCCCGCCGCCTGCGGGCCTCCAGACCTGCGGGAAGGAGCGGTGCGCTCCGGGGCCGCCGCCACGTGGTGGAGATGGGGGAGGTGCGGGGTCGTCCTCTAGCCTCTTCCTCTTCCTCTTCGGGTCCGGGGCCTCTAATCCACTCCCGCCCGACCTCGCGCCCAGCCCGCCCGATAGGCACTGGTCGTTGGCGTCATCGTAATCGTCCCCCCCCCCGGTAACTCGGACGCTGCCGACGACGAGCCCACGCCGTTGCCCACCACTGCAGTGCATGCAGATCTCCGGCGCGCCGAGTCCCGGCACAGTGGCACCAACCCGGGCGGGAGCTGTGTCAGGTCCATCGCCGTGACGCCGAGGGTGCGGCGGACCAAGATTGTGAGGTCGTTCTCGTCCCAGTTGAAGGTGGCTCCCACATGGGTCTGCATGTCGTCGTTGAAGCCCGTGTACATGTGGGCGGGGCGCGGCCTCTCCTACAGCGGCGCGATGCACCTCGTCTAAAAATCCCGGAAGACGGTGTGGCTAGATAGGCCCCCTCTCCGGAGGTAGCTGATCCGCTCCAGCACCCCGTCCAGCTCCCTCCTGGCTCACGGCCGTGCCCCCCAGTTCCTCTGGTTCACCGGGATTCCCGTCGGAAGGGAAAGGCGGGGGTGGTCGCCCAGGCTGGTGTAGAACCAGAAGGCCCTCCAGTTCTCCCACCTGGAGCGGGGGTGGATGTCGATGAAGGGGATGCTAACGTTCCTATCGTTGCGCGGCTGGATCACCTTGTACCCGACCGCGTCGGGGGAGCCCGCCCGGCACACGCGGAAGAACTGTTGAAAAAGATGCAGTGAAGGCATCACCCCCACGAACATCTCACAGGTGTAGGCGAAGACGATGAGGTAGAAGACGGCGTTGGGGGTGAGGTGGTGCAGCCGGAGGTCGTAGAACTCCAGCACATCGAGGAAGAATCGGGAGAAGGGCGGCACCAGCCCGACATGGCGAAAGAGGCGAAGAACACCATCTTCGTGGGGGGCCGCTCCTCCGGAATGTCACCGTCGCTGCGTGTGCCGTGCGGCAAGTACTTGTTGAAGAGGCTTCGGGCCTCCGCAGTGCGAACCAGGGACTTTGGGAGCACGCTCCCCGGTTCCAAAGGCGAGTCGCGAGCCATCTCCAAGTTAGGCGCTGAAGTGCGGAAAAGAAGGCCGGTGGCGAAGAGAAAGGAGGCAAAAGAGCAAGGGCGCTGGGAGGATGAGAGGCGATGGCTGTGAGAGGCGATGGCAGTGGGAAGCGTAGAAACTGATCCCCCCACTCGCGGATCCGTTTTTATAAGCTACCATGGCCCCATCGAGTTCCACGGCATTAATTTCGCCCCACTACCACGCAACGTGCCTCCTCGGCTCCGCGCCCCTCCATTTTTTCGCATCCCTTTGATTCCCGCGCCACTGGGGGTTCGCGCCGCCTGGGGTTTCATGTCCGCGTGCGCGGCCCCAATAACGCGCCCCCCATCTAGAGAAGGCTTAATTAAGCACGGCGTCAGTTACCGCGCACCGGCCTCCTACTACGGCATGGCACATCCAGTACCTGGGCCCTCACACTCAAGAATATGGTGCTAACCGCGCCTGAACCCGACTTCGGTCTCGGTCAACACCGGGGGCTACTGTCGGTGATATGGGCTCGGGGATATGTCGAGGATGCGATATCTGAAGAAGGAAGACACCTTCGCTCACCAGGGCGCGCCGAAAATATGTCCTGGGTGGCTCAAGCGGGTCCGGGCCATGGGCGGCCACGTGGCCACCCCAAGAGGGGCTTGGCTCGGGGGCTGCCCGGAGGCCACCACTCCCCCAGGCGGCAGTGTCCGGGATCACCCGGACCCCCCGTCCTTCACCCCGCACCTCTCCGAGAGAGGGGCGAGTTCAACCGTCAACTGCCAACCACCACATTTAATGCCTAAGAGAGAGAGAGGCTATATGCCTGCCCCATCGCATTTATCGTGATGTGAGGCGCATCTGTCAGTCGCTCTCATCATCACCCTTTTTGCCCGTCTGGAGAGATATGGGGCATAAAGTCTTTGCCGGCGACCGTGGTATGACTGCACAGTCATTCCACGCACGCCTCCTTCCACGCCCCGTCCAGTCGCATTAAATGCATTGAGCGGCCGCATGGGAGAGAGAGAACATGAGCGCTGGGGGTGTCGCATAGACGCCTCTCCAGGTGAAAGGCCACTGACCGGTAGGCCCCACTGGAGTAGGTAGGTTGGCCCATCCTCACGTCAGCAGCATGGCGACCACGACACCCGTTTTTCTCCGCCAACTCCCGTGACACGGCAACAGGAATAAAGATAGGGGTAACTTCTCCGACAAGACAGGGCAAGAACTGCTCCACCACATGGAACAGAGTAGAGAAAAATCAGGACTACTGTGGTGTCCTCTTACACTATAAAAGGAGGCCCAAGTCCATCATAGGGGGGTTCTGCTGAAAAAAGGAGGTGCCTCCACTGTTCTGGAAATTAGCTCTGAGGTCCTGCCTGTTGGGATCCTCAGTCTGGGTTCCAAGCACTCCACCTCAGTCATCAGCTCCAGCTTCCTCTGGGAGAACAATCAATCCTTGTAGTCCATCCACCACATAACACAAAACAGGAATAGGGTATTACGTCTTCCTGATGGCCCGAACCTGTATAAATTGCTCTGTGTCTCTTGTGATCGCGACTTTTCCTCCATCTTTCCACTTTCATCCTACTTCACCGCGAGTTTGAACCCAGATTCACCGCTCCTCTGTGTCGAACCAAAAAGGGGGTCCCCCGGATTCCCGCGTGTCGATCTCCGACATCGACAATGTTATTGAGTCCATTTTGAGGTCATATCTAGAAAATGAAAAGTAATTTCAAAAATCTTATTTAGGAAGACCGTGAGTCAAATAAAGTTCGGTCAGTTTTTAAATTATAAAGAAACAAATAAAGTCCGAAAATCATGACATTTGTCAGAGTATCATGAAATCAAACATTGAGGTTGTGGTAACAAATTAAAAAGGTTTTGAATATTTTGTCACATACGACGCTAATAAACCGAACTATCTAGCCTGCCTGTTGACTGCCACTAAGGGTTTCATCGGGGTTTCAGCCGATGAGTTATCTGGGTATTGCATCGGCTTGCAAGGATTGTATACAAGTTGGATCTAGCCGATTGCAGCGAAGGCGTCATTGAATATTCGATCATTTGGATTTTATGATATCGGACTTCTAGCCGATATGTAATTTAATCTTTAAATCAATATTTATTTCATCATGTGATTGGTTCATGCAATGTTATATATCATCATGTTATTGTCAGTCGATCACCTTTATATAGATATCTGTTAAGTACACAGCCGATGGATCAAGACTCTTAACTACATTGGTTGATATCAGCATCGACTGTCGACCAATCGGCTGTTCTGGATATTAGCCGATTGGCCGATATATTTTATAATCGGTTGCTTTACATGACTTGTCAGTGGCAGGATCAAACTGACTGGCACGCCCACGCTTAATCGATTCTAGGACCTGTGCCGGAGCTAAGCAGATCTCCCAGGCCGGCGTGTTGATTTTTCTCGTCAACAGAAAGATCTTATCCAGAAGACACCGAGTTCAAGAAGGATACGACTTGTATCTATTAATTAGGATAAGTTTGTTAACTTTCTATTTTATCTTTAGGAAGGTGTGTTAGTATCCGGTAAAGATTCAGTTTGTTTCCTTTTATCTCTAGGAAAGTTTGGATTTGTAATCTGTTAGGATCTATGTTAGCCCATGGGTATAAATATGTACGCTCGGGGTTCATGTAAATCAATCCTGACGATCAATACAATTTGGTGCATCGCTACCTTTTACCTTTTTCACTTTGTTCATCATCCGGCGAGACTTGGCACCCGACGTGGGGCTGCATCGGCTTCGATCTCTGGCAAAGGGGTAAGTCCAAGGTCCTGCCGGCCTAGGTATATCGTATCTATCTTTAGTTTCATTACCGTACATAGATATATCGGCTTAGTTAGGACTTTCTCAATTAGGTCTGATATTCTGATAAAGTCAATGTTTCTATAAACGTAATATTGCTTTAGGTAGATTTATTATATCCATCACATTAGACAGATCTATTGGCTCCTCGAGTATTAAATTATCATATACAATCTCGTGCTACATCGGTTAGGTCCGACTTACTAGATTGTTATCGATAACCTAAGTCTTGTTAAACCGATAGGTTCATACAAATGTTTCACCGGAGGGTTAGCCAGTCTTATCATATGTTTCTGTTGAATCTACTCCTAGTATCTCGATTTAGCTCTATCGGTTGTCTCTCATTTTAGGGTTTCTGCCGATATCGGCTAAATCATTATATTAGATTAGATTAACTTAGGCATATACCATCCTGAAAATTAGTCAAAGGCTTGATTGTCTAGATATTGCGTTTTTTTTCATACTTAGTGCTGCATCACTTCAGTTTGACCTACTAAGTCGTGATTAGAACCGTAGTCTCTAGCCTGCCTGATGGCTACCAATAAGGGTTTTGTCGGGGTTTCAGCCGACGAGTTATCTGGACATTGGCATCGGCTAGAATCACATGATCGGCTGTCAACAGATCGGCTGTTTTGATTATCGGCCTATCGGATGATATGATTTATGCTCTGCTGTTTTGCATATCTTGTCAGTGATAGGATCAAACTGACTGATACGCCCTCGTTTCAATGATTTTAGGACCTGCACTGGAGCTAAGCAGATCTCCCAAGCCAGCGTGTGATGTGACGTTAACACATCTTGCGGCGATACGAATTTGACATCAACAGGGTGGGACGTGACAGAGTGGTATCAGAGCCAACCCTCTCGGTTTCACGGGCGCATGGCGGGTCAGTTGCGCGGCATGGTGCGCATGGCGCGTGGGCCCTGAGAGGACACGGCATGGCACATGCGTCAGCACTGGACACACGGATGTGGCCAAGAGGGGAGGTTTTTGGCCTGGGGTTGACCGACAAGGACGTCGATCTTCTAAGGGGGTGTGGATGTAACATCCTGGTCCAGGGCTTAATAGGATTAATAGAGTACTCATATCAATAAGTTGTAACTTCATTTTTGGAAGCTCATCTCCAAAGAACTCTGAGGTTAAGCGTGTTTGGCCTGGAGCAATTTGAGGATGGTCGGTCGTTAAGCGTGTTTGGCCTAGGGCAATTTGAGGATGGGTGACCGACCGGGAAGTTCTTCCTGGTTGCACATGAGTAAGGATAAAGTGCGTAGAAAAGACTTGTGTTGGGCTGTGAGAGCAGTCTTAAGATCCTAAAGAGCTTCTAGATGTAGGCGGGCCCAGCCCAAAAAAGGGTGGGATATGACAGAGTGCTGCCATATTTTGCCTAGTGCCACTAGGCAAACATTTTTTGTTTACCGAGTGCCTGACACTAGGCAAACATTTATAGCTTTGCCTAGTGCCTAGCACTCGACAAAGTAGTAAGCTTTACCTAGTGCTTGGCACTAGGCAAACCTTATTACTTTTGCCGAGTGCCATGCACTAGACAAAGTCTTTACCGAGTGCCCGCAGCCTAGCACTCGGCAAATATTCTTTTGCCAACTCTCTCTTTGCCGAGAGCTATTTGTCGAGTGTTACACTCGGCAAACCCTTTGTCGAGTATAACACCAGGATTCTGGTTGTGATCATGTTACCGTTCTTTCTTTTGCTTCTAAAGATAATAATATCAGGAGTTAGTATTTGATAAGGACATAATTGGGTTTAGATGATATTTTTATCTAGTCACTATAGATTCCATGAACCTTTGGTGGACAAAAAATATAATTAACCAAAGAAAAGGCAGGTAATTTCAAGAGACTTGTCAAAGTTGATCGACACATCAACACAACCAAATGCAATGATCCTGCATAATCATTTCTTCCACAAAACTCAAAATAATTGGGGATGGCAAGGAAAGCAAATATTAGTAACACGAGGGAAAAAAACTCCTAAGCATATGTAGCACAAGTTTTTTTATCAAAGAACAGGTCTTAATGAACTAATTAAGACCAAGACAATGACCTAGACAGCAGCATTACAATCTTGTCGAAACTTGGTTTCGGCAATAGAAATTTGGGGATGCAGTCAAGATCGCCAAGCACAATGGGTTAGATGGAAAACGAGATTTAGACAGGTTCAGGCCCTCTCGTGAGGTAATACCCTACTCCTGTTTCGGGGATTCGATCCGCCGAGTGTCTTTATTGATCTCGTGATCTAAGGCTCCTAAAGTCTAAAGCTCTTGCTTATCAACTCTGATATCGCATATCCCTCAAGGGACGCCCCTTACCCCCTTATATAGTCTTGGGAGGCGGGCTTACAGATCGGAAACTCTATCTTACTCTAAGTCGGTTTCCTCAATCTTACCAAACCGTGACTATAGGCCGTTGCCTTATCTCAATCGGCAACGTAACACCCAAGTCATATTTGGTTTAAAGATATGGCAGGCGCAATCTATCCCTACGTCTAGTCGGATAAACTTGCCATGTAGATACCCGATTGCCATAATCTCTATAAATCTTATTCCTGTATTAAAGATACATGAAACAATTATTTGTTCTTGAAAGGAAACCATGATAATGATTTTGCCCCATCTGTTCGCTTATGCATATTCTTATTTGAACCACTTATTACCAAAATTTATGCATATATATATTCAAAATCAAATGCTACAAAGCTCTACAAGAAAAAACCACAAAATGAACTAAAAATAAAGTTTTAAAATTTAAAAATTGGCTTACAAACGTAAGTGAACAATAAGACTTATTGTGTAACTGAAAGAAATCCATGGCATAAAATAGCTCACACGTTTCAAAAAGTTATAACAATATCACTAAAAAATTTATAGAAAGTTAAATAAAGATGTTTCGGCAAAATTAATCGGTTAGAGTTCATGGCCGCGAGTTACATCACGTGATGACTACAAAACAAATAAATAGTTTGTTTAGTTTGTTTACGACAATAAAAACACATATCATGTAATACTATCTCAACCAGTGTACTAAAATTTATCTCTTTTTCTAAATAAAGGCTATCCAAATTTACTTCAAGAGAAAACCTCAATAAATCGTGATAGCGAAGGCGATGAAAGAAAATCATGAAAGAAAACCACCCATCCATCTCTTTCACACCCTTGTGAGCGAGGTAGCCGGAGGCGCCAAGAAAACCAAATAACCAAAAAGTCGGGGAAAAGAACGAAGCAAACAACACCAATGAAAAAAAGAGAAGAAAAATCACAAAATTCCATGCCTGAAAAGATTTGAAAAACCCGGAGACACGTCGGTTTAATCCATCTCCCCTCCCTTTTCTATCCTTCTCCTCGTGAATCCTCGCCTCTCCGGCCTCCCGTGCTCCACCGGCGCCCTCCGGAACCCTCATCCCCTCCTAAATCCAACCAAAATTTTCTCTTCTCTTAGCCCAAATCACTTTCCCTTCCCGCAAATCTTCGATCCAAGAACCGCGGTCGGTTCGTGGTCGGTTGGAGTGCTCTGCCGATCGGAAGGTTTGCTGGGACACCAGGAGTTGTTGCCTATTGGGGTGATCTGATCCGGCGCCGCGCGGCGGGAGGGAGGTGGGGGTGGTTTCCGTTGGTTTTGGAACTAAGTCACCGCGTTCCCGGGTCGACCGGGTCGAGGAACGGGGACGAGGAACGTGGTACGCCAATTTTCAATCCTGTTTGGAACGACGAGTATACAGATTCAACACGTCCCAAATTAACATGGAACGTGATCCAAGCTAATTTGGGACGACGTTCCCGGAACGACGAGAAGGAACGTGGGACGCGAACCCATGTTGTATGGATCGATACTGTTTGAAACTGAACTTAAATCTCACTGACATACTGATACAATTAAAGACAAGAGAGTGAATATGCATTCAGCTACACACAAATTGAGTTATATTCTACCTTTCAGTTTTTAGATGGTTGAATCGCTGGGATCTATGTCCCACTTAGAATGTGGCCCTTTTTTGTAACTCTTAGTGGCTCTTGACAGAAGGCGCAAATTGGAGTGAATATAGACAAGCTTATTTGCATTCTTAGCATTCAGTTTGTTCCTCTTTGCACTGTGGACATATTCATAAGTGCTCCAAATCCTTTCTGCTGATGAGCTACTGATGGGTTGAGACAAAATCTTTATTGCGATTGCTGCTAGATCTGCAGTTTGAGCCATAAGTTTCCCACCAATCAATTGCATCCATGTTGTACGCATCTTGTTTCACGGAGGACAGTGCATACATTCCCTTCTTGGAAATGAAATGAGTGAATTGCTCACGGAGGATCTTCTGCTCACTTGCATCATCTCCTATTTTTTTAATAGCTTCTAACACTCCTTTCATGACATCTGGATCTTTGTTTGGTGCCTTTCTTACAAAACCCCTGGCTTTTCAATATACCTCTGATCATAATATTTTGGATTGAGAGCAAATGCCAGACTGTGAAGAGGAATATTCATCTTCTCCCAGCGGTCCATAATTATTTCTTCGACCTCTAGATAGTCCAGACTTGTGAGGGTTGTCATCCGGGTCATGATGTCTTTGATCTCTCCAACCATGTTGTCCATTCTCTCATATATTTCTCCCATTTTTGGACCTTCTCCATCGCTGAACCTCAATACTGAGTATATAGGCTCGTGATGGCAAGGATGTTGTCAACCTCATTCCAAAAGTTTTCATCATTGATTGTATCAACAATGGCCTTTGCTTGTTGCTTGCTGATCACTACCGCAGGTTTTCACCCAATCTTTCCATTGTCTGGTTACTACGGTGGTGGTAAGCCCATCTCTCACCGTACGGAGCCTTTCCAATAAAATGTAATGGCGGCAAATCGAGTTTTTGCCACCTTCGATAGAGTCCAAATGAGAATTATTTCTGAACATGGCTAGAAAATGACAATGGCTCGGAAAAAGTTGACAATAGCTTTACCCGCCTTGTAGGTATCTTCCATCCATGGGAATTTGCTCGCAAAATCCTTGAATATGAGATTCAAGGTGTGCACTACACATGGACTCCAAAAGATGTGCTCATGAACCTGAAAAGATGTTTCAAAACTCTTACTTTCGACAAAGATGTGCTTATATGGGAAAGTAAGAAACAAACAACAAATCAAATGATCTTACTCTCGAATTTCCTCGCTGCGGCTTTACGTTTGATGCATTGTCGGTCACCACTTGAATGACATTTTTGGGTCCAATTTCTTCAATGGCTTTCAGTAAAAACTCAGCAATTGCTTCACCGCTTTTTCAATTCCAGAGAAATCTTCGCATATAAGAAGCATGAACCGACGCTATTTGAGGCAAGCACATTTAACAGTGGCTGGCCTTTAATATTAGTCCATCCATCGACACAACGAGAGACTCCTTGTGTTAACCTATTTTTTTATAAAAAAAAGATAAGAGATTGATAGTTAGAAAATATATCGTAGCTTGTAAAAGAATTAAAAACTTAAAACTTACCAAGTATCTCTCACTGTTGATAAATCATTTTCTACATTCCTCTTGAGTGCATCTAAGAGAGTGGTTCGGCCTTCTCACTACCAGGACCTTTATATCCCTTTGGAGCATTATTTATAGCTGTAACCATCTCGAATAATGAGGGCTTCTTAAGACGTTGAAAGAGATACCGTTAGCTGCAATGAACGCATTATTTTCAAATCAACGCATCCCTTTCGCTGCACCAAAGGCTTGTGCTAATGAATTGTTCAACGCCTCCCTTTCTGCACCGATTTTGAAGATTGTTCAGCTTCTTTAACTGTTAACACCAACAAAAAAATGCATCTCTCAAGTCCGAAACTCGAATCTAACAACGGTACTATCTATTATGTACGTAAAAAGACTATCTACCTTATCCCGTAATTCCGGGTCTTGGCCACATCATTTAGGAGAACAGGACAACGCTGAATCTGTGGTTTCTTGCCCGGTTGAGCACCAAGAAGATGAACACGAACCCTGGTTAAGCTACTTTTGAATGCCTTCTTGCAATGGTTGCATCTCCAATGCTTTGTTCCACCGTCGTTCTTTCCTTTTTCTCCTCCAAGCATAGTAATTTCAGCGATGAGAGGATTTATCTTACCACGCTTGAGCTTGACAGGTTGTTCTTCCTCTTCATCATCGAGTTCGATGACCCCTTCCTCACCGGCGTCTATGTCTTCACCATCGGCCTCGGCGTGTATGTCTTCATCATCCTCGGACTGCCTGCGCTTCCTAGACCCCGATCCGAACGCCATTACAGATGAGAGGGAGAATTCTGGAACCGGACTGGACACTGACTAGAGCAGTCGAGCAGAGTAGCAGACAACAGAGAAGAGGGACGAGGGAGACGGAGAAGTGCAGGACTCACCGCTTGGCCTTCCGCCTTCCTGATGCTGATTAATGGGGGCTGAACGCTTGCGCTTCGCCTCCCTCGCCTTGCCCCGATGCAGATGCGCCGCGGACTTCTTCCCGATGCGGCGCTTGGCCTTCCGTTCCCGCGGCGGCGCGGTCGAGTCCCCGCGGGCGGCGGGGTCGAGTTCCGCCGGCGTTCCAGCAGCCGTCCCTCGTCGTCCCCGATCCGCGTTTCGGGACGACGTTCCGCGGAAACCTGGGTTCAAATCCTTCGTGTCTTCATCTGTTCTTCCTAATCTGCCAGCCACAGTAGAGGAAATCCCCAGGTTACAGTCTTCTGAAACCTGGGTTCCCCCAATTAGAATCGAGTGGCGAGACTCGGAAGGCCAAAGGCAGGGCATCATCCTAGACAAGCAAGCGGAAAGCGAGGAAAGGGATGCCCTCGTCAACAGCCTGAATGAGGCGACTCGGCTACTCAACGTAAGCCTTGGTCTTTTTCTATCGTTGTATTATCATTTCTTTTCAGTCGGTCAGCTTCGAATTTTGCGTGCAGAAGGAGTATTGTAGATCCACGGCCAAGTCCGAGGCGCTGGAAAAGTTGGTCCCTTATCTAAACTCCCTGGAGGACGTCCAGCGGAAGTTAAAGACTACTCGGGAGGAGGCCGCGTCGAGGGAGGCGGCCTTGAGGAAGGAGATAGCTGAACTCCGGGAAGAGAACCTCGACCTCCGGGGTTCAGTCGGGAGTAAGCTTAGCCCTCTCAGTCTTTTAATGGTCTTCGTGTTGATCTTGGTCGCCGATAGCCTGTTTGGTTTGTAGAAAATTCGTCGGAGGTCTACTCGCTTCAGGTCCAGCTGGAGGCACTCAGCCTCGGCAAGACTGAGTTGGAGGCCGAGTTCGAAGGTAAGCTTCTTTGAAGTAACATTCTTTGCGTTGCTTTATCTCCGAGTACTTTGCGTGATCAAGTTCTTTTGGCAGCTTACAAAGTCAAGACCCGAGCTCAATACGACGTCTTACTTGAGAGGGTCAAACAAGCCGGACAGGTCCGGGAAGAGGTTGCCAATACAGCGATGCCGATCCTATTGTTATTATTTCACCAAGGGGTCGGGGCTAGCTCACTGGACCCGGTCAAAATCTTCGACAAGCTGTGGAGAGCCCCCGACCAATATTTGGCCAACATCACTGAGGCTACTACCATGGGGGCTGGCCTGGCTCTTGCACAGACCAAATCACTCTACCCCCGAGTGGATGTCAATTCAGTCGGGGAAGGCTTCGCCGACGGCACCTCGGATGAACAAGCCCTGGACATGATTAGTGAAGCGCAGGAGTCGGCTAAGAAGATTGCCATTGATGTAGTGAACAACTTCCGGCCTTAATCTGTCTCGTGAACATTGTCTTGTAAACATTGTCTTGTGAACATTGGATGCTTGTGACATTCTGATGTAGACTTGTGAATATTCAGTTTATTTATGTTAATGCCCTGATCCGAGTTTTTATGTGAAATTTCTTAAGTAATTTTCGTTCGACTGTCACCGAGCCTAAGCTCGATTAGGTCATCGGAAAAATCTCAGTCCTTAAACACTGAACTCGAATCAAGGGACATTAAATAATGATAAACCGAATCATGCACAAAGGTTGATGAGGAAAACTATGCTTTATTGACATATGTACAGCCCCCGACTGCTAACTCAAGAAGTCATCTTGCTTGAGGTTGGCAGTCAGGAAAAACATGAAACTTAAGTCGATTTAAGCATAGAATCGTCGAAGATGCTCGATGTTCCAGGAGTTCTCCACCATAGATCCGTCTTCACGCTTTAGTCGGTATGCACCTGGCCGAGTCACCTCAGCAATTATATACGGTCCTTCCCATAAGGGGGATAACTTGTGACGGTCCTTGGTGGTCTGAACCTTACGTAGAACCAGATCGCCAACGATGAAAGCTCACGCTCGAACGTTGCGACTATGGTATCGTCGAGCCCTTGAAGATATTTGGCCAACGAATGAGAGCGCCTCGCGGGCCTCTTCCGGTCAGTGAGGTCATCCACTCGGTCTGGGTCGTATCGTTCATCGTTGAAGCTGCGGACTCGGAGGGATTCATACTCCATCTCATTTGGCAACATGGCTTCTGCGCCATAGACCAAAAAGAAAGGAGTTTGGCCGGTAGCCCAACTAGGTGTGGTCCGCAGGGACCATAGAACCGAGGGGATCTCTTGGACCCACTTGCCAGCGTAAGGACTTAGCGATCGAACACGCGGGCCTTAATGCCTTGAAGGACCATGCCATTTGCGCGTTCGACATGTCCGTTGCTTTTGGGATGTGCAACTGACGCATAACAGATCTTGATTCTGAAGTCTTCGCAGAATTCCTTGAAGATGTCTCCTGTGAATTGGGTCCCATTGTCGGTTATAATTCTGTTTGGGATGCCGAAGCGGTGCACGATGTTGAGGAAGAAGTCTCGTGCCTTGTCAGCAGTAATTGTGGCGACCGGCTTAGCTTCGATCCACTTGGAGAACTTGTCGATTGCAACGAATAAGTGTGTGAATCCTCCTGGAGCCTTCTTGAAAGGGCCGACCATGTCTAAGCCCCACACCGCAAACGGCCAGGATAATGGAATTGTTTGTAGCTCTTGGGCTAGGACATGGCTTTGTCGGGCGAAAAATTGGCAGCCTTCACAGGTTCGTACCACTTTGTCCACATCGGAGACCGCGGTAAGCCAGAAGAAACCCTGTCTGTAGGTTTTGCCCACCAAGGTGCGTGCCACCGCGTGGCTTTCGCATATGCCCGAGTGGATGTCTTGGAGCAGCTGTCGTCCTTCCTCGGGTGTGATGCATCTCATGAGGACTCCAGAGGGGCTTCTCTTGTATAAGTCGGAGTCGACCATGACATAAGCTTAGCAACGACGTCGGACACGTTCTGCCTCATCTCGGTCTTCCGGCATCTCTTGCTATGTTAAAAATTTGATGAGAGGTGTCCTCCAGTCGGCGTCAATCATGGTGACTTCGTTTGCGGCTTGTCCGTTGGGGGTTGGCTTCGCCGCCACAGTTGGCTCATAGAGATGTTCGACAAAAACGTCTGTTGGGGCAGCTTCACGCTTGGACCCGAACTGCGCCAACTCGTCAGCTGCTTCGTTGTTGTGTCTTAAGACGTGTGATAGCTCGAGTCTGTCAAACTTGTCTTCAAGTTTGCGGACCTCCTGTCAGTAGACCTCCATGGTGTCATTTAGACAGGACCAGTCTTTCATTACTTGGTTGACGACCAGCTGGGAATCCCCTTTTACGATGAGCCGACGTATCCCGAGTGAAACTGCGAGCCGCAGTCCATGTAGCAGGGCTTCGTACTCGGCGACATTATGTGAGGCAGAGAAGTGGAGGTGGAGGACGTATCTTAGCCTTTCCCCAGTCGGGGAGATCAGCACAACTCCTGCTCCCAAGCCGGTGATCCTCTTGGATCCGTCGAAGTGCATGGTCCAATGTTGGAGGTCTTCCCGAGGTACGTCTTCTTGTTGCTCAGTCCACTCGCAAATCCGCCAGGGCTTGTGACTTTATGGACGTCCTCGCCTTAAAAGTCAAGTCCAGTAGCATCAGCTCCAGAGCCCACTTAGCAATGCGCCCAGGTTCCTCTCGGTTGTGGATGACGTCGCCGAGTGGGAAGGAAGTGACGACGGTGACCGAGTGACCCAGAAAATAGTGTGCCAATTTCCTCACGGTTATCAGAACACCATATAGCAGTTTTTGTACCTGAGGATAGCGAATTTTGGCTCCTGCCAATACTTCGCTGACAAAGTAGATCGGCCTCTGAATCTTCTGGACTCGCCCTTCTTCTTTGCGCTCAACCACGAGGACCGTACTAACCACTTGGTGGGTGGCTGATACGTACAACAGCAGGGGCTCCTGGGGCTGAGGCGAGGCTAGGACGGGTGGCGTCGTGAGGAATTCTTTAAAATCCTCAAAGGCCTTGTGGGCTTCCATGGTCCATTGGAAGTCGTCCGTCTTCTTTAGCAATCTGAAGAAGGGCATGCCTCGTTCGCCGAGTCGAGAGATGAAGCGGCTTAGTGCCGCCATGTAGCCAGTGAGCTTCTGGACATCCTTCTAGTTACACGGGGGCTTCATGTTCAAGATAGCGTTGATCTTCTCTGGATTGGCTTCAATGCCACGATGTGACACCATGAAGCCGAGCAGTTTGCCTGATGAGACGCCGAAAGTGCACTTCTCCGGGTTCAACTTCATTCTGAAGGCCCGGATATTCGCGAAGGTTTCTTCTAGGTCAGCGATCAGGTCTTCTTTCTGCTTGCTGCTTGGTCTTGATGATGACATCGTCGACATAAGCGTCCACGTTCTTGCCGATCTGCGTCTGGAAACACCTCTGGATCATGCGTTGGTATGTGGCACCGACGTTCTTCAGGCCGAAAGGCATAGTGATGTAGCAGTAGGCCCCAAACGGCGTGATAAACAATGTCTTCAGGCAGTCGGATTATTTCAAACTGATCTGGTGATAGCCCGAGTAACAGTCCAAAAAGCTCAGGAGTTGGCAGCCGGCTGTCGAATCTACGACATGGTCGATGCGAGGCAGCCCGAATGGATCTTTGGGGTAGGCTTTGTTGAGGTCAGTATAGTCAACGCACATGCACCATTGCCCTGTCTTCTTGCGGACCAGAACTGGGTTGGCTAGCCAGTCGGGATGTAGGACTTCTTTGATAAAGCCGGCAACCAAGAGCTTCGGGAGCTCTTCCTTGATGGCATCTTTTCGATCCTGCGTGAATCTGCGTAATCATTGTTTTATCGGTTTTGCGTCATCTTTGACGTGCAAAGAGTGCTCGATCACCTCCCTAGGAATTCCAGGCATATCAGATGGTTTCCAAGTAAAAACATCTTTACTATTTTGGAGGAAGGTGACGAGCGCGCTTTCCTATTTGGGATCTAATTCGGCGTCGATTACAGCAGTTTTCGAGGGATCCGATGGATCAAGGGAGATCTTCTTAGTCTTGGCGTTGCCGGATCCTGATTTGGCTATCTTCTTCGCAGGGATTTCACCCTCTGCCGAAGTCGATGCGGCCAATCGGATTTCTTGCTGGCCACGGGATCTCTCGCAAGATTGGGCCATGTCGCAGCTCTCCTTGTCGCAGGTGAAGGCTTGCTTCACGTCGCTGCGAAGAGTGATGACGTCGTTGGGACCCGGCATCTTCATGCAGAGGTAGGTGTAATGGGGTATCGCCATGAATTTGGCGAGTGCTGGCCTTCCGATGATTGCGTGGTAAGCCGTCTCGAAGTCGGCCACTTCGAAAGTGACGTTCTCCGTCCGGAAGTTCTCTCGAACTTCGAAGGTGACCGGGAGGGAGATGTGCCCGAGTGGTGTAGATGACAGCCCCAGGATAACTCCATGAAAGGGGGCTGAGCTTGCCTTCAGTTCGGCCCTCGGGATTTGCATCTCGTCCATGGTCTTCGCAAATAAGATGTTGAGGGCGCTGCCCCCATCGATGAGGACACGCTTAAGTTTGATGTTGCGGACCACCGGGTCCAAGACGAGTGGGTAGCGCCTCGGGTGAACCACTCGGTCGGGGTGATCCGAGCGATCAAAAGTGTTGGGTTACGCGGAGGCTACGCTAGCCGAAAACAAAAACTTTTAACCGCGCAAACCAGGAACACTTGCAAGTAAGGGCCGATAGATCGTTACCGATTGGAGTAGAGTGCGGGAATAGCCAATCGGGCAATCCGATCGAACAGTGTAGCCGATTCCCGGAGACGCCGATTCGCCAATCGCCCGATTCGAGTCGTCCGCCGCGTTCTAACGCCTCGCTCCGATGCGCCCGACCGCAGCCAATTCCACCACGGCCGATCGCTCCGATTGCGGCCGATCCGGCCGATCAACGGCGCGCAACGTAGCGGCGCCTCTACCGGTATCCACACGTCCGGGGACGAACGCCGAACACCCGTGTGCTAGCACGCGATGCAAGGCTAGGGTTTGGCTCGAAAGTGGGGAGGGTTTCCGTGGCGATTGATCTCGGCGACTTACATTGCACGCGATGCAATTGACATGTCGCAGCTCTCCACCCCTCCCTCCTTTATATAGAGTTGGCCGATCGGGACTAGTGGCCGATTAGGACTCTATTTTGAATCGGATCTCATCCGTATCTCATAGAGTTGGCCGCCCATACGTCGTAAGCCCATAGGACTCTATCCGATCGGATCCCTATCCGATCGAGCCGTATCCGAGTCCAACTCGAATATCTATCCTATCCCCTTAAGCGTGCGACCACAGTAGGTTCGGGTATACTCGGTTTCGGCTATAGTCTCACTTAGCCGATCGTCGGCTCGAGTCCAACTCAGGCCGACTGTCAATAGCGGCACCTAGCGGCACATATTGACACCATAGTATACAAGAATATAATATCGGCTCTGAACCTGTAATGTGTACACAAATCCCTTTGCCTCACGATATCAGTTAAGCTATAGGCAAGATGTGTGTCATCCCTTCAATAGCTTAACCATTCACTCGAATTGTATTGGATTATCTGTCTGTTGATTGACTCCTCAATCAACTTAGCTCAACCATGCATTTCCATAATCCATTACCTCGAGGGGCCCAGAGATATCTCTCCAAAGGAGGGGCAAATTCCATCTTGATCACTCACATCCCACTCCATGTTTCATAGCAAACCCGAAAACTACCTTTATAACTACCCGATTCGAAATAGCGTTTGGTAGTCCCAAAGTAGGCTACTACACATGTTGGAATCCATGGTGATCTCAGGTCTAAGGACTTTGTACCAACACTACCTGAGACCAACTAATGGCACATTGATTCCTGTAGTGTCTCATGGTGGGTCTATCCAACAATGTGTTCTCTAACACATATGTCCATGTTTATTAATTTGGTATCTCCATACCCATGATCTATGAGACATTATCATCAATCAATAAACATGCCGATCTTAGAATCATATTTGTTCCAACAATATGACATATGATCAGGGATCGTTTAGAAATAGATTCATACATATCGAGTCTCATAAATAAGTCACGTACTTATTGACCAATACAAGATATCTATTTCATGAAACTGAATAACACTTTATTCATAAATACATAAACATTGACGTGATATCCAACATCTCCATGTTGCCTCTAGGGCATATCACTAACAAAAAGTAATGGCCACTTCCGACCATCGTAGGTACTGAGGGACCTCGGGCTGCGCCGCGTTGACCTCTCGGTCGGTTAGCTTCTGTTTCCTCTTGGATTCATAGGCTAACGACCCCCCAAAGATGTGATTGAGCTCGCCCACGGGGTCTTGGAAAAGGTTCGGCATTCTCAGCCGCGTTGTTTTTCTTGGCGCCCGATGGACCAGCTTCATCAGTCAGCTTCTTGTTGAGTTGCACCGCGTACTGCTCGGCGAACTGTTTATAAATAAAACAGTCCTTAGCCGCATGCTTGTAATTGGGATGATGAGTGCATTGAGCGTTCATGATGGCGTCGTAGGCCGTGACTTGGGGGCGGCGTTGGGAGTTGGAGGTTGCGGCGACTAGGTCTTCGGATCGGCGCTTGCGGTCCTTCTGGCCTTGGTTGTTGTTGCCGTTATCCTTCTTAGGATTCCGGCTTCCTCCCGCCTGCTTGTCATCCCTCCTATCGGGGCGGTCTTGGCGCGCTGCTTTAATGGCGTCATTGGATTTGGCGTAGGAGTTCGCCGTCTCGAACATCTGCTTCACCGTCTTTGGTGGCTTGCGCCCGAACTTCCCGATTAATAGCTCATCACGGACTCCCTTCTAGAAGGCGGCGATGATGATGTCATCGGTGATGTTGGGGATCTTGTTGCGCTTTTCGGAGAAGCACCGGATGTAATCCTTCAGAGGCTCGTCCGGCTTCTGGATGACGTTGTATAAGTCGAAGTGGGTGCCGGGCCTCTCGAAGGTGCCCTGAAAGTTGGCAATGAAGTGATCCCTCAGCTCACTCCACGAGCCGATTGAGCCTCTTGGCAGGCTCGTGAGCCAGTTCTTGGCTGAGTTGGCAAGGGCCACGGGCAGGTAACTGGCCATAGCCTTGTTGTCGCCGCCTGCTGCGCGAAAGGCGAGGGTATACACGGTAAGCCATGACTCGGGGTCAGTCTTGCCGTCATATTTCTCGATTCCGGTTGGCTTGAATCCATTCGGCCAGTGCACTCGGCGAAGCTCCCGAGTGAAAGCTGGCACTCCGTCGTCGTTGCTATCGGGTGATCCCCTCCGATCTTCTCGAGTGCGTTGGTCTCGCTCTTGGTAGCGGCGATCGAGGACTTCC
This sequence comes from Oryza australiensis, assembly GCA_019925245.2. Classification (NCBI taxonomy): domain Eukaryota; kingdom Viridiplantae; phylum Streptophyta; class Magnoliopsida; order Poales; family Poaceae; genus Oryza; species Oryza australiensis. The sequence continues at coordinate 233,208 of JAIFGZ020000439.1, read as the reverse complement.
CACAGATCGCTCGGTGGGGTCCTCGGTTGGCTGGTTCGGTAGCTGGAGCTGTTGTTGCGGTGGACACGGTGGTGGACGGGTGGACGTCCATGTCGCTTCTCGCGGGAGTCAGCCGTTTGCTCCTGATGCTTCTGCGTGGACTCGTGGCGTGGGCCTCTTGGCCTAGTGGTCGATCGGTCCGGCTCGGGCCTCTTGTAGTCTCCTGACCTTAGCGGTGGGAGTCGGCTTTTGTCGGGCGTTTCAACCACAGACGCAGTCGGCCTTCATGCTGAGGTGGAGGGACGACCATTGGCTGTGGCGGCGACGATGGTCTTGATCTTGTCTAATATTGGAGTCACATCGGGGGGTGCCGTCTCGATGATGGTGTCCAATAGTGTGAGGGCAGCAACAGCGTTCTGCTGTGGCGTCTGAAAGATATTGGTGTTACGGACCCGCGTTTGAAGAATAGCCTCCTGAGCGGACCGTCCGGCTGCCCGTAGATCTTGCTTTCTTTTGTCGGCTTCTTCTTTGCGTTTCTTCTCCTCCTCCGCCAGCTTGCGCTCTTGCTCGATCTGGCTCGCTCTTCCTCTGCAAGCTGCGGGCCATGGCCGAGTCGGACTCGCCACCTCGGCCATGAGGACATCGAAGCACTTCGGCTCGTAGTCCTTGTTGCAGTCGGAGTCGTCGGCTTCGTCCGAGGGGATGCCATAGAGGTCGTCAAAGCCGGCGGAGCTGAGATATTCGTTGAGCTCCGAAGATGAGCATGAGCCGAATGGCTGGAGGATGACGGCGACCTCCCTCGATCCTGGGTAGCTCGGATCTGGATCGTTCCAGTCCGAGTCAGAGCTTGAGGACGCGGACTCCTCCGAGTGGGTCGACCTCGACTCGGGGGAGAGGAGCTTGCCGTAGATCTCGGCGGCGTTTAGTAATCCAAACGGCGCCGAGAGATTTTTTCCGAGTAGATCGTCTCTGTTGGGAGACGAGGAGATTGGTGCGGATTTCGACGGCATTCGGTAGTCCGAACGGAGCCGAGTAAATTCCTTCGTCGGAGAGGGTGGACCGCATCTTGGACTCCAAGATGTCGTCGAAGATCTTGGCACTATTCGGGAGGCCGAAGGGCGCCGAGTGGGTCTCTCCTTCCGACTGGTTCAAGTCCGAGTCGAAGGAGAAGAACTTGCCGAGGCTGTTGACGGCGAAGTCGCCGAATCCTGAAGAAGATCCCATCACGCTTGTCGGCGAGATTGTCGAAGAAGTCTTGACGCGCGGGCCCCTACCTGGCGCGCCAACTGTCGAAACTTGGTTTCGGCAATAGAAATTTGGGGATGCAGTCAAGATCGCCAAACACAATGGGTTAGATGGAAAACGAGATTTAGACAGGTTCAGGCCCTCTCGTGAGGTAATACCCTACTCCTGTTTCGGGGATTCGATCCGCCGAGTGTCTTTATTGATCTCGTGATCTAAGGCTCCTAAAGTCTAAAGCTCTTGCTTATCAACTCGATATCGCATATCCTCGGGACGCCCTTACCCCCTTATATAGTCTTGGGAGGCGGGCTTACGGATCGAAAACACTATCTTACTCTAAGTCGGTTTCCTCAATCTTACCAAACCGTGACTATAGGCCGTTGCCTTATCTCAATCGGCAATGTAACACCCAAGTCATATTTGGTTTAAAGATATGGCGGCGCAATCTATCCCTACGTCTAGTCGGATAAACTGCCATGTAGATACCGATGCCATAATCTCTATAAATCTTATTCCTGTATTAAAGATACATGAAACAATTATTTGTTCTTGAAAGGAAACCATGATAATGATTTTGCCTCGCTTATGCATATTCTTATTTGAACCACTTATTACCAAAATTTATGCATATATATATTCAAAATCAAATGCTACGAAGCTCTACAAGAAAAAACCAAAAAATGAACTAAAACTAAAGTTTTAAAATTTAAAAATTGGCTTACAAACGTAAGTAACTGAAAGAAATCCATGGCATAAAATAGCTCACACGTTTCAAAAAGTTATAACAATATCACTAAAAAATTTATAGAAAGTTAAATAAAGATGTTTCGGCAAAATTAATCGGTTAGAGTTTATGGCCGCGAGTTACATCACGTGATGACTACAAAACAAATAAATAGTTTGTTTAGTTTGTTTACGACAATAAAAACACATATCATGTAATACTATCTCAACCAGCGTACTAAAATTTATCTTTTTTTTTAAATAAAGGCTATCCAAATTTACTTCAAGAGAAAACCTCAATAAATCGTGATAGCGAAGGCGATGAAAGAAAATCATGAAAGAAAACCACCCATCCATCTCTTTCACACCCTTGTGAGCTGAGGTAGCCGGAGGCGCCAAGAAAACCAAATAACCAAAAAGCTGGGGAAAAGAACAGAAGCAAACAACACCAATGAAAAAAAGAGAAGAAAAATCACAAAATTCCATGCCTGAAAAAGATTTGAAAAAACCCGGAGACGCGTCGGTTTAATCCATCTCCCCCTCCCTTTTCTATCCTTCTCCTCGTGAATCCTCGCCTCTCCAGCCTCCCGTGCTCCACTGGCGCCCCTCTGGAACCCTCATACCCTCCTAAATCCAACCAAAATTTTCTCTTCTCTTAGCCCAAATCACTTCCCCTTCCTGCAAATCCTGCTTCGATCCAGCAACCGCGGTCGGTTCGTGGTCAGGTTGGAGTGCTCCTGCCGAATTCGGAAGGTTTGCTGGGACACCTGGAGTTGTTGCCTATTGGGGTGATCTGATCCGGCGCCGCGCGGCGGGAGGGAGGTGGGGGTGGTCTCCGTTGGTTTTGGAAGTGGTAACAGCTATGTGGATTGAAGCGTCGCCGGATTGAGCATGAGGAGTGGGGTTACTGGTGTAGGTGGCGGCGGCGGCGGCGGCGGTGTGCAGTGGCCTGGATGATGGGATCACCGGAGGGGCGGTTAGTGGAGCTGTTTGGTGCGGTGAAGTCGTGGATGCCGCGGCGGGGAGATCACTCGCCTCCGCCGCCTCCGCCGGCGTCTCAGGCGGGTGCTGCTGCTGCTGGTGGTGGTAGCGCGGCATCGCTGCAGCCGCATGATTTGTCGAGGGATTTCTGGATGCCGGACCAGAGCTGCCGCGTGTGCTACGACTGCGACGCGCAGTTCACCATCCTGAACCGGCGCCACCACTGCCGCCACTGCGGCCGCGTGTTCTGCGCCCGGTGCACGGCCAACTCCGTGCCGCGCGCTCCAGGGGACGCCGCGCGGGAGGACGGCGAGCGGATCAGGGTCTGCAATTACTGCTTCAGGCGCTGGCTGGAGGAGGAGGCGGCCGCTCGGAGGGATGTGGCGCAGCCATCGAGTCCTGTGCTGAGCCCATCGCCGTCTGCCGTGAGCACCGGGAGCGACAAGTCCAGTTCGACTGCGCGTAGCAGCGCCGGGACGAACGGCCAGATGTCGTCTTACACGAATGTTAGCTACACTGACTTCCCATCCATGCCGGTCGAGGGCCAGGACGAGTGCTGCGAGGGGGACGGTTGTGCAGAGAAGCAGCTATCTGCAATGGAGCCTGCCGGGGGCGTGGAGCCTGCGACTTATGTGGACAACACATCGGATACATACAATTTTTGTATGAATAGGTATGCCTTTGTGAGCTTTATGCTTTACTCAATAAGAAAATGAAGCCTAAGTTGTTGTATCGCCATCTACGAAGTAAGATCACATATATTCATGGTTGTCTGATATTCTGGTAGGAACTTGCATTCAACTTCTGAGAACATTGCTGCATGTTATGTTGGATTTTGTTAAAAGGCATTGGACAATTTGTTCATAATATTTTTTTCCTTCTGGATGCTTGGACTTGAAAAATCCCTGTAGTTGCAATTTGCTATTTTATATTGGAGAGCTTGCCCGCTGACATCGCTTTTGATACATGTGTACAAATGCTATCTCAAACTTTGAGTACACCTGTTGCTTTCATTTGGTGTTCATTATAGCATGCCATCAAATTAGTCTCAAATCTATGCCGTCTGTTGCTCACTTATGTTTGTTCATGGTAGTGTAAGCAATTAAGATTTAAGCATGGGTTATGGGCTGGCTGCTGGTTAGCCAACAAGCGTGATTGCAACTGGTTATACAATTTTGCTCTTAATCATCAGCATTGAAACAGTTGTCTGGAAGGTGCAGTTGGGAAAGTATGGTCGTATGCTATTTTCCATTTTTCAATACTCCAATAGTGTGGTATTTTTTTTTCAATTCGTAGTCACAAGGATTTACCCAGCTTTATTTAGTAAGCTTAGTGCCTTATAACTTCCAACTGATAATTGTTTGAACTCATTATGGTGACATTCTGTTTTGCTTTTCCTGCTCAGTCATGATATCATCTTAGCAACATCTTTCACACTCTGTGCCAATTTTTGTTGTCTCATTGACATAGGTGCCAACCTTCTATTGCTCCTCTGTGCCAGAAACCATGTCAAATTGTTGCATATACTGCAGTCCTTTTTTTAATGAAATGTGTATATTCTGCATGTCATAATAAGCTGAGATGCTACAAAGTTACTTGATAATTAGTACCCCAGTTTTTGCACTATTTTAGCATTAGCACCTAATTTCATGATAAGTAATATCCCAGTTTTTTCACTAGTTTAGCATTAGCAATAATTTCATGCTTTATTATCTGGAAAGTGGATATATCTTGCACATGAATCAACAAATGAAAAGAAGAATGTATTATTAAGGTTCAAGTAGCATTATTTTGACAATCCAACACCTGTTTTCTGCTAGGAGTGACGATGAGGATGATGATTATGCAGTTTTCCACTCAGATTCAAAAACACAACACTTGCAAAATTCTGATGAGTACTTCAAAACTGGGTGTTTTGATGCTCATCAAGCTGGTTGTAGTGATGTAAAAGAATCTGTATCCCCAATGCAAGATACGGAAAATTTTGTTGGTTCAGTGGGAGTAGATAAGATTGGAGATCACATCATGGATAATATTGAGGAATGCAATACTCGATCTTCTTCCTTGTATAGCATGGAAGTGCTAGAAAATGAGCCAGTGGATTTTGAAAATAATAGCTCACTCTGGCTGCCTCCTGAACCTGAGGATGAAGAGGACGACCATGATGGTGCTTTATGTGATGAGGATGATGGGGAGGATGCCACAGGAGAGTGGGGATATCTACGCTCAAACAGTTTTGGCAGCGGACATTGTCGAAGTAGAGATAAGTCAGCTGAGGAACACAAGAGAGCCATGAAAGACATTGTTGATGGGCATTTTCGGGCATTGGTTGCTCAACTTCTTCAGGCGGAAAAGGTACCGTTGGCTGATAAATCTGGCAAACAGAGTTGGCTAGATATAGTTACTTCTCTGTCTTGGGAAGCTGCATCTCTTCTAAAACCAGATACCAGCAAAGGGGGACGGATGGACCCTGGTGGCTATGTGAAGGTGAAATGCTTGGCTTGTGGTCGTCCAAGTGATAGGTAAACAAATTTACTCCTCTGCAGATCATGGTCAAACTGTTATGATTTTATATCTGTGTGCTTTTGAGTATTCATTTTCCTTATGGTTAAAAAATATGAATACCACACTGACTCTGCCTTTTGTAATCCAAATTCATGATGCAACTTGCTGGCAATTTTTTTTTCAAGTTATAGGCCTTTGAAATTTCACACTTTATTACTTTTTCGTGCATCTTATTAGTGCTCCATGTAAGAACTTCATTTTGGTTCTTTCTTTCCAGTTTTGTTGTAAAAGGAGTTGTTTGTAAGAAGAATGTTGCTCATCGGCGCATGGCATCACGAAAAGAAAAGCCACGCATCCTAATCCTTGGTGGTGCACTTGAATATCAGCGCATATCGAATTTGCTTTCAAGTTTTGATACTTTACTGCAGCAGGTATTGCCATTAATTTCTTTTTATGCATATGTTGTAAAACTGAAGTGCATTGAAAGGGCGGTATAGGTTGGATGTTATGTTGCTATTGGTGATGCGTTGTCATGTCCTTTTTGCTCCAGGAAACAGATTATTTGAAAATGGCAGTTGCAAAGATCAAAGCCCACCAACCAAGTGTAGTGTTGGTAGAGAAATCTGTGTCTCGATATGCTCAGGATTTATTCTTGGAGAAAAACATTTCACTTGTTCTGAATATCAAAAGGCCACTTCTGGAAAGGATATCACGTTGCACTGGTGCTTATATAGTTCCGTCAATTGATTATGTGTCATCCCAAAAGCTTGGGCATTGTGATCTATTCCATGTGGAGAAATATGTTGAAGAGCATGGGACTGCTGGAGAAGGTGGAAAGAAAATGCTGAAGACCCTTATGTTTTTTGAAGGCTGCCCAAAGCCCTTGGGTTGTACAGTAAGTATTCAGTTGCTAACTCAGTATCTTAGTTTATAACACTTACCATTTGTCATATGTTGCAGCTCCTTTGCTTTCTCTATTTAATCATTAGTCTTTGAAGCATTCCTTTTCTAAACTATACTGCACTTTATTTTTTCCTCCCTAAACCCTAATTCGAATATTCAGCTGAAATATAACAATGGAAAGGAAAAAAAATCAAATCAATGCATTTCAAGGATACAGTCAAGGTGGAGGTTGAAGGTCTTACATTGAAAAATAACCTACGAGTGATTGTGTATTAATTTCTGTGCGATATGATTTGTTAAGAACCTATTCCTTCACAAACAACTAATAGCATTTAATATTTTTTAAAATTAATTCAGAAAAAGTGTAGCATTTGGTCCTACCCTGCTGTGAATGTTTGCTCCTTGAAGAGTTTATGGCTTCACGACCAATGTTAATACTTACTCTAGTACTTTATGAAAGAATCGAAGAATAAAATTGAAGTCAGTTTCATGTGACTAACTATTCCTAATCTGTAGATATTGCTCAAAGGAGCTAATGGTGATGAGCTGAAAAAAGTGAAGCATGTTGTGCAATATGGAGTCTTTGCAGCCTATCACTTGGCTCTGGAAACGTCTTTTCTTGTGGATGAAGGTGCAACCCTTCCAGAACTCCCTCTTAAGTCACCAATTATTGTTGCTTTACCAGATAAACCTTCTAGTGCCGATAGATCCATTTCAACTATACCTATTTTACAAATGCCTACTGCTTCATCACCAAACAATAGCTTGCAATCATTTGATGTGCAAAAGGATGGTTCAACATTTAATGGTTTTCAAACTATGGACAAAACAATGGTAGTGTGCTCTCCTGGGTATAAAAGCTGCAAAAAACTGGGAGCTGGTTCAGCCCAAACCGAATCTGCCCATTTCAATGGCCATGATGAAAACATTGCCTGTTTGCATGGTATGGTTCCTTGGTCATCTACTGATCCCTTGGTTCAGCAGTCGGCCAGTTCACTTTGTCATTGTCCTTCTTGTGCTAGAGATGTAGTTAATGGAATGCATTTTGAAGAACGTCAACCTGAGACATCTGGACATACCCTGGATAATGATTTCAATGCGTTGTCTGCACATCGAACAAATTTGAAGTCTGTTGAGAGTGGTCATTTATTTGCCTATAATTCTGAGAATGGTGACAAGATAGCAGCTAAACTGTCTGTTCCTCTCAATGTGCAAATTTCTCTTGATGACGACAGTTCAAAGGATGATTCTGTAATAAAAAAAGATGAAATTCCAGCATCTCCTGCTGATAACCAGAGTATATTGGTTTCTCTGTCTTCTCGTTGTGTTTGGAAGGAAACTGTTTGTCAGCGGCCACACCTTCTCCGCATAAAATATTATGGAAACTTTGACAAGCCTTTAGGAAGATTTCTGCGTGATCAGCTCTTTGATCAGGTTAGATTGTCATTCTTGAATTAAATTTATAGAAACTTTATATACTGCCTAACTTTGACATTTTGTTTCAGAACAATAATTGTATATCTTGTGAGTTGCCACCGGAGGCCCATGTTTATTGCTATGTCCACCCGCAAGGCAGTTTAACAATTTCAGTGAGGAAACTTGCCGTGAAGTTGCCTGGTGAACATGATGGTAAAATATGGATGTGGCATAGATGCTTACGATGTCCTCGTATTAATGGGCTCCCTCCAGCGACTAAAAGAGTAGTGATGTCTGATGCTGCCTGGGGCTTGTCCTTTGGAAAATTTCTGGAACTTAGTTTCTCAAATCATGCGGCAGCTAGTAGGGTAGCCAGTTGTGGCCATTCTCTTCACAGGGATTGCCTTCGTTTTTATGGGTATCCCCTCACTCCTCTTCAATTTTATTAAATTGGTAAATGCTGTGGCTTACATGTTTGTATTTTAGCTTTGGTGAAATGGTTGCTTGCTTCCGATATGCATCAATCAAGGTTCATTCAGTGTATTTGCCACCACCAAAACTTGATTTCACTTCTCAGCACCAGGAATGGGTAGAGCAAGAAGCAAATGAGGTAGGTTGTTTAATTTTGTGAGCAATTATGTGATAATTTCTGGTTGATGCTAATTGTCGATGGTTCAGGTGGTTGACTCAGCTGAACTTCTGTTCACTGAAGTTCTGAATGCACTCCACCAAATTTCAGAGGGAAGGCCAATTACAGGTTCTTTTGATGGCAACATGAAGATCCTCGAGTTAAGAAGGAACATTATGGAGCTGGAAGAGATCCTGCAAATAGAGAAAGCAGATTTTACGGTAAATTATTATTTTTATTTATGTTTTGTTATCAAGCCATAGCTCCACTTGACTCTGTGCAAAACAATGACGCATTATTAAAGTCGTATGCTAATTGTTGGATCATTCACCTTTAGGAATCATTGAAGAATCTACTGAACAAGGAGATCAGAAAGAGGAAGCCATTCATTGATATTCTTGAGGTTAACAAACTAAGGAGGCAACTACTGTTTCTGTGTTATCTGTGGGATCAGCGGCTAATCTTTATAGCAAATTCAGGTGGCAAATACTGTGACACGCTAGGAGGTCTACAGGTTGGGAGTAAGAGTTCTGACTCTAACGATAAATCAGTTGATACCAATGCAATCACAAAACTAGAGAAGAGCTCAAAGGGCTCCGAAGTTCTTTCAAATGCTAAGGAAGGATCCTTGAGGCAGAGCTCAAGTCCACTTCATGTGAATGACAAGGAGCCCAGCCAACCTGATCAATCTAATGGAAATAGTTCAAGGATTGGTGCAGGGTTGAATGGCATGGAAGATGCAGTGGCCAAAATCAATCATTCTAACAGCGCAGATGTTAAGGATAACCTGGATCATCAAGAATCTCATATTGGTGTTCGTAGGGTTTTTTCTGATGGTCAGTTTCCAGTAAATGCTGATATTTCAGACACATTGGATGCAAAATGGAGAGGTGAAAATGGAACAGTTCCTGATACAAGCATCCTGAAACCATTAGCTCTGCTAGAAGGTACAGCTGATCTTAAAAATCAAGCTAAGGCAGTGCCAACCAATGCTTCTTTATCTGTCAGGTCTGGAGATACAGTAGAAGACTTATCAAGCTGGCTTAAAATGCCATACATGACATTCTATGACTCCTTAAACACAAATTCTGGGACAGCACCGAGATTTGGGGCCCTGGCTGACTACAATCCTGTGTACATTACATTGTTCCGTGAGTTATCACAGCAAGGTGGAGCAAGACTTTTTCTGCCAACTGGAGCTAATGACGTTGTTATTCCAGTATTTGATGATGAGCCGACCAGTATAATTTCTTATGCACTTGTTTCACCCATGTACTGCTTCCAAATGTTGGATGAGAACAAAAACAAAGATGGTGCAGATTCTTCACTTCCATTGCCTGTATATGATTCTGGAAATTTCAATCCTTTTCATTTATTTGAGGATTTTGGATCTGCTGATGATTTTGCTTCATCAATATCTGGAACCAGAGGGTCATTTGTTCCTGATCTAGTTCACCTAAGAGTTTCCTTTGAAGATGGTGGCCCCCTTGGGAAAGTGAAATACACAGTGACATGCTACTATGCAAAAAGCTTTGAAGCTCTCAGAAGGTCTTGCTGTCCATCTGAACTTGACTTTTTAAGATCTATCAGTCGATGCAAGAAATGGGGAGCACAAGGTGGCAAAAGCAATGTGTTTTTTGCAAAATCTCTGGATGATAGATTTATAATAAAGCAGGTCACAAAAACAGAGCTTGAATCATTCCTTAAGTTCGGCCTAGATTATTTTAAATATTTATCAGAGTCGATAAGCACCGGAAGCCCTACATCCCTTGCAAAGATTCTGGGAATCTATCAGGTATATCTCTTTGACCTTCTGTATTCTGTTTTATTGATCACTTTGGTTCTAAGAAATTTAATTCTGTTGATTCAAGGGAAATAGCTAGGGGCATCTGGCTATGAAGCAGATCCTCGATTTTAAACGTAGCTCTGTCTGTCACTTGTGAGTTGTGACAAATCTTTGGGCCAGTGTCAAATTGAACAGCTAGGTGGAAGAAGTAATAAAATGTTTCTTTCTGTCCAAGCAACTTATGTGATATGTTGTTAACTTACTGTGGCTTAACTTATGTAGTTTCTATTTTCCTGGGAAAAAGCAAAACCTGATTCTTCTAGCAAAAAAAAGAAGAAGAAAACCACATTGATATGATACCATTTTGAGTTTTCAGATGAATATAGTAGTATTTGTAGGAAATCTCACTAAAGTTCTATGTTCTATGTATCTAATATTTTTCTGGTGTTTAGGAGCACATTTTTTCTTTCTTATCCAATTATCCACTTCACATTATGGGCGGTTCTAGGGGGTGGTCCAGGTCATCCCTGGACCACCGTCAATTTTAGCCCGGAATGACCCCTCTACCCAAATTCGGCCAAAACCCACCATATAGGCATGACCTATTAGATTATTTATGTTGTATTTTTGTAGTTTTAAAACTAAAATGCTAATTTTAGTGGAGTATTTGAGCAAATTTTGCATATATATACATTGAGTTTTTGGCATTTTGAAATTTTAGAGCGTGGAGTAGGACCACCCAAGAAAAATTTCTGGAGCTGCCAATCATATTTTAAGTTTAACATGGTACAAGTTGTAACTGGAAGGGATATGTATTTATTCTGTTTACATTTGCTTGTTTAAGTTACATTCAGCTAAATTTCTTTATCTTTTAAACATGATCAATTTCAAGTTTCATTAAATACTTAAGAACTGCGCTCTATATAGGTTTTGGAGGTCTATTTTTTTGTACAACTTGTTAGGCGACTACCTGCAATTGCTTTATTAGATCTAGTACGTGTTCCATTAAACGCTCCTTCAGAAATCTCAACCCATAACCCAGTATTTGGAGGAAGTGTTGCAACTTTGGACATGGACCTATTTTTCACTCTCTCAGAAGCTCCTGGATAATCAAGAGCAATAACCCATGATTCATATAGCCATAGCATTATGCATGCTGCATTGATGATAAATACTTACATTTATTGGCTGGAATGGCCTTGCTGAAGTATCTGATAGGTAGATTTTCCACTCTGAAGCAAGCTTATACTAAAAGGTCTATGTTTTTGCTTAGGTTACAATTAAGCATGTGAAGGGTGGCAAGGAGTCAAAAATGGATTTACTTGTGATGGAAAATCTTTTATTTGGACGGAATATTACAAGGCTCTATGATCTCAAGGGATCTTCGAGGTCAAGGTATAATGCTGATTCCAGCAGCAACAAGGTTCTTCTTGACCAGAACTTGATTGAGGCAATGCCAACGTCACCAATTTTCGTTGGGAACAAGGCAAAGAGGCTTCTGGAAAGAGCTGTTTGGAATGATACTTCCTTTCTAGCAGTAAGTTCAGATTCTGACAGTGAGAATTATCTTCATACACGAATCCTTGAGCTAAGACTTAAAAAATTGTAAATATTTTCAAATCTTCACCTTTAACTTTGGCCTCTTACAATCACTACCTAAGGTGCTTCTGTTTTTTTTTTTCAGTATTCACCTTGATTTATGTCTATAAAGTTGCATACAATGTATAAGAGGATAGGGAATGTTGCACAGTTTCCTTTTCAAGATCTTTATTTTTCACTCACAAAAAAATCTTTATTTCCCTGCAAATTCGTTTTCCCTTACTAGTATGAAAATAATCTTGTGCTGTTTTGTCGGACAGTAAAATTTTAGGATTTAATGTTCTCATACTTGAAGCCTTCAAGATCATCCTGACTTGGATATTTTGGCTGTAGCACCTGAAGCTAAGGTTTATAAGTTCCTAGCAGAGTCATATACAATGTAAACTTCATGCTTGCTACTGTTGTCTCTTTGCTTATTGTATTTCTTTTTCTTCAATTTTTTTAGGATTTATGGGAGACGCTGATAAGATTTATTGCAGGCCAGTAGCAGCATTCAATATATCTACTCGTATATACACACATTAACGAAATCTTGTGCTCTTGCAGGGAATTGATGTGATGGATTACTCATTGCTTGTGGGAGTTGACGAGGAGAAACATGAATTGGTTCTGGGAATAATTGATTTCATGAGGCAGTATACATGGGACAAGCACCTCGAGACATGGGTCAAATCGTCCGGTATTCTCGGCGGGCCGAAGAATGCCCCTCCAACTGTGATTTCACCCATGCAGTATAAGAAGCGGTTTAGAAAAGCCATGTCTGCGTATTTTATTGTAATTCCTGAGCAATGGATGCCTGCAATAATCAATCCGAGCAAATCATCATCAAACATTTGCCAAGAAGATCCTCAAAATTCTTCACAAGAGTAGTACAATGTTCAGTTCATTATGCCAGGCAGAGAGCACCTGGTTTTTGGTCTTGATCCAATCAGAAGCGCCAAACGATCAGTCTGGATGCTGCTGCATCAATGTGATCTTCTGGACTCATTTGCACAGATCCGATTGCAGTGAAGGAGTCTTGGCTCAAGAATCATCGTGTGTATATATATCCTTGAAACTGTAATTATGCATTAGTTTTTTTCTTTTCTTTTTGATTTATTATGTAATAATTAATGTCGTCGCTTCTCTGTAGTTTCCATTCCTTTTTGGTTGGATGTAAACAATAGAAGTGGGCATTTTTTGTAAGTGTTCGTTGTATATTATTGACATGTATGTCATGTTATTTATTTGGGGGGCTATTGCCGTCTAATAACAAAAATAAAGGTAGTTCATGCAAAAGTCCTGTATCCAAACTCTTCTGCAGAGTATTTATTGAGGTCTAGAATAAGAAACAGAAATTGTCGTAGAGCAGAGGCCAAAGAGCTTCTGTGTGCATAAGAACCCCTGTTCCGGTTATGTGCATCCCTTGCCAAAAAAATAGGGTTCGTAATATGTTTGAAAAAAATGGCTATTGGACCAATTTGTTTTGCGCGCTCAAGAAAACTAAAATTTCCTTTGCAAGATAAACGATAATTTCACTAAAATAAGGGTTGGGTAATTTCACTATCCGCGAACGAGATTATAGTACAAATGTACAATTATAGATGATGGGATTGGGGAAGAAAGATAATACCCAGCATAATTATATATGAACAATTTCTTCATGTGTGTTACCGAAAAGTTCATTTCAATTCCACCTGCCTCCATCTTGATTCGAATTGGAATTTGGAAGTAAGGTATTCATTTTTCTCTAGCAACCGGTAACCCTCTCTCGATCGTTCTTTATGTCATTTGATAGGCCGGTAGTGCCATGTATTGGAAATCCATCCGGTTTTGGGTTGATTTCTTTCCTCCAATTAATAACCCATCCACTTTCTTTCTATCAAGATTTCAATCCACTTTCTTTCTATACATATCTCTGATGCGTGTGCTTATATATTATCAGCAACTTTTGTGTTTCTAACAAAAATAGGGTTCAGCTTAACCCCATACCTCCACGTTAACTCCGCCCTGCCGGGATAGACTGAGGAAGATGGCGGCGGACGGCAGCGGCGGCGGCAGGAAGACGCCGTGGACGGTGGAGGAGGACGAGGCGCTGCGGCGCGCGGCGGTGCGCGAGCACCGGCGGCAGAACTGGGCGGAGATCGCGCTGGCGCTGCCCCGGCGAGGGCCCAAGTCGTGCCGGCTGCGGTGGTGCCAGCACCTGTCGCCGGAGCTGGAGAGCCGGGCCTTCACCCCGGAGGAGGACGCGATCATCGTCGCGCAGCAGCGCGTGCACGGGAACAAGTGGGCCACCATCGCGCGCTGCCTCCCCGGCCGCTCCGACAACGCCGTCAAGAACCGTTGGAACTCGACGCTCCGCAAGCTGCTGCAACACGCCGGCGCCGGCTCCCCGCCGGCCGCTGCCGCGGCCGGAGACGACCAGGACGACGCCCCGGTCTGCCTCGAGCTGTTTCCCACGAGGGCCGGGGGCGTGAAGGAGGCGTCGGCGGTGACGGCGGGCCTGTTCGCCGGTGAGAAGGATGTGGAGGAGGACGTGGCGACCAGCCTGACGCTGGGGTTGCCGGTGCTGAGCGAGGCGGAGCTGGAGCTCAGGCTCGGGCCTGCGTGGCCGGCGACCGCGTGAACCCGTTTTGTCGTTGGCTGTAGCGATTTGCGACCAGCGTCGAACCGTGCCAACCGCCGGAGTGCAAGTGCATGCATGGTTAGTTGGTTACACCGGATGCACGGCGTGCGTGGGCCGTGGGCACACAGTTGGATCCCGTAGAAAGTTTTTGTTAGGGCCCGTTTGTTATGGCTTCTGATTTTTATTTAGATTTTGAATTAGATTCTAAATAAAATCAGAATCGATATAATAAAAGTAATTATTAGAACAATATTTTAATATTTTAGGTGATTTTCGAGTGATTCTTGGAAAAACTGGTTTCGGTGATTAGGAGAAACTGTTTTTTAGGTGATTTTCACTCCCTATATAAAATTGTTGAATCATTTAAAATAATTTTTCTTAGAATCAGTTACAAACTATTCCGTTTGGCAGAGATTCTATTGATTTTGTTGAAAATCCCTATCAAACAGAGCCTTGCTAAGGATCTTGTAATACTAGCATAGTAGATTCGATGTCTGTCTACATTGTTTGCCATCTAGCTAGAAGTTTAAAGGTTTACTATTGGTTCAATTTGGGGACATTTTTGTGCGACTGCTTTTTTTTTGGCAAGGCTGGAGAAATCCCGAAATCAGCTCTGCCACCGTGCCACGTCAACTACTTTCTGCGAAATGTCACTGGATCCAGCCAGCCCAACGGTGGTGCAACGGCATGGACCTCCTGGTCTGATCCGCCGGGGAAAAATTCCAGCCCACCCACATGTAAGTCCCGAAATTGTACTTGAAGTAAAATACAGCCCACCAAGGCCATGTTTGGTATGGGCCAAACCATGTCCATCATCTCGAGAGAGGCCGGAATTTTGAACTAAATTCCCGTCTCATCCCCAGAGAAAGGAAAGTTCACTTGAGGTCCCTTGACTTGTCACGGATCTCTAAACTTATAAAATCAGTACAAAATTCGTTTTAAGACAATATAATAACTGGTTTTATCCCATATGGCATTTTAACGGTCAGCGTCTTGACTCAGCACGAGCCTGTAGGGGTTAGCTTTTATAATCGAGTAAAAAAGGAAAATCATTTAATACGAGTAATTAATCAACTGCAGGAACAGATCAGCATGAAGCGGCAGGTGCAAAACATGTCAATTAATGCAAACAATTAAGCAGTTGAACAATTCTATACCTATATATAAAGCAAGTAGCGTTTCCACCCAAATTTTGTTTTGCCTGGCTATTTTACAGAAAACTCCTTGAGTTTTTTCAAAATTAACTTGCAGTCCGTCTGACTATTTAAAAAAACCCAATTAAAGAAGAAAAAAGTGTTATTTTACAGAAAACCTCTTGACTGTTTATAAAATTAACCTGCAGTCCCAATGTTGAAAAGAAAAAGAGGGCTTGGATAAAAAAAGGCCTCCTACGTCCCTCTCTTCTGCTCCCATCCGCGCTGCGCTTGCGCCCCTCCCTCCCATCACCGCTCAGGGCTCCCGCGCCGCCGCCTGGACCTTCGTCCTCCACCTGCTTCCCTCCCTGTATCGTCGTCCCGTTGCAACGCACGGACATTTTGCTAGCTATC
Organism: Oryza australiensis; assembly: GCA_019925245.2. NCBI lineage: Eukaryota > Viridiplantae > Streptophyta > Magnoliopsida > Poales > Poaceae > Oryza > Oryza australiensis. The sequence goes on along the minus strand of JAIFGZ020000439.1, from coordinate 217,294 downwards.
TATAAAGCAAGTAGTGTTTCTATCCAAAATTTTATTCTGTCTAGCTATTTTGCAAAAATCCCTTGATTTTTCCAAAATTAACCCGCAGTTAGGGGTGGATACCGGCTCGGCTCGGTAGAGAGCCGAGCCAGGAGGCTCAGCTCTCGGCTTGGCTCGGCTTGGCCGGCTCGGTACAGAGCCGAGCCTCCATCGCTGCTCGATTAGCTCACGAGCCACTTTAATACAGCAATTTATGTATAAATTATATTTTATTTTTTAGTCTATTAAACATGCAAATATACAATTAAAAAAATAGAAAGTGATACATTAAGTCCATAATTAACGTAATAACACTTGTCCATCGATAATTATCCATGTAAATATAATGATGCAACTAGATTAGATATTATTACTATTATAATCTAAAGCATTAGATCCATATTGACCATCACAAAATTATAAAAATTATTGATTTATTGTCACATCAACAACAAAACAAGCAAAAAAATAGCAAAACAAGCAAAACATTAGGCCCTACTTTGTACATTGCATCGGCTCGTTGAGCTCACGAGCACCTTGCGAGCCGATTCGAGCGGCTCATTATAGCTAACGAGCTAAACCCTTGGCGCAGCTCGTTAGCATTTCTCAACGAGCCGAGCCGAGCCATCCACGAGCCGAACGAGCTAGCGAGCCACGAGTATTTCTTTAGCCTTACCCGCAATCCCAATGCTGAAAAGAAAAGGAGGGCTTGGATGAAAAAAGACCCCTTCGCTCCTCCCTCCCTGCGCCCCTCCCTCTCGTCCCCATCTGCGCCGCGCCCAGCATCGCGCTGCGCTCCTCCCTCCCATCGCTGCTCGAAGCTCCCGCGCCTCTCTGTGTCGTCCCCATCCGTGTCGCGCCTCGACTTTACCCGTTGCAACGCACGGGCACAATTGCTAGTAAGCAGTAAAAAGAGCAAGAACGTCGATTCGATCTGAACGAACCTACCAGAGACAACTACGAGGAACAACCATCCCGCAAGACACGCGACGGGTTAAGCGATGATGAGCAGAGGAGCTGCTCGATCGGGGAGGAAGGGGACGCTAGCTTCTACTCCGGATCCGGGAAGATGGGTTTCTGCTCCTTGATTGCCTTGTGTTTTTCATCGATGAAGTCGTTGGGGATGTTGAGGATCTGGCGCATCTCCTCGGAGGTCTTGCCCTTGAGCATTTCGGCGACCTTGTGGCAGGTGATGTCGAAGAGACCTTTGATGTCGAGGAAGTGGGCGGCGAGGAGGGGGTCGTGGAGGGGCTTCACCTCGATTGTCCCAGTCCCAGTTCTTGAGGTCCTCCTTGTCAGTAGCGATCCGGAGGAGGTGAAGAAGTAGCATGCTTAGCCCTTGCGGAGCCAAGTCCACCGCGTGGGCGACCGCGGTGCGCGATGGGAAGGGCTTCACCATGCCGACGCCTTTCCTCGACCGCGTTGCCACGGCCGTGCCCCGCAGCCCGCCGACGCCGGTATTCGACCTCCGGTTCATCGAGTTTGAGGGAGGAGAAACCAGCGCCAGCGGGTCCTACGCCGTCGTGCCCCTAGACAAGATCAAGGACCTCACTGTGAACTTCACGGCGAAGTTCATCGCCGAGCTCAAGGCCCGCATTGGCGGCCGGTGCAACACGTTCTAGTGCCTGCGTGCGCACGTGTGGAAGAAGATCACGACGGCGAGGGACCTGAGCCTGGAGGAGTTCACGCAGGTGAGGGTGGCCGTGAACTGCGGGGCAGAGCCACCGGGCCGTGCCCATGGATTTCTTCGGCAACATGGTGCTCTGGGCGTTCCCGAGGCTCCAGGTGCGTGAGTTCCTCCACGCCAGCTATGGCACCGTCGTGGGCGTCATCCGCGATGCCGTCGCGCGGATCGACGGCGAGTACATCCAGTCGTTCATCGACTTCGGCAGTGCAGTGGACGCGCGCGGCGACGGCGGGAGGCACGATGTTGTGCCCAGACCTGGAGGTGGACAGTTGGCTTGGGTTTAGATTCCACCAGATGGACCTCGGCACCAGCCCGTCGACGGCGTTCCTGCCGTCGGACCTGCCCGTGGAGGGGTTGATGGTGTTCGTGCCATCGCGCACGGCGAAGGGCGGCGTAGACGTAGTGGCGGATCCAGAGTCGAAATCCACATGTGACTAACTTTTGATTATATACAGTGGGGTGTAACATAAAAAATAACATGCTTAAATATATTAAACGATCAAAGCTATATTAATTCATAACTTAATATTTTAAAATATACTAAAAAACATCAATGATAGAACGTATCAATTGGACATTAAGATTGTCGTGGAGGATAAGATAAATTCATTCTGCGCCGTACCAAGAGCTGAAAAGGCAGATGGCAGTGGCAGCTTGATCGTCGCGACATCACTGTGGCCTGACGTGATGGCGTGATGGAATTTATGTGATTGGCAACTGCACGACATGTGGCATCAGCGTCACAGCCACACCGTGTGGCAATCTGACTTCCTGATGGGCTATCTCTGCGTAGACTGTTGTTGACGAGAAAAATCAACACATCGCCCTAGGAGATCTGTTTAGCTCCAGTGTAGGTCCTAGAATCGATGAAGCGCAGGCGTGCCAGTCAGTTTGATCCTGCCACTGACAAGTTATGCAAAACAACAGAACATAAATCACATCGGCCGATAGACCGATACCCAAAAACTAACTGATCGGCTGATAAGCCGATGGTGCAATTCTAGCCGATGCCGATGCCAGCCGATGGTGTTAGGGTTTGAATCCATTGGCTGTACGCTGAGCGAATATTTGTATAAAGGCGATCGGCCAATGATAACATGATGATATAGCAATGTAATATGACACAAAGCAATCACATGATATAATAAATACTGATTTAAAGGCTAAAACATACATCGGCTGAAAGTCCGATGTCATTAAATCCAAATGGTTAAATATTCAATGAAGCCTCTGTTGCAATCGGCTATATCCAACTTGTGTATATTTCTTGCAAGCCGATGCAATATCTGTCGGTGATATGGGCCCGGGGGTATGTCAGGAGTATGACATCTGAGAAAAGGAAGGCGCCCCTGCCCGTTAAGGAGTGTCAAAGTTACACCCCGAATGCTTTAGGCGAGTCCCGGCCACGGGCGGCCACGCGGCCGCCCTAGAAGGGGCTGGCCCGGAGGCCACCGTACTCCCAAACGGCAGGGTCTGGGATCACCCGAACCCCCGGTCGGTAGGGTCCGGGGTTACCCGGACCCCCCCATCTCTCACCCCGCACCTCTCTGAGAGAGGGACGAGTCCAACTACCAACCAACCCATTTAATGCTCAAAAAAGAGGAGAGTTGAGCGCCTGCCACACCGCATTCAATGCGATGTGAGGCACGGCTGTCAGTTGCTCTCCTCATCACCCCCTTTTTGCCTGTCACGAGGCAAAGGAGGCCTAAAGTCTTTGACTAAGACCGCGGTATGGCCGCGTACCCACTCCGCGCACGCCCCCCTCACGCCCTATCCAGTCGCATTTAATGCATTGGGCGGCCGTGTGGGAGAGAGAGTGCGAGCGCAGGAGGCGCGGTGCCAGTGCATACCCGCGGGATGGGTTGCTGACCAGTGGGTCCCGTCGGAGTAGGTAGGCAAGCCATCATCGCGTCAGCAGCACGGCTACCACGACGACCACCGCTTTTTCCGCTTACCATGACGCGGCAAACAGGAAGGAGCAGGAATGGGTTGGCTTCTTCGACAAGACAAGATAAAAACCCCTCCTCACGTGGAGTGGAGTAGGGAAAGGTTGGGACTATTGTGGTGTTCCCTTATACTATAAAAGGAGACCCAAGTCCATCATAAAGGGTGGTTGAGTAATGGGCGGATCAGCCTCCTGGGCAGTAGCTAGCTCTTAGCAATCTCTCGTCCACCACTGACTTCAAAGGAGAAGAACATTCCCTTTGTTCTTGGCAATTCCCCCCATATACCACATACAAACAGGAGTAGGGTATTACACCACGCCGGTGGCCCAAACCTGTATAAACCCTCGCGTCTCCGTAGTCTTGGTTTTTTTTCCCGCCTCATCTGCACCATCCCATTTCCACCGCGAGTTTAAACCAGGATTCACCGCTCCCCGTGCTGAACCAAAAAGGGGTCCCTTGGATTCCCGCGTGTCGATCTTCGACATCGACAGCAGGCGCGCCAGGTAGGGGAAGCGTACTGTGTTTTGATTTAAACTCCTATTTTCTACCCATTTTCTGACGGGAATCCTCTCTCCCCGTCTCCGCCATGGTCCACGGCCGCGCCCCACGCTCTGCGCCAAGCTCGCTCGCTACGCGCGGGCGCGACCTAGCCAATGAGGCGGCGGAAGAGGTTGACACGGGCAGACACAACCCCAACTTTCGCCACCTCCGCTCGAGGGGGGAAGGATCTTCGTCTCCCTCACCGCCACTGATGGTGACGGCGGCAGCAGCGCCCGGGCCATCTCCTCTGCCCCCCGCTGAAGCGGCGGTTGCGGGCGGAGGGGCCGGGCATCCGCGGGGCGACAACGCTCTGCGGGATCCGAGACCACGCCTAGCGGGCGTACCGGCGAGCCCCGTCGAGGCGACATCCATCGCCGCCTGGAGTTTGGCACGCCTGAGGGTGCCCTGCAGGCGGCAGAAGCTCTTTTGCGCCACCCCCCGGTCACCCCTGGCGAGGGATCCAACGCCAGGCGGTGGTTCGATGACATGGCGAAGCTCGTAGGCACGGCCCAGCGCCAGCTGGCCGCTGACCTCGCTTCCTCCAGCCACCAACCACGCGGTTCACATGCCGCGGTAAGTTCGTCCTTCCGGCGACGGGTTTGAAGGGCAGCAGCTGCCGCAAGGGCGGAGGAGAGCCCCTCAGTGGCAGCCCAACCTGAAGCGCCCTGGAATCTGCTATATGCAGAGCGGGACGCCCTCCTCCGCATCGAGCAGCGCCGCGACGATCGCCGCATGGGGCGGGCACCGAATTGCGCCTCCTCGTCGAGAGGCGCCACCACTCGAGGAGCGGCCGCGGCGGCCCTCCCGCAAGTGGAGCCCCTCGGGACGACGAGCGCCGTGATGGCCCAGCCGCGAGCGGAGGCTCCGCGACGCCCAACGAGACCCCGCAGCCATTGTCGCCTCCGCCGGGCAATGGCTGCCAGCCTCGTTGCCAACCTCCGTAACGTGCGCTGGCCTAACAAGTTTAGGCCGGCCCTTACGGAGAAATACGATGGCTCGGTTAATCCTACCGAGTTCCTCCAGATCTACACCACAGCCATTGAGGCTGCTGGAGGTGACGAGCGTGTCATGGCCAACTTTTTTCCCATGGCGCTCAAGGGCCCCGCTCTGGGCGATGAATCTGCGGCCCGATCGGTCACTTCTTGGGACGACTGTGCCGCCAGATTCACCTCCATTTCCGGGGCACGTACCCACGCCGGGAGTGGAGGCGGAGACCTTCACATGGTCCGACAAGGGAGGACGAGTCCCTGCGCAAATACATTCAGCGTTTTTGCCAGGTACGTAATACCATACCCTCCATCGCTGACCATGCAGTGATCTTCGTCTTCCGGAGTGGCGTATGCCACGACGTTATGCTGGAGAAGATCGAATCCAAGGCCCCCGAACTACCACGGAGCTCTTCGAGCTCGCAGACCGGGTGGCCCGCAAGGAGGAGGCTCGGGTTTGGAATCCTAGGAATCCTGCCCCGACCTCCACCGGCGTTGCCCCCTTCACGTCCCATGAAGAGCGACGTGAACGGCAACGGAAGCGCAGGCCATCGCGCGGTGGCGAGGAGGGTCACGTCCTCGCCGCCGACGGAGCAGAGAAGCCCTCGCGGAAGGGCAAGCCCACGAGCAACCGCAGGCGGTCCCCGGACCCTCGCCCCCAGGGCCGGGTCGGAGACAAATGGTGCATGGTGCACCAAACCTCCCACCACGACCTCTTCGAGTGTCGTTCGGTCAAGAATTTGGCCGAGCGAGTGCAAAAGTACGAGCAAGAACGGAGGGAGAACGAGAGGGAAATCCGCCGCAAGTGCAAGGCACCGGCAGAGCGTTCGGACAACCGGCGAGAGGAGGCCAAGGATGCAGCCCCCATCGGGGACGACGATGACAACCTGGGCTACCAGGATCCCCAACATGTCGTCGCCACCATCAATGGTGGTGCAGGCGCCCAGGTATCCCGCCGGAGCCTCAAGTCCATGAGGCACGAGCTCCTCGCAGCTGTGCCGTCTCACGAGGCGGCCCGGAGGTCGCGCTGGGCAGAGGTGCCCATCACCTTTGACCAAATCGACCACCTAGGGAGCATTGCACGTAGCGGCCACTTGGCCCTCGTGACCTCCCCCACCATTTGCAACGTCAAGGTCGCCCGAGTCTTAATTGACGAAGGTGCGGCCCTCAACATACTATCCCCGAAGGCCTTTGATGTAATCAAGGCCCCGGGAATGGTGCTCGGGCCCTCTTACCCCATCATTGGGGTGACGCCCGGGAAGATGTGGCCCCTTGGGTAGATCGCTCTGCCGGTCACTTTTGGGGCCCCCACTAATTTCCGCACTGAGTGGATCGACTTTGCGCGGCCCGCTACCAACAGAGCCTCCGCCGCTACCATCAAAGCAAAGTCAGCCCCCGAGCGCTGCAAGTCAATGATCTGGTCCTGCGCCGTGTGCAAACGCGCGCGGGGCTGAGCAAATTATCCCCGATGTGGGAGGGGCCATATAAGGTTATTGGCACCCCGCGTCCAGGAGTAGTTCGCCTAGCCACAGAGGACGGCACTCCGTTGCCAAACCCGTGGAACATTTCCCACCTGCGCAGGTTCTACCCATAAGCCGCATGGTGCACTGAAACACGCATGGAAGTTCATCCACTGCCTCCGGTGGCATGAACAATAAGTTTGCTATTAATTCCATATGTTTTCTTGCAATATACCTGTTTGTAGTGTGTTTTCCTCCATATGCTGGAGCATGTACTGCGGATGCGGCTTTCCAATGGTTCCCTGGCCTTTCCCGCCTTAGCCTGAGAGCCCTAAGGGCGTCGAGGGTACAACGATGTTGCATACTACCACGCCTGGGGGCAGTCAACGCCTGGGGGTTCGGATGCGAACTAACACGCCTGTCTCGGCCCCCCGTTGTCGCTGCCCTCGCTGGCCTTTTTATGCCTTCGCTTCTATCTGGAACCCCGACAAAGGCACCAGCCAACGGCCAGTGCATGCTGCCCGAACCCGGAACAACCCCTCAACTACATGGGACAAATCATGGTGGAGGACCACACTATCGCATTCTTGTAATAACTAAGAGTTGAACTACCGTTGCAGGAAAGCAAATAGGCAGGGGCTCGGGCCAACCAACCACCACTACGTGCACACTAAGTTGGTCGGGGGCTCCCAACATATACATACACAAATGAATCATCAAAAGCAGCCACGATGGGCTGTTACAGCGCAAGATCAACATAGTTAAGGCAAGTTCACCGACTTTATAAACAATACTATGAATGTCTTTGTACACAGATGCAGATAGAAGCAAAAAAGGGGGTAGGAGAATCCTAAGTGGCCGGCGGGTCGCCGGGGGCATTCTCCGGGGGGTCTTCGTCTGGCGAGTCCTCACGGAAGGCGAGCTAGAAGGCCGTCGGGGTGCCGTCAAAGCCCATCATGATGGAATCGACGGCGTGTTGGACGCGGCGGCGAGCGGCCTCCTCGGTGCCTTCCGGGAAGTCCTCGATGGGGGTGTAGGGGTCGAAGCCGGGGTCGCGGGCTTGGTAGCTCACCAAGATAAGTGACACGACCTGGCGGGATAAGTCGTATGATGACTCCTTCGCCACCTCGTCGACCTCCTCCGGCACCCTCTTTATCCCCTCAGCCAGCTCATCTATGTGCGTGGCCAATCCCCCCAAGGTAGGGACGCTGGGGGGTACGGTTAACCCCCACCCCGCGGGCCGCGTCCCGAAGGCGCTCGACGGATGAGGCCAGGGCCCGGACTCCCAGGCGCAAGGTGCGCTCCAGCTTCGCGATCCGGCGGCGTGCCTCCTCCAGTTTCGGCCCCGGCCCCCGCATCTGCGCCCGCGCGTCCATGACCACCTGCTCCCGGGTAGCCTGCTCCCACCGCTCCAACTCGTCTTGCCGGCGGCCTGAGGCGGCGGCGAGCAGCTGCTCGTGCTCCCAGACAGCCTTCAGGCATCGAGAGGCCTCCTCCTGGGCCTCCAGCACCGCCACCTCTCGCCCCCACACGACGGCCTCGTGCTCGGCGATGACCTTCTCCTGAGCTAGCACGTTGGCCTCCCGCGCGGCGAAGTCTTCCTCGGCCCTGGCAACGACGGCCTCCCGGCTCTCAACCGCCCGCCACGCCGCCTCAAGGGCCCTCTCCCGCTCCGCCAGGCCGGCCTCGCGGGCCTGGAGGTCAGCGTCGGTGCTGGCGGCGGCGACCTCAGCGTCGCACAGGGTGCGCTCGCGCTCGTCGAGGCCCTAGGCGCGCTCCCTGAGGTCGCGAAGGAACTGCCGGGTGGTGGTGTGGACCTTCTCCTCGGCGGCGCCGGCGACCTGCTCGCGGAAGTCGGCGGCGTGCCGCTTAGCGACGGTGTCTTCAAACACCTGGCTGAGCTCCTCCTGGTCCGCTCGATCTCCGCCAACTTCCGCCTGCGGACGAGGCCCTCCGCCCTCGCCGTGGCCGCCATCTCCTGACGACCCTCCTCAACCTCGACCTCCCGCCGCGCCACCTCAACCTCCCTGGCGGCCAAGGCCTGCACCTGGGCCCGGAGCCCCTCCAGGGAGATTGCATTGGCCTCCTCCAACGCCCTGGAGACAACCTCCCTCGCCCGCTCCTGTGACCGGACGAGAGGCTCGGTGTCCAGGGCGGCCACGAACCCGGACCGAGCGCCCCTAGATTCAGAGTCAGGGCTCGACCGGGGATCGGCTGCGCGGGCGAGCTGCTGAAGACCCCGTGGCGGAGCCGCCGCTCCTTGCCTTGGGGGCTCGCGGCGGCCGGCACGGCGGGGGCTAACGGTGGCCAGCGGGGCAACGGCGCCGCTGGGTGCGACGCGGGCGGTGGCTGCTGTGGCGGCGGCGATGGTTGCTGCGGAGGGGACCCCCGGTGTTGCTCTCCGCCGCCCTCCGCTGCCCCCTCCGTGCCGGCGCCGCCCACGGCCCGCTCTTCGTGGGCGGCCGGCGCTCCAGTCTCTGGGTGGGCCCCCTCCTCGGATCGCATCGGATCCGGGACCGAACCCGTAGGGGGCGACCTGGACCTGGAGGGCTCGGGCACCCCGAGCCTCTCCTGCGCTCCCTCCCCCTAGCCCGAGGCAGAACCGCCCTTGGGTACAACCCTTGGGCAAAAATGCCTATGCTCGCAGCTGGAAGAAAAACATGAACACAATAAGGAATCAAGAAGCAAAGAAAAAAATGTAAGGCCCCAATGAGCATCCACGTATCGGCGAGGCGTACCTGCGGGCGGGGTTGAAGTCCCAGGAGATCCCCGAGATGGCCCGCTTCTTCTTCGCGAGCCACTGGAGGGCTCGGCGGACTCCCGCTCGCCGCGTTCGGCGATGCCGGAGCCCGCGGGCGGCCCCCGCTGGCGTGCTCGCCGGGGATGCGGCCGGGCCTCCTCCACCGTCGTTGTCGCCGCCGCCGTTGTGGCCGACCTGGCCCTCAGCGTAGTGGCCCCTGGGGATGGGCTCGCCGCCCGCGAGCCCCCTGATCTGCGGGGGGGAGCGGCACGCTCCGCTCCACCGCCACGTGGTGGGGATGGGGGAAGAGAGGGGTCCTCCTCTGGCCTCTTCCACTTCCCCTTAGGGTCCGGAACCCCCGGGACACTTCGGCCTGGACCCCGGTGGTTCAGCCGCCCAATCGGGATATGGTCGTCGGCGTCGTCATCGTCACCATCCCCGCCCCTCGGAGCAGCCTCCGGTGCGGCTGACGATGAGCCCACGCCGTCGCCCACCACCTGCAGCGTGTGCAGAATCTCCGTGCGCGCCGAGTCCTGGCACAGCGGCACCAACTCGGGCGGGAGCTCCGTCAGGTCCATCTCCGTAACGCCGAGGGTGCGGCGAACCAGGGTCCCGAGGTCCCTCTCGTCCCAGCCAAAGACGGCGCCCACGTGGGTCCGCATGTCGTCGTTGGGACCCATGTACATGTAGGCGGGGCACGGCCTCTCCTGCAACGGCGCAATACGCCTCATCTGGAAGTCGTGGAAGACCGCGTGACTGGACAGGCCCCCCCGCCGAAGGTAGCTGATCCGATCCAGCACCCCGTCCAGCTCCCTCCTAGCTCACGGATGCGCCCCCCAGCTCCTCTGGTTCACCGGAATCCCCGTCGGCAGAGATAGGCGGGGGTGGTCGCCCAGGCTGGTGTAGAACCAGAACGCCCTCCAGTTCTCCCACCTGGAGCGAGGGTGGATGTCGATGAAGGGGGTGCCGACCGCCCTGTCGTTTCGTGGCTGGATCGCCACGTATCCGACCGCGCCGGGGGAGCCAGCCTGGCACACCCGGAAGAACTGCTGGAAGAGGGGAAGAGAGGGCCTCACCCCCACGAACATCTCGCAGGTGTGGGCGAACACGGCGAGGTAGAAGACGGCGTTGGGGGTGAGGTGGTGCAGCCGGAGGTCGTAGAACTCCAGAACGTCGAGGAAAAAGCGGGAGAAGGGCGGCACCAGCCCGACCATGGCGAGGGAGGCGAAGAACACCATCCTCATGGGGGGCCGCTCCTCCGGAACATCACCGCCGCTGCGCGTGCCGCGCGACAGGAACTTGTCGAAGAGGCTGCGAGCCTCTGCGGTGCAGACCAAAGATTTGGGAAGCACGCTTCCCGGCTCCAGGGGCGAATCACGGCCCATCGCGAGGGTGAATGCTGAAGTGCGAAAGGGGAAGCTGAAGGCGAGAGAAAGGAAATAGAAGGAGCAGAGGACGCTGGGTAGACGAAGGGCGAATGGCTGTGAGAGGTGATGGCAGTGGAAAGCGTAGAAACTGATCCCCTTCATGCGGATCTGCTTTTATAGGCAACCACCACCCCCTCGGATTCCACGGCATTAAATTCGCCCCACTATCACGCGAAGCGCCCCCTCAGCTCCGTGCCCTTTCGATTTTTGCATCCCCTTGGGTTCCCGCGCCGTTTGGGTTTCGTGCCGCCAGGGGTTCCACGCCCGCCAGGCGCACTACGGGGGATGGAGAGTGCCAGGCGGTTTGAATGGGCCCCCGTGCGCGTGGCCCAAATAAACTCGCCCCCCCCCCGTCCTAAGGAAAACTTGGCCCGGTGCGGCATCGGTTGTCGCGTACCGCCGCCGCCGTAGCAAAAAGCATCCAGTGCCGGGCCCACATACTCAAAGAAATGGCGTTAAACCGCGCCCGAGCCCGACTCGACCCGGGTCAACGCCCGGGGCTACTGTCGGTGATATGGGCCCGGGGGTATGTCAGGAGTATGACATCTGAGAAAAGGAAGGCGCCCCTGCCCGTCAAGGAGTGTCAAAGTTACACCCCGAATGCTTTAGGCGAGTCCCGCCACGGCGGCTACGCGCCGGCCTGAAGGGGCTGGCCGGAGGCAGCCCGAGGCCACCGTACTCCCAAACGGCGGGGTCGGGATCACCCGAACCCCGGTCGGTAGGGTCCGGGGTTACCCGGACCCCCCATCTCTCACCCCGCACCTCTCTGAGAGAGGGGCGAGTCCAACTATCAACCAACCCATTTAATGCTCAAAAAAGAGGGGAGCTGAGCGCCTGCCACACCGCATTCAATGCAATGTGAGGCACGGCTGTCAGTTGCTCTCTCATCACCCCTTTTTGCCTGTCACGAGGCAAAGGAGGCCTAAAGTCTTTGACTAAGACCGCGATATGGCCGCGTACCCACTCCGCGCACGCCCCCCTCACGCCCTATCCAGTCGCATTTAATGCATTGGGCGGCCGCGTGGGAGAGAGAGTGCGAGCGCAGGAGGCGCGGTGCCAGTGCCTACCCACGGGATGGGTCGCTGACCAGTGGGTCCCGTCGGAGTAGGTAGGCAAGCCATCATCGCGTCAGCAGCACGGCTACCATGATGACCACCCCTTTTTCGCTTACCATGACATGGCAAACAGGAAGGAGCAGGAATGAAATGGCTTCTTCGACAAGACAAGATAAAAACCCCTCCTCACGTGAGGTGGAGTAGGGAAAGGTTGGGACTATTGTGGTGTTCCCTTATACTATAAAAGAAGACCCAAGTCCATCATAAAGGGTGGTTGATTAATGGGTGGATCAGCCTCCTGGGCAGCAGCTAGCTCTTAGCAATCTCTCGTCCACCACTGACTTCAAAGGAGAAGAACATTCCCTTTGTTCTTGGCAATTCCCCCCATATACCACATACAAACAGGAGTAGGGTATTACACCACGCCGGTGGCCCAAACCTGTATAAACCCCCGCGTCTCCGCAGTCTTGGTTCTTTTTTCCCGCCTAATCTGCACCATCCCATTTCCACCGCGAGTTTAAACCAGGATTCATCGCTCCCCGTGCCGAACCAAAAAGGGGGTCCCTCGGATTTCCACGTGTCAATCTTCGACATCGACAGCTGGCGTGCCAGGTAGGGGGAGCGCACTGTGTTTTGATTTAAACTCCTGTTTTCCACCCATTTTCTGGCGGGAATCCTCTCTCCCCGTATCCGCCATGGTCCACGGCCGCACCCCATGCTCCGCGCCAAGCTCGCTCGCTACGCGCAGGCGCGACCTGGCAAACGAGGCGGCGAAAGAGGTTGACACGGGCAGACACAGCCCCAAACCAGCGCCAACGGGTCCTACGCTGTCGTGCCCCTAGACAAGATCAAGGACCTCACTGTGAACTTCACGGCGGAGTTCATCGCCGAGCTCAAGGCCCGCATTGGCGGCCGGTGCAGCACGTTCCAGTGCCTGCGTGCGCACGTGTGGAAGAAGATCACGACGGCGAGGGACCTGAGCCTGGAGGAGTTCACGCAGGTGAGGCTAGCCGTGAACTGCGGGGCAGAGCCATCGGGCCATGACCATGGATTTCTTCGGCAACATGGTGCTCTGGGCGTTCCCGAGGCTCCAGGTGAGTGAGTTCCTCCACGCCAGCTATGGCACCGTCGTGGGCGTCATCCGCGATGCCGTCGCGCGGATCGACGGCGAGTACATCCAGTCGTTCGTCGACTTCGGCAGTGCAGTGGACGCGCGCGGCGACGGCGGGAGGCACAATGTTGTGCCCGGACCTGGAGGTGGACAGTTGGCTTGGGTTTAGATTCCACCAGATGGACCTCGGCACCGGCCCGCCGACGGCGTTCCTGCCGCTGGACCTGCCCGTATTAAAATAACATGCTTTAATTAAGCAATATATTAAACGATCAAAGCTATATTAATTCATAATTAATATTTTAAAATATACTAAAAAACATCAATGATAGAACATATCAATTGGACATTAAGATTGTCGTGGAGGATAAGATAAATTCATTCTCCGCCGTACCAAGAGCTGAAAAGGCAGATGGCAGTGGCAGACTGATCGTCGCGACATCACTGTGGCCTGACGTGACGGCGTGATGGAATTTCTGTGATTGGCAACTGCACGACGTGTGGCATCGGTGTCACAGCCACACCATGTGGCAATCTGACTTCCTAATGGGCTATCTCTGCGTAGACTGCTGTTGACGAGAAAAATCAACACGCCGCCCTGGGAGATCTGTTTAGCTCCAGTGCAGGTCCTAGAATCGATGAAGCGCAAGCGTGCCAGTCAGTTTGATCCTGCCACTGACAAGTTATGCAAAACAACAGAACATAAATCACATCGGCCGATAGACCGATACCCAAAACTAGCGATCGGGCGATAAGCCGATGGTGCAATTCTAGCGATGCCGATGCCGGTGATGGTGTTAGGGTTTGAATCCATTGGCTGTACGAGCGAATATTTGTATAAAGGCGATCGGCCAATGATAACATGATGATATAGCAATGTAATATGACACAAAGCAATCACATGATATAATAAATACTGATTTAAAGGTTAAAACATACATCGGCTGAAAGTCTGATGTCATTAAATCCAAATGGTTGAATATTCAATGAAGCCTCTGTTGCAATCGGCTATATCCAACTTGTGTATATTTCTTGCAAGCCGATGCGATATCCAACTAGCTCATCGGCTGAAACCTCGATGAAACCCCTAGTGACAGTCAACAGGCAGGCTAGAGATTACGGTTCTAATCACGACTTAGTAGATCAAACTGATGCAGCACTAAGTATGAAAAGAAAAGCAATATCTAGACAATCTAGCCCTTGGCTGATTTTCAGGGTGGTAGATGCCTAAACCAATCTAATCTAATAAACAGTTTAGCCAATAACGACAGAGACCCTAAAACGAGAGATAGCCGATAGGGCTAAACTAAAATACTAAGATTAGATTAATAGAGACATATGATAAATAGTCAGGCAAGCATGCTAACTAAACCGGAGCAAACCAAGAGATCGAACGTACTGATGCAGCCTTGGACAACGTCGACGTAGTCAATATGATCGTCTGATCCGACAGAACGTTGGACTTATTCCTTTGCTGGAGGTCGAACCTAATCAATGCAGCCCAGCGCTGGATGCCAAGTTTCGTCGGATGTTGAACGAAGATAAAGAATAAAAGAGTGGCGATGCGCCGAATTGTATTGATCGAGAGATATCTTACATGAACTCTGGGCTTACATATTTATACCTGTAGGGTGATAAAGATCCTAACAGATTACAATCCAAACTTTCCTAAAGATAAAAGGAAATAGATAAAGTCCTTATCGGACACTAAACAGACTTTCCTAAAGATAAAATAGGAAATTAACAATCTCTTCCTAATTAACAGATACAAGCTGTATCATCCCTGGACTCGGTTTCTTCTGGATAAGATCTTCTCAAACTGAATCTAACAAAAATCCGACTGCTGGAGACATGGATAACAGAAAAACCCTATCGGCTGATGCAGAACTCCAAGTCGATACTGACTCTGAGCCGATCCTAACCCTTAGCCGATAAGGACTTCAGGGCTTACCAAATTTTGGCGTTAACAACTGCGTGGGCCTTTTTTGATTGGGCTTCAACGACGCACGCGCCGCGCACCACCATGAGTCCAGGATGAAGCCGCGCGCCACCAGGACACCTGTTTAGTTTTCTCCACGCGGCACCTCCTACTTCAACGCCTACTACACACGATGATGCGCGCGTAGGGGGCGCCTACTACACACGGTGATGCACGCGGGGGAGGGAGGGGGGTTAGCGGAGCTATGGCGGGTGCCGTAGCTCGCCATAATGTTGCATCCGCTAGTGCGTAGATGTGTTCATGGCCATGGTGGAGCATCACGTCGAGGCGTTCGAGCGGATCCGTGTGTGGGTGTGTACGCTGGGTGGTGCCAGATGTTGCGGGTGCCGTCCTCCAGCTTCTTGCCATACCGCTCCAATGCCTTCCTGAGGGCTGCAGGTCGCTGCCGGCCACCGGAGCGAGAAGAGACGTTAGCTCGCGCGTGCAAACACAGGACATATATAGAGATAAGGAGAGTAATAAAGCAAGGGAGTCGCACACTAACAAATCAAAATGTCACGTAAGACAAGTCAAAATGTCATATCAGAAAAATCAGTTGTCATATTAGTTTAGGACGAATTTTGCACTGGTTTTGTCAGTTTAGAGACCCGTTGCATCTGGTTTTATGAATGAAGAACGAAAATCGGATTCGTTGACAAGTTAAGAGACCTCAAGTGAATTCTCCAAAGAAATGTCGGGATTCGGCCTACGCCAAACGAGGCCAAGACGAATGAGCCATTGTTTTGTTTAGCTTATGCATATCCGTATCACTTATTAAAACAATTTTTAAAAATAATGTATGAGTAAAACTATTATATATTTGTTTTTATTTAAATTCAAATGCTATAAAATAAACTATGATGTGTTTTTAGCAATTTAAAAGCAAATGTTGTAAAATAAACTATGATAAAAAAACCACAAATTTAACTTTAAATTAAATTTCAAAATTTAAAATTTAGTTGATATGTGTAAGCATAAACGAAATGATAGGGCTCGAAGCCTCAGGTCCATTCTGGAAGGCCACTACGGGATGAAGAGATGCTCATATTGAAGACAAAAGACATTTAGGGTTTGTTTGGTTGGTGCCCTGGGAGCTGTGCCTGAGAAACATCGGAGAAGTGCATGTGCTCTTCCGGGAATAGGGGTGAAAACGGTACAAATAATAACCGGATTTTGTCCGAAAAATTGGATACAGCTAGTGTCAACCGGATAATTTCGGATTCAGAAACGGAAACATATATTTTTTCTCAGATACGGATATGAATACGATAGAGTTATTATCCGGCGGATAGCAGATACGATCGGATAATATCCGGATACCTCATCGGAAAATATCCGGATCCTAGATGTGGCCTTTGGCCCAACCGGCCCATGACCTTCATAAGCCCAACAAAAAGAGCACTAGTAAACCCATAACCTCCCAGCCGCCCGGTGCGCGTCTTGGCGTCGCCTCCCAACGGAATCCAGCCCAACACCTGTCTTTGTCATTTTCCTCGAGGACATGTAAATTAATTAAGGCCGACATGGAACCTTCACCGTCTTCTTCCTCCTCCTAATCCTGGGGATAAGCATGCAATTAGACAGAGCTGTATATAATCACCCCCTCTAAATTCACTGGCCCATGATTCAACTGTATCCTTTCATTTCTTGTGGATGATCTATCGTTTTCTAGAAACGTCAGATTAATTAAGGGCTTAATTAATTATTAAAGGCATGTGTTTTTATTATGGATGTCTAAAATTACTATGTTTGATTTATAATGATATTTGATATAAAAGATGATATGGTCGTAAAATTAGTAAAACAATGTTGATATGGACATTTAAAATTTATTATATTTGTTGCTTAGCTGAAAAATATAAATATTGATTAGTTTGAGAGGATTTAATATTCCGAACAATATCCATTACCTTATTTGTTTCGATTCATATCCGTTCTATATTTGTTTCCGATATTTGTTTCCGTTTTCGTATCCGAGGTTTTCAATTGCGAAAAAAATGAAAACAAATACGATATAGTTAGTTTCCGACTGTATCCGATCATTTTTCACCCGTACTGGTGAGGCAACCTGAGATTTTGCTTGTTTGGTTTGGCACAGTTGCTTGAGAGAAAACAATGTGATTGGGCTTAGATTATTTTTGTTAATTATGTGTTCATGAGAAGAAACAAATCTTGGCAACTCCAACTGAAATCGACCAAACTCCATCCGCATCTTAGCTCTGGGAAATTAATAGCACACACAAAGAAGGGAAAAAGAAATAGGATGCAAAAAAAGAGATCCCCAAATCCAACAACCGACAAATTAAACATTCAGTTCCCAGTCGCATGCAAATCGATTCAATAAGGAAACAAAAGGAGGCAGCCATCTCTGCAAACGGTAGATCCAGCTAGGCGACAGGGGCTGTTTTATGCGAGATCCTACTATACCACATGCCACAGCAAAAAAACTACACTACTACAGAAACGCACAAAAATACCAGCACTATGGGTGTCGGAATAGCTAAAACTAACACCTACAATGTCTTTTCCGTCCACGTGCCTGTCCACGGGGGAGCCAACGTCAAGAACCGACACCTTTCTCTTCAAATAGGTGATGGTTTTTAAATAGAACCGGCACCTATTTTCTCTGTCAAAAAAGGTGCTGGTTTCAAACTAAAATTCAGCACCTTTCATATACGTCACGTTGGAGTGGTTGGTCATGGGGCCCACAATAGAACCGACACCTTTGATGCTATCAGAGATAGGTGCCAATTCTTATTTAAGAACCAACACCTTTGATCCCTTCACCTTCGAAGTAGCCGTTGGGGGCCTACTTTGAGAATCGGCAACTATGCAGCTGTTAGACATAGGTGTCGATTCTAGCTAAAGAACTGGCACCTATGGAACCACTATATATAGCTAGTTCTTTCCCCCACTCGAGCTAATCAAGCAAAAGAACAGAGTGAGGAGGGGGAAGGTTTTGCTCTAATTTTTTTGTTTGGTTGAAGATTAAAGCCTACAAGGCTAGTTTTCATTATTTCTCACTGTATTTCGTTCTTGCATGTTGAATTGAATTCCATTTACTACGTACATATATAAAGTGCGCAACCGAAACAAATTATTTGTATTTGTTTCATAGGTGCAATATTGTTTTATCATTTTTGTGTTCATTTAATTAGATCTATCCTCGAATGACCACATGCTAATTTGCTAATTTTAAATTGAAGTATTGACATACCAATAGTTCATTTTATACATATATTTTATTAGTAGGCGCTTCAAATAATATCAACAGAGTAGTATATATAGAGAGGTGTAACACAATGTAATAGTAATTAAATTTTTGAAGTTGTACCATTTTTGTTTTTCCAATTTGCTTGTAAATTATAAAATCCTCATTTTATTTATTTAGCATGGTTTTTAATCAATGATAAATTATTATATTTTTATTTTAGGGGCAATAAATTCTATTTCTCTTTTCATGTTCGTTTATTTCTATTCATTAGATCTATCAGTTTTGTTATTCGTAGGGGTAAATCGACTTTGTATCATTCGAAGTAATTGACAATGATGTAAGATTTGTAGGTACTCATCGGTTGTAATGGATCTACGATGGGTATATGAAGTGGATCGCGACTCTATGGAGTATATAAGGGGAGTAACGTCTCTTGTTGCCCCGGCGGCGAGCACAAACTCAGTTAATGCGCCGAATTATCTCTGTGTACATGCTTTGATTGCAAAAAAGACAAGCAATTTCTGGCGCAACGGGTCCATGCACATATTCTTACAAGGGGTTCTATGCAAAAGTTCAGATGTCATAAGTTTCTTGGCGAAGAGGAGCAAGGCGAGGGAAGTGCAGGCAACAATGACGTGCCAAATGAGGAAGTCGTCTTTGAATAGCAGGACGATCAAGCGTGAGTCCTTTGATACCTTGTCCTTAATCCGACACCCTAGACATACTCTTAGTAGTTCTTAACTGTGTTCTCCTTTTGTAGGCATTGTTCTTATCAGTCTAGAAGCATGAACTGTAAGGTTGCTTTTCTAAACCCAGCTCTTGTGAACTTCGACAAGCAATTGACCAAAGAAGCTGACATCAATAACTATCTCTACAACACCCTCATCAAGCTAAATTTGTGTAACCACATTCTCCTACCTTACCTTTCTCAGTAAGTGACTATCATCAATTTCTAGTTTCGCTTGCTCTCCATACGTATGAAGTTATTTATACATTGTCCTATGTGCAGCCATCATTGGGTCCTATTCGTATCAATATCGACGATAGTAAGATTTGCATATATGATAGCATGAGGAAAAGGAGAGCAAAGTACCCAACTCTTGTAAATGCACTAAATAGGGCATATACGAGATACCATAGGTCCAGAAGAGCGTATGGGAGATGCGTGGTGGATGCAACAACATTTCAAATCTCCGAACATGAATTGATCCTTAGACAACCAACCGCCACCAGCCTCTGCGGGTTCTACGTCATGCAGTACATGCTATATTTTGTAGAGGAGGTCCACCATCACTCTAATGCTGAGGTATGACATGTTCGAAGGACTGAAATCATAAATTAAACAATTCTATTATAGTTCTAAGTAAATTTCTATGTCTTTTACCCTTGTGTTGTAGAAATTGGGTCTTGATACAAGTGAACTGGTACCACACTGTTGATGAGAAATTTTCCCACGCACTGGCTTGAGAGATTTACTTTACTCTAGTGCAGGTCCAAATTGTATTGCCTTCGGGGTTCAGGACGTGCCAGTTAGTTTGATCCTGTAACCAACAAGAAATAAAAAATTGGCAATTCGGTTAAGATTAGATCCTACTCGATCAGCTATAGATATTCATAATATATAATCACTATCGCAAAGCATATTTAGATTAAGTGACTGAGATAAATCGGTAGCATACCGAGACAGTATAAATCACTTATATCTAAAAGCATATTAGGATAATAATTATATACATTTATAGCCTAGCCGACGTTGTGGATCTAATGTGAATCGGCTAGTACTCCGATACAACTTTATACTAAGATATTAACAGAGCTAAATACACTAAAAAAGGATCAATCGACTGTTAATATAGCTTAACAGATTGATAACAAACTTAGTACATTTAACTAGATTAAGATCTTAATATAAAGGGCAACTTTAACATATCTAGTAGAAATAAATCATGTAAGATGGCTAAAAGAGATAAGATCGGCTGAAACTCCGATACTATCTCTAATAGCAATCATTGTGCCAAATAGATCTATATGATTCTAAGAGCGACTTAATAGATCAAATTGATGCAGCATTAAGTACAAAAAGAAGCACAAGATCTAGATAAACCAATGAAAACCATTCAAGATGGTAGATACACTATATAGCCCAAATCAACCCCAAGACCTAACCCTATCGGCTGTCATCCTCAGAGAGATGCTAGCCGATCGTGGGTCAGATCGAAGCATTGATCTAGCTTATATATTGTACATGATAAATTAAGCAGATTGCAATAACAAGATTAGAGTATCATAATGATGGAAGCACTAACCCCGAAAACACAAACCGCTTGTAATAAGGATTTACCTTGCTTTGGAGATCAAAACTCGATGCAGCCCAATGCGAGGCAAGAACTTGTCGAGATTGCAAGTAAAAGAAAAAAGGGTGGCGATGCGCCGAGATTGTATTGATTGATTCGATGATACTAAATTACAAACCTTCGGGCCGTATTTATACCCGATTACAACAAAGTCCTTGTAGAACATGACTTATATCTTATCTACTTTTTAAAGTACGATAATATCCTGGAACAGGGTCCCCTGCCGTGATACACAAGGAATCTATACAAAATATCCTAAATTAAAGATACAATTGTCGTTTCAGGACCTTATCCATAGATGGCAATATCTTTGAAGCACTTGGAAACCGAATCCAATGATTATCTTCACGCTTTTCTTTCGGGATTAGTCTCATCTGCTCACTCAATCGGAATCGGCTGTATCGGCTGCCCTGTCCGACTCAGACTCAGCCGACTGGCTCCTTAGTCGATTCGGACTCAACCGACGCGAACTCTGTTTCCGAGAATCATGCGCTCCTTCGATTCTGCTTCAATCCTTGCTTCAAACTCGGGGATTTACTTACCAAATTTGGTCGTTAACACACACGTCATCAAAGGTCTCACCAACAAGCTTTGCGGGTTTATCTATAATCATGTCATAGACCTAGATGGCGACTACAACCTCAACAAGCACACACCACGAGTGCAATCCTCTGCCCCTGTCCCTCCTAGCACTTCGACAAAGAAATTAGCTTCTAAGAAGAGAAAAACCAAGTAGCTAGATTTGTTTGCAAAAATTATATTTAATTAATGTCTATGCATGAATTATGAAAGTATTACATAAGTTTACTTTATGTAATGTATTTAAATAGTTACTATTATGTATTCTATTTTATGTTTTCTATTACATACACAATGACTTGAGGAAAGGAAACCCGATTGAACTTTCAAAATCATACTCTTATCCGATATTGTAGGTAAAATGCAATCACATTTACTTTTTTTACTTAGGATTTTTTGGACTTACGAATTTTAGACTTAGGAATTTTTAGACTTAAGAATTTTAGACTTAGAAATTTTTGACTTAGGCATTTAGGCTTTTATTAGATTTCTATGTGTTGATATATATATATAATCCCTAAACCCTAAGGTTATAAGTAAAGTCCTTGCCACGTGTTCATGCCATTGAATAACCAACACCAATATGCTATTTATAGGTGTCAGTTGTTCATTGTAGTTTAGAACTGACATCTATAATTCCATATAGGTGTCCTGTTTTAGCTAAGAATCAACACCTATATCTTTTATAGATGCAACCGGCACAGATGACCATAGTCATCAGTGCCGCTTGTTGAGTGTCGTTGGAAAATCAGGCACCAATGACCGGTTCCCAACCGGCACCAATGCCCTTTTTCTGTAGTAGTGCTAGTGAATCGATTGCTTCCATTCACCGTGGCGATGGCTCCACACGACGGGTGATGGCGGTTGAAGGTGGAGGCTTCGCGTGACGGTGGCCACAACAGGGGCTTCCCGCGACGGCAATCGGCGACGAGGGCTTCGCTCGACAGTAGTGATACTGATGGGGGCATCTTTGGCTTCGTGCGGTGCTAGCTGAGCTTGAGACTTCGTGAGAGATTACGCTGGTAATCCTCGAGTGATGCTACCCCTGGAGCTCAGGCGACCAAAATCGGTTGTTGGACTCATACTTGCAATTTCATTGATATGATTGTCGATATATCCGATAATCCTGTTTATCAGTGGGGCCCGATAGAAACCAAAATCAGCGAAAAATTTCGGCCCATGTTCAAATTCGTGCCAAGTAGTCCCTCCATCCTTGAGCCCAGCCCAATTGTAGACTAACGATTATTTTAAGTTACATATATTTGTGTCGAAACTTGGTTTCGGCAATATAATTTCTGGGGTCGCAGTCGAGATCGCCAAGCACAATGGGTTAAAAGGAGAGAAAGATTTAGACAGGTTCAGGCCCTCTCGTGAGGTAATACCCTACTCCTGTTTTGGTGGATTCGATCCGCCGAGTGTCTGTATTGATCTCGTGATCTAAGGCTGAAAGCTAAAAGTTAATCTAACTTCTGATATCGTATATCCCTCAAGGGACGCCCCTTACCCCCCTTATATAGTCTTGGAGGAGGGCTTACAAATCGGAAACCTTATCTTACTCTAAGTTGGTTTCCTCAATCTTACCAAACCGTGATTATAGGCCGATTGTCTTATCTCTATCGGCAATCATAACACCCAAATCATGTTCGGTTTACAGATATGGCAGGCGCAATCTATCCCTACCTCCAGTCGGATAAGCTTGCCATATAGATACCCGATTGCCATAATCTCCACAGTAGCCCCCGAGTCCTTTTCAGTCGACGAGACAGCTCAACTTCAAACCAAAACAGCACACAGCCAAAAATCTCTTTGACCGAGTGCTTTTGGCGCTGAGTGATTCCATCATCTCAGCCTGAATCTTTCCGAGTGGCTCCAAAGACTGTGAAGGGCTGAAAAATATCTAAAAAATTCTCAAAAGTAAATATCTAGGTGCATCTCCTGATGCACCTAATTAGGTGTAGCCCCCGACTATGTGGTTAGTCAAAAACAGACTAAGCATATAGTCAAGAACTATAAAAAATCATTCTCATGTAGATGCTTAGCTCAGGCTAAAGCAACCTCATTACTCGGCAAACTTATGCTTATCCGAGTGAATTTGCCCGAGTCATCTCAGAACAAATAACCCAATCAACCCTCGTGAGTAAAAAGCACTCGGTAAACTCATGCTTATCCGAGTAAATCTGCCCGAGTCATCCCGGAACAAATATTTTAATCGTCCCTCATGGGAAAACAAATTCTTTCAATCGTATGAAAAATATGACCAAGTTATTAAATAGCTTTTGCCATAATACTGGTCTTAATCTATTAGGATGTTCACCAAGGTGGAAAAAATAGCATCAATATGATCGTTTGATCAAATGCTAAAAAACCAAACAGCCCTTGTCATCAAGGCAGCTATAAAAAACTTAGCTGTTGGTCACCTTCCAAGTTGCATCGTGCTAGCTTCTCATGAAGTCAAGCAAACCACGGTATGAAAGGATTTTCAAAGGTACAGGGCATTCGGACACGTGCATATTGCCAGGGCAAATCTGCTTAAGCTCATCCGCTTAAGTCCCTAAGGACACGCGTCGGGCCACACCTTAACTGGGCCGCTGATTCTCCCATGGGCTCTGCCCAATCACAAGAAAACCTAGCGCAACCCTCAAATCTTTCTATAAAGGCTCGAGGTCGTCCCCGCCTCTTCATCTTCCAAAAGATTCCTCTTTTCGCAGCACTGTTCACCAGTTCCTTGCGAAGAACCCTAGACTCGCGCGCTCCCAAATCCATCCATCCAAAAGCTCGCTTCTCGCCATAACCAGCTTCCATAGCCAATCTTCCAAGATCTCTTGCTCAAATCGCCATCCTTTCCGACCAAATCCACTTCCCATCAACACCACACTCATGGCGGAGGAAAAGAGGATCCCATTCGACCAATGGGCCACATCGGATGTGAGGGAATCTACCCTCAAAGAGATGGTGAAGCATGGCGTGCTTCCCCCAAAGGAGATCGTGGGATGGCGCCCGGCGGCGGGTGAGGACTTCCCAACCCCGAACACCGGTGAGCTCGTTGTATTCACCTCTTTCTTCTATTGCGGGTTCAGCCTTCCCACCTCCGAGTTCTTCCGGGGGCTTTTAGATTACTATGGTCTCCAGCTCTACCATTTGAACCCCAACTCCATGCTTCACATCGCCCTCTTTATTCATGTATGCGAAGCATTCCTTGGCATCCTCCCCCACTTCCAGCTGTTCCGTCGCATGTTTTATGTCAAGCCGCATCCGAACAAGGACCACCCATGCGTCGTTGGCGGGGCAGGTTTCCAACTCCGCGGATCTCTCCGCAAGGAGTACTTCTCTCTTCCCTTAAAATCCTCCAATAAGGGATGGCATGCGGGCTGGTTCTATATTAGCAACCTCGAACCCATCCTGCCAGCTTTCGTCGGCCTTCCCTCTATCCCTAAGTCAACTTGGAGCACCGTTCCAGTGGCCCAAGATTGGGACGAGGCCAATAAATTGCTCGCGAAGATCCTAGAGATGAAGCAAAAGGGTCTTCACGGCGAGCAGATCACTTAGCATTTCATTCGATGTCGACTGGCTCCAATCAAAGAGAGGTCAAAGCCAGCCTTTGAATACGAAGGCGGGAAGGACCCCAATCGGGAAGATCCAGATCCACTCAGCTACGAGGTCCTGAAGATCCGGATGTACAAGATCTTCTCGACTGGAATTGTAGTTGAGCGTGCCCTCATTCTGCCGGTTCTCCCTTTCAACATCCACCGGCCTCCTCCTCCGGTAAGCCGACTGGCTGCTTCATAATGTCTTGCAATCTTGATATCTTGTCTCTTAGTGTTGTGAGAACTTCTCTTACAGAAAAATGCTTCTGTTACTTCGAAACCGTACAAGGTGTCCCACGATGACGCGCCGCGTCACCCAGCCAAGAAGCCAGCTGGCGGGATTAAGATCCAAAGCGATCTAGTTGGAAAGCGGGCGGCTCCGAGTGAGGACACAAACAAGCGGGCGAGCAAAAGGAGGCTCATTATCGAGGATTTGGACGATGACGTCCCGGCTCCTCCAGTCGAGACTCCTTCTCCAAGGCGATCGCCGAGGACAGCGCCAAAGATCCGCCGGTCGTCCAGGTATGCTTTATGACTGAAGTCCGAACTTTTTCGCTGAAAGCTTTCTTTGTCTTTACCCCAGCTATATTCATTATCGCAGGAGGCCCCAGGACATAGATCCTGCCGGGAAGGGTGAGGGGCCGATCCCTGCCGCTGCTCCCGAGGTGCCAAAGCCTGCAGAGCCAAAGCCCCGGAGCCCGCATCCGAGCGAGGGCGCTCCGGGCAAAAAACCTTCGCCTCCAAAGAAGGATGCCCCAAGGAAGGAGCCCTCGACCGCCAGCCGGGACGTTCCGACTGGAAGCCAGTCGACGGCCGGAAACCTCGGGCCACGGCTCGGTCGGCCCGGCGAGGATGACTCGGCGAAGAGCCGGAGGAAGGAGGCCGGCGGCCATTCCACCCAAGTGTGCAACCACTTCCGGTGAGTCTTGTATCAAAATCTTCTCTTTGCTCTTTTAGTTTGAATCTTTCATGTCTTCATTTATTCTTCCTATCTCCGACCACAGTGGAGGAAATCCCCAGGTTACAGTCTTCTGAAACCTGGGTTCCCCCGATCAAGATCGAGTGGCGGGACTCGGAAGGTCAAAGGCAGGGCATCGTCCTGGATAGGCAGGCTGAAAGGGAAGAAAGGGATGCCCTTGTCGAAAGCTTGAACGAAGCGACTCGGCTACTCAACGTAAGCCTTAGTCTTTTTATTTCATTGTGTAATCCTCCATTTCCAGTCGGTCACTTTTTGGATTTCACGCGCAGAAGGAGTACTGCCGCTCCATGGCGAAGTCCGAGGTGCTGGAGAAGCTGGTTCCTCACCTGGGCTCCTTAGAGGACGTTCAGCGAAAGCTGAAAACCACTCAGGAGGAAGCCGAGTCGAGGGAGGCGGCTTTAAGGAGAGAGATCGCGGAGCTTCGGGAGGCAAACCTCGACCTCCGAGGATCTATCAGGAGTAAGCTCATCTCTCCGAGTTTCTTTAAGATTCTCATGTTGACCCTGGTTACTGATGATCTTCTTTTCTTGTAGAAAATTCGTCGGAGGTCCATTCGCTCCAAGTCCAGCTGGAGGCAGTCAGCCTCGACAAAGCCGAAATGGAGGCTGAGTTTGAAGGTAAACTTCTTTGATGTAACATTTCTCGCGCTGCTTTATTCCCGAGTGCTTCGCATGATCAGATGCTTTTGGCAGCTTACAAGGTTAAGACCCGGGCTCAATATGACGTCTTGCTTGAGCGGGTCAAACGAGCCGGGGAGGTCCGGGAGGAGGTCGCCAATGCTGCCGCGCCACTCTTGCTGTCCATATTTCATCAGGGAGTCGGGGCCAGTTCGCTAGAGCCAGTAGAAATTTTTGACAAGCTGCGGAGGGCTCCTGACCAATATCTGACGAACATCACTGAGGCTGCCAACATGGGAGCTGGTCTGGCTCTTGCACAGACCAAGTCCCTTTACCCCCGAGTGGATATCCACTCGGTCGGAGAGGGCTTCGTGACGGGACCACAGATGAGCAGGCCTTGGATATGCTGAGTGAGGCGCAGGAGTCGGCAAATAAGATCTCCGTCGATGTAGTGAACAATTTCCAGATTTGATTTATCCTTCGAACATTGTCTTGTAAATGTCGTGTGATCGTGATGCTCTGATGTAGAACCTGTGATATATTTAGTTTATTTATGTTAATGCCTTGACCCGAGTTTTTGTGTGAAATTTCTTAAGTAATTTTCGTCCGACTGTTACCGAGCCTAGGCTCGATTAGGCCATCGGAAAACTCTTAGTCCTTAAACACTGAACTCGAATCGAAGAACATTAAACAATGATAAACCAAATCATGCACGGAAGTTGATGAGAAAAACTTAAGCTTTATTGACATATGTACAGCCCTCGACTGCTAACTCAAGAAGTCATCTTGCTTGAGGTTGGCAGTCAAGAAAAACATGAAGCCTTAGTCGAATTAGGCATAAAATCGTCGAAGATGCTCGATGTTCCAGGAGTTCTCCACCATAGATTCGTCTTCACGCTTTAGCCGGTATGCACCGGGGCGAGTCACCTCAGCAATTATGTACGGTCCTTCCCATAAGGGGGATAACTTGTGATGGTCCTTGGTGGTCTGGATCTTGCGTAGGACCAGGTCGCCAACGATGAAAGCTCGTGCTCGAACGTTGCGACTGTGGTATCTTCTAAGCCCTTGAAGGTATTTGGCTGACTGGATGAGGGCTGCCTCACGGGCCTCTTCCAATCGGGCGAGTTCATCCACTCGGTCGGGGTCGTAGCGTTCATCGTTGAAGCTGCGGACTCAGAGGGATTCATACTCCATCTCGTTTGGTAATATGGCTTCTGCGCCGTAGACCAAAAAGAAGGGAGTTTGGCCGGTAGCCCGACTGGGTGTGGTCCGCAGGGACCATAAGACCGAGGGAAGCTCTTGGACCCACTTGCCCGTGTAAGGGTTTAGGCGATCGAAAACGCGGGCCTTGATACCTTAGAGGACCATGCCGTTGGCTCGTTCGACTTGTCCATTGCTTTTGGGATGGGCTACTGATGCGTAGCAAATCTTGATTCCGAAGTCCTCGCAGAATTCCTTGAAGATGCCTCCCGTGAATTGAGTCCCGTTGTCAGTTATGATTCCGTTTGGGACGCCGAAGCGGTGCACGATGTTGAGGAAAAAATCCCGTGCCTTGTCAGCAGTAATCGTGGCGACCGGCTTGGCTTCAATCCACTTGGAGAACTTATCGATTGCGATGAAGAGGTGTGTGAATCCTCCTGGAGCTTTCTTGAAGGGGCCGACCATGTCCAAGCCCCATACCGCGAATGGCCAGGATAGTGGGATTGTTTGTAGCTCCTGGGCCGGGACATGGCTTTGTTGGGCAAAAAATTGGCAGCCTTCGCAGGTTCGTATGACTTTGTCCGCGTTGGAGACCGCGGTAAGCCAAAAGAAACCTTGCCTGTAAGCTTTGCCGACCAGAGTGCGTGCTGCCGCGTGGCTTTCGCATATGCCCGAGTGGATGTCTTAAGTAACTGCCTCCCTTCTTCGGGTGTGATGCATCTCATTAGGATTCCAGAGGGGCTTCTCTTGTAT
The DNA here is from genome assembly GCA_019925245.2 of Oryza australiensis. Taxonomy (NCBI): domain Eukaryota; kingdom Viridiplantae; phylum Streptophyta; class Magnoliopsida; order Poales; family Poaceae; genus Oryza; species Oryza australiensis. The sequence continues at coordinate 189,066 of JAIFGZ020000439.1, read as the reverse complement.
AAGTCGGAGTCAACCATGACATATGCTTGGCAGCGACGTCGGACGCGTTCTGCTTCATCCCGGTCCTCCGGCAGCTCTTGCTGAGTTAAGAATTTGATGAGCGGTGTTCTCCAGTCGGCATCGGTCATGGCGACTTCGTTTGCAGCTTGTTCGTTCAAAGTTGTCTTTGCCATGATGGTTGGTTCATAGAGGTGCTCGACAAAGACGTCTGTCGGGGCAGCTTCGCGCTTAGACCCGAACTGTGCCAACTCATCGGCTGCTTCGTTGTTATGCCTCAAGACGTGTGAGAGTTCGAGCCCGTCAAACTTGTCTTCAAGTTTGCGGACCTCTTGCCGGTAGGCCTCCATGGTGTCATTTAGACAGGACCAGTCTTTCATTACTTGATTGACGACCAGCTGGGAGTCGCCTTTCACGATGAGCCGACGTATTCCGAGTGAAACTGCGAGACGCGGTCCATGTAGGAGAGCTTCATACTCGGCAACGTTTTGAGAGGCGGAGAAGTGGAGGTGAAGGACGTATCTTAGTCTTTCCCCGGTCGGGGAGATCAGCATAACTCCTGCTCCTAAGCCGGTGATCCTCTTGGATCCGTCGAAGTGCATGGTCCAGTGTTGGAGGTCTTCCCGAGGTACGTTCTCTTGTTGCTCAGTCCACTCGGCCAGGAAATCCGCCAAGGCTTGTGACTTTATGGATGTCCTCGCCTTAAAAGTCAAGTCCAACGGCATCAGCTCTAGAGCCCACTTGGCGATGCGCCCAGTCGCCTCTCGGTTGTGGATGACATCGCCGAGTGGAAAGGAAGTGATGACGGTGACCGAGTGACCTTGAAAATAGTGTGCCAACTTCCTCGCGGTTATTAGGACACCATAGAGTAATTTTTGTACCTGAGGGTAGCGAATTTTGGCTCCTGCCAACACTTCGCTAACAAAGTAGATCGGCCTCTGAATCTTCTGAGCCCGTCCTTCTTCTTCGCGTTCGACCACGAGGACCGTACTAACCACTTGGTGAGTGGCTGAAACGTACAACAGCAAAGGTTCCTGGGGCTGAGGCGAGGCCAGGACGGGCGGCGTTGTAAGAAATTCTTTGAAATCTTCAAAGGCCTTGTTGGCTTCCGCGGTCCACTGGAAGTCGTCTGTCTTCTTCAGCAATCTGAAGAAGGGCATGCCTCGTTCGCCGAGTCAAGAGATGAGACGGCTTAGTGCCGCCATGCAGCCAGTGAGCTTCTGGACGTCTTTCTGGTTATTAGGGGGCTTCATGCTTAAGATGGCGTTGATCTTCTCTGGATTGGCTTCAATGCCGCGATGTGATACCATGAAGCCGAGCAGTTTGCCTGATGGAACGCCGAAAGTGCACTTCTCCGGGTTCAACTTCATTCTGAAGGCCCGGATGTTTGCAAAAGTTTCTTTTAGGTCGGCGATCAGGTCTTCTTTCTGCTTGGTCTTGATGACAACGTCGTCGACATAAGCTTCTACGTTCTTGCCAATCTGCGTCTGGAAGCATCTTTGGATCATGCGTTGGTATGTGGCGTCGGCGTTCTTCAGGCCGAAAGGCATGGTAATGTAGCAGTAGGCCCCAAACGGCGTGATGAACGATGTCTTCAGGCAGTCAGATTCTTTCAAGCTGATCTGGTGATAGCCTGAGTAACAATCCAGAAACTCGGGAGTTGGCGGCTGTTGAGTCAACGACTTGGTCGATGCGAGGCAGCCGAATGGATCTTTGGGACGAGCTTTGTTGAGGTCGGTATAGTCAACGCACATGCGCCATTGCCCCGTCTTCTTGCGGACCAGGACTGGGTTGGCTAACCAGTCGGGGTGAAGGACTTCTTTAATGAAGCCGGCAGCCAAGAGCTTTGCGAGCTCTTCCTTGATGGCGTCTTTTCGGTTCTGCGCGAATCTGCGTAATCGTTGTTTTATTGGTTTGGCGTCATCTTTGACGTGCAAAGAGTGCTCGATCACCTCCCTAGGAATTCCAGGCATATCAGATGGTTTCCAAGCAAAAACATCTTTATTATTTTGGAGGAAGGTGACGAGCGCGCTTTCCTATTTGGGATCTAGGTCAGCGCCGATTACAGCAGTTTTCGAGGGATCCGATGGATCAAGGGAGATCTTCTTGGTCTTGGCGTCGCCGGATCCCGATTTGGCTATCTTCTTTGCGGGGACTTCCCCCTCTGCCGAAGTTGATGCAGCCAATCGGACTTCTTGTTGGCCACGCAATCTCTCGCGAGATTGGGCCATGTCGCAGCTCTCCTTATCGCAGGTGAAGGCTTGCTTCACGTCGCTGCGAAGAGTGATGACGCCGTTCGGACCCGGCATCTTCATGCAGAGGTAGGTGTAATGTGGGATCGCCATAAACTTGGCAAGCGCGGGCCTTCCGATGATGGCGTGATATGCTGTTTCGAAGTCGGCCACTTCAAAAGTGACGTTCTCCGTTCGGAAGTTCTCTCGGGCCCCGAAGGTGACGGGGAGGGAGTTGTGCCCGAGTGGTGTAGATGATAGCCCCGGGATGACTCCGTGGAAGGGGGTTGAGCTTGCCTTTAGTTTGGCCCTCGGGATCTGCATTTCGTCCATGGTCTTGGCGAATAGGATGTTGAGGACGCTGCCCCCATCGATGAGGACGCGCTTGAGCCTGATGTTGCGGACCACGGGATCCAGGACGAGCGGATAGCGCCCCGGGTGAACCACTCGGTCAGGGTGATCCGAGCGGTCGAAAGTGATGGCCACCTCCGACCATCGTAGGTACTGAGGGACTTCGGGTTGAGCCGCATTGACCTCTCGGTCGGTCAGCTTCTGTTTCCTCTTGGATTCATAGGCTAGCGGCCCCCCGAAGATGTGGTTGAGCTCTCCCACAGGGTCTTGGAAAGGTTCGGCGTTCTCAGCCGCGTTGTTTTTCTTGGCGCCCGACGGACCAGCCTCATCGGTCGGTTTCTTGGTGAGCTGCGCCGTGTACTGCTCGGCGAACTATTTGTAGATGAAGCAGTCCTTCGCCGCGTGCTTATGATTGGGATGATGAGTGCACTGGGCGTTCATGATGGCGTCGTAGGCGGTGACTCGGGGACGGCGTTGAGTGTTGGAGGTTGCGACATCTAGGTCCTCAGATCGGCACTTGCGATCTTTTTGGGCCTGGTGGTTGCTGTTGTCGTTATCCTTTTTAGGATTCCGGCTTCCTCCTGCCTGCTTGTCTTTCCTCCTATCGGGCCGATCTTGACGGGCAGCCTTGATGGCGTTGTTGGACTTTGCGTAGGAGTTCGCCGTCTCGAACATTTGTTTCACCGTCTTCGGTGGTTTGCGCCCGAACTTCCCGATTAACAGCTCATCACGGACTCCCTTCTGAAAGGCGGCGATGATGATGTCATCGGTGATATTGGGGATCTTGTTGCGCTTCTCAGAGAAACGGCGGATGTAATCCTTCAGAGGCTCGTCCGGCTTCTGGATGACGTTGTATAGATCGAAGTGTGTGCCGGGCCTCTCGAAGGTACCTTGGAAGTTGGCGATAAAGTGGTCCCTTAGCTCGCTCCACGAGCCGATTGAGCCTCTTGGCAGGCTCGTGAGCCAGTTCCTGGCGGAGTTGGCAAGGGCCACTGGAAGATAATTGGCCATAGCTTTATTGTCGCCACCTGCAGCGCGGATGGCGAGTGTGTAGACGGTAAGCCATGACTCGAGGTCGGTCTTGCCGTCGTACCTTTCAATTCCTGTGGGCTTAAAACCACTCGGCCAATGTACTCGGCGAAGCTCCCGAGTGAAGGCCGGCACTCCGTCGTCGCCGCTATCGGGTGATCCCCTCCGATCTTCCCGAGTGTGTCGGTCCCGCTCCTGGTAGCGTCGATCGAGGACTTCCCGCAGATCACTTGGCGGGGTCTTTGGTTGGCTGGTTGGATAGCTGGAGCTGTTGTTGCGGCGGACACGATGGTGGATGGGTGGACGTCCACGTCGTTTGTCGCGGGAGTCGGTCGTTTGTTCCTGGTACTTCTGCGTGGACTCGCGGGGTGGGCCTCTTGGCCTTGTTGTCGACCGATCTGGCTCGGGCCTCTTATAGTCTCCTGACCTTAGAGCCGGAAGCCGGCTCTTGTCTGGCGTTTCGGCCACAGATTCAGTCGGCCTTCGTGCCGAGGTGGTGGGGTGGCCGTTAGTTGTGGCGGCGACGATGGTCTTTATCTTGTCGAGTATCGGAGTCACATTGGCGGGTGCCGTCTCCATGATGGTGTCCAAGAGCGTGAGCGCGGCAACAGCGTTCTGCTGCGGCGTTTGGAAGATGTTGGTGTTGCGAAACCGCGTTTGGAGGATGACCTCCTGGGAAGATCATCCAGCTGCGCGTAGATCCTACTTTTTCTTGTCAGCCTCGTCCTTGCGTTGCTTCTCCTCTTCGGCCGTCTTGCGCTCGTGCTCAATCTTGGCTCGCTCTTCTTCAGCAATCCTCCTGGCCATGGCTGAGTCGGACTCGTCCGGCTCGGCCATGAGGACATCAAAGCACTTCGGCTCATAGTCCATGCGGCAGTCGGAGTTGTCGGCTTCGTCAGAGGGGATGCCATAGAGGTCGTCGAAGCTGGCGGAGCTGAGGTATTCATTGAGCTCCGAAGATGAGCAGGAGCCGAATGACGGAAGGATGACGGCGACCTCCCTTGATCCTGGGTAGCCCGGGTCTGGATCGTTCCAGTCCGGGTCAGAGCTTGGGGATGCGGGCTCCTCCGAGTGGGTCGCCCCCGACTCGGGGGAGAGAAGTTTGCTGTAGATCTCGGCGGCGTTTGGTAACCCAAATGGCACTGAGAGGTCTTCATCCGAGTAGATCGTCTCCGTCGGGGAGGCGAGAAGATTGGCGCAGATTTCGGCGGTATTCGGTAATCCGAATGGTGTCGAGCGAAGTCCGTCGTTAGAGAGAGTAGATTGCATCTTGGTCTTCAAGGCGTCGTTGTAGATCTTGGCGCTGTTCGGGAGTCCGAACGGCGCTGAGTGGATCTCTCCTTCCGACTGGTTCGGATCCGAGTCGGAGGAGAAGCCGTCGACGAAGTAGGCGGCGAAGTCGCCGAATCTTGAAGGAGATCCCATCACGTTTGTCGGCAAAATTGTTGAAGAAGTCTTGACGCGCGGTCCCCTACCTGGCGCGCCAACTGTCAAAACTTGGTTTCGGTAATATAATTTCTGGGGTCGCAGTCGAGATCGCCAAGCACAATGGGTTAAAAGGAGAGAAAGATTTAGACAGGTTCAGGCCCTCTCGTGAGGTAATACCCTACTCCTGTTTCGGTGGATTCGATCCGCCGAGTGTCTTTATTGATCTCATGATCTAAGGCTGAAAGCTAAAAGTTAATCTAACTTCTGATATCGTATATCCCTCAAGGGACGCCCCTTACCCCCTTATATAGTCTTGGAGGAGAGTTACAAATCGGAAACCTTATCTTACTCTAAGTTGGTTTCCTCAATCTTACCAAACCGTGATTATAGGCCGATTGCCTTATCTCTATCGGCAATCGTAACACCCAAATCATGTTCGATTTACAGATATGGCAGGCGCAATCTATCCCTACCTCCAGTCGGATAAGCTTGCCATATAGATACCCGATTGCCATAATCTCCACAATTTGAGTTAGGATCACACAATAAGGGTGCATGGATGATCACCGAGGATTATTTTTGATGGCGCAAAGTGAAAGAATTAAAGATGGTAAAACTAGCGGCTTTATTTTAATTGATCAAGGAGTTTGGACGATCAAATTTCATAGATTTTATTTATAGCTTTGCTGTACTAGCAAGGTGGGTAATGACCTAAGCAAAGAGATGATCAAAATGTCACATTAGGTCATTTGCATTTAGACTTGTCTCACCTCATATTTCCTATTGTTTTCTGTCCAAGGCCGGTCTGACCGTAGAGTTGTATCCGCTCTGACCGGGCCCTTGGGAGGTCTGACCGTAGGCTTTGGTGCGGTCCGACCGGCCCTTTGTGGCGGTCGGCGGCCACGCACCTCCGGTCGATTGGCCCTTGCTAGTTGATCGATTCCCTCGGCTCGGCGATCCAGAGCCGCCAGAGCTGTTCGGTCTGACCGAGCCATGGGCTGTCTGACCGGCCTTTTGGCCTTCGGTCTGACCGGCCCTCCTGCTGTCAATGCATTAAATGCACAGTAACGACTAGTTTTCTAGCCGTTACATCTTAGCCGGTCTGACCGGCCACCCTTAGTCGGTCTAACCGGCTGGCAGCAGAGTTGATGGATTTCGTCCCCAACGGCTAGTTTTCTTTATGTAGGGTATAAATATCTCCCCATTGGCAGCAAGGGGTCACTCTTGGCGCTCACTTCATTTGCATACACCCCTTGCATCCGTCCCACACTCACTTGAGCTAGTATTCATCCATTGTTGTGGTTGATGGTTGTTTTAGCCAAGAGTCAAGTGGATTGCTTCTATTGTAGAGCTAGTGTGGCACTTGATCATCTCCGAGCCACGTCATTACTTGTTACTCTTGGAGGTTACCGCCTCCTAGACGGCTTGTGGAGGAGTTGCCCGGTGACCTCTCCGAGAAGATTGTGGAGGAGGCCCGACGCTAGTTTTGTGAGTGGTTTGGAGTTCACCACCTTCGGACTGAAGGAAGAGCTACCCCTAGTGATCGAGGCTTGGATAGTCCTCTCCGTGGGCCGGCTCCCACCTTGCCCACCCCTTGACGAAGGGGGCGTGTGGTGGCTTCGTGGTTGAGCGGTGGAGTTGGGCTCGCCTCAACGGGGAGTAGGAAACCGGCGAGTTTTCGAACCTCGATGAAGAACTTCTTTGTCTCTTGTCTCATTTACTTATTGCATTTACTTTTGTGCAATTTACATCAGTAGAGACATACTTGAGCCTTTATCACCCTAGGTTTGCAAAACATAACTTAGTTGCTTAGTTAGACTTGTCCCTCACCGAGCCTAGCAACTTAGGTTAGTTTTGATTTAGTGTCATTTAGTTTTTGAATTGCCTAATCACCCCCCTCTAGTCGACATCTTGATCCTACAGCGACAACGACTAGTTCGCCAGCAACCACACCATGAAATCCCAGGTGAAATCCTAGCCTAATTTCCAAACCCGCGCTGCTACGATGAACATCTATACTTGCTCGTTGATTCAAGAAAATGTTGGCATTTTATGATATATAATCATGTCCACTTTTTATCAGAAGTAGAAGACTGAGTTTTTTGAAAATTTTCTTACACCAAAATTCACACCACATACACAACTTTTTATCAGAATTAGAAGAGTGAATAAATTAAATAACATCATTATGGATTTTATTATTTTTTTGGTCCTGTATACTCCACATATTCTCTCTTGAAAGTTGAAATACATTATCTGCAATATACACAATAAGAATCATACACATACCCTTGTATGACCCCTTCAAGTGATATATAATCCTGTCATCCTCATGACTCCTTTCATGTGATTCATTCATTGGATAATGCTCAATTCACTGCTTTTAATATATGTGTGTTTTACACAATTACATCATTGTAAGCAGATATGAGCTCAATTTATTTGAGAGAAAGAAGCAATTTGTACAGCTCACTGTATGCATGATGTTTAGTTGTCTATTTGCAAGAGCAATTGGTAGATGCATAGTAAATTACATTATGTTCAATAGCAGCAATTTATTTGATAGATGAGCTCTATTTATTCATTGTAGTGAGCTCTGAGTTGTGAGCCTACGATGGCTCTAGGAGATGAGGCAGTTGGGAGTGGGACTAGGAGCACGATGGCTGACAATGATGTAGAGGTGGTGACCCAACAAGGTAATCATTTATGTGGTTGTTTCAAAATTAGTTCTCGACAAATTTCAAATAAATGCAGAATATGTCTATACAACATTTTGCCCTACAATTGAAGAAATATTTGCACCAATGTATTTTCAAGCTATGGGTCTAGTAGTACAACTTTTTATCGATGAATAATTGTGATTTAGCTTTTATTTAGAACACATTTGTGTGTGCATTGATTTAATTCCAGATTTGCACTTTTGGTAATGGAACTATAGGAAAGCGGGTCAAGTTGAAAATAAAGAATAGAATTGAAAACCCGTGGAGTCATGGTGATCCTTATGGGAATGGCTTCAAATGCTGCTATTGTGTTTTGGCTATCAAGGGTGGAGGTGTGAGCCATCTAAGGGAGCATCTTGGTGGAATAAAAGGGCAAGTGCCAGCTTGCCCAAATGTGCCACTTAATATTAAGGCATTAATGATGGATGAAAAGGCTGCTCGTTTAGCAAGGTCAAAGTGAAATAAAGAAATGCATTTCCATGTTGAGAGAGAAGTTATGGAAGACTGCAGAGGTCTGGGACATTTAAGCAGTGCAAGAATTCCTCCTGATGAAGAAGGGTAGATGAAGATGGCTATGAGTCACTAAGGGAGTATGCCTTGGAGCAGGGGAACACTTCACATGTTGCGAGTGGGTCAGCAAGTTGTTCAGCTAATCAGCAAGCTACACTTGACAGGTGCACTAACTATAGATGCAATTTTCAATTGAGAAATTTGATGTAGAATGCAATTGTATTTATACATGTGCACTGACTATTGTTTCTTTTTGCATGATTGTATAGGTTCTATAGAAGTCCAAGTATTTCAACTCAACCCTTAGACAGAGATTTGGCACGTAGTACGGCGCGGGCACAACCTCGGGTGGACATTATGATGAGGGCGGATTCTAGAGAGAAGCTAGGGAAATCTTTGGCAAAGTGGTTCCATGCCAATGACATCCCAGGAAGGAAAGCCGATTGTCCATACTTTCGAGCAGCCATTAAGTAGGCTCAACAGCTTGGAGAAGGAGTTCGCATTCCTAGTGGAAGAGAAATAGATAGCCCATACTTGGATATGAACTATGAGGAAATGGAGGCTCACATGGTCGAATTCAGACAAGATTGGGATGAGTATGGCGTTACCAGAATGTGTGATTCATGGACAGGTAAATACTTGTATATTTCAGAGAGTAATATGAAATACAATTGCATTGATTGATTCATTTCTCATTTATTTGCATTACTATATAGGTCCTACCATGATGTGTATCATAAATTTCATGGTCTTTTGCAATAGGCGCATGTTCTTCCACAAGTCTATAGATGCAACTGGTCATGTCCAAAGTGCAGATTTTATTTATGATTGTATTAGAGAGGTAGTTGTGAATGAGATTGGGCATAAGGCGGTCATTCAAATTGTCACGGAAAATGGCTCTAACTACAAGAAGGCATGTCGGACGCTCATTACTCAATATCCTCACATTACTTGGCAGTCTTGTGCAGCTCATACTATCAATCTAATGTTGAAAGATATAGGGCATTTCCCTAAGGTGATAGAAGTAGTGGATAGTGCAAAACGGATTTGTAGATTCTTCTGCAACCATAATAGGTAAATACTTGTATATTGTACAAACTGATGTTGAGTACAATTTTAGTTGTTGGTGTTTTATCTTTCAGGCTTCATGCTATGATGCGTGATAAGATTGGTGGAGAGTTGATCCGATGGAATGCCACCAGGTTTGGCACTGTTTTCATCTTCCTTCAGAGTTTTTGGGACAAGATGGATAAGTTCAAGGCATGGATGGTGTCGAATGAGTGGACTAACAACGAATGGAGGTATGAAGCGGACCATGAGTTCACATATGACTGCTTGACAGATAGAAGGTGGTGGAAGAAAATGGAATTGGTGTTGAAAATTGTCACACCAATCTACACTGTGCTCCAATATGCTGATCAAGAAAGAAATTCAACTATTTCTGGATTCCTCCCAAGGATGATGAGAGTCAAGGCTGAAATACATGCACATGAAAATCCCAAGGCAGATATTTGGGGTAGGGTAATGGAAGTAATCAACAATCGACTTAAATATCTTCTCAACAAAACTCTCGTTATTGCAGGTAATAGTTGAAATGATAGTAGTTCTATAAATGTTTTTTCTTGCTTGTGGCTAACTTCTTTGCTGTCCTAGCTGCTGCATTTGATCCGAAAGCGCTATATAGGTCAAACATTGGAAAAAAACTAGTAGCAGATTTGCAGTAACAATGGCCCTCAAGAGGATTGTAAGATCATCCTTGGAGGCCTCTAGGGCAATTGACCAATATAACTTTTTTATTGCAAAGAAAGGGTTGATTGGAGGAGATGAGGCTCAACGATCGACACTTAATGGTAGTATGACTACAGGTTTTATCTTGACTGTGGCTTTTCAATTATTATTGCAATTATTTTATTGCTTCTCTATTTCATTCCTATTTTGTTATGTCTTGTAGCTACTTGGTGGGATTCATATGGAGGAGAGTACAAAGAACTATAGAAGCTTACACGCTGCCTTGTTTCACAGTGCTTGTCCTCTAGTGGGTGTGAGAGGAACTGGAGCACATTTGCTTTGGTGCATACCAAAGTGAGGAATAGGTTAGGTTATGAGAAGCTCCATAAGTTGGTATATGTGCACTACAACTTGAAGTTGTGCATCCAACATTTCCAAAATGATATGCAGCTTATTGATGATATGAATTCCCCCCAAGAAAGAGATTCTGATCTGTATAGAATAATGATCGATGTTGCAATGTATGATGAAGGTAACCCAATCATGGATTGGTTGTGCAATTCTATGAGTGAGTCTGTGCCTACTCTTGATAAATTTGACGACAATGAAGCTAAATTTTCAAGCCCAAGTAGATTTCTCGTAGATGAGTTAGATATGAATAATGAAGAGGTTGCTTTATTTAAGAGGAAGCGTCAATGTTAGACAAGTGGTGATAAGAATAAAAAAGGCACGATTGGAGGATGTTGAAGAAGATAGTGCTGAAAATATTGTGTCGGATTCTCCACAAGGTAGCCCAACTTATGCTGAATCATGGGACAATACTTCAAACGATGGCGATAGTGATGATAAGTTTACACTATGAGCACCTACTATTTTAATTGCTTGAATATCACATAACATTCTTTCCATATTGTATCTTCTCATAGGTGATGATGATGTTGACGTTCATGCTGGTGGTAAAGAGGATCATGTTGAACCTTCTGCTAGAGAAGCATCTATTGGTAAAGCGTGCTTGACAAATGATGAATCAACTACCTATGTAAAATTCCAATTTAGAATTTAAATGGGTACCTATGATCTAACCTAGATATGAATTTTTAGGTGCAAGATGTAAGCAACCAGCCCCACTTCGTCGAAAATCAGCAAGGCAAAGAAGTCTCTGTCAAGGTTCTTCTAAACAAAATTTCTAAAGAAAAGGTATAGACAAACCTGACCTTGTACACATTATATAAACATGAAAATTAAAACTGAATTTGAGCATATGGTAACATTTGTAGTGATCTAAGCCTCCAAGGACGATGCATGGATGTAGTAGATCGGACTTTGACCATATGTCATCCCTCTATTTTGGTTATTTGGTTCTTATGCTTGTACTGAAGTATGGGTGGATTTACTGATCAATTGGGACTTTGACCCTCTTTTGCTATATGTACTTCTTAATATTTAAGACTCCAGATATTTATGTTGCCTATTTTGGTTGAAACATATACTATTTGGACAATGGACTCATTCGAATGGTGGAGACAATATTAATATTATTATGTTTAAGACAATCTAATGGATTATGCATGCGTGACAGTGTAGTCTGTCTTCTGTGATGTACTGATGCCTATATGATGTTCTACTTGTGATTTTTTTGGTGTTATTTTTTACATGAAATGGTTGGATACAATCTTTTAACTTCTAAAATAATTATATAATGCTTTAATCTTATTCAATGGGATATATTGCGTGTGTAACTAAAGTGTGATATCATCTCATATATGTTATATATATATATGTTATTTTTTATATCAAATGGTCTATATACAATCTATGTGATTTGCAGAACAAATTAAATTGCTTTTTACAAATTTTGTCCGAAATTTTTATCGTCGAAATAATTCCGATATATCCAATAATCCTGTTTATAAGTATCCATCGATATTTTTTCAAAATCAATATTGGAAACAAAGCTTGTGACATGTCGGGTTCGTCAGGCCAGGCGAGTGGAAAGGAGGCTTAGGATGGCAATCAAACAGGGGGTAAATAACTCAGGCTTGTCTCAGGCTAGACAAGTTTTTCTCGGGATAACAACCATACATGCCCAAAATTCTAGGGTGGAACAAGTCCACCGGCCTTATGATGCGACGTCACCATGAACATCTCGACCCTCTTGAATCTTCTCGCACACCTCGAAAGCTAAGCAGCATCCGCCTTGTCATATGCGAATATGTGATTGTTGATTTGTCACCCGTAGCGCGAGCCCAAAGGCAACGTGTTGGGGCATGTCACCTCGACTGCCACCTTCCCTTCTTCCTGTAGGCCGTTGGAGTAGCCATACTCCCCATCCACCGCACCACTAGCTGGATATAGAACTTCCATGCCGGAAACGGCCATGCATGACCACATCCTTGATCGGCTGATCGCCACCATCAACGTGCGCTAATGAGATCCACTTCTCTGGTCCGAGAGTATAACCCTCTGACCAAAACTCTCACTGGAAACCAGGTTTCGTTTCACCCCAAAATCAAACACCAAGCCCCAAGCTTCCACCAAGAGACTAAGTTTAACGTATTGCAGACTTCCTCTCAGAACACCCTCCGCAAACACTCAATTCCTGCCGAATTGACACGCCTAGTAGCTAGCCGTACTGCTACAGACTATACTACTATATATTTCCAAGCCATTTTTTACTATAGAAGTTCTCTTCCAATATTATTATACAGTAAGTCAATCAATCGATCATTCCTCACCATATGTACATACATGCAAACTAACAGAGAGCTCGTGCGTTGCAACATATTCGTTTTACAAATAAAAGTAAAACAGTTTGAGTTTATATGGTATTAAGTCGACATAGCACAGAATAAACAAAATGCATAATTCAAAATAACAGTTCCTAAAAAATACCAGTTATCTAACAAATCATCAAAACCATGGTTAGCATCGTTTATGGAATGAGTTTGACTTAAAATTTTATTGAAAAACCGATTATACAATAAGTGGCTGGATTCCATCAGAAACCAGGTTGTAATTCAAATGGATATTTTTGACATTGGTAAATATATGCAAGAAAACTTTTACATGATAAAAGCTTTGTTTTTCCTAAATCCAGCATTAATAAGGGATAAAACATAGGCTACAACTATTCAGTATTCACCAACTTTTTTCTTTAATTTCTGACATGATGAAGATCTTGATGTCTCACCGGACGTGTCAAAAAGTGTGTCGATGCGAAAACACAGTGGTCTGGGAGTTATCCTTAGCTCCGGTGTAGGTCAAAAACGCTGGTGAAAAGAATACGAGCGTGCCAGTTGGATTGACCCTGCAACCAACAAGACATGGTAAAAGTAAGAATACAATAGCCAACTAGCCGATAGGCGGATGACGTATCGTGATGACCTAGCTGATGCGGTCGAGTTGAATCGGCTGTAAGATAGAAGATATTGTTCATAAAACTAGATTTAAATCAGATATAAGCATAAGCAACTTTTCCTTAACAAAATCAATTATATAGGTCGAACCCAATCGAGGTAGCATAAAATTATGTTTATTAAAGTCAATTGTTATACAATTATACGATCAAAATAACTAGCAATGGGTAGATATTGAAGATTAGACCCAAAACAATCATGATCGGCTATAGATTCAAATAACATGTAATTACTAATTTAGTCTTTTTGTTAGATACAAGCAATTACGATATATCGAACTTAACCGAGACAATATTAATTGCTTATAACTAAGATTAAACAAATTAACAATTATATGGACTTAGATCATAGCCGATGAAAGAGCTTGGACGATTAAATGACATATCGGCTAAAATTTCGATATAGTCTTATATAATATTATCGACCTTGATTAAATCTATTAAACAAGTTATGATCTCAGCAGATCAGACCTAACCGAGACAGTGCCAGGCTAATAGCAAGCTTAGTAGATTTAAAGAATTAATAAACTTAAATAAAATGATATATATAACCAATTAAACAAAGTAAATCATGTGACTTAAAGAAAAACAATTATACCAGATAAGATCGGCTGAAATCCGATACTACCCTTATTGGCAATCCAAGGTAGGTGTGCTTTTATGATTCTAAGCACGACTTAGTAGGTCAAACTTTATTGATGCATCACTAAGTATGAAAAGAAGCATTGAGTCTAAACAATCAAGCCTTTAACTGATTTTCAGGGTGGTGGATATCTTAGTTAATTTAGATCAACAAAATGGTTTATTCGATATCGACCAACCCTAAAGAAGGCTTAGCCGATACAAGTAAACAGAGTTGTCGGTTTAGATTAATTAAGACATATGATAAATAGGCAGATGCATAAGTTATATTAAAGTCTCAAAACGATGTAAGCACTAATCCCGCCGATGCAAACCGCCATGACAAGCCTTACCCCTTGTCGAAGATCGAAGCAAATGCAGCCCAACTCAAAACAAGAACTCGTCGAGATAAAAACCTAGAAAAATAGGGTGGTGATGCGCCAAAAGTGTGTATTGAACTATTGTTATTCACAAGACTCTGGGTGTATATATTTATACCCATGAGCATAACAAATCCATATCGGATACGACATAAACTTTCTAAAGATAAAATTACAAATCCAAACCGGACTCAACTTAAACTTTCCTAAAATTATAAAAGGAAAATAATTAAATCTGCCTAATTAATAATTAAATCTTCATGTTACTTCCTTCCCGAATCTGATCCCCTTTTAGCGATAACCTCCATTTTCATCAACCGAATCCGTCAATAACTCAAACTCTTATTACCTATCGGCAATCGCCAGCCGATATTCCCTTTTGCCGATGTCTCCTGCCGATACACTTTTAGCCGATATAATCTTGTTTCTAGCAACTAAAATCACGTCGTCAGTTTTGCTTCGCAACCGCTCCTTCTTTAACGGAATATGCCAAATTTTGTCGTTAACACTACCACCACCCCGACCCATGTATGGAGCGTCCCGAGGACAACCCTCTTCTCAGCACCATGCTGGGTAGCCACGTCCAACATGTGAACGTACGGACTCATGTTCATCACAAATCAACAGATTATGTGCACAACCATCTTAATATTTGAATTCATTTGAACAGGGTTGCACATTAGTACCACAACAACAATGTTTGGAGACATCGGGCTTTCTACCTCACACGGTCTCGACGTTGGGCGTGGAACATGACCTACGTCCTTCAGTGACACCGCTGCTCATCCAACAGGTAAACCTACAGACGTTTGCACTTCACTAACTCATTGTGACCACGAGTCTACACATCATAGTTGTGAAATCTTAATATTTGAATTCCTATCAACAGGGTTGCACACTACTACTGCACCAGTAGTGTTTGGGGACGCCAAGGCCTTGTCCTCATATGGCTTCGACTTCGCTGACTAGTTATCAACTTTAACGTGGGACGAGTTATCACATGGACACTATACGAGCTCGACTAGTCGTGATCACCTTTCAGCGCAGCATGGATAGGTAATGTAAAGAGTGGTTGCGCGTGTCATCATGTCTATTCATAGATTACCCTATCGTGGTTACAATATACTTTCGGCTCATATGGTTTCTCCAGTTGCTACCCACTATATATAGATGGACCTGGGTAAACCACTTCCCCAAGTTCTTTTGGTCCTAATATTTCATTTCCTATTTACATCGATCTTGAGAGAATGGAAGCTCCATTTCGCGAGCATCTTGACTAGCAAAGGGATCCTTTCACTAGTCTATTTTCACTGTGGTGCGACCGTCCGTTGTGCGCATGCAGTGATCGATGTATACTCGTGATAGCCCTTACTTCAGAAATCCGTGGTAGGAGGTTCTTCCAATGCCCAAACATTTATCATATATGAATCATTTGTA
This sequence comes from Oryza australiensis, assembly GCA_019925245.2. Classification (NCBI taxonomy): domain Eukaryota; kingdom Viridiplantae; phylum Streptophyta; class Magnoliopsida; order Poales; family Poaceae; genus Oryza; species Oryza australiensis. Next base: position 173,219 of record JAIFGZ020000439.1, on the reverse strand, counting down.
CCTACTTAACTTACCTATACTGAATACATACACTGCAACTGTTTGTGCACAATAATACCATCTTTCACAAACTTACAGTAGGTTATATGACTTCGTTGAGTGGGTAGATTTGGAGAATCCACCAAATGACGGAACATGCACCTATTCACATAGTGAAACAATATCGGACTACCTAAGGAGGAAGGATGAGCACAAATGACGAATTGCTACAAAAGCCTTAGAATTGCAAGTAAATCCCTTGGGACTTCCCACATGGCAGGAGCGTTTAGTGTGCGATTGTGGAGACCGTTGCCAGGTGACAAGGTCCATAAGACAACAAACTATAGGCAAAGGTGTTTCGTGTGTCTTAACATTGTCGACGATGATTTTGTCGTAAGTACCGTTAAGTTTTCACTCTCACTGACCACTACTTTCATACACTTACCTATGTAAAGTGAATCGATACGGTTAGAGTAACTTCCATCAGTGCAAGGATAATGCAACCTGAAACGACCACACAATTCATTGAAGTGTGGATGAAGTACGAGCGCCGGGTGTAATCTGCTAGCTTAGACTAGATAAACAATCCATTAGGTCTACTTGAATGGTCTGAGCGTTCCAAATGTGCTTGTAGAGATCGCTGCCAGATGGCTACATCCTTTGTAGAAGAGACATTTGAAAGGAGATATATTTCATCTGTCCTAACATAGATAACAACTTCGTTGTATGTCACATCCTTACTTATTTCCATTTTTTCTCGTGTTTTCATAATATACATATCCTCATTGACTAATTAGATTTATTCCTCAAGCCAACCTAAAGAGGTGCAGATTCACTTTGTGGATCGACACGGTTAATCTGACATATGATGGCAAAGGAGTAACTGAAACTGAAATGCAAATCGAGTACATGCGAATGGAAGAACACAAAATTGCAATATGTGAGAAGTGGACCGTAGACAATCTCAAACTCGATTCGTCGGGACCGATAATTTTGTATAGCTCATCTATGTGACTTCTTAACTCTCTTATGTTGGTTTATGCGTCACGAATGGGTTCTGTTGGTCTGTGCATCACAATCAAAAACTATTTCAGTTTTTTCCATCCATAAAGTTGGTTTCTATTCCAACTGCAATGTCTTCCTTCTCCCTGCATTCTTTCGCCGCCATTTGCTGGTGCTCTTTCTCCAACTCAATCAGTGCTTTCTTACGAGGACAAATAAATTACAGCAAAGACATGAAACCAACAATGCTAATGAAAATAAAAAATTCCAAATAATATTCGATTCGTACCCCATTTATTCAAACATTTTAATTAAAAAACAATTGTAGAAAATAAATCGCCATAGGGATGGGCGGGCATATGAATGGCAAGCTAGGAGAGAGGTGAGCCGTGCACATTTTGTAGGCGACCATCTCCCAGCGGTAAATCGCTCTAGGGGAAGGCGAGAAAGGACTGCCTGCAAAATCGTAGCGGCACGTCCCTCTTCCTTGCTGCCACGTCACATTTTCTGCCCCTTCCCTAGGTGATTTGTATGCCACGTTCTAAGGGAGGGCGGAGGAGTATATATATATATTTGTAAATTTTTGATTCAGGATTTATTTTTTAAATCTTTTAAAAATAAAATGTAAAAATAAAAAAAATTCTACAGGCTAGTATTGTCAGTCCATGAATGTAAGCCCATACATGGCCCAAAGAGCCCGTGAAGTTGGCCCAACAAAATTCCATTTGATGCAGCTACGTTTCTAGCTCTTCCAGTCTCTCTTCGTCTCTCTCGCAAGTCTCAACTGTAGTTGGGAAGGCCATTCCTAGTGCTCCGACCGCCGCGCCAATCATCCGCCGTCACCCACCGGACGGCCGGCCGCCGCCGCGCGTCTCACGCGTCCCGCAACTCCACCGGGGGACGCGACCGCCGCCTCCCCACCCCTCTGGCGACGTTGCCCGGGGCCGCGGCCGCATCAGCCGCCCGCCGCCGGGGAGGCCCATGGCGACGACGCCGGAGACGCTGCCCAACTCGGAGGCCGTCTCCCACGCCTACAAGTTCGCCTCCACCTGGGAGAAGGTCGGTTTCCTCGCTCGCTGCGCCCTCCTCCGCGTCGGATGGGTGTGATCCAGTGGTAGCACTGGTGGATCTGATCTTATGGCCTTGGGCTTTCGCTGTTTCAGAACGCGCCGCTCACGGAGCAGCAGAATGCCGCGATCGCCGCGCTCTCCCGCGCCGTGTCAGAGCGGCCGTTCCCGGCCAACCTGGTGAGGCGCCACATCTCGGAATTGTGTGATGGTTTGATCCATAGGCCCCGTTGCTTGGGATGACTAAATGTTGTGATCTGATGCTACCATGGTTTGGTTTAATTTAGTTTGCGGTGCTATGCTCGGGATAGACTAACCCGTCAATTTTATTTGAAGGATTTGAGATATTTCATTAGTTGCAACACAGCATACCTACTCCATTTGGTAGTTCAGCAGTACTGGTTAGTTTGGTTTTATATTTGACAGTTCATAAGTCAGGTGAATTTGCAATTCTGTTTCGTTGGTGACGTTTCTGTGCCACTATTAGCTCATTCTCCACAATTCAATACTCTAGTTACTGCTGCATTTGCCATGATGTTTGATGTTTTAATTGGGTATCAAATGGGTTTATAACTGCGCTGCTTTTTGGTCTTGGTATGTTATTTCATTGGAGGCTTGCTTTTATTATTGGATAGAAGGCTGTATTCTGAGGTTTATTCCCCTTCCGGCTTTAGATTATTGCTTGACATTAAAACGTATTGCTAGGTGTTACATCAGGAGAAAAGTTTAGTGAAGGATGGGGGTGTGGTTGTGCCAGAAAAAGAAGCTGCATTAGAGGAGGGTGCAATGGATGCGGTCTTGGTGAATACACATCAGGTTAGTTTTCATAATCTTGTTGGTATATCAGTTGTATGATAGATCAGCGAATTTTGGTATTCTGTCTATTCAACCTTAAGTTGTGTCAGGATAGAAGGTAAACTACTTCTGCAGGTTGAGCTAATATTTTTATTACCTCCTGTAGTTCTACAAATGGTTTTCTGAACTGGAATCAGCTATGAAATCTGAGGTTTGTGCTTGTTGATTTCTTTAGTTAGTGATGGGCAACTTGTGATAAAACAATGATTTTCACCCTCTAGTTTATTTGACAGACGGAAGAAAAGTATCGTCTCTACGAGAGTACATTAGAGGAACGTGTTAAAACATGTGATGGTATTCTTCAACAAGTAGGTTTATGAATCCTTTTTTTTGTTAATGTTGACGAAATCTTTCAAGGAACATGGATGCTCTTATCCTTTCAATCTAACGTATTAAAATATCTCCATTCAGGTAGATGACACACTGAACTTATTTGAAGAACTGCAATCATTGCATTTGAGTGTTGCCACAAAGACAAAAACTTTGCATGATGCTTGCGACCAACTTGTATGCACCCTTTACTCTAAGATTCTAAATACTTACATTTTTTCTGTTATTTTTTTTTGCATTTCGTCTGATTAATTCTTTATAGTGAAACTTCCACCATAAAGGATCGTTAATCTGCCATGTGCACATAAACCACTTTTAAGAATGTATTCAATATTAGTGAAACTTAACAGATCGCCTGATAGGAAGATACTCCTTATGTGCAGTTTCAACATGTATAGATTTAACATTACAAAATTGTTGCATTAATAAATTCTAGTTATCTTTTGTTTGTAGGAACTGTATTATGATCTACAAGCATGCTTCATTTCATATAACCCTGTTTGAGATAATTTTTTGACTGGATTATTGCTAAGGATTATCTAGTTTATAACATGGATAAATTAAATATTTTGAGAAATAAACTTAACAGATAGCTTAAAACAAGTGATCTAAGCAATGCAGTAGAAGAAAATTCTTTTTTTTTGAGAAAATGTATTTTTTGAAGCGTGAAGCAAATAATCCGTTTCAATAATCTGGTGAATAATCTGAAAAGAACAGGGCCTAAATGCACACATAAGTTTACCTTTTAACTACCCTTTTTTGTCTAGTATTCTTTTAGCGTATTCATGTTGTAAATGCAAATATATGTTCTCATTTTTCCATATTGCTGGTCCCTCTTATGCTTTTTTTTATGAAGTGTTTCAGTCAATGGACTATCATTTCTAATGTAATGCAGTTGTTGGAGAAACAAAGGCTGATTGAGTTTGCAGAGGCACTTCGAAGTAGGTTGAATTACTTCGATGAGTTGGAAAATGTAAGGTTTGGCATCCCTAGTTTGTCCATTGAGAACTAGATTAATAAATTTGATTAAACTAATGCTTTTCCTACAAGTTCTCCATCTCACACAAGCATACTGAATTCTGCCATACACCTACTTTGAAATTTAATTGTTTGAACTTATGTGAAACCTTATTCAAAATTTCCCAAAGTTATCTACTAACATCCTAACGATCGCATCCTTGATCATTTTGTTAGTTGGAGAGGTCAGTATGGACTCCGTGATTCATTTGTTCCAGAAAATGTTTATTTCATGTTTTGGAGGATATATACTACAGATTTGATTCCAATGTAATTCCTGAATCTGAATTTTAAGCTATTTTGTGGTCACCTTGTGGTTAGTGCTAACTTTTACATGATGATGAGTGGCTTGTATTTTTGAAGATCCCACTGTTTGTTCTTGTTTTAGTGTATTCTGTAGCTGCATAACCTTGAACATTTCTGGTTGCTAACCACACTTATTCAATTCGACCAACCAAGTACACAATGTATCCAGATGATTTCATTCATACATTATCTGTAATGTTGATTACACAATCCTTTTTTTTAAAAAAAATCCCTATTTCTGTCTGCATAACCGGCTTCATATGGTTTAAATACTGTCTCCATTTTGCAGGTCTCTACTAGCTTTTATTCTCAAACTATGAACATCGGAAATGAACAATTTCTTCCACTTTTGAAACGGCTCGATGATTGTATTTCGTAAGTAGCATAGACAAGGATCTGTGTTTAGTTTTAGGGTGCTGAGATTTATGGAGATCATGCTGTATCCTGTTTGGGTGCTTATAGGTATGTTGAAAACAATCCACAATATGCTGAATCCGCTGTTTACTTGGTTAAGTTTCGCCAACTTCAGGTAAAGGTCTACTTGAATTGAACTACATGTATAGTCATCATGAGTTAGATACTTTGACCTGATTATTATGTACTTCTTTTATTGCAGTCTCGTGCATTAGGTATGATTCGGTCACATGTCCTGTCAATACTTAAAGCCGCTTCATCCCAGGTGATTTTCAGTTGAACTTTGGTAGGTAAATGCGATATGACTACTAAATACTGGATAATAGCTTGATCTTATTTTTCAGGTTCAAGCGGCAATTCGAGGTAGTGGTTCTGCAAAAAATGTTGTTACAGAGGGTGTGGAAGCATCTCTTATCTATGTTCGCTTCAAGGCAGCTGCTAGTGAGGTTTACCTTTTCATCAAATGATCTACAGTTATATAGAAAGGCTTAAACAAATTGTAGCTATGTGATCCACATATATCAAGCAAGCTCCAGTAACACTTCAAAGTTATAACTCTGCTGCCTCTGGTTCTTGTTTTCCAGCTTAAACCAATCTTAGGTGAAATTGAAAGTAGATCTTCTAGGAAAGAATACATGCAGATTCTTTCAGAATGCCATAGCTTGTTCTGCGAGCAGAGGTTGTACTTGGTAAGATCAATCAGTTATTAGCTTTATATTTTCCCTTTTTGGCATGGACTTGATTATTTCTTATCACTTGTTATGCAACTTCAGATACGAGGCATGGTGCAGCAACGGATTTCTGAATTTGCTAGAAAAGAAGCTTTGCCTTCTTTAACAAGGTCTGGCTGTGCCTATCTGATGGAGGTAACTGCATATTTAATACTTTCTAGTTGTCCTATTTCCATCTGTGTTGTAGGTTTTTCTTTCCATATTCAGAAATTTACAACTTGCAGTTGTACACAGTAGCATTATGTAATGTACAAGAATTGAGAAACACACTGTATATCTAGTTTCCTAATATTACATGCTTATAAATGTAGTGTGTTAGATGATAAGTTGTTCTGCTTACTCATGCTGAGTATAACACACTTATTTATTTATTTTTAGCATATTTGTTCTATTTCACTGAAAGTTCATGATTTTTTGTTTTGTACAACTGAAAGTCTTGGGGTTCACTTATTAGCATCTCAAGGTCACCCAATTCCTCATTTTACCATTTCCATCCTCTTGAGGCCAATAGAAGTTAGTTATCAGGACTTTTCCCTCAACCTGGGACTTTCATTGTCATAAACTGAAATTCTGAACCTTTGACAGCACATAGCCAATTTTTGTCTAATCTCCAGTATTCATGCTTTTATTTTTCTCTCCTCTTATAATATTCAGATGATTTTGACTGCAAGACGTATTTTACTACTTTTCTTGTTGCTTCTCAGGCATGCCAATTTGAGCACCAGCTTTTTGCTCACTTTTTCCCGGCATCTGCATCAGATGTTTCAAGTATTGCTCCTTTAATGGACCCATTGTAAGCTTCTAGTCCCTCTGGTTCTTATACTGCAACATGAACATGAGTGATTTGCTGTGCAAATTCACTAAAACCTGAGCTTAGACTTGCATAAGTTTTTTATTAGCTAACCAACAATCAAGCAATAGGCTTTAGAATAAATATAGGATTTCCAGGAACTAGAAATTGTCTGGATCTTAATATAAGACCCCCCAAAAAATTCGCAGCCTATACCAGCTTGCTATTAATGGGCTAATCAAGTATAAATGTGTAATTGAACATTAAATTCCTATGTTAAGACGAATTTACAGAACATTTCATCAACTTAAGAAATACATAGAAGTTCCTTTACTAAATAAGAGAGATGTTTATTGAAGTTCTGTGATACAAAAAGTTTAGAACCTTTAGATATGTTGAAACTTCGTAAATATATTTTCTTGTTAAAACATAAGGAATTATTTGGTTAGTTTCTGCAACACCCTTGTTGCATGAATCAAATTTATATTCACTTGTGTACTGTGTAGTGTTCATACTTCTATGTTATCAACTTTTCATCTAAGGTGATTAACTGATTATCTGATATGCCTTTGTATTCAGGTGCACGTACTTGTATGATACTCTGAGGCCTAGACTGATTTATGAGGGAAGCATTGATTCTCTGTGTGAACTCGTTGACATTCTGAAGGTTGAAGTGCTAGGGGAACAACTAAGTAGACGAGGTGAATCAGTAGCTGGGCTTCGACCCATAATGCAAAGGATACTTGCAGATGTTCATGAGCGGTTGGCCTTTTGTGCTCGGACTCATATTCGTGAGGAGGTACTATTTAAAATATGCCCCTTATTGTTGACTTCATGTTTTTTTTCAGACAGCATGTTTTCGTTTCAGTGGGTGGTGCAAATTTCCTTCATTTGTTCACAAATAGTGAGTATGGTTCCAATGTTCAGAACAGCTGTCATGTGGACTTATGTCAAGTTTGTTGTAGAACCTGCAATGCTTTGGGGGAAAATTTTGATGGTTAAATGTCACTTAAAATAATACAATAGTATTTTGAAGTGCTTGACGTTCTTCACTGGTGATCTGAATGAGATTCTTTTATGAGCATTTCTGGTCAATTACAAGGGAAATGGTTGATTATTGTGTCATTTGAAGTTCTTATAGTGAACATATAGTTAGCAATGTCTGCAGAACTAGAATGAGCAAGCCATGAATTGAAAACTGAACTTGAAGATATCCTGAGTTTTAGTTATACATATTGTTAGCAATGTCTACAGAACTAGAATGAGCAAGCCATGAATTGAAAACTGAACTTGAAGATCCCATGAGTTTTAGTTATTATCTAGACAAACTTGAGCTCAGGAATGAAGGAGACATTTCTTATATATTGTTTAATTTATTTCATCATTTTTTAATTAATTTTGTTGTCTCACTATTTTTCAGATTGCAAACTTCTGCCCTTCTGATGAAGATCTGGATTATCCTGGAAAGCTTGAGAGATCCGTGGATGCAACTACAAGTTCTAATGTCAGTTCTGTTCTTAGTTCAATAAAAGTTATTTCAATTTAACTCTTCATGGTCCTAGACATTCAATAAAATCTGTCCTAACAGTTGGTTCACACACAGTTTTACTGGCTGAGATGTGTGCTTTAAGATGGCATTTTCAGCTTTATAGATTTTGGAATTTCCTCCCTCCCTTCTTATCTGCTAACATCATTTTTCTGCATGGTTTCATCTGATGTTAAACAAAGCACATGTTGCTTATAACTAAATCAAGTTTTAATCACGAACTTTAGAAATTATCAGTGTATTTAAAACATTAATGTAATTGCTTATGTTTCAATCTGTAGGTTAGTGGCAACTCAGACATATATGTGACATGGTATAGACCACTGGAGAAAACAGTGTCTTGTCTGTCAAAGCTATATCATCGCTTAGAACCTTCAGTTTTTACTGGATTAGCCCAGGTATTGGACCTCTCAAAGCTTAAGATAATTTCTCTTGTTCATTGTTCTTTTCTTGACCGAGGCCGAGGCATTGAACTTGACATATAATTTCAATCTTCACCAGGAAGCTGTAGAAGTTTGCTCCACATCTCTTCAGGTCTGTATTCTCCTTCCCTTATTGTTCATGTCTTAACAGGATCTAAAAAAACATGCTTTATTTGTCGAACTTTACTCCTTGATATCCTGAGCGAATCTGTTGATCCTGTGAACAGAATGCAAGCAAGGTCATTGCAAAAAAAGCAACTGCAATGGATGGACAGCTTTTCCTAATTAAACACCTTCTTATTTTAAGAGAACAGGTGATACAATTTGTACAATGTGTCAAGTCAAAATTTCAGAACATGCATAAAGTCCATCTGGCAACTCATGTACTATACATGTTTTCAGATTGCTCCATTTGATATTGAGTTCTCTGTCACACATAAGGAGCTCGATTTCTCCCATTTGCTGGTATGTGCAACTTTGTTCTTTGCATTTTGAGTATGAACTGCTTAGCCATTGCATAACCATGGGTACCGTTTTACTTGAAGCCTGATGTTCGAGGGAGTTATGGATTGTATTCTCTTATGTTACATGTATTTTATTCATGCTTTTTAATGCACCTGTTTCATATGTTCACCTTTTCTTTAAAGAAAAGGACTATTAACTTGTTACATGCATGGCAAGATGTCGTTAAAACTATTTTACTAGGCCATCTTATACATGATTAAAAAATGCCGGTATATTTGATAATTCTTGTCACCATGAAACCAGACTTCTAATAGACCATCTGGCAATGAAAATCACTGGCGTTTTTTATTGCTTTCATCAGCTATTTCATATTTGTGGTAAGAACACAAAGAATCATTAGTACTAGATGTCTCAGTGGACAAATTCTTATTGCTATTTTCGGTTTTTCTTGCACCCATATAATAAATGGCATCTGGTTTCTTTTCTCTTGCCCATTCACCAGATGAATGAGTTGAGAAAGATTTCTTTTTGCCTGTAGTAAGATATAAAGTAGGAAAAAAATAAAATGACCTCCCAGGCTCATCAGCTGGGACAAGACATTAATGTCTGTTGCATTCATTCAAATTAAACTCGTGGGTTGGTCAGCTGAACTTAGCAAACATAAGGTGCTATCCTTGAAATATAGGTGTCAAGGACTGGTGTGCGGTCTTGTCCCTATAAATGATACATTGACAAGAGCAACAGCTACATTCTAGACTTTATTTAGAGAACTTTCTAATTGTATATGATGTTTGTCAGAAATATTTGTAAAATGCCTGAAGATTCTAATTAGGTTGCCCTGTTTCATGATGGACCATTTGAACTACCTAATATTCTTTGAATTAATTACCTGATATTCCTCAGTGGAAAGGTTCTGTTTTATTTGTTAGAACACTTGGGTTCTACCATAAAAATGATAAATACCATGCATATGGTTTATATCCGATTAACTAATTGCTGCATATAAACATGTCTCTTTTTACAGGATCACTTAAGAAGGATCCTCAGGGGACAGGTCTCATTATTTGATTGGTCAAGGTCAACATCACTTGCTAGGACGTTTTCTCCCCGTGTTCTGGAGAACCAAATTGATGCCAGAAAAGTAACTATCTTGAACTGATGGACTGATTTGGCCTAAAAGTAGAAAAATGTTTATGTTAATTTCTCATTAGTTGATCGTACAAATTTTCAATCCATACAGTTAAAATTAAAATAACTCCAAATGTGATGCGGTTGTTCATACATAGGACCTTGCACGTGCAACTAGAGATGCATAAAATAAGGCAGCACTCTAATGTGATTGCTTTGTAGATGCTCACATCCTCGATTTTTAAATATTATTTCAGCTATTTCTTACTACTATTTTTTCAGGAACTGGAAAAAAGCCTCAAATCTACCTGTGAAGAGTTTATAATGTCCATTACAAAATTAGTTGTGGACCCAATGCTTTCTTTTGTTACTAAGGTATGGAATTAACCTCTTTTCAAGTGAAAAAGGGGGCAGCCTTTGCAGTAGTTGACTTACTTCTCAATGCATTTTTTCTTTTCTCTTCTTTTTTGTTTTTTTGGGAAAGGCTCAGTTCTCACCCTTAGGGCCTCACTTGCCATTGGCACCCTATCCCCGTGAAGGGATTAGTGTTTTAGTTCAAAATACCAGTCCATGTATGGGGGATTGGCTGGGATTTGCCCATGCCAAAAACCTCTTTTGATGCGATCAGTTTCACTATGCTGTATTATGGTCCAATTCCTAGCATCCCTCTTTGGGATTTTGAAAATTTCAGATTATGGACCTGCGTGATTCCAGTATTGTTTTCAAAACCGAATAGTAGTTTATTCTAATGGAGATGAACATGATTGTCTGGGCCAGGTAACCGCTGTCAAAGTTGCACTGTCCTCGGGTAGCCAGGGTCAGAAATTGGATTCTGTTCTGGCCAAACCCCTTAAGACTCAAGCATTTGCTTCTCCTGATAAGGTTGCGGAGCTGGTTCAAAAGGTATTTTCCAAGATGATGCAAGTCAGATCATGCTCCTTTTTCCATGTATTTGATAAAAATCCCTTTTGTAGGTTGGGACTGCTATTCAGCAAGATTTACCCAAAGTAATGACCATGATGAGGTTGTATTTGCAAAATCCATCTACACGGTTGATTTTATTCAAACCAATCAAGTAAGTATTTACATCCCCACAGCATCTACAAGCCTCTCTTTTGTTCACTTCTACTTTTTACATAATATCCTGGTGTGATGGCTTAATAAAATAATGCTCTTGTTTATTTCAAAAAACAATCTCTAATTAAGTTCGTTTTGCCAGAGTGAGCAATCGGTATAATTTGTTGCCTATAAGAAATCATATAGAGACATAATTCATGTAACCCTATCCCTTAAACCATACGAGGTGAAAGAGAAACAAATCAGTGCTGATAGGGAAATATAATCACGGGCAAGCTGTCACCAGTTGGTCACTAACAATTTTCTAACCTAGAATGCATCATTACGAATGTGTATACAAAGTATGTCTGATTTCCTAGTTGACTTCTTGAAGGATGGACTTAAAAATATCACTGGGGGCATTTTCATCTGATAACTACCACAAAATTTATTTGCTCTCAAGTCCTTAGTAGTTGAGCAATCTTTAAACTTAAAAATCCACTATTTTTACAAATTAATGTACTATATTTCACCTGTCAATTCTCAAGGTACATTTTTATGTATAAGTTATGTTTAGAGTCAGAATCTTTTATGTGAGTTCCTCATTGATCAATTTATCAATGCAGTGAACAATTGAACATACAACTATCATTTGGTGTTATTCTTCTTTACTTCTAATGATTTGGGGTGTAATAAACTGAACTTGCACTTTTGAAGAAACATTGATCCCTATCAAATAGATTAAAAGTTTAAAACTAAGTTGTGCTAAGATGTGTGGGGAACTAAAGAAAATGTTCAGGCATTTCTGTACTTGCAAAATGTTGTTCTTCTGTGTATTTGTTCTAATTCCATCTTTGTCCCAGGACAAATATAGTTGAGGCTCATATACAGCTACACTCCCTTCTGAAGTCAGAATACACAGCTGACGAAATCCAATCCATTGGTATGTTGCCTATACCTGACCTCCAGTCTCAGCTCGACACTCTTTTGTAACCGTTATCAAGATGCAATGCAACCCTACGATTTGCTAGTTGAGACGGTAAATGATATCCTGAAGTACAGTAACCCTGTTGTACCTGTACTCTGTTACTGTGAAATGGAGCATTATTCTTGTGTGGAGGTCACTGTGCACAATGCCATGCTTGACGTGATGTTCCCACTGGGCCAGCAATGGCGGGTCCGTCATTGCGTCTTTAAAGCTAACAAGTAATACTTAGTACTGTAAACAAGTGGTTCCGTTTGGCCAAGGAAAAGTGCTGGACCACCCCAACCCCTACAGTTGAGTCATGTGATCACCCTTTAATTTCTTCTCTTTTAAGGGCATTCACAATGGAGAGTCTCAACATGTCAAAACCACTCCAAAACATATTTTGTGGTCCAGCCTCTATTTATTTATGTCAGTCCTTGTAGTACATCTTATTATCAAACCTATTAAACCCTTAATAACAAAAAGTACATATGTACTCTTAAACATCATGTGGACCCACCGTCAGTCTCTTTCATTCTCTTTTTTTTACTCTCCCCTATCTCGCTCGATCCCCACCGAATCATCGATCCCCTTCCCCACCGCAACTGACACCTCTGCTGCTCATCTCCGCTTGCTCTCTTTGTCCACCTAGCTGACGAGATCCCTCCTCTTTTTGCTGTGAGCTTGCCGGATCCGAAGCTCCCTCCCTCCCTTCTCCCCCTTCCCTTCTCCACAAGCATCGGTGGTGGATCCCACGGCGACGACGGATCTGGTTGCGAGCTTGCTGACCTCTCTCCCTCCCCTTCTCCTCGAGCGACAGCGGCGGCCTGCGAGCTCGCTAGATCTGGCGGCCCGCGAGCTCGCTAGATTCGACGACCTCGGTAGGGTGTGGTGATGCGATCACAACGGCAGCGACGGATTTGGCCGCGGCCCGCGAGCTCGCTAGATTCGACGACCTCGGTAGGGTGTGGTGATGCGATCACAACGGCCGCGACGGATTTGGCCGCGAGCTCACCGGCCTCTCCTCTCCCCTTCTACTCAAGCGACAGCTGCGGCGGATCCGCCTGCGAGCTCGCCAGATCTGACGACCTCGATAGGGAGTGGCGACGCGACCACAACGGCGGCAGTGAGCAGCGACGATGAACACGACAAGTCCTCGGCCTCTCCTTGAGCTCTCTTTTTCCCCCGTGTGTCATGGGGCTTTAGAGTTGCCCAATGCTTGGCCCCGAGCAGTGGTTTCGCATCTCCTGAGCCGAAGCACGCCGAGGCAACCGTGACCGTAGAGGTCACGGCAAGATTTTATGAAACCATGGTCTGGCTCTAACGTGAATGGTTGAGACTAGTGGTGCATTGGGCATGGCCTAATACATCCGAGATTGCTCTGTCTTGTGATGTGAGACCTGCCGATTATCGTCGTGGTTTGTAAACTTCTCCGGCCAGAACACCTCCTACGGCGGCCGGCGGAGTCGGCCATTTTCGCCGTTGTGGGCGAGCACCGGCGAGCCGCCCGGGGAAGAAGCCGAAGCAGGAGCATGGTATTCTAGCCGCTGCAACGGCGCAGCCTCGAACCCATCCGTTACCACGCAATCTGGACCCTACCTCTCTTGTCGCACTCCAGCTCGCTCTCTTTTCAGCGCGATGCACGCTGGGTTGCTCCCTCTTGCTGTCAACCGAGCTGGCCAGGATGTACGATAGAACTAAGCACGTTATAGTGCTCGATATATCAGCTTCGGGAGCAGCAAAAACAATCGCATCACATCACATCACATCCATTGTGTGTGATGCTACGCGTACAAGCAGAAGCTAATCAGCCCCGACAAGACATCTTTCATTTTCTTTGAGCAATGGCTTGCTCACTTACTCCCTCGTCTTGTAAAATATAAAGATATGACCTTTTCTTTTAAGATATTAAGGATGACAGAAATGAGGGGTGGCTAAAGAACGGGAGGATTACAGGGGTAAAGATTAGATGAAAATTAAATTGAGGATGATTGGTGCGGGGTAGTAGTCTCTAGAAAATATTACATTTGAACTAATTTTAGTGAGATGGTGTTGTAATTTAGTTGTTAGTGAGCGTGTTGTAAGTTTGGTTCTTCAGTTGGCCGCTGTTTGAAGTGTTCGCGAGGCTTTTTTTTTGTCGTGGGTTGTTTTTTTTCTTGTAATCGTTCTAGGTTTTTCTCTATTTGTTGAAATATAATTGACAGTTTTTCTACTGATTTAGTTTTAAAGAAACAAAATTTAAAATATAGAAGTAGCTTCATTATATTATAGGACAAAGAAAGTAGTAAAAACGATTTGTTGTATTAACTTTTATCACACCAATAATAGATGGATGTATTTGTCGAAATTGAACTTTACTCTTTGCTACGACCACTTAGCCTGCGCTCGTTTGCACCGGTTGGGAGTGTTTCCCGACCACGTGAAATGGAGCAAGTCATTAATACATGATTAATTAAGTATTAGCTAAAAACATAAAAAATAGGTTGATTTTTAAAACAATTTTGCAATATTTTTTTGCAAGAAATACATAGTTGGGTAGTTTGAAAAGCGTGCGCATGAAAAACGAGAGTAAACGAGAGTGTGAAAGTTGGGAAGGGGTAAAAAGAAGGGTTAATTAGATCCATGCTATTATAAATGTACCGTTTTAGATAAATATCGCTACTATTCGTCTATCCATATCTATATCATTCGAATACGCATAAATTGAAACCATACCATCACCGTCACATTTTTCATCATCATATAAACCAAAATACCACTAGACATGAGACCCACGTGTTAGTTCTATTTTCTACCTCCGTTCTCCCCTCTTCTTTCGTTCTCATCTCTCACCGTCGCTGCGCGGGAAAGTTGCACGGGGAAGCAGATATGCAACCGAGCTTCGATCGTCCTCCACTCGAACAACAGGGAGTCACAGGAGGCGTGCGTGCCCAACCCCACAACCACCTGTCATCGGAGCTGTGCCTCCATCGGATCTGTAGGAGAGAGAGGGGGAGAGAGAGATCACTTGAGCTCCCCAGCCATCGATTCGAAAGCTGCTCAACTTCGTCGTTGGAAGCGTCGTCGAACTCGAGCTCCATCAGTCTCCCTGGACACTTCATGAATATCATGACGTAGGAGGATACCTTGCTCTCTGCTTGGCTTTGGCTTTGGCCCCTCACGGTGACCTTGAGCGATGAGCTACATACTGCAGCATCAGCCACTGGCATGTTTTTGTTGCTTGGGTAAGGAACAGGGCTAGATCAAGTCTTTTGCAGCCTCGAGGTTTGCTCACCAGGATGGAAGGTGTCGATGTCGTAGATCGACACGCAGGGATCCGGAGGACCCCCTTTTTGGTTCGGCACGGGGAGCGGTGTATCCTGGCTTAAACTCACGGAAAGAATGAAATAATGCAGATTAGGCGGGAAGAAAGGCTAAGAGTGCAGAGACGCGGGGTTTATACAGGTTCGGGCCACCGGCGTGGTGTAATACCCTACTCCTGTTTATATGTAGTATATGGGGCGAATTGCCAAGAACAAAGGGAACGCTCTTCTCCTTTCGGAGTCAGTAGTGGATGAGAGATTGCTACGGGCTAGCTGGTGCCTTGGAAGCTGATCTACTGGCCAGATAACCTTGGGTGTATGGGTCAACCTACCAGCGGCCAATAGCAACTTGCCAGCAGAAGAAGCATAACCCGTTCTATGATGGACTTGGGTCTCCTTTTATAGTACAAGGGAACGTCACAATAGTCCCAACCTTTCTCTACTTCACTCCACGTGAGGGAGTGGTTTTTATCTTATCTTGTCGAAGAAGCCATTCCATTCCTACTCCTTCCTGTTTGCCGTGTCATGGGAAGCGAAAAAGGGGCGGTGGTCGTGGTGGCCATGGTGCTGACGCGATGATGGCTTGCCTACCCACTCCGGCGGGACCCACTGATCAGCGACCTATTCCGCGGGCAGGTACTGACACCCTGCCTCCTACCCTCGCACTCTCTCTCCCACACGGCCGCCCAACGCATTAATGCGACTAGACGGGGCGTGTAGGAGGCGTGCGTGGAGTGGACACGGGGTCACGCCGCGGTCTTAGTCAAAGACTTTTAGCCCCCTTTGCCTTGTGATAGGCAAAAAGGGGTGATGATGGGTGCAACCGACAGCCACGCCTCACATCGCATTGAATGCGGCGAGGCAGGCGCTCAGCTCCCCTCCTTTTGAGCATTAAATGGGTTGGTTGGTAGTTGGACTCACCCCTCTCTCAGGGAGGTGCGGGGTGAAAGATAGGGGTCCGGGTGACCCCGGACCCTACCGAACGGGGGTCCGGGCGATCCCGGACCCTACCGTTTTGGGAGGACGGCGGCCTCCGGGCAGCCTCCAGGCCAGCCCCTTCTGGGGCGGCCACGTGGCCGCCCGTGGCCGAGACTCGCCTTAAGCTTTCCAGGGTATAACTTTGACGCTCTTTGATGGGCAGGGGTGTCTTCCTTTTTCTCAGATGTCATGCCCCTGACATACCCCCGAGCCCATATCACCGACAGTAGCCCCCGGCGTTGACCGGGGCCGAGTCGGGCTCGGGCGCGGTTGACGCCATTTCCTTGAGCGTGTGGGCCCGGGCATTTGTGCGCTTTTTGCTATGGCAGGTGGCCGGTACGCGACAACTGATGTCGCACCAGGCCAAGTTTTCCTTAGGACGGGGGGCGAGTTTGTTTGGGCCACGCACACGGGGACCCATTCAAACCCCTAGCACTCTCCGTCCCGCGTAGTGCGCCTGGCGGGCGCGGAACCCCAGACGACACGAAATCCGAACGGCGCGGGAACCCAAGGGGATGCGAAAATCGAAAAAGCGCGGAGCCGAGAGGGCGCTTCGCATGGTAGTGGGGCGAATTTAATGCCGTGGAATCTGAGGGGGCGGTGATCGCTTATAAAACCAGACCCGTATGAAGGGGGATCGGTTTCTACGCTTTCCACTACCATCACCTCTCACAGCCATTTCGCCCTTCGTCTACCTAGCGCCCTCGGCCCCGTCTGTTCCCTTTCTCTCGTCCCCAGTTCCCTTTTCGTGCTTCTGCATCCACGCTCGCGATGGGCCGTGACTCGCCTCTGGAGCCGGGGAGTGTGCTTCCCAAATCTTTACTTCGCACTGCGAAGGCTCGCAGCCTCTTCAACAAGTTCTTGCCGCGCGACACGCGCAGCGACGGTGATGTCCCAGAGGAGCGGCCCCCCACGAAGATGGTGTTCTTCGCCTCCTTCGCCATGGTCGGGCTGGTGCCGCCCTTCTCCCGCTTCTTCCTCGACGTCCTGGAGTTCTACGACCTCTGGCTGCACCACCTCACCCCCAACGTCGTCTTCTACCTCGCCGTGTTCGCCCACACCTGCGAGATGTTCGTGGGGGGTGAGGCCCTCTCTTCACCTCTTCCAGCAGTTCTTCCGGGTGTGCCGGGCTGGCTCCCCCGGCGCGGTCGGGTACGTGGCGATTCAGCCATGGAACGACAAGGCGGTCGGCACCCCCTTCATCGACATCCACCCTCGCTCCAGGTGGGAGAACTGGAGGGCATTATAGTTCCACACGGCTCTGGGAGACCACCCCGCCTCTCCTCGCCGACGGGATTCCGGTGAACCGCAGGAACCGGGGGCGTGTTCGTGAGCTGGGAGGAAGCTGGACGGGGTGCTGGACCGGATCAGCTACCTTTGGCGGGGGGGGGCTGTCTAGCCACGCGGTCTTCCGCGACTTCCAGATGAGGCGCATTGGGCCGCTGCAGGAAAGGCCGCGCCCCGCCTACATGTACGTGGGCCCCAATGACGACATGCGGACCCACGTGGGCGCCGCCTTCGACTGGGACGATAGGGACCTCGGGACCTTGGTTCGCCGCACCCTCGGCGTCACGAGATGGACTCGACGTAGCTCCCGCTTTGGGGTGCGGCCGTGCCGGGACTCGGCGCGCCGGAGATCCCGCACTGCTGCAGTGGTGGACGACGGCGTGGGCTCGTCGTCGGCCGCACCGGAGGCTGCTCCGAGGGGCGGGGGCGGTGACGACGACGCTGACGCCGACGACCACATCCTGATCGGGCGGTTGAACCGCCGGGGTCTGGGCCGAAGCGACCCGGGGGCCCCGGACCCTAAGGGGAAGAGGAAGAGGCCAGAGGAGGACCCGCTCCGCCGCACCCCCCACCGACCAGGGGGCTCGGGGGCGGCGGGCCCATCCCTGGGGGCCACTACGCCGAGGGCCAGGCCGGCCACAACGGCGGCGACGATGACGGCGGGGGAGGCCCGGGGCGCATCCCCGGCGATTACGCCGGTAGAGGGGGAGGCCCGAGGCGCATCTCCGGCGAGCACGCCGGTGGCAGGATCCGCCGCGGGCTCCAGCATCAGGGGACACGGCGAGCAAGAGCCCGGCGAGTCCTCCAGGCCGCCCTGCGAAGAAGAAGCAGGCCATCTCGGGGATCTCCTGGGACTTCAACCCCGCCCGCAGGTACGTCTTGTCGATGCGTGGATGCCCATTGAGGCCTTACATTTTTGTCTCTGTTTTTTGATTCCTTGTTGTGCTTATGTTCTGCTTCCAGCCGCGAGCACAGGCATTTTTGCCCGAGGGTTGTATCCAAGGGCGGTTCTGCCTCGGGCTCGGGGACGGCGCGCAGAGAGGCTCGGGCGCCCGAGCCCCCAGTCCGGGTCGCCCTACGGCCCGGTCCCGATCCGGTGCGATCCGGAGGGGGCCCACCTGCAGGCCGGAGCGCCGCCGCCCATGAAGGGCAAGCCGTGGACGGCGCCGGCACGAGGGGGCAGAGGCGGCGGAGAACAACCTCAGGGGTCCCCTCCGCGGCAACCATCACCGCCACCACAGCAGCCCTCGCCTACGCCGCACTCAGTGGCACCGTCGCCCGCCGGCTACGGTTAATCCTGCGGCGAGGCTGCCGTAAGCCCCCAAGGCAAGGGTGGCGGCGCGGCCACGGGGGTCCTCGGCGGCTCAGCTGCGCAGCGGCCGATCCGGCCGAGCTCCGACTCCGAGTGCAGGGCGCCGGTCGGGTTCGTGGCCGCCCGGACACGAGCCTCTCGTCCGGTCGCGGGAGCGGGCGAGGAGGTCGTCTTCGGGCGCCGGAGGAGGCCAACGCTATCTCCTGGAGGGCTCCGGTCCCAGGTGCAGGCCTTGGCCGCCAGGGAGGTTGAGGTGGTGCGGCGGGAGGCCGAGGTCGAGGAGGGTCGTCAGGAGCTGGCGGCCACGGCGAGGGCGGAGGGCCTCATCCGCAGGCGGGAGCCGGCGGAGATCGAGCGGCGCCAGGAGGAGCTCAGCCAAGTGTTTGAAGACGCTGTCGCTGAGCGGCACGCCGCCGACCTCCGCGAGTGGGTCACCGCCGCCAAGAGAGGGTGCGCACCACCGCGGGGCAGTTCCTTCGCGACCTCGGGGAGCCGCGCAGGCCTTGACGAGCGCGAGCGCACTCTGTGCAACGCTGAGGCCGCCGCCGCCAACATTGACGCTGACCTCCAGGCCCGCGAGGCCGGCCTAGCGGAGCGGGAGAGGGCCCTTGAGGCGGCGTGGCGGGCGGTCGAGAGCCGGGAGGCCGCCGTCGCCCGGGCCGAGGAAGACTCCGCCGCGCGGGAGGCCAATGTGCTGGCCCAGGAGAAGGTCATCGCCGAGCACGAGGCCGTCGGGGGGGGGGCGAGAGGTGGCGATGCTGGAAGCCCAAGAGGAGGCCTCCCGATGCCTGAAGGGTGTGTGGGAGCACGATCAGCTGCTCACCGCCGCCTCGGGCCGCCGGCAGGACGAGTTGGTGTGGTGGGAGCAGGAGCTGGCCACCCGGGAGCAGGTGGTCATGGATGCGCTGGCGCAGCTGCGGGGGCCGGGGCCAGAACTGGAGGAGGCGCGCCGCCGGATCGTGGAGCTGGAGCGCGTCTTGCGCCTGGGGGTCCAGGGCCTGACCTCGTCCGTCGGGCGCCTTCGGGACGCGGCTCGCGGGGTGGGGGTCAACCGTACCCCCCCAGCGTCCCTACCTTGGGGGGATTGGCCACGCACATTGACAACTTGGCCGAGGGGATAAGGAGGGTGCCGGAGGAGGTCGACGAGGTGGCGAAGGAGTCGTCATACGACTTATCCCGCCATGTCGCGTCACTTATCTTGGAAAGTTACCAAGCCCGCGACCCTGACTTCGACCCCTACATCCCCACCGAGGACTTCCCCGAAGGCACCGAGGAGGCCGCTCGCCGCCGCGTGCAAGACGCCGTCAACTCCATCATGGTGGGCTTCGACGGCACCCCGGTGGCCTTCTAGCTCGCTCTCCGCGAGGACTCGCCGGATGAAGACCCCCCGGCGGATGCCCCCAGCGACCCACCGGCCACTTAGGGCTCTCTTGCTCCCTCTCGACTTGTATCTGTATTTGTGTAAAAAGATATTTGTAGTATTGTTTATAAAGTTAGCGAACTTGCCTTCACTATGCTGAACTTGCGCTGTAACAGCTCATCGTGGTTGCTTTTGATGATTCATGTATGTGTATGTTGGGAGCCCCCGGCCAACTTAGCACACACATAGTGGCGGTTGGTTGGCCCGAGCCCCTGTTTATTTGCTTCCCTGCAATTGATAGTTCAACTCTTAGTTATTGCAAGAATGCGGTAGTGTGGTCCTCCGCCATGACTTGTCCCATGTAGTTGGGGGGTTGTTCCGGGTTCGGGCAGCATGCACTGGCCGTTGGCGGGTGCCCTTGTCGGGGTTCCGAGTAGGAGCGAAGACATAAAAAGGTCAGCGAGGGCAGCGGCAACGGGGGGCCGGGACAGGCGTGTTAGTTCGCACCCGAACCCCCAGGCATTGACTATCCCTAGGCGTGGTAGTATGCAGCATCGCTGTACCCTCGACACCCTTAGGGCTCTCAGGCTAAGGCGGGCAAGGCCAGGGAACCATTAGAAAGCCGCATCCGCAGTACATGCTCCAGCACGTGGGAGAAAACACACTACAACAGGTATTTTGCAAGAAAAATCATATGGAATGTAATAACAAACGTATTGCTCATGCCACCGGGGGCAGTGGATGAACTTTCATGCATGTCTCAGTGCACCATGCGGCTTATGGGTAGAACCTGCGCAGGTGGGAAATATTCCATGGGTTTGGCAACGGAGTGCCGTCCTCTATGGCTAGGCGAACTACTCCTGGACGCGGGGTGCCAATAACCTTATATGGCCCCTCCCACATCGGAGATAACTTGCTTAGCCCTGCACGCGTTTGCACACGGCGCAGGACGAGGTCATTGACTTGTAGCGCTCGGGGGCTGACTTTGGTTTGATGGTAGCGGCGGAGGTGTAGGATTGAGATGTCGACTAGAGGGGGGGTGAATAGGCGATTTAAAACTACGTGACACTAAATCAAAACTAACCTAAGTTGCTAGGCTTGGTGAGAGATGAATCTAACTAAGCAACTAAGTTAAGTTTTGCAATCCTAGGGTGATAGTGGCTCAATTATGTCTCTACTAAAGTAAATTGCACAAAAGTAAATGCAATAAGTAAATGAGACAAGAGACAAAGGAATTTTTTACCGAGGTTCGGAAACTCGTTGGTTTCCTAGTCCCCGTTGAGGCGAGCCCAACTCCACCGCTCAAACCACGAAGCCACCGCACGCCCCCTTCGTCAAGAGGTGGGCAAGGTGGGAGCCGGCCCACGGAGAGGACTACCCAAGCCTCGATCACTAGGGGTAGTTCTTCCTTCGCTCCGAAGGTGGTGAACTCCAAACCACTCACAAAACCGACGCCGAGCCTACTCCACAATCTTCTCGGAGAGGTCACCGGCAACTCCTCCACAAGCCGTCTAGGAGGCGGCAACCTCCAAGAGTAACAAGTAATCCCGCGGCTCGGAGATGATCAAGTGCCACACTAGCTCTACAATGAAGCAATGCACTTGGCTCTTGGCTAAAATCACTCTCAAACACAACAAGTGGATGAACACTAGCTCAAGAAGGTGTGTGAGAGATGCAAGGATGTATACAATGCAATAGAGTGCCAAGAAGAGCTTTCTTGCAGCCAAAGAAGGGTTATTTATACCCCAAAATAAGAGAACTAGCCGTTGGAGACGAAATACCCCAACACTGTTGCCTGCCGGTTAGACAGGCGAAGGTTGGCCGGTCAGACCGGCCTTGTGTAGCAACGGCTAGAAAAATAGCCGTTGCAAGCAATGATTACCTCGACAACAGGGGCCGGTCGACCGGAGGCCAAAGGCCGGTCGGACCGCACCGACTCCGGCCGACCTCCATCGGCTCGGTCGACCGGTTGCGGCTCGGCGGCTCTGGATCGGGCGACCGAAGGGGTCACGGGCTGGTCTCGACCGGAGGTGTATGGCCGGTCGACCGCAGCTAGGTGCTGGTCCGACCGTAGCTAGGTGCCGGTCGACCGCTCCCGTACTCGCGGTCGACCTCCTTCGAGGCCCTGGCGACGGATCAACATCCACGGTCCGACCGGCCTTGGTCACCAATATGTAAAGGAAGAGTATTCAAAAAGAAATGCAAATGACCTAATGTGGCAATTTAATCATCTCTTTGCTTACGTCATTACCCCTCTTGATAGTACGGCAAAGATATAGAAAGAATCTATGAATTTTGATCGCCCAACCTCCTCGATCATTAAAAAATAAATCGTTACTTTTACTGTCTTCAATCCTTTTACATGGTACCATCGGAAATGATCTTCAGTAAACATTCATGCACTTCATGTCATGTGATCCTTACTTAAACATATAAAACTCAAAAGTATCGTTAGTCCACAATTAGCACTTTGTCATTAATTACCAAAATAAATAATAAGGCCTAGATGCTTCAATCTCCCCCTTTTTGGTAATTGATGACAAACACCTCACAAAAATAATAGATATGAATCATGAAAATAAGCTCCCCCTAAACATGTGCATAATAATGATAGACATTAACAAGTGCTGAAAGATTCTTCCATCAAGTGATATTTGACATAGTAAATCAATCCATAAAAGATATCCATAGATAACAACAATCCAATCCATAAAAGTTCTCTAGGCTATTACAAGACCACGAAGGGCATAGAATCTCAAAAGAGTTCAACAAACGATAAAGAACACATAATTGATAATAGTAATAGCCCAATACATGGATAAATAGCCCTTTCACCTTAACCTACTAAATAGGAGGACTATCCTCACTAAAACTAGTCCCAAACCCACCTAGGATGAAAGAACGAAGTTTGGTCTTCTCCCTTTGTGGACTTCTCCCCCTTTTGGCATCAAGGACCAAAAAAAATTATTCTTGAGGCGGAGAAGGAGGGCGAGGAATGGGATAGTGAGAGGAACCGGAGTGCTGACGACGAGAGTAGACATAGGCGTGAGAGCTCTCCAAAGAAGACATGCGCCTATCCAAGGAATCTACTCGAGTTGATAATCTCCCCACATTGACATTTAAGCTGCTCACATCAGTCCTTATCCCCCTAACATCCTCATACATGGCCTCTTGCCCAGTGCTCAACCTCGCCATGTTGTCATTAAGAGAGTGAATGGCCTCTAACACTGGGTTAAAATAATCTTGAGGAGGCATGCCAAAGTAAGCGTACTGAGGAGTGAAATATGAGTCAAAACCTTGAGGTGGAGGAGGTGCCGCACTAGAACTTGCGCCATGATCGAATTGAGGTTGGCGCACTCTAAGAACTCGAGGAGTGCTGAGCTGGAGACGGGGTTTGTACTGTTTGTGTTCCTTAAGGTTATTCCCTGCACTTCCAAGCTTATCCTGAATCATCCTCATAATATAAGGCGCATAGTAAATTCCTTGTCCAAAAGTGCCCTTAGAGATGGCTATCTCCTGCATAATGAGATTCACAACATCAAACTGACGCCCTTGGAGGATAGCATCAATAACATGCCAAGCTACTCCTCGAATATCATCATTGTTGCCACATCTAGGTAGAATGGTAGCTCGCACAATCCTATTGACAACACTGGGAAGAGTTCTTAAACCAGCAACCTTCCCATACTTGTGCCGCACTCCATCCTCATAAAATTGCTCAAGGTCATTTATGGAGAAAGGATTGTGAGCGTGCTCCTCATGCAAGTCATCCCCAATATCAAACCGAATGTTCAGCAGCCTCCGAAATTCTCTCCTTGAGATGGAACATTGAAGGGTATCTGACATCCACTTCATCTCAGAGAAGTCTCCTGCAACCCACACCGTGGCATAAAACTGACGAACCAGCTCCTCGTCGTAGTCCTGCCTTAAGGTCACAATCCTATCAATGCCAACAACTCTGAACATGTCCTGTAGGCTCTGAAACTCTGGAGTGTCGTTGACGCTGCGCCAGGAGATCCATTTGTGCTCGGCAAAAGCCTTTCCTCTATAGACCTGTTCAAACACTGACTTTTGAAAGGCAGTGTGAAACCTCGGGTCAGTGCAGTCTCTCGGCCTTCTGAATTGATCATGATGTCTGAGAATTGTGTACTGAGTTGGATTTCTCATGTTAAGAACAAATTGAATTGCCGGGTCCACCTCCATCTCATCTCCACTTTCCTCACTTGAGTTCTCAGATTCAGCTGCTTCTTGTTCTTCCTCACTTTGCACACCACCACTCGGAGCATATTGATTTTCACTTGATTCATGCTCACTTTCTAATTCTTGAGCTTGACGGCCATGGCGAGTGCGAGGAGGCATTTTCTGAATGCAGGAGATCAAGGAGTGAAAATTAGCAATTTAGAAAATACTTGGAAGTGGTGAAATGAAGGACTGCAGACTGCCAGGGGCGGTCAGACCGAGGCAAAGGCCGATCGACCGACGGTAAACGCCGGCCGACCGAAAGCAACATGCCGCCGACCGACGTGGTGCTTATGGGCCGACCGCCACCGACACGGCCACCCGCTGATGGGGCACAAGACAACATCTCCAAAATTTTCACATCCACAATGTAAGTCTAAAATTTGCTAGGATGAACAAGGAGCACAAGGAGATGTCTATTTCATCAAAAAAGATAAGATACAGAAACTACCCTTAACCCTAGAAGTGAAATAGACGATTTTTCGATTACAAGTGAGGGGAAGAGAAATCACCTATTTCCGGATTTGATTTGCACGAAGATTAAACCCTTAAAGTGTGCACAACCAAGAACACCTCTTCTTTCACCTAGGGTGTCAATCCATGGATCACAAAATCAATTAAAACCAAATCTAATCCATGGAACAGAGAGAGGAGGAAGAGGGGATTCACTTACGGTGTGACCGGAGAGAAATCCACGGTCTAACCGAGGGAAAAAGAGAGGGATTTGAGTTAGGGCTTGAGGGAGAGAGAGAGAAAAGAAATTTCGGGTGGAGGAGTGAGGAGAAGAGAAGGAGAGAGAATAGATCGGGTATAGGAAGAAGAGAGGCAAAGTATTGGGCCCACTGATAGGCCGGGCTCGACGGTGCTATTCGGCCGGCTGACCGCCGACACCTGGATGGTCGACCGCGCGTATAGCGCCTGGCCGACCGCTACAGCCTCAATCGTCTACGCGTGGTAATGCCTTTGCACAAACCGACAACCCCCACACAAGGAAAAACCAATAAAATTTGAAGTTTGGAGCAAATTTGAAATGTATGAGTTGAAATATTGCTAACCATCCATAACACTTGAAAATTATGATGATTTGCAACTTAACTCACTTAAGTGCTAGGAGGTGACTTTTTATGGTCTATAGGGGTTTTTAGGCCAAATTGATTTTCAAATAACTTTTGAAAGGTTTAGTTTTTGAAGTCGATTTAAATATAAAAACATTCAAGGAGGTCTCATCTACTAATTTTATTTTTACACTTTTCTCAAAATCCTTCTCAACCTCATTTTGGAGATAAATCTCATTTTGGCCAAAACATTTCTTCAAAAAGAGACCAAAGTGGCATTTTCAAACAAACTCTATTTTTCTTGAGAATAAAAGCTTGAAAAACATATAGGGACACTTTTTAAGCCTTTTTCAAGAAATAGTTTTCAAATTACTTTGATTTTGCAAAACTTTTGACTTATGTTGACTTGGACATTTTGAAAGCACTACTAGCACTTGTATTTGATTTGTTCACATATAAGGAGTAGTAGAGCACATGAAGAAATGCAAGACTCCCCCTTAATGTGACAAGCTCCGTTTTAAAAAAAACAACCAAATAACAATAAATTCCAAAGAAAAGAATGACGAGCAAGCAAATAAGCAATAAGCACAAATAGCATCCATGGTGCAAGATCTCAAGCCATATTTGAGAAGTCTATGACATTTAACTCATTCCTCAATTTGCAAAAGCGGGTTTCATCAAGAGGCTTGGTAAAGATGTCGGCTAGTTGATCTTCGGTTCTTATGTGGCTAATGACTATGTCACCCTTGGTAACATGGTCTCTTAGGAAGTGATGGCGAATGTCAATATGTTTGGTTCTAGAATGTTGGACCGGATTGTTGGCTATCTTTATGGCACTATCATTGTCACATAGGAGTGGTGTTTTGGTGAAAGATATACCATAATCCAACAAGGTTTGTTTCATCCAAAGCAATTGTGCACAACAACTACCCGCCGAAACATATTCCGCCTCGGCGGTAGAGAGGGCAACGGAGTTTTGTTTCTTGGATGACCATGACACAAGGGATCTACCAAGCAATTGACAACTATCGGAGGTGCTCTTCCTATCCACTTTGCAACCGGCATAATCCGAATCGGAATAGCCAACAAGCTTAAATTTAGCACCTTTTGGGTACAACAAGCCAATAGTTGAGGAATGCTTTAAATATCTTAGAATTCTTTTCACGGCCACTAAATGACACTCTTTAGGAGTGGCTTGAAACCGTGCACACATGCAAACACTAAAATTGATATCTGGCCTAGATGCGGTAAGGTAGAGCAAGCTACCTATCATGGAGCGATAAAGTTTTAAGTCTACCGGTTTACCTCCCTCATCAAGATCGAGATGCCCATTTGTTGCCATAGGCATCTTGATGGGCTTTGCATCCTTCAAGCCAAACCTCTTGAGTAGATCCTTAATGTACTTGTTGGCTTACAAACGTCCCATCCTTGAGTTGTTTGATTTGAAGTCCAAGGAAGAAACTCAACTCTCCAATCATGGACATCTCAAATTCCCTGGACATCATATCACCAAATTCCTTGCAAAACATCTCATTAGTAGAACCAAATATAATATCATCAACATAAATTTGGCAAACAAAGAAATCATCACCAATGATTTTTGTGAAAAGGGTGGTGTCAACTTTTCCAATTTTGAAATCCTTTGACAAAAGAAAATCTCTCAATCTTTCATACCAAGCTCTAGGAGCTTGTTTTAATCCATAAAGAGCTTTTGAGAGTTTGTAAACATGGTTAGGTTTTTTAGGATCTTCAAAACCGGGTGGTTGTTCAACAAAGACAAGTTCGGCAATTTCACCATTTAGAAAAGCGCTTTTCACATCCATTTGAAATAACTTTATATCAAAACATGATGCAAATGCAAGAAGGATGCGAATAGCCTCAAGTCTTGCCACGGGAGCAAAAGTTTCACCAAAGTCCAAACCTTCAACTTGGGTGAAGCCTTGAGCAACCAATCTTGCCTTGTTTCTCACCACCAACCCGTTCTCATCTTGTTTGTTCCTAAAAACCCACTTTGTCCCTATGACATTGTGGTCTTTAGGTCTTTCAACCAAAGTTCACACTTTGTTTCTTGTAAAATTGTTGAGCTCTTCTTGCATAGCATTAATCCAATCCGGATCACCAAGAGCTTCATCTACATGTTTTGGCTCAAGACAAGAAACAAACGAGTAATGTTCACAAATTGAAGCAACACGAGATCGAGTTTGGACACCCTTACTAATGTCACCCAAAACTTGATCAATTGGGTGATCTTTGGAGAGAGAGCGGTGTGTATTCTTGGCGGAATAGATGGATCTTGTGCCTTGTCCTCCTCCACTTCAACTTGAGCTTGAATTGGCGTAGCGAAAGTAGATGGCTCGTCTTGAATGGAGGTGGATGGCTTATCTTCAACTTCAATAGGCTTGATGTCTCCAATAGACATGTTCTTCATAGCTCTCATCAAGCCTTCATCACCTACATCATCCAAATTCTCGTGCCCCTCTTGAGAGCCATTAGTTTCATCAAATTGAACATCGGCGGTTTCTTCCACAATACCTTTGCTTTTGTTATAGACCCGGTACGCCTTGCTATTTGAGGCATACCCTAGAAGAAACCCTTCATCACACCGACTTTCAAATTTGGTTAGTCTAACACCTTTTCTATAAATATAGCATTTACAACCACCAAAAACTCAAAAATATGCAACATTTGGCTTCCTCCCAACAATTAGTTCATAGGAAGTCTTTTTCAAGAGACGATGCAAATAAAGCCTATTGGATGCATGGCAAGCGGTGTTTATAGCTTCCGCCCAAAAAGAGTCGGAAACACCATATTCATCAAGCATAGTCCTTGCCATCTCAATCAATGTACGATTTTTCCTTTCTACTACTCCATTTTGTTGTGGTGAGTAGGTAGCGGAAAGTTCATGCTTAATACCAAGATCATCACAAAAGTCTTCGATGTTGGTATTTTTGAACTCGGAACCATTGTCACTTCTAATTTTTACAAGAGTGCAATTAAACTCATTTTGGGCCCTTTTCGCAAACTTTTTGAAAAGCTCGGCAACAATAGACTTATCATGTAAAAAGAACACCCAAGTATAGCGAGAATAGTCATCAACAATCACAAGACAATGACTATTTCCTCCAATGCTCTTATAGGTTGTTGGGCCAAACAAATCCATATGCAAGAGCTCCAATGGCCTAGATGTGGACATGATACTCTTAGAAGGATGAGTGCATGCAACTTGTTTGCCGGCTTGACAAGCACTACAAAGTTTATCCTTCTCAAACTTGACATCTTTCAAGCCCACAACTAGATCACGTTTTGAAAGTTTGCTTAATTGATGCATACCAACATGGGCTAGTCTCCTATGCCAAAGCCAACCCAATGAAGTTTTTGCAACTAAACAAGTTTTCAAATTTGCTTCACTAGAGTTGAAATCAACCAAATAAAGATTTCCATATCTAAAACCTTTGAATACACAAGACTTGTCATGTAAACTAGAAACAATAACTTCTTTCGGGAAGAATGTACATGACAAACCAAGATCACAAATTTGTGCAACCGAAAGTAAATTAAAATTTAGTGATTCAACAAGAGAAACATTTTGTATAGATAGATCATTTGAGATAGCAACTTTACCTAAACCAATTACCTTTCCTTTGCTATTATCTCCGAAAGTGATTTTCTCTTGTTCTTTTCCTCCAACTTCAAATGTGGTGAACATTTCTCTATCACCGGTCATATGTTGAGTGCACCCACTATCTAGCACCCAATGGCTCCCACCAGTGTGGTAGTTCACCTACAAAAGGAGATCAAGCTCTTTTAGGTATCCAAACACGTTTGGGTCCTTGGAGGTTAGAGATCAAGGCTTTGGGCACCCAAATGGCATTCTTTTTACCACCAAGTATAGGGGAACCCACATATCGAGCAACAATATGACCATCATGAGCCTTCCTAAGCATATAATGTGAATCAAACATGCATATCTTAGATGGCTTACTACCAAGGCAATCACTTGCCAAATGACCAACCTCACGGCATTTTGAGCAATACTTACCATTGCTCTTGACAAACCGAGTGACACGGTGAGAAGGTTTTCTACCCTTCTTTGGAGTGAGTCCAAGTCCCTCTTTGTTAAGGATGCACCGTTGCTCACTTAATATTTTGTCAAGAGTGCTCTTACCCTTGAAACATCTTTCCAAACTCTTATTGAGCTTGGTCACTTGCTCCTTAAGCTCATTGTTCTCAATAACAAGTGAAGCATCATAAATAGGGACATGAGAGCTAGAGCTAGAGCAAGGTATATCCATGAGATCATCACAGGAAGTAGATATGCCAGATGATGCAATATTAGTAGTATGACAAATAGCACTATCATCAAGCAAATCACACGATATACCAACATCAATGGGAGATCCATGTTGAGTAGTAGAAAGAAGAGTGTCATGAGTTTCCTTAAGCTTTTCATGAGAAATGGTGAGTTCCTCATGAGAAGTCTTTAGCTCCTCATGCAAGACCTTTAAAGAAGCATGATCCTTCTTTAGGGCCTTGAACTTGGCAATCTCCTTCTCACTATAAGCATGGAGCTCCTCAAACATACTCACAAGCTCATCATAGGAAACATCATCACAATCATCATCGCTTTCACTATCACTAAATGATGTTACCTTAGAAGAGCCCTTTGCCATGAGGCAAAGTGGAGCGAAGAGTGATGGAGCCTCCTTGATAGCAACTACGGTCATCTTCTTCTTCTTGGAGCTTGTCTCATCATCACCTTCTTTTTCTTCGGATTCGGAAGAGGTGGAGCTCTCTTCATTTGAGTCCCATTGCCCAATGAAGGCTTCAATCTTCTTACCCTCTTTCTTGAGCTTCTTCATGAGCTTATAAACTCCACTCTTCTTCTTGTATGTCTTGTCTTCATCATCCTCCTTTGAAGGACACTTGAAAGCAAAGTGTCCCTTCTCACCACACTTAAAGCACCTTAAGTTGGAGAGAGTCTTGTTGGGTCTTCTATTTCTTCTCCTATTTGAGTTTGAGCCCCTTCCTCTTTCTTTTCTTCTTCCCAAGAGATCATTGAATCTTCTTGCGAGAAGAGCAATCTCTTCTTCCAAGTCATCACTTGCTTCATATACTTTGCTCTTGCCTTTGTCTTCCGCTTTGGCTTGAAGAGCGATGCACTTTTTGGATGGAGATGCTTCCTCCATCTCCTTCTTCTTCAACTTGTACATGTCATTTGTGTTGATCTTTACTAGGAGACTTGCGGGTGTCATCCTTGACATATCGGAGTTGATAAGCATGGTGACAAGTGTCTCATACTTCTCCGGTAGAGCTCTAAGCATCTTTTGGGCAACCTCAAGATCGGTGTAAGTTGCTCCAAGGCCCTTGAGATCATTAACAATAACATTTAGTCTTCCATACATGTCATTTACACTCTCATGAGGCAACATAGAGAATGTCTCATATTTAATCATGAGAAAATGAAGCTTGGCATCCTTATATTCACTTGTGCCCTCATGAATCTCCTCCAACTTATTCCAAATCTCATAAGCGGTCTCAAGATTGCTCACTCTATCAAATTCTTCTTGGCTCAAGGAGTTAAACAACGCATTCATGGCTTTAGCATTGAGTTGAAGGTTGCGGTGATCAACCTCTGTCAAGGGTGAGCCGGTGATAGCAAAACCTACATTCACAATACTCCAAATATGGAAGCTCATAGCTTTAAGGTGAGTAGACATTTTAATTTTCCAAGTGGAGTAATTTGAGCCATTAAACATGGGAGCCTTTCCTATATGGTTCACCTCGTTCGACATCTTCTCTCTAGGCGGTGAAGCCCAATCAAGAGAGACCAAGCTCTGATACCACTTGTAGGATTGAGATGTCAACTAGAGGGGGGTGAATAGGCGATTTAAAACTATGTGACACTAAATCAAAACTAACCTAAGTTGCTAGGCTTGGTGAGAGATGAATCTAACTAAGCAACTAAGTTAAGTTTTGCAATCCTAGGGTGATAGTGGCTCAATTATGTCTCTACTAAAGTAAATTGCACAAAAGTAAATGCAATAAGTAAATGAGACAAGAGACAAAGGAATTTTTTACCGAGGTTCGGAAACTCGTTGGTTTCCTAGTCCCCGTTGAGGCGAGCCCAACTCCACCGCTCAAACCACGAAGCCACCGCACGCCCCCTTCGTCAAGAGGTGGGCAAGGTGGGAGCCGGCCCACGGAGAGGACTACCCAAGCCTCGATCACTAGGGGTAGTTCTTTCTTCGCTCCGAAGGTGGTGAACTCCAAACCACTCACAAAACCGGCGTCGGGCCTACTCCACAATCTTCTCGGAGAGGTCACCAGCAACTCCTCCACAAGCCGTCTAGGAGGCGGCAACCTCCAAGAGTAACAAGTAATCCCGCGGCTCGGAGATGATCAAGTGCCACACTCGCTCTACAATGAAGCAATGCACTTGGCTCTTGGCTAAAATCACTCTCAAACACAACAAGTGGATGAACACTAGCTCAAGAAGGTGTGTGAGAGATGCAAGGATGTATACAATGCAATAGAGTGCCAAGAAGAGCTTTCTTGCAGCCAAAGAAGGGTTATTTATACCCCAAAACAAGAGAACTAGCCGTTGGAGACGAAATACCCCAACACTGTTGCCTGCCGGTTAGACCGGCGAAGGTTGGCCGGTCAGACCGGCCTTGTGTAGCAACGACTAGAAAAATAGCCGTTGCAAGCAATGATTACCTCTCGACAACGGGGCCGGGCCGACCGAAGGCCAAAGGCGGCGACACCGCAGCCCTGGCCGACCTCCATCGGTTCGGTCGACCGGTTGCGGCTCGCGGCTCGGATCGGCCGACCGAAGGGGTCACATGGCCGGTCCGACCGCAGCTAGGTGCCGGTCGACCGCTCCCGTACTGCGGTCGACCTCCTTCGAGGCCCGGCCGACCGGATCAACATCCACGGCCCGACCGGCCTTGGTCAGCTAGCTATGTAAAGGAAGAGTATTCAAAAAGAAATGCAAATGACCTAATGTGGCAATTTAATCATCTCTTTGCTTACGTCATTACCCCTCTTGATAGTACGGCAAAGATATAGAAAGAATCTATGAATTTTGATCGCCCAATCTCCTCGATCATTAAAAAAATAAACCGTTACTTTTACTCGTCTTCAATCCTTTTGCATGGTACCATCGGAAATGATCTTCAGAAACATTCATGCACTTCATGTCATGTGATCCTTACTTAAACATATAAAACTCAAAAGTATCGTTAGTCCACAATTAGCACTTTGTCATTAATTACCAAAATAAATAATGAGGCCTAGATGCTTCAGGAGCGGGCCGCGCGAAGCGCTGCCCGGCGCCTTCTTTCCTCCAGGTAATCCAGATCGTCACGACGCATTTGCTCTTGATCTGCTTCGGTGTATAATGTGGCTCGGGGCGATCCCAGGGTGAGCTTGGAGGGCAGGACCGCTTCGGCTCCATATACCAAGAAGAAAGGTGTTTCCGGTGGCGCGGCTCGGGGTTGTCCGATTGGCCCAAAGGACCGCAGGCAGCTCATCAGTCCACGAGTCCCCATGCTTTTTGAGCACATTGTAGGTCTTGGTCTTGAGGCCTTTTAGTATTTCCGTGTTTGTACGCTCGGCCTGACCGTTGCTTTGGGGGTGGGCGGGCGAGGCGAAACAGAGCTTGATGCCCATGTCATCGCAATACTCGTCGAACACTCACTCGTGAACGGGTGCCGTTGTCGGTGATGACTCGTGGGGACCCCGAACCTTGCCGTGATGCCTTTCATGAACCGCACACCAATGTTTGTCGATGACGCGACTGGATAGGCCTCGGCCGCTTGGTGAATTTGTCGATGGCGACATACAGGAACTTGCATCTGCCCCGCGCCTGCTTGAACGGGCCCAGGATGTCCAGCCCCCAGACCGCAAACGGCCATGAGAGTGGGATGGTCTGAAGGGCCTGGGCCGGCAGGTGCGTCCGCTTGGCGTGGAAATTGACATGCTCGGCACCGCCGCACGAGGTCCGTTGCGTCCTCCAGCGCGGTGGGCCAATAGAATCCTTGGCGGAATGCCTTTCCCACCAAGGTTCGGGAGGCCGAGTGCGCCCGCATTCACCTTCATGGATCTCGGCTAAGAGCTCGAGACCCGTTCCCGAGCAATGCATTTCATGAGCACTCCGTTGGCGCCGCGTCGTAGAGTGTCCCTTCTACCAACACGTACCTCTTGGAGGTCCGGGCAATGCGTTCGCTTTCTTCGCGTTGCTCGTGCAATGACGCGTCTTGCAGGTACGCTCGGATTTCCGAAATCCAAGCTACCTGGCGCGTGATGTTGGTCCCGGCAGGGCCAGGCTGTGGCTGGCCCGCCGGGTCCGGGGCGTCGGGACCGACCGATTCCTGCCTCTTGGGCGGTTCGGGGTGCGCTGACGGCTCTGTGAGACTTTTCTCAAATGCGCCTGGTGGGGCTGGGGCTCGCGTGGACGCGATCCTAGATAGCTCGTCCGCTAGGGAGTTATCTCTTCTGGGAATATGGCGTTGCTCGAGGCCATCGAAATGGCGCTCCATACGCCGTACTTCCTTGACATAAGCTTCCATTTGGGGGTCGGTGCATTGGTATTCCTTGGAAACCTGGTTTACAACCAGTTGGGAATCCCCGAGGACCAGCAGACGTCGGATGCCCACGCCTGCTGCCGCTCGCAACCCCGCTAGAAGCCCCTCATATTCGGCCATGTTGTTGGTTGCCCGGAAGTCGATCCGGACGATGTACTGAAGTACGTCGCCCGCTTGGGAAGTTAGCACCACGCCCGCTCCGGCTCCGTGCAAGGTGAGTGAACCATCAAAGTTCATCACCCAGTGCGCGGCTCCTTGGTCACGATCCTCCGCACTCTTGGGTTCCCCCAGGGGCGGATCGCTTCCGGCCGTTGGTGTCCACTCCGCCACAAAATCAGCCAAGGCTTGGCTCTTGATTGCGCGCCGGGCTTCGAAGTGCAGATCAAATTTTGATAACTCAATGGCCCATTTGACTACCCGTCCCGTGCCCTCTCGATTATGCAGGATTTGTCCGAGAGGGTAGGACGTGATTACCGTTACTCGGTGCGACTGAAAATAATGACGCAGCTTCCTGGAGGCCATAAGTATGGCGTAGAGCATTTTCTGGGCCTGCGGGTAACGTGTCTTCGCGTCCCGTAGCGCCTCGCTGACAAAGTAGATCGGCTGCTGCACCTTGGTGCGGGCCTTGGCTACTTTATTAGGGGCGACTGGTTCGGGTACACCGGGGCGGGTCACCTCGGTGTCCAGGGCTTCCGAGCCGTCGCCTCCACCGGTGCCCTCGTGGCCACTGGGTGGAGGGGGCTTCGGTGCTCCCGACTAGGGGCCGGCGGCTCCTCGAGCTCTGGGGCCAAGGGCCACCTCCGGTTCGGGGCTTCCTCGGCCAACTCCGTTTCGGGCTTCCCGCCACGGGTGCTTCGGGCGGGTCATCTCGGTGTCCGGGGCTTTCGAGCCGTCGCCCCCACCGGGCCCTCAGGGCCACTCTGGGTGGGAGGGCTTCGGGTGCTCCCGGACTAGGGGCCGGGCGGCTCCCTGAGGCTCGGGGGGCCAAGGGCCACCTCCGGGCTCGGGCGCTTCCTCGGCCAGCTTCATTCCGAGGTCTCCTGCCTTTGGGTTTGACAGGGTTGGGGGCGACTGAGAGCCTAGCTCATCGTTGCGCTCCACAACCAAGGCCACACTAATCACTTGGGGGGTCGCCGCCAAATATAAAAGGAGGGGCTCCCCTTCCCGAGGGGCCACCAGTATGGGCAGCGAGGAGAGGTAGCGCTTGAGCTCGCCCAAGGCTTTCTCCGCTTCGTCCGTCCAAGTGAAGGGGCCGGTTCGTTTTAACAATTTAAATAAAGGAAGCGCCCGCTCTCCTAATCTGGATATGAAACGACTCAGGGAAGCTACACAACCAGTGAGCCTCTGCACGTCCTTGAGTTTCCTAGGGGGACGCATCTCCTCTATTGTTTTTATTTTAGTGGGGTTGGCCTCAATGCCTCGGGCAGAGACCAAGAACCCAAACAGCTTGCCTGTCGGTACCCCGAACACGCATTTCTCTGGGTTCAGCTTCATGCGGGAGGACCGGAGGTTATTAAATGTCTCGGCCAAATCCGGGGGGCAAAGTTCTTTGATCCCGAGATTTGACTACGAGAGCATCGACGTATGCCTCAACATTGCGCCCTATTTGGTCTTTCAACGTGATGCGGACACCACGTTGGAAAGTGAACATGACATTTTTTAAACCAAAGGGCATAGACATGTAGCAAAAAGTACCCACAGGAGTGATAAATAAAGTTTTCTCCTCATCCTCTACAGCCATGCAAAATTGATGATAGCCAGAATACGCATCTAGGAAGCATAAAAGGTCGCACCCCACAGTGGAGTCGACTATCTAGTCTATTCGAGGTAGAGGGTAGGGGTCTTTGGGACATGTGTTGTTGAGGTCGGTGTAGTCGATGCACATGCGCAGCTTGTGGTTGGCCTTCGGGATGACCACCGGGTTTGCCAACCACTCCAGATGCAGCACCTCCCGGATGAAGCCGGCCTCCTGGAGCCGTGCCACCTCTTCATGGATGAACGCCTGCCGCTCCGGGGCCTGTCGCCTCACCTTTTGCCGGACCGGGCGTGCGTCCGGCCGTACTGCAAGTCGGTGCTCGATCACCTC
The DNA here is from genome assembly GCA_019925245.2 of Oryza australiensis. Lineage (NCBI taxonomy): Eukaryota > Viridiplantae > Streptophyta > Magnoliopsida > Poales > Poaceae > Oryza > Oryza australiensis. The sequence continues at coordinate 136,940 of JAIFGZ020000439.1, read as the reverse complement.
CCTAGGGACCCCGGGCATATCCGATGGCTTCCAAGCAAACACATCGGCATTCGCCCGCATGAAGAAGACGAGCGCGTCTTCCTATTTGGGGTCCAAGCTGCCACCAATGTTGGCGGTCTTGGACGGGTCGTCACCCAAACGGATAGACTTAATCATCACCTCGTCGGCAGAGGTGATGCGTTGCTTCGGGGCCCGGGAACCCGATGTCTCCCCTTGGGGGCCCTCGGGTTCGACACGGTCGGCCGCCGCGATGTCGTCCATGTGCGCTTCCGCGCAATCCAGCGCGGTTTTGACATCAGCGTGGATGGTGATGGGGCCTCCGGGGCCCGGCATCTTGAGCTGGCGGTAGGCGTAATGGGTAGCCGCCATGAACTTCACCAACGCTGGCCTCCCGAGCACGGCGTTGTAGGGCAGATTGAGACCCGCCACATCAAAGTCGATCCGCTCGGTGCGGAAATTAGCGGGGGCCCCAAAGGTGACCGGCAGAGCGATCTGCCCAAGGGGCCACACCTTCCCGGGAGTCACCCCGATGATGGGGTAAGAGGGCCCGAGCACCATTCCCGGGGCCTTAATCGCATCAAAGGCCTTCGGGGATAGTATGTTGAGGGCCGCACCTCCGTCAATTAAGACTCGGGCGACCCTGACGTTGCAGATGGTAGGGGAGGTCACGAGGGCCAAATGGCCGCTCCGTGCAATGCTCCCTGGGTGGTCGGCTTGGTCAAAGGTGATGGGCACCTCTGCCCAGCGCGACCTCCGGGCCGCCTCGTGAGACGGCACGGCTTGCGAGGAGCTCGCGTCTCATGGACTTGAAGCTCCGGCGGGATACTCCGGCGCCCGCACCGCCGTCGATGGTGGCGACGACGTGTTGGGGATCCTGGTAGCCCAGGTTGTCATCGTCGTCCCTGGCGGGGGCTGCATCTTTGGCCTCCTCTCGCCGGTTGTCCGAGCGCTCCGTCGTCGCCTTGCCCTTGCGACGAACCTCCTTCTCGTTCTCCCTCCGCTCCTGCTCATACTTCTGCACCCGCTTGGCCAGATTTTTGACCGAACGGCACTCAGAGAGGTCGTGGTGGGAGGTTTGGTGCACCATGCACCATTTGTCTCCGACCCGGCCCTGGGGATGAGGGTCCGGAGACCGCCTGCGGTTACCCGTGGGCTTGCCCTTCCGCGAGGGCTTCTCGGCTCCGTCGGTGGCGAGGACGTGGCCCTCCTCGCCACCGCGCGATGGCCTGTGCTTCCGTCGCCGTTCACGTCGCTCTTCACGGGACGCGGAGGGGGTAGCGCCAGTGGAGGCCGGGGTAGGATTCCTAGGATTCCAAACCCGAGCCTCCTCCTTGCGGGCCACCCGGTCTGCGAGCTCGAAGAGCTCCGTGGTAGTCCGGGGGGCCTTGGATTCGATCTTCTCCAACACGACGTCGTGGCATATGCCACTCCGGAAGGCGAAGATCACTGCATGGTCAGCGATGGAGGGTATGGTGTTGCGTACCTGGCAAAAACGCTGAATGTATTTGCGCAGGGACTCGTCCTCCCCTCGTCGGACCATGTGAAGGTCTGCCTCCACCCCTGGGCGCGGGTATGTGCCCTGGAAATTGGAGTTGAACTGGTGGCACAGGTCGTCCCAAGAAGTGACTGACCGGGCCGGCAGATTCATTAGCCAGGAGCGGGCCTGACCCTTGAGCGCCATGGGAAAGAAGTTAGCCATGACGCGCTCGTCACCTCCAGCAACCTCAATGGCTGTGGTGTAGATCTGGAGGAACTCGGTGGGATTGACCGAGCCGTCGTATTTCTCCATAAGGGCCGGCCTAAACTTGTTAGGCCAGCGCACGTTACGGAGGTCGGTGACAAAGGCCTGGCAGCCATTGCCAGCCAGAGGGGGCGACAGTGGCTACGGGGCCTCGTTGGGCATTGCGGAGCCCCTCGCTCGCGGGGCCATCACGGCCGCTCGCGCCCTTCGAGGGGCTCTATTTGCGGGAGGGCACTGCGGCCGCTCGCCGATTGGTAGCGCCTCCCACGAGGAGGCGCAATCCGTGCTCGCCCCATGCGGCGCTCGTCACGGCGCTGCTCGATGCGGAGGCGGGCGTCCCGCTCTGCGTATAGCAGATCCTGGGGCGCTTCCGGCTGGGCTGCCACTGAAAGGCTCTCCTCCGCCCTTGCGGCGCCGCTGCGCCTTCGAGCCCACCGCCGAAGGACGAGCTTATCGCAGCACGTGAACCGTGCGGTTGGTGGCTGGAGGAAGCGAGGTCGGCGGCCAGTTGGCGCTAGGCCGTACCTACGAGCTTCGCCACGTCGTCGAACCACCTCCTGGCGTTGGATCCCTCGCCAGGGGTGACTGGGTGGTGGCGCAAAAGAGCTTCTGCCGCCTGCAGGGCACCCTCAGGAGTGCCAAACTCCAGGCGGCGATGGACGTCGCCTCGGCGGGGCTCGCCGGTACGCCCGCTAGGGCATGGTCTGGGTCCTGCAGGAGCATTGTCAGCCCTGCGGGATGCATGGGCCCCTCCGCCCTCAACCGCCGCTTCAGCGGGGGGCAGGAGGGATGGCGCGGGCGCTGCAGCCGCCATCGCCATCAGCGGTGGTGAGGGAGATGAAGATCGAAGTCCTGTCGAGCGGAGGTGGCGGAAGTTGGGGTTGTGCCTGCCCGTGTCAACCTCCTCCGCCGCCTCGTTGGCCAAGTCACGCTCGCGCGTAGCGAGTGAGCCTGATGCAGAGTGTAGGGCACGGCCGTGGACCATGGCGGAGACGGGGAGAGAGGATTCCCGCCAGAAAATAGGAAGAGTGTAGGAGTTTAAATCAAAATACAATGTGCTCCCCCTACCTGGCGCGCCAGCTGTCGATGTCGTAGATCAACGCGCAGGGATCCGGAGGACCCTCTTTTTGGTTCGGCACGGGGAGCGGTGTATCCTGGCTTAAACTCGCGGAAAGAATGAAATAATGCAGATTAGGCGGGAAGAAAGGCTAAGAGTGCATAGACGCGGGGTTTATACAGGTTCGGGCCACCAACGTGGTGTAATACCCTACTCCTGTTTGTATGTAGTATATGGGGCGAATTGCCAAGAACAAAGGGAACGCTCTTCTCCTTTCGGAGTCAGTAGTGGATGAGAGATTGCTACGGGCTAGCTGGTGCCTTGGAAGCTGATCTACTGGCCAAATAACCTTGGGTGTATGGGTCAACCTACCAGCGGCCAACAGCAACCTGCCAGCAGAAGAAGCAGAACCCGTTCTATGATGGACTTGGGTCTCCTTTTATAGTACAAGGGAACGCCACAATAGTCCCAACCTTTCTCTACTTCACTCCACGTGAGGGAGTGGTTTTTATCTTGTCTTATCGAAGAAGCCATTCCATTCCTACTCCTTCCTGTTTGCCGCGTCATGGGAAGCGAAAAAGGGGCGGTGGTCGTGGTGGCCATGCTGCTGACGCGATGATGGCTTGCCTACCCACTCCGGTGGGACCCACTGATCAGCGACCTATTCTGCGGCAGGTACTGACACCTTGCCTCCTACCCTCGCACTCTCTCTCCCACGTGACCGCCCAACGCACTAAATGCGACTAGACGGGGCGTGTGGGAGGAGTGCGCGGAGTGGGTGTGGGGTCACACCACGGTCTTAGTCAAAGACTTTTAGCCCCCTTTGCCTTGTGATAGGCAAAAAGGGGTGATGATGGGTGCAACCGACAGCCGCGCCTCACATCGCATTGAATGCGGCGAGACAGGCGCTCAGCTCCCCTCCTTTTGAGCATTAAATGGGTTGGTTGGTAGTTGGACTCACCCCTCTCTCAGGGAGGTGCGGGGTGAAAGATGGGGTCCGGTGACCCTGACCCTACCGAACAGGGTCCGGCGATCCCGGACCCCGCCGTTTTGGGAGGACGGCGGCCTCCGGCAGCCTCCGGCCAGCCCCCCGGCGGCCACGTGGCCGCCCGTGGCCGAGACTCGCCTTAAGCTTTTCAGGGTATAACTTTGACGCTCTTTGATGGGCAGGGGCGCCTTCCTTTTTCTCAGATGTCATGCCCCTGACATACCCCTGGGCCCATATCACCGACAGAAGGAGAGGGGGAGACTAGAGATGTGGGGAGGCGATGGCGTCGACCCTGCTACCACCTTTCTTGTTATGCGCCACCGTCATCTTCTCCATGGGAGGGGAAGGGAGAGACTGACGATGTGGTCGGCCAGCAAGAGTGGAAGTGATCGAGAGGAGAAGAAAGAAGAAATTGGGAAAGAACATGAAAAACGTGACGACGATGTCATGGTTTTAATTCGTATGTATTCGGATGACATGGATGACATGGATGTCATCGCCTCCCCACATCTCTAGTCTCCCCCTCTCCTTCTGTCGGTGATATGGGCCCGGGGGTATGTCAGGGGCATGACATCTGAGAAAAAGGAAGGCGTCCCTTCCCATCAAAGAGCGTCAAAGTTATACCCTGGAAAGCTTAAGGCGAGTCTCGGCCACGGGCGGCCACGTGGCCGCCCCAGAAGGGGCTGGCCCGGAGGCTGCCCGGAGGCCGCCGTCCTCCCATAACGGCAGGGTCCGGGATCATCCGGACCCCCGTTCGGTAGGGTCCGGGGTCACCCGGACCCCCATCTTTCACCCCGCACCTCCCTGAGAGAGGGGTGAGTCCAACTACCAACCAACCCATTTAATGCTCAAAAGGAGGGGAGCTGAGCGCCTTCCTCGTCACATTCAATGCGATGTGAGGCGCGGCTGTCCGTTGCACCCATCATCACCCCTTTTTGCCTATCACAAGGCAAAGGGGGCTAAAAGTCTTTGACTAAGACCGCGGCGTGACCCCGCGCCCACTCCGCGCACGCCTCCCACACGCCCCGTCTGGTCGCATTTAATGCGTTGGGCGGCCGCGTGGGAGAGAGAGTGCGAGGGTAGGAGGCAGGGTGTTAGTACCTGCCCGCGGAATAGGTTGCTGATCAGTGGGTCCCGCCGGAGTGGGTAGGCAAGCCATCATCGCGTCAGCAGCATGGCCACCACGACTACCGCCCCTTTTCGCTTTCCATGACGCGGCAGACAGGAAGGAGTAGGAATGGAACGGCTTCTTCGACAAGACAAGATAAAACCACTCCCTCACATGGAGTGGAAGAGAGAGAAACTAGGACTACTGTGGCGTTCTCTTGTACTATAAAAGGAGACCCAAGTCCATCATAGAACGGGTTATGCTTCTTCTGCTGGCAGGTTGCTGTTGGCCGCTGGTAGGTTGACCCATACACCCAAGGTTATCTGGCCAGTAGATCAGCTTCGAGGGCATCAGCTAGCCCATAGTAATCTCTCATCCACTACTGACTCCGAAAGGAGAAGAGCGTTCCCTTTGTTCTTGGCAATTCGCCCCATATACTACATACAAACAGGAGTAGGGTATTACACCACGCCGGTGGCTCGAACCTGTATAAACCCCGTGTCTATGCACTCTTGGCCCCTTCCTCCCGCCTCACCTGCATTATTTCATTCTTTCCGCGAGTTTAAGCCAGGATACACCGCTCCTCGTGCCGAACCAAAAAAATGGGGTCCTCCGGATCCCCGTGTGTCGATCTACGACATTGACACGCAGTGTTGTAGGGCAGAAGGATAAACGACCGGAAGTGGTTTATCACCAGCGCATTGTAAATGTTGTCCACTGTTGGATCAGGAAATTGATCAACCAATACGCCGTTGATTTTACGTGGATCCATGAATCCATCTTTTGTACGGTCGTGCTTGTTGCAGTATTGGTTCGCCATTCTACAACGGTTAAAAAGAATTTTAGTTTACGCAAAGGTTCTTGGTGAGGTGCATCACGTCGATTGCGTGGCGGATGTCTAAGACTTTCCAGTAGAGCAACTCCCAAAAAATTGACTTCTTCTTCCACATCGCCGCGTGACCACCTTCACTTGCTATAGATTGGTTGTCGGGTCCCTTTTCAAATACTACTTTAAGGTTTTTCACCATGGCAAACACGGCCTTTCCGTTGCGATACTTTGGTTTAGTACGATGGTCTGCCTTTTGATCAAAATGTTTGCCTCTTCTCCGGACAGGGTGGCTTGTAGCAAGAAAGCGACGATGGCCCATGTACACTACCTTCTTACAGTGTTTTAGGTAGTACACTCACCTCATCCATACAAAGGAGTGCAAGCGTTGTACCCCTTTATTTGACTGTCCTGGATAGGTTGCCAAGTGCGCCAATCATTGATGGTAACAAACAAAGAACCCTCGTAGGTTAAACTCCTCCGTTTATCTTCATCCCACACGGAACACCTTCTTTCTTCCACAGCAGTTTTAGATCTTCGATCAGCGGTTTCAAGTACACATCGATGTCGTTACCAGGTTGCTTCGGGCCTTGAATAATAACCGACATCTGAATATACTTTCGCTTCATGCATAGCCAAGGCGGGAGGTTGTAGATACACATCGTCACAGGCCAAGTGCTATGCCCGCTGCTCATCTCTCCAAAAGGATTCATGCCGTCCGTGCTTAAGCCGAACCTTAGGCTTCTTGCATCCTCGCCGAAGTCTTCAAATGTTCTTTCGATGTTTCGCCACTGTGACCCATCGGCGGGATGTCTCAACATGCCGTTTTGTAGGCGTTCTTTCGCGTGCCAACGCATCATTCTTGCATGCTCCTTGTTCCTGAACAGACGCTTCAGCCATTGTATTATAGGAAAATACCACATCACCTTAGCAGGAACCCTTTTCTTCGAGGGACGTCCGTCAACTTCGTCTAGATCATTTCGTCTGATCTTGTATCGAAGTGCTTTACAAACCGGACATGCTTCTAGGTTCTCGTACTCATCACCACGGTAGAGGATACAATCGTTAGGACATGCGTGTATCTTCTGTATCTCTAGTCCTAGAGGGCAAACTAACTTCTTAGCCTCGTACGTTGATTTCAGCAATTCGTTTCCCTCTGGAAGAATGTTCTTCACGAGTTTTAGTAACTCGCCAAATGCCTTATCACTGACACCATTTTTGACCTTCCATTGCAAGAATTTCAGCGTGGTACCCAACTTTTTGTGTCCCTGTTCACAGCCTGGGTACAAGGACCTTCTGTGGTCCGCCAACATACACTCTAATTTCTGCACCTCCTTTACGCCTTCGCAGTCCCCCTGTACGTCGCGCAACATCTAACCAAGGTCATCGACACCGTCGTTTTCTTCAGCATCCCTACCCGCTTCGCCCACTGTATTCTCTTCAAACCCACCGTATTGACCACAGTCCGGAATGTTGTCGTCGTCTTCTTCATCTTCTTCCATTGCAACCCCCACCTCTCCGTGCGATGTCCAACAATTGTAGTGAGGCATGAATCCCGACCGAAACAAGTAGGCATGAATAATTCTTGATGTAGAATACTCTTTCTCATTTTTACACTTTTTACATGGACAACGTATGAAACCCTTCGATTGTTGGCATCGGCCACACTCAAAAAAATAATGCACGACTTGAATAAACTCTCTCGACCGTCGATCCGTGTTGTATATCCATTGCCGATCCATCTACGTGGAATGCACAAAAATCGTAAGAAAATTCCACGAAATTCAAATCATTTAAATATTATTATAATAATTATATATATATATATATATGTAATCAGACAATTATTATATACTAATCCAACATACGTAATGTGTTGTTCTAAAAAATTAGAATTATTTTTAAAAGGCCTTTTAAAGTGATAAACATAAAATTAATTAATTATTTTGCATCTATTTTAAAAGGTCCTTTGTCATCTATTTTATAACTTTTTTGTCCAAAAGATTCTCTCTCATTATTTTCCATAAATATTTTTTGAGATAAAATTGTACGGACTAAATTCCTAGAAATGTTACGTGCTAAGCATACTTTTCTTCCTCTTTATTTTTCCCAACTTTTTTCTCAACACAATATAATGTACTTAGCAAAATAATTAGTCCAAACACATTTTCTCTCTCCTCATATTTACAAAAAATCTAGAGATGAAAATGTATAGAAAACAACCCTAAAATGCGAAGTGCTAAGCATAGATCATAAGAGGAAGAAGTTGCTAACCTTATAGATAGCGAAGATTTGTGTATTATCACCAAAACAAAATTACAAAAATTTTAGCAAGCACCTCCCTCTAGAGAAAAATTTTGAAGACAAGTGTAGCGGCTCGGGGAAGGAGGAAGGAGTTTAAAGGAACCCCATCTTAGTCCCGGTTGGTGTTACCAACCGGACTAAAGATGGCGCCGAGGCCGTCGAACCTGTTAGAGCGCCGAACATCTACCAACCGGGATAAAAAATAACATCTTTAGTCCCGGTTGATGTTATCAACCGAGACTGAAGATGCCCGGCGCTCTGACACGCTCTAACAATATTTGAACCGGGACTAGAGGTGATCTTTAGTCCCGGTTCGTGACACGAACCGGACTAAAGTTCCTAGAGAGCCGTTGAATTTTAAACCGGGACTGTAGATTATCTCTACCCCGATACAACTCAAACCGAAATTACTGTGGTTTTTGTCACTTCAACCAATAATGATTTCTCTAATAGTGATTCAATTAAACTAAAAAAGAACGGACCATTACTACGATATCAATAGCTCACTTGTTAGCGACTGATCATAAATATATATATTAATTTAGACCGCTATAAGCCCAGAAATATTGATAAAATAAAAATTTATTCCTTCTGATCTCCGGTATCGAGTTCAGAGGAAGAGTGATGATTGGATTAAACGTACGTAGCATGGTGACTTGTGTGGTTTGCCTTGACCCGTGGCTCGTATGGATTTGAATATACGATAGATATTTTCCCGGTGAGGACAGAGAGTGACAAGCTGAGAGCATTCGCTAGCTGGACCACCCTATATGTTAATGCGTCGATCGCATGAAATGAAATAAAATAGTTTGAAAACTTTCGTCGTTCAAAACTTAAAATGCAAAATAGCTCCATGGATGGATACTGCTGGGGAAGGTGACGGGCTTGTGACCCCACGCAACCAGCGCCAAGTGTGCCGTGAAGGAGAAAAATGAAATGCTGGCACGAGGTAGCAGAAGCGTTGCTTGGCTAAGAACGCATCAACCATCCAATCCAGGTCGCACTCGATCCGTTTAATAAGAATATTGAGAGTTCGAGACCAAGGAAAACTTTTTGTTTCGGAAATGTTTGCAGATTTGACCTTGGTAGAATGGTTAATTTGATGGTGCATTTATTCATCCCATGCCATCCGAGCTGTATATCCTCCTCCACATTTGATTGTTGAAAAATTGATCTCAATGATCTGGAAAATGGAACTAGCTAGCTAGCTTACCCTGCACATGCAGATCAGATTCTATTTAATTATGTACGGGTTTATATATGTACATTTTCACCGAATTATTGTTATTATTATATCTGGGATCAAGATTTAAGGGAAATCTAAGGCCTGCCTTAATTAATCCATGATTAAGAAAGGGTGTAATGTGACATGAAAAGTCTCACAATATCAGCTTTATATAGGGTGATGTATATATCGGCAGTAAATTTACTCTAAATCGGTCAGATATTTGATTGCTCATGTTTTAGCTGAAGTCTGACAGTACATAGATATGTTGAGATGTTATATTTCCTTATGGCTTATGGTACTGAAGCAAAAGCATGCATGCTATTCTATAAGCCTATAACTAGTTGGAGTTCTAGTTGATGTGGAAATGGAGAAAATCCCTTCACCTAGCAAAGGAGCTAGTCTAGCTAGTCTCAGAAACAAGATTCAATATATAGTGCCCACATCCATGATACATGAGCAGAAACTTTCTGCGGCTAACACATTTTTAATTACCAAGTTACATATAAAAGGCTTATTTAATTAAATTTGGCTGAGAGAGAAAAACACATACTTCTCTTTGGAACAAAGTGTAGTGATGACTATCGCATCATCTACTTCTTGGCTTATCAACCATAACAACAATTTAAATATTAAAGCTTATTAATTTTAGAGCTGATTTTAGAGTGTTTTGTCTCATCATAATTTTTTTCAGCCTTTTAAACTGCTAAGAATAGTGGTATAAATGTTTTACCAAATTTTTTTTGGTTGCTTCATTTATTTTTCTTTATGGCTTATCAGCTATAGCTTAGGCAATCAGAGAATATCAAGGACACCATATTATTTTAGATACTGCACATTTTATCCCTACAAATACACACACGTACATGTATCTTCGAACAACTGAATCGACGTATTTTAAGATTGATGAAGTTAGTACGAATGCCTGTCGGCTGTCAGCTACCACTGAAAGAATTAATAATTTCTCTATATAGCTGCACAATGTTAACTTGTTAAGTTCTCTATTTCTTGTTTTTCATTTGTTGTGCACTTATTATTTAATCACATGAACTAATCCTGAGAACTACTGCAACTGCAAACCTGAACTTTAAATTGGTGCACAAAAGTACATGTTCACCTGTAAATCATGGTCTCACCGTTTCCAGCCATTAATTGGTTCAACTGGTGAAGATTATATATTGAAGACTGGCAATCTGGCATCCACTTGGGGGCACGACACGAGGTTCTTGAGTTTGCTCACTGCTGATGAGCACAGAAGCAATCACACAAAAAGAAAGAAAAAAATATGCTTGTTTATTCTACAACTTTTTTGACCTAAATTTGTATCAAAGGCTCAAACATACATATTTATCACCTTTCAGAAAAGGAAAACTTTGCATTAAGCATATAATTATAATTAACCAGTGGCCCGTAGAGCCTGGCTCACTAGCTGAAAGCAGCATCACCGATCGATCAAGAATTGATTTGGCACTTTGGCACCTTGTATGTACTGCTATTGCTGTGTACGATTGTACGAATATATATGCATGACAGAACACGTTGTTGGCTTCTCGCAGGGCTTGCAGCACCGATATGATCATGTTTAATTAACAAAACTGTAATTTTCTTTTATTTTCTTCTTTGTTTGTAAAAAACTCTATTTTCATAAATGTAATAGACAAGAGACCTGGTAGACCTGGTAGTATTTTCTATAAAAATAAACTGTTGAAAATGCACATGTGCATAGGGTTACATAGTTACCACATACTATATATGCTAACTTAATTTGCATCATTCTTTCTTTGATCCGCTATATCTCTCTAATTTACATATAAAATCCTGCGATCCTACCCCCACCCCACCCTAAACTTTAACTGGCCGAGGCCGCTGACAGGCGGCTGCCATTGCTGAAGATCATCGATGTCACTGGAGCAAGAGAAAAAGGTCACGGATCACAAATTGTGGAGCTGATCAGAGAGGGTCAAAAATCTACAAAATTTGCTCTGAGGTTTTTTTCAAATGCCATTTAGCAAATCTAATATAAAATACTACTATGCAGGAACACGTGTCTTTTTCTCTGCGTTTTAGCATCCTCCTCAACGATTGTACAGCTTTCGTTTATCAAGGCTATTATCACTTACCAGTGTTCAACTGTTCTTAGAGCATCACAGGGGCAGTTGCATGTGCTGCAGGTACAAAGCATCTTCGTGTTCTACAGTGGCCCAGGGTACTTACAGGAAATAATAAGACACAGACGTGTTTTCTCATTATTGTACCTGTTGCTCGTGCATGCGTAGCAAGACATGACATGCATGGATGCACATATGGTACGTCCACTTTTTCTAGGCTATAACAACACAAAGTGAAACAGTATCCAATGGGCATTATATTTATCATGACATTTTTGTCATAGGTGCCGATTGAAAACTAATTATAGGTATCGGTTTTTCTAGCCGATAATATTTTATCGACATCTTTACCCAATCAGATAAGTATCGGTTTTAGAACCGACACATATAGAAACTATAAATGCTGATTCTTATCATATAACTAACACCTATACCCCGGTTCAAGGAATAAAAAAATTAGGTCTGCTCGACATCGACCAACTACTGATCCCCATCCAAGAACCATCCCTAAGATCCTCTCATCCCCATCTAAGAACACAATCATAAAATCAACACTAAGAAACAAAATCAACATCCAATAACTGATAGAGAACACACAGAGAAGAGAACAAAATCAATTGCCGCCGTTGTTGCCTCTCGACCCACGGCCACTGCCGCTCGTCCCATTGCCGCCGCTCGACATCACTGATGCTGCTGTCGCTCGACCCATCGCTATCGCATAATACCACCGCCGTTGCTACTGCTCAACCCATTGCCGCTGCTGTTGTCATCGTCGAGCGAGCCGGCCCTCTGTGTTAGTGATATGCCCTAGATGCAACATAGATATGTTGGATATCACAGTCAATGTTTATGTATTAATGAATAAAGTGTTATTTCATTCTATGAAATAGACTTGTATTGATCAATAAGTATGTGACTTATTCATGAGACTCTTTATGTGATATGAATCTATTTCTAAATAATTCCTGATCATATATCATATGTATGGAACGAATATGATCTAAGATCAGCATGTGTATTGATTGATGATCATGTCTCATGGATCATATGGTATGAAGATACCAAATTAATAACATAAACACATGTTAGAGAACATGTTGTGGGATAGACCCACCTTGAGACACTACATGGATTTAATGTGTCATTAGTTGGTCTCAAATAGTATTGGTGTAAAGTCCTTAGACATGATATCATCATGGATTCCAACATGTAATGGCTTACTTAAGGACTACTAAACGCTACATCATAACTGGGTAGTTATAAAAGTATTCTTCGGGTTTGCTATGAAACATGTAGTCGGATGTGAATGATCAAGATGAAATTTGCCCCTCCTATGGGAGAGATATCTCTGGGCCCCTCAATATAATGGATTATGGAAGTACATGGCCATGCCGAGTTAATTGAGGAGTTAATCAACAAATATATAATCCAATACGAGATGGAGTGAATGGTTAAGCTATTGATAGGATGGCACGTGTCTTGCCTGTAATTTAATTGGTATCGTGAGACAAAGAGATTTGTGCACACATTACAGGTTTAGCCGATATGATCTTTAGGTATATTTTGGTGTCAATATGCTCTGCTAGGGGCCGCTGTTGATAGGTCGGCCGAGAAGTGTTCTCAGATCGTAACCAAGTATACATGAACCTATAGGATCGCACACTTAACAGGTTGGAACAAGTATTCGAGTTGGACTCGGATAAGGCTCAGTTCTGATAAGAATCTGATTAGAGGTAGAGTCCCGATGGGCCCTCTAGGCTCAGTCAGCTAACTCTATAAATAGAGAGGCAAGGGGTGGCGATCGTAAGAAAGCAATTCACGTTAGACGCGAGTTGAGATCTGCCACGAGCGAACCCTAGACACCACCTTCGAGCCAAACTCTAGCCACACGCCGAGTGCTAGCACACAGGCGATCGACGTTCTACCTTGGATGTGTGGATATCGATACAGACACTGCTACGTTGCGGTGTACATCGACGAGGCGAGTCGGCGGTCAGGCGATCGGATTGTGGTGATCGGCTACTTCCGCAACCTTCCCAACATGCATACATTGGACCAGCTTCTCCAACGTAGTATTTCACTACCCTGCTGTTGACGAGAAAAATCAACACGCCGGCCTGGGAGATCTGCTTAGCTCCAGTACAGGTCCTAGAATCGATGAAGCACGGACGTGCCAGTCAGTTTGATCCTGCCACTGACAAGGTATGCAAAACAGCAGAGCATAAATCATATCGGCTGATAGACCGATAATCAAAACAACCGATCTATTGACAGCCGATTGTGTGATTCCAGCCGATGTCCAGATAACTCGTCGGCTGAAACCCCGAAGAAACCCTTATTAGTAGCCACCAGGAAGGCTAGAGATCACGGTTCTAATCATGACTTAGTAGGTCAAACTGAACTGATGCAGCACTAAATATGAAAAGAAACGCAACATCTAGACATTCAAGCCCTTGACTATTTTTCAGGGTGGTAGATGTCTAAACTAATCTAATCTAATATAACGATTTTGTCAATATCGGCAGAGACCCTAAAACGAGAGACAGCCGATAGAGCTAAATTGAGATACTAGGACTAGATTAACAGAGACATATGATAAGACCGGCTAACCCTCCGGTGAAACATTAGCATGAACCTATCGACTTAACAAGACTTAGATTATCGATAACAATCTAGTAGGTCGGACCCAACCGATGCAGCACGAGATTGTATACAATAATCTAATACTCGATGAGCTGATAGATCCGTCTAATGTGATGGATACAACAAATCTACCTAAAGCGACATTACGTTTACAGAAACATCGACTTGATCAGAATATCAGACCTAACCGAGAAAGTCCTAACTAAGCCGATGTATTTATGAAGGGTAATGAAACTAAAGATAGATATGATATACCTGGGCCGGTGGGACCTTGGACTTACCCCTTCTCTGGAGATCGAAGCCGATGCAGTCCCGCGTTGGGTACCAAGTTCCGCCGGATGATGAACAAAGTAGCCAAAAGTAAAAAGGTGGCGATGCGCCGAGTTGTATTGATCGAGAGAGTTTTTTACATGAACCCCGGCTTACATATTTATACCCATGGACTAACAGAGATCCTAACAGATTACAAATCCAAACTTTTCTAAAGATAAAAGAAAACAAACCAAATCCTTACCGGATACTAACACATTTTCCTAAAGATAAAATAGGAAACTAATAAATTCTTCCTATTAATAGATACAACTGCCTTTTTAGGACTCTATCCTTATATGGCAATCCTCATGAAGCACATCATCTTGATCCGACAGTGTCTCCAATGTTATCATACCGAAATCGACTACATCGACTTGCCTTGTCCGATTCGTTATCAGCCGATGGACACCTTAGCCGATTTAGGCTCCAGGGCTTACCAAATTCTGGCGTTAACACAAGCCCCTCAGTTTTGGAGTATGAGAAGTCATGCTTCAAAATTATCTTTGCCTTGATCGCCCCAAAACTGATTCTTCTCTTCTTCTTAACATCGGCTTGAGAGATTGCTCTTACTCGGCCTTAACTTCTTTATCACACATTGTGGCAATTATGGGTCCGCCGAGCCGTGTAAAAAGATGTGCTGTCCAAAACACAGTCCCACTGGGCATGCCAAAAATGTGTTGACGAGAAAAATCAACACGCCGGCCTGGGAGATCTGCTTAGCTCCAGTGCAGGTCGTAGAATCAATGAAGCGCGGGCGTGCCAGTCAGTTTGATCCTGCCACTGACAAGGTATGCAAAACAGCAGAGCATAAATCATATCGGCCGATAGGCCGATAATCAAAACAGTCGATCTGTTGACAGTCGATTGTGTGATTCCAGCCAATGCCGATGTCCAGATAACTCGTCGGCTGAAACCCCGATGAAACCCTTATTAGTAGCCACCAGGCAGGCTAGAGATCACGGTTCTAATCACGACTTAGTAGGTCAAACTGAACTGATGCAACACTAAGTATGAAAAGAAACGTAACATCTAGACATTCAAGCCCTTGACTATTTTTCAGGGTGGTAGATGTCTAAACTAATCTAATCTAATATAACAATTTAGCCGATATCGGCAGAGACCCTAAAACGAGAGACAGCCGACAGAGCTAAATTGAGATACTAGGACTAGATTAACAGAGATATATGATAAGACCAGCTAACCCTCCGGTGAAACATTAGTATGAACCTATCGACTTAACAAGACTTAGATTATCGATAACAATCTAGTAGGTCAGACCCAACCGATGCAGCACGAGATTGTATACGATAATCTAATACTCGATGAGCTGATAGATCCGTCTAATGTGATGGATATAACAAATCTACCTAAAGCGGCATTACGTTTACAGAAACATCGACTTGATCAGAATATCAGACCTAACCGAGAAAGTCCTAACTAAGCCGATGTATCTATGAACGGTAATAAAACTAAAGATAGATATGATATACCTGGGCTGGTGGGACCTTGGACTTACCCTTTCGTCGGAGATCGAAGCTGATGCAGCCCCGCGTTTGGTACCATGTTCCGCCGGATGATGAACAAAGTAGCCAAAAGTAAAAAGGTGGCGATGCGCCGAGTTGTATTGATTGAGAGATTTTTTTACATGAACCCCGGGCTTACATATTTATACCCATGGACTAACAGAGATCCTAACAGATTACAAATCCAAACTTTTCTAAAGATAAAAGAAAACAAACCGAATCCTTACCGGATACTAACACACTTTCCTGAAGATAAAATAGGAAACTAACAAATTCTTCCTAATTAATAGATATGTAACTGTCTTTTTAGGACTCTATCCTTATATGGCAATCCTCATGAAGCACATTATCTTGATCCAACGGTGTCTCCAATGTTGTCATACCGAAATCGGCTACATCGGCTTGCCTTGTCCGATTCGGTATCAGCCGATGGACACCTTAGCCAATTCGGGCTCCGGGGTTTACCAAATTCTGGCGTTAACACCTACGCATCAATTAGTAACAATCTATAGTCCCTTACTCGCATGCTTTTCTGGAGTACGCGGTAGAAAATTTTGATTTTATGCTATCGTAGCCTACGCATATTCCTACACTTTGCTCACGACAGCAGATCCAACCTCTCCTAAGCATGCGGCGGTGACGTCGGTCCTACCCTATGGCCAGGGTGGGCGACGTCGCACCGGCGGAGAAGGCCGGTGGAGATCGCAAAGCGGATGGCACATGACGTCGACAGAGGAGGAGGAGGTGGAGGAGGCCGGTGGTGGGTTAGGAATGTGCAAATGGTGGGCTCGGGCATGGAGGATGGTTGGATCTGGAGAGCCCCGACCTCTAGGCAGTCGGATCCAGCACGACGCAACTTGGAGGCTACAAGGAGGAGGAGGGCGGCGCGGCTCGAAGGGACGCCATTGGGGAGAGGAGGAGAAGGAATGGCGGTAGACGAAGAGGGAGGATGAGGAGGAGCGGGAGAGGCATGGGCGGGAGGGGGAGGGAGGGGGGAAGGGAGCGGTGGTTGGGATGTGCGAAAGATGTGGATAAGGAGTGCGGGGTGGGGAGAGAACGTGGGAAGTAGACAGCTCGGCTCGTCGGTTTTATGGATACCGGATAATTAAAACCGACACCTATAATGTATTATAGGTGCCTTTTTAATTAGCCAGTAACTATAATATATTATATGTATTGATTCTTTTCAAAAACAATACCTATAGTATTGATATCGGTTTCTTTACCGTGCTCAAAGGTGTCGATTGTACAAAGATGAGAAATGGTTCATAAGTGTTGGTTTTAAATGAATCGACACCTATGAGCCAATATAAATGAGGGGATTGAATTCATGCACTTCATGAGTGTGCATCTTATAATTTTATATAGTTACTTCGTTCCAAAATATAAAAGATGTCTAGTTTTTTAAAGAAGAAGTATGGATTTTTTAAAAAATTTAAATTACTTAGATGCCCTTTCATAGCATCTGATTGACTCTGAAATTATTGAAGTGATGTGAATTATGAGAATCAATGTATAAATACTTATATTGTGAAGTAAAATTTGAATTCTAGAAATCCAATCCTTGTATTTTTGGAGTGGAGAGTATAGTTTCTTTCCGATAGTTTGCATCGTCTGGTACTTCCAATTTCCCCAATATAAAAGACAATTAACACATGCAAAGCTAGCTTGTGAATGATATTGAAACTATAGGGGTCTAGCAACTATATATAATTGCTTGATTTGTTTTGCTCACGGCACGTATTACCAGCGACTGTTCATGCTCATGCCAATGAGATATTGTTGATTCGTGCAAACTATCGTAAGGAACTTTGGGGGTGTTTGGATGAGACTTTTCTGTCACACATCGTATGTTTAGATGTTATTTTAGAGTATTAAATATAGACTATTTATAAAACTCATTCATAATCGCTGTCTAATTGACGATACGAATTTAATGAGCCTAATTACATTATGATTTGACGATTGATGCTATAGTAAATATTTGATAATCATGGATTAATTAAGCTTAATAGATTCGTCTCGCGAATTAGTCATTGATTCTGTAATTATTTTTATAATTAGTTCACGTTTCAAACATAAAGTTTAGTCTCTCCATTCAAACACCCCTTTGTGTGCCCGTTTTAAAACATGAGAGCTTTTCCATATATATATATATATATATATATATATATATATATATACTAGCAATTGTGCCCGTGCGTTGCAACGGGTGAAGTCGAGACGCGACGCGGATTGGAACGGCATGGAGGGGCGCGGGAACTCCGAGCAGCAATGGGAGGGAGGAGCGCAGGCGCGATACGGGGCATGACACAAATGGGGACGGGAGGGAGGGGCGAAGGAGGTATTTTTTCATCCATGCCCTTCCTTTCTTTTCAGCATTGGGACTGCGGGTAGGGCTGACGAAATACTCATGGCTCACTTACTCGTTCGGCTCGTGGTTGGCTCGGCTCGGCTCGTTGAGAAATTTTAACAAGTTGCGCCAAGGGTTTAGCTCGTTAGCTATAACGAGCCAGCTCGAGTCAGCTCGCGATCTGCTCGTGAGCTCAACGAGCCAGATGCAATGTACAAAGCAGGGCCTAATGTTTTACTTGTTTTGCTATTCTTTTGCTTGTTTTGTTGTTGATGTGGTAATAAATCAATATTTTTTATGATTTTGTGATGGTCAATATGGATTTAATGCTTTAGATTATAATAGTAATAATATCTAATCTAGTTGCATCATTACATTTGCATGGATAATTGTCGATGGACAAGTGTTATTACGTTAATTATGGACTTAATATATAACTTTTTACTTTTTTTCAATTGTATATTTGCATGTTTAATAGACTCAGAAAAATAAAATATAATTTGTACATAAATTGCACTGTATTAAAGTGGCTTGCGAGCTAAACGAGCTGGCTCGAGTCGGCTCACGAGCCGAGCCGAGCTGAGTCGGCCTCCTGGCTCGGCTCTCTACCGAGCCGAACCGAGCCGGTATCCACCCCTAACTGCAGGTTAATTTTGGAAAAACTCAAGGGGCTTTCTGCAAAATAGCCAGACATAATAAAATTTTGGATAGAAACACTAATTGCTTTATATATAGTTAGATTAGATATATATATATATCACAAGATATTGCTTTGCATGGTCAGCAACAGCAAGGACGCCCCCTCCTTGCGAGTTTCCCTAGAAGACGACATTTTATATATTTACATATTTTTTACATACATATATATACTAGCAAAATGCCCGTGCGTTGCAACGGGACGACGATGCAGGGAGGGAAGGAGGCGGAGGAAGAAGGTCCAGGCGACAGCACGAGAGCTCCGAGCAGCGATGGGAGGAAGGGGCATAGGCGCGGCGCGGATGGGGGCGAAGAGAGGACGTAGGAGGTCTTTTTTCATCCCACTCTCTTTTTTACATTGAGATCGCAGTTAATTTTATAAAAAGTCAAGGGTTTTCTACAAAATAACCCCTTTTCTTCTTTAACTAGGTTTTTTAAAATAGCCAGATAGACTGCGGGTTAATTTTGAAAAAACTCAAAGGATTTTCTATAAAATAGCCAGACAAAACAAAATTTGGGTGAAAATACTACTTGCTTTATATGCTTTATAGATAAGTTATAAATAGCTTTAAAGTGAAAAAAAGTAATATTGTCTATCTCCATCTCTACGTACACGAAGATATTTTTAAAAAATAAAAGATACATAGAGATAAGTTGGAAATTTTTTTAATAATAGATAAGTTTTTTAAGATAATACTCTATCCGTTCCAAAATAAATACTCTTTTAGTTTAAATTTTAACTTAGAATAATATATTTATTTTGAGATAAAAGGAGTAGATAAGTTGGAAATAGACAATTACAAACAAAATACACTCCAATTTAAAAGGGAAAAGCGTAAGCACGATGGTCTGTGTGCAACTATCTCTCTATTTCTTATGACGAAAAAGACAACCACAATTATTGAGATTCCCTCTTTTATGTATAGTACACGAGCTGGAAACACGTTGCTTGAGGACAAAATATTATCGTTGCTGAAACTGAAATATTACAAAGCCTGGGCCCTTACTTGGACCACTTTGATCTGACCCCATTTCCCTCTATTTTCATCTGTTTTCCTGTGCACTTTTGCTTTGTTGAACTTTTCCCCTTGATAACCCATCCCCTCTCTCTCTCTTAAAAAAAGTCTCACTTCTGGTGGTTGTTTATTAGCGCACCTGTATCTTGGACATTCACAATGTAGCAGAATACCAGATTGTAAACATTAAATATTACCTTATTACCTCATAATAACCAATGTGAAGGTGGTAAAGAACTAATGTCGGGTCATAGTGCTACTTCCGAGTATAAGCAAATAAATAAACAATGTTACATTGTGATACATCAAGGGAATGACTCCCAGAAAACTTGTGATTTTTTTCAAAGCGGGCCCCACCTTACTTTCCATCCTCCACATAAACATTGTGAATGTTGTGGGTAGGATCAAACGGTAATACTAAGTCAACCAGAGACGGATGAATGATTGTAGTAAAAAGAACTTTTAGCGAAATTAAAAGTTACCCTCAAATCGATAACTAGGTCTGACCAAAGTTGATGTGTCAGTTTGACTGTCCGTAGACCTTCGGTCTAACCGGTGTTGTAGCTTCGGTCTAACCATCTTGGAGTCGTCTGTCTGACTGGTGTGAAGCCATCGGTCTGACCGTCGATGTCCCGTCGGTGTGACCGTCGAAAACTCAAGCAAACACAAATCGAAGATCTCTCAAAGTAGATTGAACTTTATTGTGTTTATTTGTGTTTACAAAATGCAGCAACAGAACTCCTCTCAAAAATCTCGACTAAACTTGAAACCCTAACTTTTCTCTCAACTCAACTCTAAAAAAATCGATATCGAGAGGCCTCAACCTCCCTTACTATTTATACCCATAGATAGGCAGTCTAAAGCTACGAATCCAACTCATACAAGAAGTCCTAATCCCCTAGAAAAGCTTCATGTACAAGATACAAATTTTACATAACTCCAACCATACCAAATTTGGACTCCTTCATAATTCGACTCCGTATCCCATACGCACACAATATCTCCATCGTATGCCATATGAAATATTCACCAACCACATGCATTGTTCTTTATCCTAAGCATCCCGCATGATATCCTTATTGTCTAGACGTCATCTTCTCCCAAGATGACTCTCGATCCATCGCCCACAACACTCTCTCAGGACATTAAGACATACCTACACATGAATCAACCAAGAAACCATATCCGAACACAAGTTCTCACCAACTTGACTAAACATTAGCATACAACATTATAATATACACATAATATCAATCTAGAAGTCATAAATATAGATTAATCACAGATATCTAAAGAAACAACTCAAAATCGAAACCGACACAGAATCGTCAGGTCAAACCGTCGAGGTGGCCGGTCTGACCGTGCAACACACTCCAGTATGACTGGCGACACCTGCCCAATCTGACTAGACCACACGACCGAGAAAAATAGTTTACCATCATATCACTATTCATCATCTGAAAATCATCAAATCCACTTCACAAAATACTTCCAAATATCAAAACCAATTATCTTCAAAAACCAATAGTTCATCACAAACTAAATAATCAAACACTTTGATTTTACAATCTCTCCCTTGATGAACATATTGGCAAACCCATATAAAATTGTTTTGATGTTTGGAAAAATAAAAACAAAAAGTGGTAGAAACATCGGAGTGCTCAAAAATTCAAAAGAGAACTTCTCCCCTTTTAAAAAGAAAAAGAAATTTCCCACAGTCGATTTTCCACACTTGCAAACATGCAGAATTTGTATCTCTTCTTTTCATTTTGACAATGATTTCATCAAGCATTAGCATCGAAAATTTATATTATCCAAGAGATTAGAATTGTACATATAGCAATTCAAGGTCATGTGTCGTAATATAAGGAAGATAAATTTATCAACTAGATAACAAGCATGCCTAATATATAATCATGAACCAAAGATATTAAATTAAGATCAAATGAACAATCAATGTTCATCACTTTAACATTGAACATAAAATCTCTCAATTATTTCGGGTGCATCCTTGTCGTCAAGTCTATTTCCAAGGATTCGACACCCATTATTTTCCTCACCGTGAATACGTCCTTGTCGTCAAGACTGTTTTCAAGGATTTGGTATTTATTTTTGCCACTCTTAAAAGTAAATAAAATCAATTATTTGCACTTGCGGCATTTGGAATATCAAAGAACAATTTGAGGAATAACAATCCAACGAGCATACATATAAGCATTAGTCATTCAAACTAAGCACTAGCTGCAACATTGTATATTTTCTTAATTCAAGTAAAAGAATTAGTGTCATGCATCATCTCACTTAAAAGTAAAATTTAAGCCTGATAAGAAGATTAAAATGATACAAGCTATATTAGTGACACATAAATCTCAATTAAATTGCTAGTATGCACGAGAATATGCAATGGACATAAAACAAAGCTCTTTTTTATTTTTATTTTTCTTTTAGATTTGCTTGATAAAACCACAAGCACAAAGTCTCCTCAAATCATGTCAAAAGGATGAATAATTCTCAATTCTTCATGAAGAAAAGCAAAGCGTGAAGCATCCAAAGGTTTGGTGAAAATATCAGCAAGTTACAACTTTGTATCCAAAAACTTCAACTCAACATCTACTTTCTCAACATGATCCCTCAAAAAGTGAAAATGAATATCAATGTGCTTTGTACGTGAGTGTTCTACAAGATTCTTAGCAATGTTAATAGCACTTGTATTATCACAATAAAGAGGAACTTTCTCAAACACAAGACCATAATATTTCAAAATTGAAGTAAGCCAAAGAATCTAAAAACAACAACTAGCAGCAGTAACATATTCAAATTCAACAGTAGATTGAACAACACTAGATTGTTTCCTAGAAGACCATGCAATCAATGATATACCAAGAAATGACATGTTCCACTAGAACTTTTTCTATCAATTCTACATGCAGCAAAATTAGCATCGGAATATCCACTTAAGAAAATAGATGATGAGTAGAATACTAAATTCTAAATTCAAGAGTATGGTGTAAATACCTCATAATCCACATGATAACTTGATGATGCGAAGCACGAGAAGAAGCTTGAAAACGAGCACACAAACACATATCAAATTGTATGTCTGGCCTTGAAGCAGTAAGATAAAACAAAGATCAAATCATATTTCTATACTCCTTTTGATCAACAGCTTCACCATCTTCATCAGGATCCAAAACAAGCAGTAGACCCCATTGGTGTAGAGACTGGCTTGCAATTCTCCATCTTAAAACGCCTTAAAAGATCCTTGGTGTACTTTGTTTGATGCACAAACATATCTTGTGGTGTTTGCTTAATTTACAATCCCAAAAAATATGATAACTCACCCATCATGCTGATCTCAAATTTCATGCACTTAACTTTAGAAAACTTCACAACCAAAGCGTGAGATGAACAACCAAAGATGATATCATCCACATAAGTCTGAACAAAAAGTTGATTATCACCATGCTTAAGAACAAAAAGAGTTTTATCCGCTTTTCTCATTTGATGACCTTTTTCAAGTAAAAAACTTTAAGTCTATTATACCAACCATACAAAGCTTTTGATAATATCCGAAGGTTCTTTAACATAACTTTGTCCTGCATATAACCATTTATAAAAGCACTTTTAACATCCATTTGATATAATTTATAATCTTTTGAAGCAGAAAAAGCCAACAAAAGCCTAATTGCCTCAATTCTAGCAACATGAGCAAAACTATCGTCAAAATTCATACCTTCCACCTGAGTAAACCCTTGAGCAACAAGTCTAGTTTTATTTCTCATAATTAAACCATCCTTATTTTGTTTATTTTTAAAAACCTATTTAGTTTAAATAATATTATAACTAGAAGGAGGTTCAACTGAAGACCAAACTTTGTTTCTCTCATAATTTTCAAGTTCTTCATGCATAGCATTAATCCATGATTTATCAGTTAAGACATGAGTAACATCTTTAGGTTCAAAAGAAGCAACAAACACAGAATTTGGATGAATATCATGAACCATTACCTTAGACCTTGTGTGGAGATTATGGCAATCGGGTATCTACATGGCAAGCTTATCCGACTAGAGGTAGGGATAGGTTGCGCCTGCCATATCTTTAAACCAAACATGACTTGGGTGTTACGTTGCCGATTGAGATAAGGCAACGACCCATAGTCACGGTTTGGTAAGATTGAGGAAACCAACTTAGATTAAGATAGGGTTTTCGATCTGTAAACCCGCCTCCCAGGACTATATAAGGGGGGTAAGGGGCGTCCCTTGAGGGATATCAGATAATTCCGATAGGAGATCAGCTTCTAGCTTTCATCTTTAGATCACGAGATCAATAAAGACACTCGGCGGATCGAATCCACCAAAATAGGAGTAGGGTATTACCTCACGAGAGGACCTGAACCTGTCTAAATCTTCTTTTCCTTCTAACCCATTGTGCTTGGCGATCTTGACTGCGACCCCAAAAATTATATTGCCGAAACCGAGTTTCGACAGTCAGCGCGCTAGGTAGGGGACCGCGCGTCGAGACTTCTTCAACAATCTCGCCGACAAGCGTGATGGGATCTCCTTCAGTATTCGGCGACTTCGCCGCCAACAACTTCGACGGCTTCTCCTTCGACTCGGATTCGAACCAGTCGGAAGGAAAGACCCACTCGGCGCCGTTCGGGCTCCCCAATAGCGCCGAGATCTTCGACGACATCCTCAAGACTAAGATGCAATCCGCTCGCTCCAACGAAGGACTTCACTCGGCACCGTTCGGATTACCGAACACCGCCGAAATCTGCACCGATCTTCTCGTCTCCCAACAGAGACGATCTACTCGGAAGAAGACCTCTCGGTACCGTTTGGGTTACCAAATGCTGCCGAGATCTACGGCAAACTCCTCTCCCCCGAGTCGAGATCGACCCACTCGGAGGAGCCCGCTTCCCCATGCTCTGACTCGGACTGGAACGATCCAGACCCGGGCTACCCAGGGCTAAGGGAGGTTGTCGTCATCCTCCCGTCATTCGGCTCATGCTCATCTTCGGAGCTCAACGAATATCTCAGCTCCGTCGGCTTTGACGACTTCTATGGCATCCCCTCAGATGAAGCTGATGACTCCGACTGCCACAAGGACTACGGGCCGAAGTGCTTCGATGTCCTCATGGCTGAGCCGGACGAGTCCGACTCAGCCATGGCCCGTAGGCTTGCTGAGGAAGAGCGAGCCAAGATCGAGCAGAGCGCAAGATGGTCAAGAGGAGAAGAAACGCAGGGAGAGGCCGACAAGAGAAAGCAAGATCTACGCGTAGCCGGACGATCCGCTCGGAGGCCATTCTTCAAATGCGGGTCCGCAACGCCAACATCTTCCGGACGCCACGCGAACGCTGTTGCCGCTCTCACACTCTTGGACACCGTCATGGAGACGGCACCCGCCGACGTGACTCCAATACTCGACAAAATCAAGACCATCGTCGCAGCCACAGCCAACGGCCATCCTGCCACCTCAGCACGAAGGCCGACTGAGTCCGTGGTTGAAACGCCCGACAAAAGCCGACTCCCGCCTCTAAGGTCAGGAGACTATAAGAGGCCCGAGCCAGATCAGTCGATGACAAGGCCAAGAGGCCCACGCCGCGAGTCCACACAGAAGTACCAGGAGCAAACAGCCGACTCCCGCGACAAACGGCACGGACGTCCACCCGTCCACCACCGCGTCTGCCGCAACAACAGCTCCAGCTACCCAACCACCAACCGAAGACCCCGCCGAGTAATCTGCAGAAGTCCTCGATCGCCGCTACCGGGAGCGAGACCGACGCACTCGGGAATATCGGAGGGGATCACCCGATAGCAGCGACGACGGAGTGCCGGCTTTCACTCGGGAGCTTCGCCGAGTGCACTGGCTGAATGGTTTTAAGCCAACAGGAATAGAGAAATACGACGGGAAGATCGACTCCGAGTCATGGCTAACCGTGTATACTCTCGCCATCCGCGCAGCAGGCGGTGACAACAAGGCTATGGCCAACTATCTGCCAGTGGCCCTCGCTAACTTGGCCAGGAACTGGCTCACGAGCCTGCCAAGAGGCTCAATCGGCTCGTGGAGCGAGCTGAGGGACCACATCATCGCCAACTTCCAGGGTACCTTCGAGAGGCCCGGCACACACTTTGATCTATACAACGTCATCCAGAAGCCGGACGAGCCTCTGAAGGATTACATCCGCGGTTTCTCCGAGAAGCGCAATAAGATCCCCAACATCACCGATGACATCATCATCGCCGCCTTTCAGAAGGGAGTCCGTGATGAACTGTTAATCGGGAAGTTCGGGCGCAAGCCACCGAAGATGGTGAAACAGATGTTCGAGACGGCGAACTCCTACACCAAATCCAACGACGCCATCAAGGCGGCCCATCAAGACCGGCCCGACAGGAGGGAAGACAAGCAGGCGGGAGGAAGCCGGAATCCTAAGAAGGATAACGGCAACAACAACAACCAGGGCCAAAAAGACCGCAAGCGCCAATCTGAGGATCTAGTGGCCGCAACCTCCAACACTCAACGCCACCCCCGAGTCACCGCCTACGACGCCATCATGAACGCCCAATACACTCATCATCCCAATCACAAGCACGCGGCTAAGGACTGCTTCATCTACAAACAGTTCGCCGAGCAGTACGCAGCACAGCTCAACAAGAAGCCGACTGATGAGGCTGGTCCATCGGGCGCCAAGAAAAACAACGCGGCTGAGAATGCCGAATCTTTCCAAGACCCTGTGGGAGAGCTCAATCACATCTTCGGAGGGCCGCTAGCCTATGAATCCAAGAGGAAACAGAAGCTAACTGACCGAGAGGTCAACGCGGCTCAACTCAAAGTCCCTCAGTACCTGCGATGGTCGAAAGTGGCCATCACTTTTGACCGGTCGGATCACCCGTACCGAGTGGTTCACCCGGGGTGCTATCCACTCGTCCTGGATCCCGTGGTCCTCAACATCAGGCTCAAGCGCGTCCTCATCGATGGGGGCAGCACCCTTAATATTCTGTTCGCCAAAACCATGGATGAGATGCAGATTCCGAGGGCAGAATTGAAGGCAAGCTCGGCCCCCTTCCACGGAGTCATCCCGAGGCTATCGTCTACACCACTCGGGCACATCGCCCTCCCGGTCACCTTTGGGGCTCGAGAGAACTTCCGAACGAAGAACGTCACTTTTGAGGTGGCCGACTTCGAGACAGCATACCATGCCATCATCGGAAGGCCTGCGCTTGCCAAATTCATGGCGATCCCACATTACACCTACCTCTGCATGAAGATGTCGGGTCCCAACGGCGTCATCACTCTTCGCAGTGATATGAAGCAAGCCTTCACCTGCGACAAGGAGAGCTGCGACATGGCCTAATCTCGCGAGAGATTGTGCGGCCAGCAAGAAGTCCGATTGGCTGCATCGACTTCGGCAGAGGGCGAAGTCCCCGCGAAGAAGATGGCCAAATCGGGATCCGGCGACGCCAAGACCAAGAAGATCTCCCTTGATCCATCGGATCCCTCAAAAACTGCTATAATCGGCGCTGAACTAGATCCCAAATAGGAAAGCGCGCTCGTCACCTTCCTTCAAAATAATAAAGATGTTTTTGCTTGGAAACCATCTGATATGCCTGGAATTCCTAGGGAGGTGATCGAGCAGTCTTTGCACGTCAAAGATGACGCCAAACCGATAAAACAACGATTACGCAGATTCGCGCAGACCGAAAAGACGCTATCAAGGAAGAGCTCGCAAAGCTCTTGGCCGCCGGCTTCATCAAAGAAGTCCTACATCCCGACTGGTTAGCCAACCCAGTCCTGGTCCGCAAGAAGACGGGGCAATGGTGCATGTGTGTTGACTATACCGACCTCAACAAAGCTTGTCCCAAAGATCCATTCGGCCGCCTCGCATCGACCAAGTCGTAGACTCAATGCACGGCCAACTCCCGAGCTTCTTGGATTGTTACTCGGGCTACCATCGATCGTTTGAAAGAATCGACCGCTCAAGACATCGTTCATCATGCCGTTTGGGGCCTCATCACACATTACCATGCCTTTCGGCCTGAAGAACGCCGGCGCCACATACCAACGCATGATCCAAAGATGTTTTCAGACGCAGATCGGCAAGAACGTAGAAGCTTATGTCGACGACGTTGTCATCAAGACCAAGCAGAAAGAAGACCTGATCGCTGACCTAGAAGAAACCTTCGCAAACATCCGGGCCTTTCGAATGAAGTTGAACCCGGAGAAGTGCACTTTCGGCGTCCCATCAGGCAAACTGCTCGGCTTCATGGTGTCACATCGCGGCACTGAAGCCAATCCAGAGAAGATCAATGCTATCTTGAGCATGAAGCCCCCGAGTAACCAGAAGGACGTCCAGAAGCTCACCGGCTGCATGGCGGCGCTAAGCCGTTTCATCTCTCGACTCGGCGAACGAGACATGCCCTTCTTCAGATTGCTAAAGAAAACAGACAACTTCCAGTGGACCGCGGAAGCCGACAAGGCCTTCGAAGATTTCAAGGAATTCCTTACAACGCCGCCTGTCCTGGCCTCGCCTCAGCCCCAGGAGCCTCTGCTGCTGTACGTTTCGGCCACTCACCAAGTGGTTAGTACGGTCCTCGTGGTCGAGCGCGAAGAAGAAGGACGGGCTCAGAAGATTCAGAGGCCAATCTACTTTGTTAGCGAAGTATTGGCAGGAGCCAAAATTCGCTACCCTCAGGTACAAAAACTGCTCTATGGTGTCCTAATAACCGCGAGGAAATTGGCACACTATTTTCAGGGTCACTCGGTCACCGTCGTCACCTCTTTTCCACTCGGTGATGTCATCCACAACTGGGAGGCAACTGGGCGCATTGCTAAGTGGGCTCTGGAGCTGATGCCACTGGACTTGACTTTCAAGGCGAGGACGTCCATAAAGTCACAAGCCCTAGTGGATTTCCTGGCCGAGTGGACCGAGCAACAAGAGGACGTACATCGGGAAGACCTCCAACACTGAACCATGCACTTCGACGGATCCAAGAGGATCACAGGCTTGGGAGCAGGAGTTGTGCTGATCTCCCCAACTGGGGAAAGGCTAAGATACGTCCTTCACCTCCACTTCTCCGCCTCACACAACGTTGCCGAGTACGAAGCCCTGCTACATGGACTGCGCCTCGCAGTGTCACTCGGGATACGTTGGCTCATCGTGAAAGGCGACTCCCAGCTGGTCGTCAACCAAGTAATGAAGGACTGGTCCTGTCTAAACGACACCATGGAGGCCTACCGACAAGAGGTCCGCAAACTTGAAGACAAGTTTGACGGGCTCGAACTATCACACGTCTTGAGACACAACAACGAAGCAGCTGATGAGTTGGCACAGTTCGGGTCCAAGCGTGAAGCAGCCCCAACAGACGTCTTTGTCGAGCACCTTTATGAGCCAACCATCACGGCGAAGACAGCTTCCAACGAACAAGCTGCAAACGAAGTCGCCATGACTGGGGCCGATTGGAGGACACCTCTCATCAAATTCTTAACACAGCAAGAGCTGCCGGAAGGCCGGGATGAGGCAGAGCGTGTCCGACGTCGTTGCCAAGCTTATGTCATGGTTGACTCCGAATTATACAAGAGAAGCCCCTCCGGAATCCTAATGAGATGCATTACACCCGAGGAAGGGAGACAGCTTGCTCCAAGACATCCACTTGGGCATATGCGTAAGCCACGCGGCAAGACGCACCCCGATGGGCAAAGCTTACGACAGGGGTTTCTTCGCTTACCGCGGTCTCCGACACGGACAAAGTCGTACGAACCCGTGAAGGTTGCCGCTTTTCGCCCGACAAAGCCATGTCCCGCCAGAGCTACGACAATCCCACTATCCCGGCCGTTCGCGGTATGGGGCTTGGACATGGTCGGCCCTTTCAAGAAAGCTCCAGGAGGATTTACACACCTCTTCGTCACAATCGACAAGTTCTCCAAGTGGATTGAAGCCAAGCCGGTCGCCACAATTACTGCTGACAAGGCACGGGATTTCTTCCTCAACATCGTGCACCGCTTCGACGTCCCAAACAGAATCATAACCGACAATGGGACTCAATTCACGAGAGGCATCTTCAAGGAATTCTGCGAAGACTTCGGAATCAAGATTTGCTATGCGTCAGTTGCCCATCCCAAAAGCAATGGACAAGTCGAACGGACCAACGGCATGGTCCTTCAGGGCATCAAGGCCCGCGTGTTCGATCGTCTAAACCCTTACACACGCAAGTGGGTCCAAGAGCTTCCCTCGATCCTATGGTCTCTGCGGACCACACCCAGTCGGGCTACCGGCCAAACTCCCTTCTTTTTGGTCTACGGCGCAGAAGCCATGTTGCCAAACGAGATGGAGTATGAATCCCTCCGAGTCCGCAGCTTCAACGATGAACACTACGACCCCGACCAAGTGGACGACCTCACCCGACTGGAAGAGGCCCGAGAGGCAGCCCTCATCCAGTCGGCCAAATATCTTCAAGGGCTCAGACGATACCACAGTCGCAACGTTCGAGCACGAGCTTTCATTGTTGGCGACTTGGTTCTACGCAAGATTCAAACCACCAAAGATCGTCATAAGTTATCCCCCTTATGGGAAGGACCATACAAAATCGCCGAGGTGATTCGGCCCGGTGCATACCGACTAAAGCGTGAAGACGGATCTATGGTGGAGAACTCCTGGAACATCTAGCATCTTCGACGATTTTATGCTTAATTTGACTAAAGTTTCATATTTTCCTTGACGCCAACCTCAAGCAAGATGACTTCTTGAGTTAGCAAATGGGTACATATGTCAATAAAGCATAAGTTTTCCTCATCAACTTTTGTGCATGATTTGGTTTATCATTGTTTAATGTTCCTCGATTCGAGTTCAGTGTTTAAGGACAGAGAGTTTTCTGATGGCCTAATCGAGCCTAGGCTCGGTGACAGTCGGACAAAAATTACTTAAGAAATTTCACACAAAAACTCGGATCAAGGCATTAACATAAATAAACTAAATATATCACAAGTCTGTATCATAGCATCACGATCATACGACATTTACAAGACAATGTTCATAAGACAAATCAAATCCGGAAGTTATTCACTACGTCGACAGAAATCTTCGTCGCCGACTCCTACGCTTCACTCAGCATGTCCAAGGCCTGCTCATCCGAGGTCCCATCAGCGAAGCCCTCTCCCACCGAGTTGATATCCACTCGGGGTTAGAGAGACTTGGTATGTGCAAGAGCCAGACCTGCTCCCATGTTGGCGGCCTCGGTGATGTTCGCCAAATATTGGTCAGGGGCCCTACGCAGCTTGTCAAAGATTTCCAGTGGCTCTAGCGAACTGGCCCCGACCCCCTGATGAAATAGGGACAGCAAGATCAGCGTTGCTGCGTTGGCAACCTCTTCCCGGACTTCTCCGGCTCGTTTGACCCGCTCGAGCAAGACGTCGTATTGAGCTCGGATCTTGACTTTGTAAGCTGCCAAAAGAATCTCATCACGCAGAGCACTCGGAAATAAAGCAGCACAAAGAATGTTACTTCGAAGAAGCTTACCTTCAAACTCGGCCTCCAATTCGGCCTTATCGAGGCTGACTGCCTCCAGCTGGACCTGGAGCGAGTGGACCTCCGACGAATTTTCTACAAACAAAGAAGGTCATCAAGAATCGGGATCAACATGAGAATCATAAAGAAACTCTGGAGAGATGAGCTCACTCCCGACCGATCCCCGGAGGTCGAGGTTCTCCTCCCGGAGTTTCGCTATCTCCCTCCTCGTGGCCGCCTCCTCGACGCGGCCTCCTCCCGAGTGGTCTTCGCCACTGGATACCCTCCAGAGAGTTTAAGTGCGGGACCAGCTTCTCCAGTGCCTCCGACTTGGCCATGGAGCGGCAATACTCTTTCTGCACGTAAGATCCAAGGACTGACCGACTGAAAAATAATGATACAAGACAAAGAGAAGATCTGGGCTTACATTGAGTAGCCGAGTTGCCTCATTTAGGCTGTTGACGAGGGCATCCCTTTCTTCGCTTTCGGCTTGTTTGTCCAAGACGATGCCCCCGCCTCTGGCCTTCCGAGTCTCGCCACTCGATCTTGATCGGAGGAAGCCAGGTTTCAGAAGATTGTAACCTGGGGATTTCCTCCACTGTGGCTGGCAGATAGGAAGAACAAATGAAGACATGAAAGATTCGACTAGAGAGTAAAGACAAGACTCGATTCAAGACTTATCGGCTTCACGGCTGCGCTCTTGGGTGGGGCAGCCCGACTGGCCTCTTTCTTCTGGCTTTTTGCCGACTGATCCTCAATCGGGGCTGACCGAGCTGCAGCCTGTGGCTTTCCCGCCGCCGATTGGCTCCCTGCCGGACGTCCCGCCGGCGGTCGGGGCTCTTTCCTCGGGACATCCTTCTTGGGAGGCGAGGGTTTTCTCGCCCGAGCACTCTCGCTCGGAAGCAGCCCGGGTCTTGGCTCCGCAGTTTGGATGCCTCAGAGCAGCACTGAGTAAGCCCCTCACCCTTCCCGCCAGGATCTATGTCTCGGGGCCTCCCGCAACAACGGATGCAATGAATGAAGACAAAGGGAATTTTCAACAAAAAGACCGGACTTCACCATGAAGCATACCTGGACGACCGACGGATCTTCGGCGCTGCTTTCAGCGACGGCCTTGCAGGGGTCGCTTCTGCTGGAGGAGCCGGGACATCGTCGTCCGAGTCGTCGATGATGAACCTCCTCTTGCTCGCCCGCTTGTTGGAATCCTCACTCGGGGCCGCCCGTTTCCCGACTGGGTCACTTTGGATCTTCACCCCGCCAGTCGGCTTCTTGGCAGGGCGAGGCGACATGTCATCATGAGGCACCTTATACGGTTTTGAGACAACAGAAGCATTTTCCTGCAAGAGAAATTCTCACAGTACTAAGAAGCATGACATCAAGGTTGCAAGACAATACGAAGAAGTCAGTCGGCTTACCGGCGGAGGAGGTCGATGGATGCTGAAGGGAAGAACTGGCAGTATGAGGGCGCGCTCGACTGCAATTCCAGTCGAGAAGATCTTGTACATCCAGATCTTCAGGATTTTATAACTGAGTGGATCTTGATCTTCCCGATTGGGGTTCTTCCCGCCTTCGTACTCGAAGGCTGGCTTCGACCGCTCTTTGATTGGAGCCAGTCGGCACCGGATGAAGTGCCGAGTGATTTGCTCGCCACGAAGACCTCTTTGCTTCATTGCCAAGATCTTCGCCAGCAGGTTGTTGGCTTCTTCCCAATCTTAAGCCACTGGAACAGTGCTCCAAGTTTGCCTGGGTACAGGGGGAAGGCTGACAAAGGCTGGTAGGCTGGGTTCGAGATTACTGATATAGAACCAGCCCGCATGCCATCCCTTGTTGGAAGATTTCAAGGGAAGAGAGAAGTACTCCTTGCGGAGAGATCCGCGGAGTTGAAAGCCCACCACACCAACGACGCATGGGTGGTCCTTATTCGGATGTGGTTTGAGGTAAAACATGCGGCGGAAGAGTTGGAAGTGGGGGAGGATGCCAAGGAAAGCTTCACATACGTGGATGAAAAGAGCGATGTGAAGCATAGAGTTGGGATTCAGATGATAGAGTTGGAGACTATAGTAATCCAAAAGCCCCTGAAAAAACTCGGAGGTGGGAAGGCTGAACCCGCAATAGAAGAAAGAGGTAAAGACAACGAGCTCACCGGTGTTTGGGGTTGGGAAATCTTCACCCGCCGTCGGGCGCCAGCCCACGATTTCCTTGGGAGGAAGCATGCCGTGCTTCACCATCTCCTTGAGGGTAGATTCCCTCACATCCAATGTGGCCCATTGGTCAAAGGGGGTTCTCTTTTCCTCCGCCATGAGTGTGGTTTGGATGGGAAGTGAATCTAGTCGGAAAGGATGGAGATTTGAGCAAGGAATCTTGGGAGATTGGCTGTGGAAGCTGGTTTGTGGCAAGAAGCGAGCTCCTGGGTGGATTGATTTGGGTGCGCGCGAGTCTAGGGTTTTTCGCAGGGAGCTGGTGAACAGTGCTGCGAAAAGAGGAAATTTTTTGGAAGATAAAGAGGCGGGGATGACCTCGAGGCTTTATAGAAAGATTTGAGGGTTGCGTTAGGTTTTCTTATGATTGGGCCGAGCCCATGAGAGAATCTGCGCCCGGCTAAGGTGTGGCCCGACGTGTGTCCTTAGGGACTTAGGCGGATGAGCTTAAGGATTTGCCTTGGCAATATGCGCGTGTCCGAATGCCCTATACCTTTGGAAATCCTTTCATACCGCGGTTTGCTTGACTTCATGAGAAGCTGGCACGATGCAATTTGAGAGGTAACCAACAGCTAAGCTTTTTATAGCTGCTTTGATGACAAGGGCTGTTTGGTTTTTTAGCATTTGATTAAATGATTATGTCAAGCTTTTTTTCCACCTTGGTGAAGATCTTTATAGATTAAAGACCAGTATTATGGCAAAAGCTATTTAATAACTTGGTCAAATTTTTCATACGATTGAAAAACTCGTTTTCCCATGAGGGACGATTAAAATATTTGTTTCGAAATGACTCGAGCAGATCCATTCGGATAAGCATGAGCTTACCGAGTGCTTTTCACCCACGAGGGTTGATTGAGTTATTTGTTCTGAGGTTGCTCGGGCAAATTCACTCGGATAAGCACGAGCTTGCCGAGTGATGAGGTTGCTTTAGCTTGAGCTAAGCATACATGAGAATGATTTTTTATAGTTCTTGACTATACGTTTAGTCTAATCTTGACTAACCATATAGTCGGGGGCTACACCTAATTAGGTGCATCAGGAGATGCACCTAGATATTTATTTTTGAGAATTTTTTAGATATTTTCCAGTCCTTCACAGTCTTTGGAGCCACTCGGGAAGATTCGGGCAGAGATGATGGAATCACTCGGCGCCAAAAGCACTCGGCCAAAGAGATTTTTGGCTACGTACTGTTTTGGTTTGAAGCTGAGCTGTCTCGTCGACTGAAAAGGACTCGGGGGCTACTGTGGAGATTATGGCAATCAGGTATCTACATGGTAAGCTTATCCGACTGGAGGTAGGGATAGGTTGCGCCTGCCATATCTGTAAACCAAACATGACTTGGGTGTTACGTTGCCGATTGAGATAAGGCAACGGCCCATAGTCACGGTTTGGTAAGATTGAGGAAACCAACTTAGATTAAGATAGGGTTTCCAATCTGTAAACCCGCCTCCCAGGACTATATAAGGGGGGTAAGGGGCGTCCCTTGAGGGATATCAGATAATTCCGATAGGAGATCAGCTTCTAGCTTTCATCTTTAGATCACGAGATCAATAAAGACACTCAGCGGATTGAATCCACCGAAACAGGAGTAGGGTATTACCTCACGAGAGGGCCTGAACCTGTCTAAATCTTCTTTTCCTTCTAACCCATTGTGCTTGGCGATCTTGACTGCGACCCCAGAAATTATATTGCTGAAACCGAGTTTCGACACCTTGTAGTACGCTCACCTAGATTATCGATGATTTGTTCTAGAGGATTTCGTCGTTGAATATGCAAAGGAGCAGTGACTTCAGAAGTTATCTCACGTTCTATACCTTCACTTGTCAAAGTAGTAGCCTCTGGAGGTCCACTTGAATTAGCATCAATAGATCCCGAAGTCAAACCTCTGGCCGATCTAACCGCACCTCCTATGCCGGTCTGACCGGCGGTGTCCCGACGGTCTGATCAGCTTGGTGCTTGATCTAACCGACCGACACCGGTTCATCTTCGTCGTCGCTTTCATCCTAAAAAATATGACCATCGTTCCCTTGAACCTGTGACAATGTACCTGCAATTTTTGGTCTAGTACCTAGATTAGCCTCATCAAAAGTGACTTCACAAGTCTCAACAATTTTTTTAATTTCTAAAACAAGTACACGATAAACCACGAGAATGATCGGGATAACCAAGAAAAATTTCATCGGTAGAACATACTTCGAATTTATCCAAATTTTCCAAGCACTTGCAACCAAAATCATGCAAATGTGAAACTTTGGGTTGATAGCCAAATCGAAGCTCATAAGAAGTTATTCTAAGTTTAGATCTCAAGAAAACACAATTAGAAATATAACATGCAGTATTGACAATTTCAGCCCAAAAGTTTTTAGGAGTGTAATACTCATCTAGCATAGTCGTAGCCATCTCAACCAAAGAATGATTTTTTCTTTCAACAATACCATTTTGTTGAGGAACACGAGTAGAACAAAATTGATGTTCAAGACCTTTTCATTGCAAAACTGTTCAAAAGAATCATTTTTAAACTCATCATCATGATCACTTCAAATTCTTTCCAAAGAACCAGGAAATTCAAGTGTCAAATGAAGATACGAACTCTGAAAATGTTTAAAAGTATCCTTAGTTACCATAAAATAAACCCAAGAGCATCTAGAAAAATCGTCAACAATAACCACTCTTTTATTTAAAATTTGCTCGTAACTGTGGGGACCTCCCCCCTAGTTTTTAACGATCAAGAAAACACACACCACTTTCCTTCAACAGATTGCTGTCTAGCTGGACCAATAGTGTCCATATGTAAAAGCTGTCCCGGTGCATCCGTCATCACAGAAATAACAGGAGCATATGAAGAAGCAACCATCTTAGCATGATGACACAACGAACAAACCAAATCAAGATATTTCTTGAGCTTAGGCAAACCATGAATAAGATCCAAACCACTAATCATAGCGAGATGAT
Source organism: Oryza australiensis (assembly GCA_019925245.2). Classification (NCBI taxonomy): domain Eukaryota; kingdom Viridiplantae; phylum Streptophyta; class Magnoliopsida; order Poales; family Poaceae; genus Oryza; species Oryza australiensis. Next base: position 100,390 of record JAIFGZ020000439.1, on the reverse strand, counting down.
CAAAACCAGTATGTCTAACTCTACAATGTCAAAACATCAAATCTCTAGTAAAACCAAACATTTAACCTCAAAAGAAACAGGATTTTCAAAACCAGCTTTAAAAACTCTTCCATAGCGAGAAATATCCAACACAGAATCCCCAGAAAAATCAAAGATTTTACTCCCAGTTTTCTTAAAATGAACCTCATAATTCTCATCAACAATTTGTGAAACTCAAAGCAAAGTGTACTTTAAATCCTCAACCAAAGCTACATCTTTCAAAACAAACTTATCACTTACCTTGACAGACCCCGTAGCAAGAACAACACTAGTAGAAGCATCTCCAAAGATAATTGGTTCTGTCCTGGATGTCTGTTTGAGGGAGAAGAATCAACTTTTATGACCAGTCATGGGTTGCGAACAACCAAAATCCATGATCCACACATTTCCCTTCCCCGCCACCAAAGCCTACAAAAAAGAAAATATTGAAGCATCAATACTAGGGTTAGATAAAAGAAATTTAGGAATACATTACTGAGACACACGACCAGAAGATCCAATAGGCATATAACCATGCGAATAAATAATTTGTGAATTTTTAGAAAAATCTTGCCGAGGCTGGTCTGGCCGAAGGTATAAAGTTGGTCTCGACCGAGTGCAGTCGACCATAGCTATACCGCCGGTCGACCAAGGGCCGGCCTAACCGAGGCATAGCCGCCGCCCGACGGCACCGGTCCGTCCGCCGGACCCACTACGGTCTAATCAGTCTCCTCGAGTAAAAACCAGATTGTTGCCACTTTGATTTTGCAACAGCAATTTCTCTTTCTTTTTATGTTTTATGAGCAAGTCTGAAACAAAATCCAACTAAGCGACTATCTTTACCACAAAACAAACAAGTATGCTTTTCACAAGTAATAGATGGTTTAGGAATATCAAGTTTTGTTTCCTTAACAAAGAAGAAAGAAGAAAGAATGGGCAAAATTCCAGCAAATTTAAAAACTATCTTCTTAGATTCAAGTTTTGTCAAGATTTCACCATGATCAGTTACGCTCAAAACAGCAAGTGGATGTTTCGTGAAAAAATCGTGAGCATCAAAACCTATACCCCTATTGTAACTAGTTGTTAACGACCAAATTTGGTAACCAAATCCCTAAGTTCAAGGTCGAATTTGAAGCGGAGTTGGATCGGAAGAATGATTTGCGGAGAAACAGAGGCTGCATTGGCTACGGTCAAATCGGCTACGGTGCGATCGGCTATGAGGTCAATCGGCTGAGGTTGGATCGGACAGGGATAGTCGATAGCCGATGCTGAGTCAGAGGAGGGGATAAAATCGTTTCCAATGAAAGTGGTTAAAGATAAATAGAAGATTCGGTTCCCAAATTGCACGTTAAAAGATATTGTTATCTATGGATAGAGTCCTGTAACGGCAACTGTATCTGTAAATTAGGAATTTGTTTAGACTGTTTATTGTAATACGGCATGGGTCCTTATCCCGAAATAATATCGTATTTTAAATAGTAGTTTAGATAGAGTCCAGGGTCTGTACAGATAATGTTATTCATGGGTATAAATAGGACCCGAAATCCCTGTAATCAAACATTCACACAATCAATAGAACCTTCGGCGCATCGCCTCCTTTTTCTTCAGACGAACAACTGATCCGGCTTTGGGCTGCATCGTTTTGATCCCCAAGTTAAGGTAAATGTTTGTCGTTAGTGGTGTATCTCATCGAATTTAGTGCTTTCATTGTTATGACACTCTAAATTCGATGATTTTATGATGCGCTAGTTATCATATATCGCATATAATCTAGAATAATGTTTAGATCTATCTCGACATCGGCTCGTTTCTGTCAAGAATCAGCAGTCGATAGAGCTAGATCTAAGGGTTGGCCTAAATTATATGCGATATCCACCGTCTCGAGGTATTTACATCAGCTACAGTAGATCAGATTGTTCTTTTTATACTTAATGTTGCATCAGTATTGATCTATTAAGTCGTTTTTAGAGATTTTATTATCTATTCGGCTAGATGTATATGTTTAGAGACAATGCCGGGGTTTCAGCCGGCCTTATCTGTTTTAATATTCTTTTGATATATTTGCTATCAAATTTATTAAAACTGCCTCTTATATTAAGATCTTGCTCTAGTTAAATGCCCTAAGCCAGAATTAGTTTGTCAGCTACGGCCGATAGCCGACTGATCTAGGTTTAGCACATTTAGCTCAGATCAATATTTTTTCATAAGATAAATCGGAGTATTAGCCGATTCACGGTGGACTTGCGACATCGGCTAGATTGTTAAAGCATATATTTATTATCCCATGGTATATTTGGATTAAGTGGCTAATACTGTCTCGGCGTAGCCGATCTATTCTAGTCACTTGGTCTAAATACACTTCGGGATAGCATATATATGTAAATTGACTCCTGCAGCCGATCCAGTAGGATCTAACTTAACACTTAACGCATATATATCTATTTTTCTTGTTGGTTAACAGATCAAACCACTGGCACATCTTGTACAGCATAGGTAGCCGAGAAGGACCTGCACTGGAGTTAAGCAGATCTCCCAGGCCAGCTCGTGAGAGAAATTTCTCGTCAACACTAGTCACTTTAGATTTATCTAAAATCATGTTAAGTTTCTTTTCACCATCAAAAAAAATCTTTACAAAGAACTTTTCAAGTAAGACAATTTAGCACAATTATCAGAACCAATCTTAACACCTTTTTGCTTGTGACATCTAGAGCAAAAAAGCACTTCATCAGATTTCACAATGTTTTCCATATACTTAACACAACTTAAGGCATCTTTTAGTTTCAACTTGTTTAGTGAGCATGTTGAGCAATTCAAAACACCATATTGTTGTTTTAACTTTGGCACAAATAAGATTAAACATCAAACTAGCATAAAAAACAGTTTGATATTTTTTCAACAATTTTTTAGTTATAAACAACTCATCGAAAGTGAGTTTGTGCATGACAATTCCAAGAGCAAGAGAAGATTTAAATCTCAAATCACGTGAAGCATTAACATCTTTTATTTTTTGAAATTTTAGTCATTAAAACCTCACAATTATCATCATCATTAGGAATAAGATATCTTAATCTAGCAATTTCAGAAATAAGAGATTCAATGGTAAACTTTTGTTTTTCAATCATCTTCTCACATCTTTTATTTTTGGAGTTAAATGCCAAAATAATTTCTTCAAGAAATTATAGTGGGGGATTTACCTCATTGTCTTCATAGTCTGAATCTCATTCTCCACAAGCCATGAAGCACACACTGGAGATGTTCTTTCCCTTGTCGTCATCTTCATCACTCTTAAGATCAACATCGTTGGAGGGCTCAAATGGTGCATACACTTGATGCAACATTTTCTTGGGAGATTCCTTAGACTTCCTTCCTCTGAACATGTTTCTCGACTTATCCTCCTTAAGCTTGTCTCCATTATCATCCTTTTGGCTCTTTCAAGCTTATGGCTATGTGAGCGAATGTGATCTAGCTCTTCACACTCAAAGCAACAAACTCGACCTCCTCTTTTCCTAAACCTGACATTGTTCATAGCTCGAGATAATTTGTTAATAGCCAAGTCCTCCTCCTCGAACTGTTCGAGTTGATCAACGGACATGACATGATTAATAGTAGATAAAGCATTATGAATCGATATAGAAGAACCATTATCAAGGGAAGGTGAAAAAGAAACCAAAGGAGTTGATTTAAAATCAACTTTACGTGAAAGAATGTTCATTTCATGAGTTTTGAGTTTAGTCTAAAGCGACTCTAAAGTCAAAGTAGACATATTAACAGACTCTTGAATAGAAGTAACTTTCGTCTCCCAAATTGACATATCAAGCCTATTCAAGAAGTGTCAAGAAACCTCAGATTGAGAATAATTGGTATCAAAAGATGAATACACGGATCTAAGATTGCTCAAAACTTTGTTAAAGTGTGTAAAATAATCATTTACAGCCTCTCTAGATTTTATCTCAAATTTTATATAATCCTTTTTAAACATCTTTGCAAAGTTTCTTAATATCATAAGTACCTTGATGAACATTATTTAAGGCATTCCAAATCTCATTCACGCTTTCAAGATGAGAAACACGATCAAAATTTGAAAGAAATACCATTGTGTAAATAGTTGCGAGCTTTACAATTATATTCAAATTTAGTTTTCAAAGCAACAGTATTGATCTAAGGAGGAATTTCATAGGGATTAGCAACTTTTAGCCAAATATTATAATCTTCTGCTATTATAAAAGCTTTCATCTTTTTGCACCAATAAGGAAAATTTAGTCCATCAAAAACATGTGGTTTACTCATAAACTTGTTAGCCATGGCAAAAATTTAAGATCGAAAAAGATCCAAAGAAGAAAACAAGGCTCTGATACCACTTATAGGATCAAACGATAAGAACTAAGCCAACCAAAGGGGGTGAATGGTTATAGTACCCAAAAAACAAAATTTTAGCGGAATTAAAAGTTACCCTCAAATTGATGAACTAGGTCTGGCCGAAGTTGATGTGTCGATCTGACCATCCATAGACCTTCGGTCTGACCAGTGTTGTACCTTCGGTCCACCACCCTTCACGTCGCTTCTTCCTGTTGTCACTATCGTTAGTCTAACTGCCTCGGAGTCGCTGGTCTAACTGGTGTGAAGCTGCTGGTTTGACCGCCAATGTCCCGTCTGTGTGACCGTCGAAAACCCGAGCAAACACAAATCGAAGATATCTTAAAGTAGATTGAACTTTATTGCTTTTATTTGTGTTTACAAAGTGCAGCAACAACACTCCTCTCAAAAATCCCGACTAAACCCGAAATCCTAACTTTTCTCTCAACACAACTCTAACAAAATCGATACTGAGAGGCCTCAACCACCCTCTCTATTTGTACCCATAGATAGGCAACCTAAAGCTATGAATCCAACTGGTATAAGAAATCCTAATCCCTTAGGAAACCTTCCTGTACAAGAAACAAATTTTAAAAACTCCAACCATAACAAATTTGGACTCCTTACAAATTCAACTATGTATCTCATACGCACACAATATCTCCATCGTATGTCATATGAAATCTTCACTAACTACGTATATTGTTCTTTAGCCTAAGCATCCTGCATGATATCTTGATTGTTCGAACGTTATCTTCTCCCATGTTGACTTTCAATCCATCACCAGCAACACTCTCCCGAGGCATCAAGACACACCTCGAGAAACCATATCCGAACACAAGTTCTCACCAACTTGACTTAACATTAGGACACAACATTATTATATATGTATAGTGTCCATTTAGAAGTCATAAACATAGATTAATATTTTTAAAGGACAACCCGAAATCGAAACCGACACAGAATCGACCGGCCAGACCATCGAGTTGACCGGTTTGATCGCGCAACACACGCCAGTGTGACCGACAACACCTGCCCGGTTTGACCAGACCACACGATCGAAAAACATTGTTCACCATCAGATCACTATTCATCATCTGAAAATCATCAAATCCCCTTCACAAAATACTTCGAAATGTTAAAACCAATTATCTTCAAAAATCAATTGTTCATCGCATACTAAATAATCAAACACTTTGATTTTACATACTGAACAACTACTACCCCTGCTACTATGGTTCAGACTAATGCTGAGGTGTCTTACCGAACTCAGCATTAGTGTGGTCCATAGTAACGGGGTAGTAGCTGTTCACAACATCCACAATTTATGTGGAGGATGAAAAGTAAGGCGGGCCCGTGCTTTGGAAAAAGTCGCAAGTTTTCTGAGAGTCATTTCCTTGATGTGTTGCAAGGTAACATTGTTTATTTCCTTATACTCGGAAGTAGCACTATGACCCGACATTAGTTTTTTTACCACCAATTCACAGTGGTTATTGATAATAAAGTATTTACTATGCTGCATTGTGGATGCCCTTAAATAATAGTTCAGAGGTGAAAAGGGTACTCTCTTTTTCTCTCTCTTCAAAAAGTCTCACTTGTGGTTTATTAAATAATAGTTCAGTGGTGAAAAGGATAAACCCCAAACACATAATTATGAAGTAATTAACTAAATGATGAAATTAAACTTCAGAACAACACTAGTGTTACCATAGAAAAGGGAGTTGAGAAACATCGCAGTCAAATTGGCAACGTATGCAGTACGTACGTACTGGCTGGTGCACATATCGTTCGTAAACGCTCCGTTTCGTAATGAGTTCAATTTGATCCCTCTCATTTGTTCACAGATAAATTCATTTTTTAAAGTAATACATTGAAGTTTTTAAAAGTAAGGATGAAATATATCGAGGGTATATAAAGTGAAGAATAATTATATTAAAATTTAATAAAGTGGAGGTATTATAGTATTTTAGATTTTGTATTTTTAGATTTTGTATTAATATGTATGGGATGTGTAAAGAATAAATTTATTTTTAAACAAAAGAAATACCTTTCACCATATTTTGATAATAGCTAACCTAACCAGCAAATAAATGTTGAGAACATATACGCTATCCAGAAAAAAAAAATCAACTCCTGATGTTTGAATTTTGTCCCAAATTAAATTACTTTTTAACTTCTCACTTACATTGGTCTATAGATCGAGAAATTTTATCTTTTTTACCACTGAATTACCCACCTACCAATTTTATCTTCCTATTAATATAAGTTATTTTTGTCTTTTCTCCTCACTACTATTTTTTATTGGAATGCTAGGAATTTTTTTGACAGAGATAGTTTATGTAATAACTACTAACTAGAGTAGCGAGACTAGCTATAAACCATAACATTTATGTAATATCACCACGAATAATGTGTTGATGTGTTTGGTTTTCTCATATATAAGCTGCGTTAATGAATAATCTGTTTCAGAAAAAAGCACCGGGAATAGTGCTGATCACTTTATGAAGTTCACCCAAATTAATTAATGTCGAAACTTGGTTTCGGCAATATAATTTCTGGGGTCGCAGTCAAGATCGCCAAGCACAATGGGTTAGAAGGAAGAGAGGATTTAGACAGGTTCAGGCCCTCTCGTGAGGTAATACCCTGCTCCTGTTTCGGTGGATTCGATCTGCCGAGTGTCTTTATTGATCTCGTGATCTCGTGTGTCTAAAGCTCTTGCTTATAAAATCTGCTATCGCCTATCGGATATCCCTCAAGGGACGCCCCTTACCCCCCTTATATAGTCTTGAGAGGCGGGCTTACAGATTGGAAACCCTATCTTATTCTAAGTTGGTTTCCTCAACCTTACCGAACCGTGACTATGGGCCGTTGCCTTATCTCAATCGGCAACGTAACACCCAAGTCATGTTTGGTTTACAGATATGGCAGGCGCAACCTATCCCTACCTCTAGTCGGATAAGCTTGCCATGTAGATACCCGATTGCCATAATCTCCACAGTAGCCCCCGAGTCCTTTTCAGTCGACGAGACAGCTCAGCTTCAAACCAAAAAAGCACACAGCCAAAAACCTCTTTGGCCGAGTGCTTCTGGCGCTGGATGATTCCATCATCTCTGCTTGAATCTTCCTAAGTGACTCCAAAGACTGTGAAGGGCTGGAAAATGTCTAAAAAATTCTCAAAAATAAATATCTAAGTGTAGCCCCCGACTATGTGGTTAGTCAAAATCAGACTAAGCATATAGTCAAGAACTGTAAAAAATTATTCTCATGTAATGCTTAGCTCATGCTAAAGCAATCATAAAAATTTTATTACTCGGTAGGTTCATACTCATCCGAGTGATTTTGCCCGAGTCGTCTCAGAACAAATAATTCAATCATCCCTCATGGGTGGAAAAGCACTCGGTAAGCTCATACTTATCCGAGTGGATCTGCCCGAGTCATTTCGGAACAAATATTTCAATCATCCCTAATGGGAAAACAAGTTTTTCAATCATATAAAAAATATGACCAAGTTATTAAATAGCTCTTGCCATAATACTGGTCTCAATCTATAAAGATCTTCACCAAGATGGAAAAATAGCATCGATATAATTTCTTAATCGAATGCTAAAAAACCAAACAGCCCTTGTCATCAAGGCAGCTATAAAAAGCTTAGCTGTTGGTCACCTCTCAAATTGCATCGTGCCAGCTTCTCATGAAGTCAAGCAAACCGCGGTATGAAAGGATTTCCAAAGGTATAGAGCATTCGGACACGCGCATATTGCCAAAGCAAATCTGCTTAAGCTCATCCGCTCAAGTCCCTAAGGGCACGCGTCGGGCCACACCTTAACTGGGCCGCAGGTTCTCTCATGGGCTCGACCCAATCACGAGAAAACCTAGCGCAACCCTCAAATCTTTCTATAAAGCCTCGAGGTCGTCCCCGCCTCTTTGTCTTCCAAAAGATTCCTCTTTTCGCAGCATTGTTCACCGCCCTGCGAAGAACCCTAGACTCGCGCGCTCCCAAATCCATCCATCCAGGAGCTCGCTTCTTGCCACAACCACTTCCGCAGCCAATCTCCCAAGATCCCTTGTCAAAATCCCCATTCTTTCCGACCGCATCCACTTCCCATCCAAACCACACTCATGGCGGAGGAAAAGAGAATCCCCTTTGACCAATGGGCCACATCGATGTGAGGGAATCAACCCTCAAGGAGATGGTGAAGCACGGAGTGCTTCCTCCTAAGGAGATCGTGGGCTGGCGCCCGGCGGCGGGTGAGGATTTTCCATCCCCGAACACCGGTGAGCTCGTTGTATTTACTTCTTTTTTCTATTGCGGGTTCAACCTTCCCACCTCCGAGTTCTTCCGGGGGCTTTTAGATTACTATGGTCTCCAGCTCTACCATCTGAACCCCAACTCCATGCTTCACATCGCTCTTTTCATTCATGTATGTGAAGCATTCCTTGGCATCCTCCCCCACTTCAACCTCTTCCGCCGCATGTTTTACCTCAAACCGCATCCGAATAAGGACCACCCATGCGTCGTTGGCGGGGCGGGTTTCCAACTCCGCGGATCTCTCCGCAAGGAGTATTTTTCTCTTCCCTTAAAATCTTTCAATAAGGGATGGCACGCGGGCTGGTTCTATATCAGCAACCTTGAACCCAGCCTGCCAGCCTTCGTCGGCCTTCCCCCTGTCCCTAGGCAAACTTGGAGCACTATTCCAGTGGCTCAAGATAGGGACGAGGCCAACAAACTGCTCGCGAAGATCCTGGCGATGAAGCAGAAAGGTCTTCGCGGCGAGCAGATCACTCGGCACTTCATCAGGTGCCGACTGGCTCCAATCAAAGAGCGGTCGAAGCCAGCCTTCGAATACGAAGGCGGGAAGGACCCCAATCGGGAAGATCAAGATCCACTCGCATTGAGATCCCGAAGATCCGGATGTACAAGATCTTCTCGACCGGAATTGCGTCGAGCGCGCCTCATTCTCGCCGATTCTTCCCTTTAACATCCATCGGCCTCCTCCTCCAGCGACTAACCGCTTCATAATGTCTTGCAACCTTGATATCTTGTCTCTTAGTGTTGTGCGAACTTCTCTTGCAGGAAAATGCTTCTGTCGTCTCAAAATCGTACAAGGTGCCTCACGATGACGTGTCGCATCGCCCCGCCAAGAAGTCAACTGGCGGCATAAAGATTCAAAGCGACCCAGTCGGGAAGAGGGCGGCCCCGAGTGAGGACGCCAACAAGCGGGCGAGCAAAAGGAGGCTCATCATTGATGACTCGGACGATGACGTCCCGGCTCCTCCAGTCGAGACTCCTCCTCCAAGGCCATCGCCGAAGGCGGCGCCAAAGATCCGCCAGTCGTCCAGGTATGCTTTATGACTGAAGTTTGAACTTTTTTCATTGAAAACTTTCTTTGTCTTCACCCCAGCTGTATTTGTTATTGCAGGAGGCCCCAGGACATAGATCCTACCGGGAAGGGTGAGGGACCGACTCCCGTCGCTGCTCCCGAGGTGCCCAAGCCTGCGGAGCCGAAGCCTCGGAGCCTGCATCCGAGCGAGAGCGCTCCGGGCAAAAAACCTTCACCTCCGAAGAAGGATGCCCCAAGGAAGGAGCCCCGACCGCTAGCCGGACGCCCTGACTCTGGGCCACAACACTGGGAAACTCAGCTACGGCTGACGCCAGCCCTGATCGAGGATCACCGGCGAGAAGCCGTAGGAAGGAGGCCAGCCGGGCTGTTTCACCCAAGAGCGCAGCCACTGAAGCCGATGAGTCTTGAATTAGAGTCTTGTCTTTGCTCTTTAGTTTGAATCTTTCATGTCTTCATTCGTTCTTCCTATCTCGCCACCACAGTGGAGGAAATCCCCAGTTGCGATCTTCGAAACTCCGGGTTCCCCGATCAAGATCGAGTGGCGGGACTCGGAAGGCCGCAGGCGGCATCGTCTTGGACAGGCAAGCTGAGAGCGAAGAAAGGGATGCCCTTGTCGAAAGCTTGAACGAAGCGACTCGGCTACTCAACGTAAGCCTTAGTCTCTTTCTCTTATTGTGTTATCATCTTTTTCCAGTCGGTCATTCTTTGGATTTCGCGCGCAGAAGGAGTATTGCCGCTCCATGGCAAAGTCCGAGGTGCTGGAGAAGCCGGTTCCTCACCCGAACTCTTTAGAGGACGTCCAATAAAAGCTAAAGACCACTCGGGAGGAGGCCGCGTCGAGGGAGGCAGCCCTAAGGAGGGAAATCGCGGAGCTTCGGGAGGCGAACCTCAACCTCCGAGGATCAGTCGGGAGTAAGCTCATCTCTCCGAGTTTCCTTATGATTCTCATGTTGATCCCGGTTACTGATGACCTTCTTTGCTTGTAGGAAATTCGTCGGAGGTCCATTCACTCCAGGTTCGGCTGGAGGCAGTCAGCCTCGACAAGGCCGAACTGGAGGCCGAATTTGAAGGTAAGCTTCTTCGAAGTAACATCCTCGGCGCTGCTTTATTTCCGAGTGCTTTGCATGATTAGATTCTTTTGGCAGCTTACAAGGTTAAGACCCGAGCTCAATACGACGTCTTGCTCGAGCGGGTCAAACGAGCCGAAGAGGTCCGGGAAGAGGTTGCCAATGCGGCTGCGCCAATCTTGCTGTCCTTGTTTCACCAAGGGGTCGGGGCTAGTTCGCTAGAGCCATTAGAGATTTTTGACAAGCTGCGGAGGGCCCCTGACCAATATCTGGCGAACATCACTGAAGCCGCCAACATGGGGGCTGGTCTGGCTCTTGCACAGACCAAGTCTCTCTACCCCCGAGTGGATATCAACTCGGTCGGAGAGGGCTTTGCTGACGGGACCACGGATGAGCAGGCCTTGGACATGCTGAGTGAAGGGCAGGAGTCGGCGAAGAAGATTTCCGTTGATGTAGTAAATAACTTCCGGATTTGATTTATCTTGTGAACATTGGCTTGTAAATATCGTATGATCGTGATGTTCTGACACAAACTTGTGATGTATTTAGTTTATTTATGTTAATGCCTTGATCCGAGTTTTTGTGTGAAATTTCTTAAGTATTTTTCGTCTGACTGTCACCAAGCCTAGGCTCGATTAGGTCATCAGAAAACTCTCAGTCCTTAGACACTGAACTCGAATCGAGAAACATTAAACAATGATAAACCAAATCATGCACGGAGGTTGATGAGGAAAACTTATGCTTTATTGACATATGTACAGCCCCCGACTGCTAACTCAAAAAGTCATCTTGCTTGAGGTTGGCAGTCAAGGAAAACATGAAACTTTAGTCAAATTAAGCATAAAATCGTTGAAGATGCTCGATGTTCCGGAGTTCTCCACCATAGATCGGTCTTCACGCTTAGTCGGTATGCATCGGGCCGAGTCACCTCAGCGATTATGTATGATCCTTCCCATAAGGGGGATAACTTGTGACGGTCTTTGGTGGTTTGAATCTTGCGTAGAACCAGGTCACCAACGATGAAAGCTCGTGCTCGAACGTTGCGACTGTGGTATCGTCTGAGTCCTTGAAGATATTTGGCCGACTGGATGAGGGCTGCCTCACGGGCCTCTTCCGGTCGGGTGAGGTCGTCCACTCGGCCGGGGTCATAGCGTTCGTCGTTGAAGCTGCGGACTCGGAGGGATTCATACTCCATCTCGTTTGGCAACATGGCTTCTGCGCCATAGACCAGAATGAAGGGAGTTTGGCCGGTAGCCCGACTGGGTGTGGTCCACAGAGACCATACGGCCGACGGAAGCTCTTGGACCCACTTGCCTACGTAAGGGTTTAGACGATCGAACACGCGGGCCTTGATGCCTTGAAGGACCATGCCGTTGGCCCGTTCGACTTGTCCATTGCTTTTGGGATGGGCGACTGACGCATAGCAAATCTTGATTCCGAAGTCTTTGCAGAATTCCTTGAAGATGCCTCCCGTGAATTGAGTCCCATTGTCGGTTATGATTCTGTTTGGGATGCCGAAGCGGTGCACGATGTTGAGGAAGAAATCTCGTGCTTTGTCAGCAGTAATGGTGGCGACCGGCTTGGCTTCAATCCACTTGGAGAACTTGTCGATTGCGACGAAAAGGTGTGTAAATCCTCCTGGAGCTTTCTTGAAAGGGCCGACCATGTCCAAGCCCCATATCGTGAACGGCCAGGATAGTGGGATTGTTTGTAGCTCCTGGGCCGGGACATGGCTCTGTTGAGCAAAAAATTGGCAGCCTTCACAGGTTCGTACGACTTTGTCCGCGTCGGAGACCGCGGTAAGCCAGAAGAAACCTTGTCCGTAAGCTTTGCCCACGTGTGTCTTCTGCGTGGCTTCCGCATATGCCCGAGTGGATGTCTTGGAGTAGCCGCCTCCCTTCCTCGGGTGCGATGCATCTCATCAGATTCCGGAGGGGCTTCTTTTGTATAAGTCTGAGTCAACCATGACGTATGCTTGGGAACAACGTCAGACGCGTTCTGCCTCATCCTGGTCTTCCGACAGCTCTTGCTGAGTTAAGAATTTTATGAGCGACGTCCTCCAGTCGGCATAAGTCATGGCGACTTCGTTTGCAACTTGTTCGTTGGAGGTTGTCTTTGCCGTGATGGTTGGCTCATGGAGGTGCTCGACAAAAACGTCTGTTGGGGCAGCTTCGCGCTTGGACCCGAACTATGCCAACTCATCGGCGCTTCGTTGTTGTGTCTCAAGACATGTGAGAGTTCGAGCCCGTCAAACTTGTCTTCAAGTTTGCGGACCTCTTGTCGGTAGGCCTCCATTGTGTCGTTTAGACAGACCGATCCTTCATTACTTGGTTGACGACCACTGGGAGTCGCCTTTCACGATGAGCCGACGTATCCCGAGTGAAACTGCGAGGCGCATCCGTGTAGCAGGCTTCGTACTCGGTAACGTTGTGTGAGGCGGAGAAGTGGAGGTGAAGGACGTATCTTAGCCTTTCCCGGTCGGGAAATCAGCACAACTCCCGCTCCCAAGCCGGTGATCCTCTTGGATCCGTCGAAGTGCATGGTCCAGTGTTGGAGGTCTTCCCGAGGTACGTTCTCTTGTTGCTCAGTCCACTCGGCCAGGAAATCCGCCAAGGCTTGTGACTTTATGGACACCCTTGCCTTAAAAGTCAAGTCCAATGGCATCAGCTCTAAGGCCCACTTAGCGATGCGCCCAGTCGCCTCCCGGTTGTGGATGACATCGCCGAGTGGAAAGGAAGTGACAACGGTGACCGAGTGACCCTGAAAATAGTGTGCCAATTTTCTCGCTGTTATCAGAACACCATAGAGCAATTTTTGTACCTGGGGGTAGCGAATTTTGGCTCCTGCTAACACTTCGCTAACAAAGTAGATTGGCCTCTGGATCTTCTGAGCCCGTCCTTCTTCTTCGCGCTCGACCACGAAGACTGTACTAACCACTTGGTGAGTGGCTGAAACGTACAGGAGCAGAGGTTCCCGGGCCGAGGCGAGGCCGGGACGGCGGCGTTGTAAGGAACTCTTTGAAATCTTCAAAGGCCTTGTTGGCTTCCGCGGTCCACCGGAAGTCGTCTCGTCTTCTTTAACAATCGAAGAAGGGCATGCCCCGTTCGCCGAGTCGAGAGATGAAGCGGCTTAGCGCCGCCATGCAGCCGGTGAGCTTCTGGACGTCCTTTTGGTTACTCGGGGGCTTCATACTCAAGATGGCGTTGATCTTCTCTGGATTGGCTTCAATGCCGCGATGCGACACCATGAAGCCGAGCAGTTTGCCTGATGGAACGCCAAAAGTGCACTTCTCCGGGTTCAACTTCATTCTGAAGGCCCGGATGTTTGCAAAGGTTTCTTCTAGGTCGGCAATCAGGTCTTCTTTCTGCTTGGTCTTGATGATGACATCGTCGACATAGGCTTCTACGTTCTTGCCGATCTGCGTCTGGAAACATATTTGGATCATGCGTTGGTATGTGGCGCCGGCGTTCTTCAGGCCAAAAGGCATTGTGATGTAGAAGTAGGCCCCAAACGGCGTGATGAACGATGTCTTCAGGCAGTCGGATTCTTTCAAACTGATCTGGTGATAGCCCGAGTAACAATCCAAGAAGCTCAAGAGTTGGCAGCCTGCTGTTGAGTCTACGACTTGATCGATGCGAGGCAGCCCGAATGGATCTTTGGGACAGGCTTTGTTGAGGTCGGTATAGTCAACGCACATGCGCCATTGCCCCGTCTTCTTGCGGACCAGGACTGGGTTGGTTAACCAGTCGGGATGAAGGACTTCTTCGATGAAGCCGGCAGCTAAGAGCTTTGCGAGCTCTTCCTTGATAGCGTCTTTTCGGTCCTGCGCGAATCTGCGTAATAGTTGTTTTATCGATTTTGCGTCATCTTTGATGTGCAAAGAGTGCTCGATCACCTCCCTAGGGATTCCAGGCATATCAGATGGTTTCCAAGCAAAAACATCTTTATTATTTTGGAGGAAGGTGACGGCCGCGTTCTCACGCCTCGCTTCGATGTGCCCGACCGTAGCCGATTCCACCACAGCCGATCGCTCCGATTGCAGCCGATCCGAAGCCGATCAACAGCGCGCAACGTAGCAGCGCCTCTACCGGTATCCACACGTCCGGGGACAGAACACCGTACACCCATGTGCTAGCACGCGATGCAAGGCTAGGGTTTGGCTCGAAAGTGGGGAGGGTTTCCGTGGAGATTGATCTCGGCGACTTCTGTTGCACGCGATGCAATTGACATGCCGCAGCTCTCCACCCCTCCCTCCTTTATATAGAGTTGGTCAACTGGGACTAGTGGCCGATTAGGACTCTATTTTGAATCGGATCTCATCCGTATCTCATAGAGTTGGCCGCCCATACGTCGTAAGCCCATAGGACTCTATCCGATCGGATCCCTATCCGATCGAGCCGTATCCGAGTCCAACTCGAATGTCCTTCTTATCCCCTTAAGCGTGCGACCCGTAGGTTCAGGTATACTCGGTTTCAGCTATAGTCTAACTTAGCGATCGTCGGCTCGAGTCTAACTCAGCCGACACTCAACGCGGCGCCTAGCAAGACATATTGACACCATAGTATACAAGAATAATATCGGCTCGAACCTGTAATGTGTACACAAATCCCTTTGCCTCACGATACCATTTAAGCTATAGGCAAGATGTGTGCCATCCCTTCAATAGCTTAATCATTCACTCGAACCGTATTGGATTATCCGTCCGTTGATTGACTCCTCAATCAACTTAGCATGGCCATGCATTTCCATAATCCATTACCTCGAGGGCCCGAGATATCTCTCCAAAGGAGGGGCAAATTCCATCTTGATCACTCACATCCCACTCCATGTTTCATAGCAAACCCGAAAATTACCTTTATAACTACCCGTTACGGAATAGCGTTTGGTAGTCCCAAAGTAGGCTACTACACATGTTGGAATCCATGGTGATCTCAGGTCTAAGGACTTTGTACCAACACTACCCGAGACCAACTAATGGCACATTAATTCTTGTAATGTCTCATGGTGGGTCTATCCAACAATGTGTTCTCTAACACATGTGTACATGTTTATTGATTTGGTATCTCCATACCCATGATCTATGAGACATGATCATCAATCAATAGACATGTCGATCTTAGAATCATATTAGTTCCAATAATATGATATATGATCGAGGATCATTTAGAAATAGATTCATACATATAGAGTCTCATAAATAAGTCACGTACTTATTGATCAATACAAGATTTCTATTTCATGGAACCGAATAACACTTTATTCATAAATACATAAACATTGACGTGATATCCAACATCTCCATGTTGCCTCTAGGGCATATCACTAACAATCTCCCACTTGCACTAGAGTCAATCATGTAAGTATCTAATACCCATTGCTCTTGTGTGCGCCTCATGCTTCGGCCGAGGGAGAGGTTTTGTCGGCGGATCGGCTATGTTGAGATCCGTGTGCACTTTGCATATCTTGACATCACCTCTGTCCACTATCTCGCGGATGAGATGATATCGCCGAAGTATGTGTTTGGATTTCGATGTGACCTCGGCTCCTTGGCTTGCGCAATGGCTCCACTATTATCACAATAGAGAGACATTGGACCGTCGTACTAGTCATCACACCAAGCTCGAAACGAATTTCTTGATCCAAACAGCCTCCTTTGCGCTTCCGGCAGCAATGTACTCGGCCTCCGTTGTAGAATCGCAACGTATCCCGCTTGGAACTCTTCCACTGACCGCACCTCCGTTCGTGCGAACACGAACCCATTGCGATCTATAATCATCCTTGTCCTGCTCGGAAGCTAGCATCGGTGTAACCACTTACAACGAGCTCTTCTTCACCTCCATAGACTAGAACATATCCTTAGTTCTTCTCAAGTACTTAAGGATATTCTTTACTGGCAGATCCGTGACCTTCACCTGGATCTCGACTGTATCCGCTCGTAGTAATCAAAGCGTACGAGACATCCGGGCGTGTACATAGCATGGCATACATGATGGATCCAATTGCTGAAGCATATGGAACCATACCCATCTTGTTCCGCTCATCATGTGTCCGAGGACACCGATTCTTGCTAAGATTAATGCCATGTGACATGGGCAAGAAACCTTTCTTGGAATCATGCATGTTGAACCTTTTCAACACCTTGTCAATGTATGTACTTTGGCTTAATCCAATTATCCTCTTGGATCTATCTCTATAGATCCGAATGCCCAATATGTATGCTGCATCCCCTAAGTCTTTCATGGAAAAACTATTTTTCAATGAAGACTTGACGGATTCTAGCATAGGGATATCATTTCCAATCAATAATATGTCATCCACATATAAGATTAGAAATACAATTGCACTCCCACCGACCTTTTTGTAAACACAGCCTCTTCTTCGTTTTTGATGAAACCAAACCCTTTGATTACTTTATCAAAACGAATATTCCAACTCCGAGATGCTTGCTTCAATCCATAAATGGATTTCGTAGCTTGCATATCTTTCCAGCGATTCTGGATCGACAAAACCCCGAGGTTGTATCATATATACATCCTCGCTTAGGTTTCCATTTAGGAAAGTCGTTTTGACATCCATCTCGCCATATCTCATAGTCGAAATATGCAGCAATCGCTAGGATAATTCGAATAGATTTAAACATTGCGACGGGCGAGAAGGTTTCATCATAATCAACTCCTTGAATATGTTTAAAACCTTTCGCCACCAATCGCGCCTTATAGATGTGAACATTTCCATCCATATCGGCCTTTTCTTAAAAACCCATTTGCACTCAATGGTTTTGACACCATCAGTGGATCAACCAAGTTCCAAACTTGATTGTCGTACATGGATTCTATTTCGGATTTCATGGCTCCAAGCCACTTGTTGGAATCGGGTCCCACCATCGCTTCCTCATAGGTCTTAGGTTCATCGTTGTCCAACAACAATATATCACGTTGTTCCACACTGTACTGTCGGCGCACGACGTGATCTTTCGACCTCGTGGGCTGGTGTATCTACAACCGGTGGCGCAACACTTTGCTCCTCCTTTTGTGGTTCGTGGTCGCCGAAACGTTTTCGGTGTTTCTTGAACTTCTTCAAGATGCACCCGCTCCCACTAACCCTTCTTGAATGAAACTCTTTCTCCAAGAAGACACCGTGTCGGGCGACAAACACTTTGCCTTGTTCCCGATTATAAAAGTAATATCCCTTAGTTTCCTTAGGATATCCCACAAAGAAGCACTTGTCGATTTGGGTGTGAGCTTGTCGATCAAACGTTTTACATAAGCTTCGCATCCCCAAATTTTGAGAAAAGACAAACTAGGGGGTTGTCCCGTCCATATCTCATATGGTGTCTTTTCAACCGACTTAGATGGAACTCTATTTAGTGTGAGCACAAATGCTTTCAAGAGCATATCCCGTAAAGATAACGGAAGATCACTTTGGCTCATCATCGACCGCACCATGTCCAACAAGGTGCGATTTCTCCGTTCGGACACTCCGTTCCATTGTGGAGTTTCGGTGGAGTCAACGTGGAACAATTCCACAATCTTTCGATGATTACCAAACTCTTGGCTCAAGTATTCCCTCCACGATCCGATCGTAGAAACTTGATTGTTTTCCCTAAATGATTCTCAGTACTTCATTCTGGAATTCTTTGAACTTTTCAAAGGATTCGGACTTATGCCTCATTAAGTAGATATAACCATATCTACTAAAGTCATCTAAAGGTAATGAAGTACGATAACCATCTCTCGGCCGTTGAGCTCATTGGTCCACATACATCGTATGTACGAGTGCCAATAAGTCACTTGCTCTCTCACTATGTCCCGTGAAAGGTGCCTTTGTCATCTTACCAAGTAAACAAGACTCACATGTCTCAAATGATTCAAAATCAAAAGAGTGAAGCAATCCATCCTTATAGAGCTTCTCCATGCGTTTCTTATTTATATGGCCTAAGCGACAATGCCGGATAAACGTGGGGTTTATATCATTAGAGAGTTGCCTTTCGTATTAATGTTATAGATGGGAGACGCTTCAAGATTCAAAACGTATAATCCATTCACCAATGGAGCATGAAAATAGAACATATCTCTCGAGATATATTGAACAACCATTGTTCATTGATCTAAAATCATATCCTTCCACTTGCAAACACGAAGCGGAAATAACGTTTTGACACAGTGTTGGAACACAATAACAATTATTTAATTCCAAAACTAATCCCGAAGGTAGATGAAGTGGTACATGCAGGCGACAAGAACGTAGCAACGCTTGCTCCATTGCCGACGCGCAGTTCACCTCGCCCTTCTCAATCCTCTACTTCTTCTCATTCCCGCAACGATTTGCAAATATGAGCTACCGATCCGGTATCAAATACCCAAGAGTCGTAGAGGTGAAGTAGCAAGATTAATGTCTATAACATTAATACCGGAGCGTAAGTCGTACTTTGCTTCTTTTTGAGATCCTCCATGTACTTCTTGCAGCCCTCTTCCAGGGCTCTGTCTCCTTGCAATAGAAGCAAACGGCATCGATGCCGTCGACCCCTTCTTGCTCTTCTTTACATTAGAGGCACTCGCGATCTCATCGGGAGTTAACTTCCTCTTGGTGCAAAGTTTCTTGACAGTGATTTGCGCTTAGCCTTCGCATCATCATCACATGATGACCATTCTTCGGATACTCTCCTCACTGTCTTTAGCATCCCATGCAATTCAGCCAAGGTCCTATCCATATTGTTCATCCGATAATTCAATATGAATGGCTCGAAGCTCGGAGGGAGCGACCGGAGAATCACATCGCAGCCAACTCTTGGCTAAGGGGAAAACCTAGTTTTTCCGGACTCTCAATGTAGCCAATCATTTTTATCACATGCGGACTCGACGGGATTCCCTCAACAAGCCGCATGCAAACAAGGACTTTGAGGTGTTGAACCTCTCGGCCCGAGCTTGGTTCTCAAACATGCCACGCAGTCCCCGAATAATAGTGTGAGCATCGCTGCTCTCATATTGCTTCGAAGCTCGGGGACATTGTAGCAAGCATGAGACAGCTTATATCTAGGGCATCATTAGTGTGCTTCTCGTAAGCTCTCCATGCAATTGCAAGGGCATTATTTGGCAAATCCTCGGGATAGGGTACTTCAAGAACGTACTCCTTACGCTCTTGCTTGAGAACAATTCTCAAGTTGCGATACCAATCCATAAAGTTTGTTCCATTTAATTTTTCCTTTTCGAGAATAGATCGCAAATTAAAGGTACTGGGTATAGTATTAGCCGCCATTTATTCTACAACGAAAAAGCAAAGTTTAGCACAATGTTTATGCTATGTCTATTGTTAAACAATTTAACATTAGACTCCCATTACGTATTTTTCACCTTCCCTCTAGGTTACGTATTGGGTCAAGATCCACATGTTAATTAATTTTCTAGTGAGCTTTAGCATCACCGCTAGAAAATTAGTAACATCGGTAAGCAACACCTTGCTAATCACATCTCTATGTGACTCTTGTTGTTGGTGTGGTATCTCCATGCCCCGGCGCCAACCTATGCCCCAAGGCCCAAAACTGTTTTGATAGCCTTGTTAAGTAAACCAAATGCTCCGCATGTATATGTCGACATATACCCCTCGTGTTATGATAGAGAATGGCACTCGCTTTGACGGACCCACCATTGACGAGCATAACGGTGACGGTGCAACATTTGGAAGGGCATCATTACTACTTAATTTTGCGAGGGATGCTATCCTATCAAACAAACATATCACATATGAAAGCAAGAAGAATAGCATATAGTGAAATAGTATGGCCCCCTTCACATGGTGATCTCCATCTCCATGCCGGTGTACAGATCTCCATCTTCATCACCATTCTTTCGAGTGCCGAATGCTTGATTTCTTCAAACTAAGCTACTACTATAGAAGCTCTAATTGAAGATTACATCGACTCGCAGGTCGTGAAAGAATATTACAAGCATTGCACGTATGAAAGAATATTACAGGGATTGCACATATTAAAGAATATTACATGCATCACATGCATCTCATACATCTCATACATACAATAGGGCCATACCATCTCAAAGCATTCTCTGCAAAAACAAGTTAGGCGTAGAAACGTTTTCTACTTATCGCAGAGCTACGGCATCGAGACGACCTATAAGGGGGTACGCACACGACGGTCCCGCTAGCCGGTTAGCGGGCGGGGGTCGAGGAAGCCGCCCTCGCGGGCTTCGGCAGCGCAAAACACCACACGAAATTCATAGATCCAATCTATGAATTCGCTTAAGAAACCATGTCGGCATAATCATATTATGCCGTCCCGATACACTATCAAGGGAGATGGTTTGCGTAGGCGCGAGGCAGCTAACAAGATCGGACTACGAGATAGCTTCGGCATAATCACATTATACCGTTCCGATACACTATCAAGGAACGCTATCTCGAACCCAACTCAAACCGAGTTATATGGAAATTGCTTCGACGTAATCACATTACGCCGTTCCGATACACTATCAAGGAACGCAATTACCATTAACTCTCCTCAACGATCCCGTAAAACCGATTGATCTAATCAACCCGTGCGCAAAACTTGTTCCGATCCAATCTAAAACCCGAACTAAGCAAGATTAGCTCGATACCACCGAAGGGTTACGCGGAGGCTACGCTAGCCGAAAACAAAAACTTTTACCGCGCAAACTAGGAACACTTGCAAGTAAGGGCCGATAGATCGTTACCGATTGGAGTAGAGTGCAGCGGAATAGCCAATCAGGGCAATCCGATCCGAAACAGTGTAGCCGATTCCCGGAGACAGCCAATACGCCAATCAGCCGATTCGAGTCGTCCGGCCGCGTTCTCACGCCTCGCTCCGATGTGCCCGACCGTAGCCGATTCCACCACAGACCGATCGCTCCGATTGCCCGATCCGAAGCCGATCAACGGCGCGCAACATAGCGGCGCCTCACGGTATCCACACGTCCGGACGAACACCGTACACCCATGTGCTAGCACGCGATGCAAGGCTAGGGTTTGGCTCGAAAGTGGGGAGGGTTTCCGTGGAGATTGATCTCGGCGACTTCTGTTGCACGCGATGCAATTGACATGCCGCAGCTCTCCACCCCTCCCTCCTTTATATAGAGTTGGCCGACTGGGACTAGTGGCCGATTAGGACTCTATTTTGAATCGGATCTCATCCGTATCTCATAGAGTTGGCCGCCCACACGTCGTAAGCCCATAGGACTCTATCCGATCGGATCCCTATCCGATCGAGCCGTATCCGAGTCCAACTCGAATGTCCTGTCTTATCCCCTTAAGCGTGCGACCAAGGTTCGGTATACTCGGTTTCAGCTATAGTCTAACTTAGCCGATCGTCGGCTCGAGTCTAACTCAGCCGACCTGTCACAGCGCCTAGCAAGCACATATTGACACCATAGTATACAAGAATAATATCGGCTCTGAACCTGTAATGTGTACACAAATCCCTTTGCCTCACGATACCATTTAAGCTATAGGCAAGATGTGTGCCATCCCTTCAATAGCTTAACCATTCACTCGAACCGTATTGGATTATCTGTCTGTTGATTGACTCCTCAATCAACTTAGCATGGCCATGCATTTCCATAATCCATTACCTCGAGGGGCCAGAGATATCTCTCCAAAGGAGGGGCAAATTCCATCTTGATCACTCACATCCCACTCCATGTTTCATAGCAAACCCGAAAACTACCTTTATAACTACCCGCATTACGGAATAGCGTTTGGTAGTCCCAAAGTAGGCTACTACACATGTTGGAATCCATGGTGATCTCAGTCTAAGGACTTTGTACCAACACTACCCGAGACCAACTAATGGCACATTAATTCCTGTAGTGTCTCATGGTGGGTCTATCCAACAATGTGTTCTCCAACACATGTGTCCATGTTTATTGATTTGGTATCTCCATACCCATGATCTATGAGACATGATCATCAATCAATAGACATGCCGATCTTAGAATCATATTAGTTCCAATAATATGATATATGATCGTGGATCATTTAGAAATAGATTCATACATATAGAGTCTCATAAATAAGTCACGTACTTATTGATCAATATAGGATTTCTATTTCATGGAACCGAATAACACTTTATTCATAAATACATAAACATTGACGTGATATCCAACATCTCCATGTTGCCTCTAGGGCATATCACTAACAATTCTCAGCCGCGTTGTTTTTCTTGGCGCCCGATGGACCAGCTTCATTAGTCGGCTTCTTGTTGAGCTGCGTCGCGTACTGCTCGACGAACTGTTTGTAGATGAAGCAATCCTTAGCCGCGTGCTTATGATTGGGATGATGAGTGCATTGGGCGTTCATGATGGCGTCGTAGGCAGCGACTCGAGGGTGGCGTTGAGTGTTGGAGGTTGCGGCCACTAGGTCCTCAGATCGGCGATTACGGTCTTTTTGGGTCTGGTTGTTGCTGTTGCCGTTATCCTTCTTAGGATTCCGGCTTCCTCCCGCCTGCTTGTCTTCCCTCCTGTCGGGCCGGTCTTGACGGGCTGCCTTGATGGCGTCATTGGATTTGGCATAGGAGTTCGTCGTTTCGAACATCTGTTTCACCGTCTTCGGTGGCTTTCGCCCGAACTTCCCGATTAACAGCTCATCACGGACTCCCTTCTGGAAAGCGACGATGATGATGTCATCAGTAATGTTGGGGATCTTGTTGCGCTTCTCGGAGAAGCGTCGGATGTAATCCTTCAGAGGCTCGTCCGGCTTCTGGATGATGTTGTATAGATCGAAGTGCATGCCGGGCCTCTCGAAGGTGCCTTGGAAGTTGGCGATAAAGTGGTCCCTTAGCTCGCTCCACGAGCCGATTGAGCCTCTTGGCAGCTCGTGAGCCGCTTCGGCTGAGTTAGCGAGGGCCACGGGAAGGTAATTGGCCATTGCTTTTTGTCACCGCTCGCGCGGTGGCGAGAGTGTAGATGGTAAGCCATGACTCGGGGTCGGTCTTGCCGTCATACCTTTCTATTCCTGTGGGCTTGAATCCACTCGGCCAGTGCACTCGGCGAAGCTCCCGAATGAAGGCCGGCACTCCGTCGTCGCCGCTATCGGGTGATCCCCTCCGATCTTCCCGAGTGCGTCGGTCTCGCTCCTGGTAGCGGCGATCGAGGACTAGCCGCAGATCACTCGGCGGGGTCTTCGGTTGGCTGGTTGGGTAGCTGGAGCTGTTGTTGCGGCGGACGCGGTGGTGGACGGGTGGACGTCCGTGTCGTTTGTCGCGGGAGTCGGCCATTTGCTCCTGGTACTTCTGTGTAGGTTCGCGGCGTGGGCCTCCTGGCCTTGTCGTCGACCGTTTTGGCTCGGGCCTCTTATAGTCTCCTGACCTTAGAGGCGGGAGTCGGCTTTTGTCGGGCGTCTCAGCCACGGACTCAGTCGGCCTTCGTGCCGAGGTGGTGGGGTGGCCGTTGGCTGTGGCCACGACGATGGTCTTGATTTTGTCAAGAATTAGGGTCACGTTGGCAGGTGTCGTCTCCATGACGGTGTCCAAGAGCGTGAGCGCGGCAACAGCGTTCTGCTGTGGTGTTTGGAAGATGTTGGTGTTGCGAACCCGCGTTTGGATGATGGCCTCCTGGGCGGATCGTCCGGTTGCGCGTAGGTCTTGCTTCCTCTTGTCAGCCTCTTCCCTGCGTTGTTTCTCCTCTTCAGCCGTCTTGCGCTCTTGCTCGATCTTGGCTTGTTCTTCCTCCGCGAGCCTCCTGGCCATGGCTGAGTCGGACTCGTCCGGCTCGGCTATGAGGACATCGAAGCACTTCGGCTCGTAGTCCTTCCGGCAGTCGGAGTCGTCGGCTTCGTCTGAGGGGATGCCATAGAGGTCGTCGAAGCCGGCGGAGCTGAGATATTCGTTGAGCTCCGAAGATGAGCATGAGCCGAATGACGGGAGGATGACGGCGACCTCCCTTAGCCCTGGGTAGCCCGGGTCTGGATCGTTCCAGTCCGAGTCAGAGGGGAAGTGGGCTCCTCCGAGTGGGTCGACCTCGACTCGGGGGAGAGGAGTTTGCCGTAGATCTCGGCGGCGTTTGGTAACCCAAACGGCACCGAGAGGTCTTCTTCCAAGTAGATCGTCTCCGTCGGGGAGACGAGAAGATCGGCGCAGATTTCGGCGGTGTTCGGTAATCCGAACGGTGCCAAGTGAAGTCCTTCGTTGGAGAGGGTAGATTGCATCTTGGTCTTCAAGATGTCGTTGTAGATCTTGGCGATGTTCGGGAGCCTGAACGGCGCCGAGTGGATCTCTTCTTCCGACTGGTTTGGATCCGAGTCGAAGGAGAAGTCGTCGGAGTAGTTGGCGGCGGAGTCGCCGAATCCTGAGGGAGATCCCATCACGCTTGTCGACGAGATTGTTGAAGAAGTCTCGACGCGCGGTCCCCTACCTGGCGTGCCAACTGTCGAAACTTGGTTTTGGCAATATAATTTCTGGGGTCGCAGTCAAGATCGCCAAGCACAATGGGTTAGAAGGAAGAGAGGATTTAGACAGGTTCAGGCCCTCTCGTGAGGTAATACCCTACTCCTATTTCGGTGGATTCGATCCGCCGAATGTCTTTATTGATCTCGTGATCTCGTGTGTCTAAAGCTCTTGCTTATGAAATCTGCTATCGCCTATCGGATATCCCTTAAGGGACGCCCTTACCCCCCTTATATAGTCCTGGGAGGCGGGTTTACAGATCGAAAACCCTATCTTAATCTAAGTTGGTTTCCTCAATCTTACCAAACCGTGACTATGGGTCGTTGCCTTATCTCAATCGGCAACGTAACACCCAAGTCATGTTTGGTTTACAGATATGGCAGGCGCAACCTATCCCTACCTCCAGTCGGATAAGCTTGCCATGTAGATATCCGATTGCCACAATCTCCACAATTAACTAATTAACTCAAGTCAAGTCAATGCAATTTTATAAATCATTATTGTGGGTGTGGGGTCTACTAGGAGGTAAACAGCATTGAAAAAGTCCAAGGTGTAATCCCTTTTCCTACAAGATGACACAATGGTCCTCATTTTCTTGTCCACGTCTATCTTTATCAGTAGTACACTAGTACGTACTCCAATTTAGATCTTCTTTGCAATACAGCAACTTTACAAAGATATTCACATAATTCAAGTCAGTACCTATAGCAATCAATAAAACTTCTCACGTTCCAAAAGCCGCTAAGAGGATACAGATTCCAATCAATGATATACTACATCTATTAAATGATATTGTTAGCTTTTATAACAATATTTGGCCATTTATTTTATAAAAAATAATATAAATATGTTAAAGTATATAGAACTTTTATGGTGGTTGAAAAAAATGAGGATCGTCCATCACTTTAGATCTAATGGTGAAAAAATAGGAGAAACTCGAGAGAAAGAACTAGGAGAAACTGAGAGGAACTGGGAAGTACTGAATAGTACAGAAATTTCACATATCAATTTGATCAGAATAGTCAGGAGCCATGTCGAAGGCTGAGAGCTGGAGACGTGCGGGTGGCGGCAGTGGTGGTGGCGTTCACGACTCCTCCCCATCCCGACGGCAGCGACGGCGGCGTTCGTGGCTCCTCCCCATCCCGACGGCGGCGGCGGCGGTGTCCGTGGGGCCTCCCCATTGCGCGGCTCCTCGCCAAACCGCATCGCATCCTTCCATCCATCGAGGCGACGAGACAACCTCTCATCCGGCTGTGGCGGCGGCGGCGCGATGTCCATCCCCGGCAAAGAAGCCGCCGGCTTCCCCTGTGAGGTGGATAGGCGCCGGTGTGGCGAAAAGGTGTGTTCTTGGAATAACTCTGGGGGACGAATCGCCGGATCCCGAATTAGCGATCTTTCATTCAATCCCCCTCGTCGTTGGGCGAAAATAGGCAACCAGGTCGGGGTTTTTTTTACAGCAAGCAGTTTGTTCTTGGTGTTGTCAAAAGAATAATCTAATATATGCCCTGTTTATCAAACTAATCAGTTCATGTGAGGATTGTACTAATAGATGTGTAGCACTCACCAAGAGGAATCCTCACGGATGTCAAATAATTTCATCTTATGTCTATCTAAAATTACCTTTTCAGCTACATATGTATTACATATGTAAAAGGGAGTTGTATATATGTATCCTCGTGGACATTGATGCATTGCTTTCTCCACTGATTATGATTTGCTTTGCAGCTTAATTAAGCAATTGGATTCGATCGGTGCACGAAGCAAATGGTGTTGTAGAAAACCATGGCTTCTTCAGTGTTCAAGGCAATGGCAGAGGGAGGCGAGGCCGCCGGGCCGAGGTGGCGAGGAGGAAGGGGGCCAGCGCAGAGAGGCGGCCGGGCGGGGCGGAGGGAGGGAGGCAAGGGGGCCGACGCGGAGGCGAGTCACTTGGCACTGCGGCATGAATTGAAGCCTTGCGCGGATCAAAGGAAGAGGAGGAATAACAACGTCGCTCGGTCTCGTAGAAGAAAACAACAAATTACTTAAATATCCTTAAGCACGTTAATTTAATTCAAATTTATTACATAATTTTTAACGGCCAGGATAAATCGGTGGATAAAAGAACCAAAGGAAATAGGAGAAACCAAATAGCCACTGTAAAACACCTCTAAAATATAAGTCATACTTAAAATTTCTTTACTGATAAATCATGTCAAAATAAATAATATTTATATATTTTTAATAAAACAAATGGTTAAACATCGTGTAAAAAGACAACAACGTCATTTATTAAAAAATAAAAAGGACATATTACAACCTATTACATTCCTCTCAAAATATAAAAAAAATATAACAACTTTTGACATGTTAAAATAAGGATATGTCATACTTAGCAAAAATTTTGCTAATTTTAGAATGGAGCGAGTATATTATATAGTGGGCCCAGTCTCAATAGAAGATTCTTCTTCTATAGATCAACTACTATTGAGTCACGAGGAAGCAGTGAAAAAAAACATAATTTGTGGACATGGGGTGGTTTTAAATATCCATCACTCCTTTCCCCTTCACTTCCCCTCATCCTTCCCTATTCCTACCGTCGCAACACCTAGCTATTCGGCTCCAAGCGTGGTGGTCTCACCGCCTCACCTGAGGTGAGGTGATTCCACCCGCCGCCGCTGCCGCCTCGACGGCCGGCTGCCGGCAGCCATGCTTCCAAGAAGCCAGAGCATCTTCCACCTCGGTGAGGAGGGTGGCGTCGTCCACTGCCACCGCGGAGGCAGCCTCGTCGCGGCGGCCATGGGCATGCAGGCCGGTGGACACGGCTCCGGCGCGCGCGGCGGCCGGCGCGTGCGCGAACGCCTCGTCGTCGGGCTCCAGATCATCGTGCACAGCCAGCAGCACCACTATCACCACCACGGCCGGCACGGGCACGCGGCGAGCATAGTGCTCAAGCAGATGGTCCGGCCGCGCGCCGTCGCCGTCGCCGCAGGGCGCCACGGCGCCGTCTCGTGCAGCTTCCTCAAGGCCTGTTCTCTGTGCCAGCGTGAGCTCAGCCCTACCAAGGACGTCTACATGTATAGGTACCAAAAACCTAACAAAACTCTAGAAGATATTGATGCATATGCATCCATGCATGAACATGTCTGACGATTTCGTGTACGTGCAGAGGTGACCAAGGGTTCTGCAGCGAGGAGTGCCGGTGGCAGCAGATCGTCGTCGACGAGGCGCGGGAGCGGGAGGCGGCCGTCGGCCGGCCGGAGCGGCGAGGACTGGCTCGCCACCACAGCCCTGACCGTCCGGCGTCCATCCGTGGCAGGCCAAGGAAGACACTAGCCGTAGCCTAGAGTACTACGAAGTGTAAGCGTGACAGTACTGTTACTTTCTCCTTAGCAATTAGTAGGACGTACTTAGAGGAGGAGCACGTACTACTCCTGTTCATGGAGAGGAATTTAGCCAGGCATGTAACTGATGGAGTTTGCATGTGTATCCATGAAAAAGAAGCAGAAAATGATGATAATAGAGATGGTAATGAAGAGAGTGAAAGCCCGTTAGGTGTTCTTGTAAGTCACTTCACATTCATAGCGGTTAAATTCAATAAGGACCGAAACTTTTTGGAAAGAACCCCGGAACTTTCTGACAGCGCAGGCTGCCAAAACTTTCGGTGTTCTGTTCAGAAACTTCCGGTGTTCTAGCACTTTGAGGTTTAGATCTTAATTCTCACGGAACTTTAAGACTTGCCTATGTGTAGAAGACAAAGTGAATCAAACAGGACACAGAAAAACTCAATAGAAGGCACATATCATACATAAGGGAGACAAGGATTTTTTTTCAAAGTTCGAATTACAAGAATCCTACTATCTGTTGAGAAACTTTGTAGAGCTAGGTCTTGATTAACCTCTTGCCTTACCAAACAAAACCCTAGGAAAAAGTTGTTGGTTTTCAATCCAACATCCCTAGGTCCTTCACTAAGATTCAAGTGATCACAAAGATACCTAAGTTGAACCCCTAGTAAATACCACGAATGAGGATAGTTCTACCAAGACAACCTCAGACAACCTCCGAAGGCTCAGCTCGGATTTTTACTCAATTTATCTCGTTTCCTTGTGGAAGTGAGGAAAACATTTACCAACTTGCCTTGGTCAATCCACAAATTGAAGGAAACTCGCGGGTGACACCTAACCGTCTAGGAGGTCATCCTCCAAGAAAAATAAGCACCAAACAGCAGCCCAACGAGAATCACCAAATGCTCAAGTCATCCTAACCCTCTCAACATCACCAATCCTCACCAACACCCTCAATTCTCATTCAATTTCACTTGAAAGGCTCAAGAACAAGGTGGAGGAGGAAAAAACAACATGGGAAAAGTTAGAAGACAGAAAAACGAAAGTGAAATTACCAAAAATAAGCTGTGAGGGTGTGAAAAATTATATATAGGTTCGTACTAATATCATGTAATCATTACTCACATTTTTGAACTACAAGGGTGCCAGGAAATTCCGAGCAAAGATGCCAGGAACTTCCAATCAACACTTAAAAAAAATTTTGACTAGAGGAGAGCGAGGAAGTTTTGGTTAGAGTGCCAGGAACTTCAAGTCGACACTTGTTGTCTTACCCCCGAGTCTTTTTTGAATTTTGTGTTAGAAAATTTTTCTCTTCTATGGATTTTGACTTTAAAGGACTTAGATCATCTCAGGCAACCATTTAAAGCCCCTTTTGATATTACGACTTTCCTAAACTCAAGAGCAAAATGCAAAACAAATTTTAAATAAAGTTTTGAGTCCTCTCGCCACTTTGTATTTGTTGTTGAGGGGTCTTCTTGTACACACTTTACACATCTAAGCTCTTTGGGACTAATTAATTATTTGTACTTATCTTAATAAATATATTTGTCCCTTAATCGCTTTTGTTATTAATCAATAAAACTTACTTAAGAGACTAAATGCACTTTCAAATGAAGTAGAATATAATTGGGTCAGTGTTTTTGTTTCTATTTTTTGCGTGTTGTAATCATGAAGGGATATGCAACTTGTTAGTACACGATCCGTTATGATTATATGAATATGATTGATTCTTCTCAATGGGACATCCCCTCTTTTTATGCATGGCATTTAGAAAGTCATCAAAAATTTTGAAAATAATAATCAAGATAGATCAATATATGCTATATTGCTATATCTTTTTATAAACAAACAAGTTAAAATTTAACTTATACAATTCGAAACAAAAATAACAATTTTAATCACGAATTACACGTTCTATTCATAGTCAAATTTATTGTTTTTGTTTCTATTTGTATAAGTTAAATTTGAACATATATGTTTGTGAAGTGACATATCACATATTGATCTACCTTAACAAATTTTATTAATTTTTTTAATGATTTTTAAGCGACATGTGAAAATAAGGAGATATATTTTTAAGCGATGAATAGAGTTTCCCAGTTTAGTGGAGAACAATAAGATATTGTGTGTGCTTGACTGCTTGTTGCTATGTGATTTGTTAGGTTTCAGTTGTGTCCAACGTGTATGTATGACCGGACGGAATAGGTTCTCCATGTGAACATTAGTGGTTAAAAAGGGTGCCGAATTTGATACCTCGCTAGGGAATTGGGGAACAAGGATGGACGATTCTGTAGCATCCAAACAACTTGTCCCGAAGAATCGATGTGCATGTAGCCATGTAGGCAAAAATGGGTTTCTTTTTCAGATAGTACAAACTACAAGATTTGAGCAGAATATCACATATACGTTCGCGAAAAATGAATTATTCGCAAATATAAAAGAACCTAGAGTGACGAATAATATTCGGAATTAGAAGAAATGTATCTTCTCTTTTTCTCCCAAAACCACCCTTTGAGTCCTTCCATGTGTAAGAAAGGTCTTTTAATTGGCGCCTTCCAATGCTGCCCCCTCCCAACTATATTCCTTCGTGTCACTCCTTTTCCCGACTTTGGCATCTAGAATTTTGGAGCAAATTCAAAGCGAGGAAATTTGTGTACTCAATATATAGCTGAACAATACTTAAGTACTCGTTAACAATTACCATGGTCTTTTTTGAAATTTTAGACCATATAGCATTTTTTTCAAACTTTTAACGAATATATTCTGTTATACTCCATCTGTCTCTCAATATCAAGTGTATAAAGTTTTTATGTGGTTTTTACTATTATATATATTACAGACCATCAATTCTTTACATACCAACAACGATGTAATTATAACTGTGTCAAAGTACTTTAAAAATAGAGTCTACTGATGCCATATGCATTTATTAGTTAATTTTTCTAGAAAAAACAAGAGCGCCTTATTATTTTTTAAGACGATGAAGTCATACTATATGCTCAGGCAGAACAGTCGAAACTTTTCTAAGAGATGGTGGCCTGATGGGTTAGCGAATTTTTGGCATTTATAATTTTAATTTTTAAAAGTTTACTCAAAAATTTGTAAAACTAGTCGCTTCCCGTCTTTTGGGAGGACGGGATTTATAAAACGCCCGCGTTTTATCCGACGTGGTAGACGGTCATTGGGTGTCGTCGCGCGTAGGGAATATTTGTAGGCGGCCCCCTTCCCGCTATTAGCAAGAGCGTTTTCCTCGTTCAAACAGGGGCCGCTGCAAAAGGGCGGCCGCCCGGCTTTTTACGAGCGCCTCTCGCCTTCCAGAGGCGGTTTATGCCTTTTTGCGGGCGGCCCCCTTCCCGCCCTTTCATAGGGCGTTTTTGCCATTCCCGCCCTCTCGAAAGGACGTTTTTATCCTAAACCCTAACCCTAATCGACCGATCCCTTTCTCGTATTGTTTTAAATGTAAAATATTATCATCATATTGTTGCAAATGTATTCGAGCTATTTGATTTGTCGTATTGTTTCAAATGTAAATGTTATCGTCGTATTGTTACAAATATAAATATGTTATGTAATAAACCATAATATTCTAGGTATCGTACATATGTTGTTTGTATTACCTGTGATCATAACATATTGTTTTAACCAAGTTAACTTAGTAGCAATGGTTAAGCAGTTGTGTGTCACACTGTTACATAACTTATTAAGTATGGATGATACAATACATGGCAAATGTCTTATTCATACATGATACAACGTACTCATCCTCGACGAGTCAAGGCTCGGCTACCTACGGAACCGTTCAAGGGCGATAAGCTTGTCATCAATTTTCTCTTTCCTTCTCGGCGTTGTACTCCTTTTGAGTTTTACATTCAGTTACTTATAGGCCGTTATATTGGGAAATGACATTGTCAATCCACCTAGTGAATCCACACCTCCTTTGAATGCCCCGTAAAGAAACACATGTAATCAGTTAGAGAGCCACTAAAGTGAAGACGTTTGCGGGATTGAAAAATGAAAGACGTACAATGAAGTCATTGTCTAAGTTGGGGCAAATGAAATATTTGCGGCCATATGTTCGTGGTTCAAAGGAGGTAGCCATCTTGCAACGATCCCTACAACCGCACATGGGACGCTCCGACTATTTAGGGAAACCCAGTGGGTTGTTCCTCCAAGCTAAGCTTGTGATTTCGACGCGACGTTCATACTCCATCCAAGCCTGAATGAATTGTTCAGTCGACTCAGGTTGTGTTACCGTCTGACCGATCGAAGCGAGGTTTAACCGTATCGATCCACTCTTCGTATGGACACTGACGTACATCCTCCTGGTTGCACATTTTTGATGTTCGGGGTTAGAAAATGGAACAAGCGAATAGGTTAAATAAAGAAAAATTATACTCACGATAAAATCGTCATCCACAATCTCGGGAACACGAAGCATCTTTGTCCTCTAGTTGCTTGTCTTATGGATCTTACCACCGGCAATGGAGACCACGGTGGCATTTTGGACGTTTCCGCCATGTGGGTAGTGCCAGCTGATCCATAGGCCAATCCAAAGCTTCAGCACAAACTCGACGTTGGTACTCAGCCTTCCGTCGAAGGTAGTTTGACCTTGTTTCCCTAAGTGGGTAGTAACGTGTTTCGTCGGTTCGTGGGTTCTCCGTATCTATCCACTCAACGAAATTGCACACCCGATGATATGCCTGCATGAGGTGTTAACACGATGTACAATCAAGTTAGCATTTTCGTGTAAAGATTTTGTAGCGAAAGCATTGCCGATAAGCCATACCGATCAATGTTAGCGCATTGGAAAAATCGTCTCCCGGGTTTCGAGAGGAGGGACGACGTAAGTATGCAGCCATCTCCACAATGGCATAACGGACGGTCACACCATGGTGGAAAAAAACCGCTCAAAGGATGGAGTCGCCAGTGGAGACGCTCAAGGAATGGATGATATGAAGATCTCATTGTACGAGTAAATGTAGAAAAGAGAATGCAGATTTGAAGAGCTCGTATTCGGATGTAAGCAATATATAGTGCAGGGAGGTCAAGGTTCACATCGACGTATCGTTTATGTCTGTCACGGGGCAACAGCTGAACGAGACGTATCGTGTAGGATTGTCACGGGGCAAAAGTTGATAGCGACGTACCATGTAGGACTGTCACGGGGCAAAAGCTGATAGCGACGTTTCGTGCAGGTTTGACACCGTCGAAAGTTTTTTTGTCGTTAGTAAGAGTATCATGCAGCGAACGATACGAAAGGATCTCATGACATGTGAGTGCGACGAATGCAGAGAGATATATACAAACATCGAACACAAAATAAATAATTACATTTTTTATAATCGTTGCACACGTAAACTCGGCGAGGCCTCTTACCCCTAGCCCTCCTAGCCTGTGCTCTCACGTGCCCCTGAGAGTACGTCAGCCTGTCTGGGGGCACGGCACGACCAGCACGAACATCCGGCGCGGGCGTCTCCTGTGGCGGGTCCTGGCTCTGTGGTAGAGGTGCTCCACCAAGCTGAGAGACGGCGAGAACGTCCTGATCTGGGTCCTCCAAGTCGTCGAAGTCATCGCCCGTACCTGACCCCCCCTCGTCGCCCGCCCCGGACCCGCCCACCTGCGACGATGAAGCCCCCGAGCGGAAAATCCCCGCCGAGTAGAATCCTCCTGCATATAAGCAATGTCAAGCATCGGTGATTTAAACTAATAAGTCTTAACTACTCGGCGGACAACGCTTGCTCACCTCCCGCTGAGTGAGGGGATGAGGAATGGAGGATCCACTCGCTCCGCAAAGCTCACGTGGTCGGCCGAGTCGCGAAAGGCCGAGGATTGACGATCCACTCGCGCCGGCCGTATCCCCGTCGGTAGCGTCGGACCTACGCGACATTCGGTTTGTTAGATCATGTTGTAGGGTTGCCACAATGAAAATGAGTGGAACTAACCTGTGGAAGCACCAGCGTGGTGGCCATCCTGGTACCGGACCGCGTGGACGTGGACCTACAGCAGCCTGCGGAGGTATCACGTCGACGGCTGAACGACAAGAGAAGATCCGCAAGATTGAACGTGCCGTCGTCTGCATCCGCTGGAACGTCATCCTCTATTCCACGTCATTCAGGTGAATGCCTGCGTCCAACCTCAGCATCACCGAGTCGATTTCGGCATTCAATACCGTGTTGTGTTGGCCTACAAAAATCAAAACAAATTAGGTTCGTCGCTCAAATAAACAAGAATCAGGACGTACAAAGGCATTAAGGCCGAGAAATCATGACGTACCCCAACGAAGTAGTCCTGGTCTCGGTGCCTGGGGTAGGTGTCCGTGACCGCTGCCTGGTGCTGCTGCTGCGCGGCCGGTGTGAAAGTTACACGCGGACGCGTCCGCGGTAGGTACCACCGAAGGTAGGCAGTGTAGTTATCCTCGGAGTGGTCGTAGATCTCGCCAATCACCTCCTCTGTGGCTATCAACCAGTCCGCCACGTATTGCTGCATACGTGGTTCCCAGAGGGAGCCTCCCTGCTGTCCCCGTCGAGACAACCTGCGTACACAGTAAAGGTCGACTATAGTTCCATTTCATTCGACACAATAGTAGTAAAGTTGAAATAGAAATACTCACTGGTGATCCTGGTGGGGAACGGCAACCCGTACGTAATTCAAACTACCAAACACAACATAAAAATATCACAACAACAATAAAATAGTTCATGTCTCACAATGATAAATATTACACGCACGACAGATGGCAACAACATAACAAATATTACAAATATCGGATCACCACAAGATTGAAAGGAGCAAAGAAAATAATCAAGCCATTGCATCGCCAGCGGACGACGTAGTCGCCACACGAGCACGTCTAGGACGTGGTCGCCTCGTTGTTGTTCCTTCTCCCGATGGACGGCTGCCATCGGAGGACTGTCCGGATGGACCTGCACCTGTGATGGTTGAAGTTTCTGAATTCTTCGGACATTTTTTGTATGTATGTCCGTGCTCATCGCATTTGCTGCAACGTAGGGTCCTTCCCCCCTTCTCCGACTCGTCCATGTCGTTTCTGATGCGTCTCGACTGACGACGTCCTTTTTTCATCCTTAACTTCGATGGATCTGGAATGTAGAACACTTGTGGCCGCAGTATTGTGTACGATCCAGATATCCCAAAACCATATATCTCCTCCTTTCACGTATGAAAAATTGATTCTTTCCTGTAGTACGTTGACACATAGATGTTCTGGAACTATGCCGCAATCCCCGCTGCCAGCAAGGACGTGTGAGCAAGGCGATGTCTAAGCTTCGGCTTCATACAGCTGCAACTACAACCACCATCCGCATGAAGCACACATTCCTGCACAGCTTGAACACGGTTGATGTCGCGCCTTCTCCTGTCGACACTCATGATCTCGTACCTATGAACTTGGGTTCCTTGGGAGATTACTCTGTGCTTCATAGCCTTTATAATTTTGTCTTGCATATATTTCGTCACCACGTTGCCAAATACAATATTATTATCGACCATCAAAAGGGATATTTTCTTAAATCTATCCCTAAAGTATGCCTGAGTGCCATGAAGGATAAATTCCACAATACCCACCAATGGAAGCCCACGAACTCCTCGCATCACCCAGTTGTACACCTTGGCCAGGTTGGTTGTCATTATACCATATCGAGCTCCGTCAGTGTCATACAACAGAGACCACTTTTCTTTCGGTTCATTCTCTATCCAGTGGGAGAAATTACGTATTGATGGTGCAGACCTCCTTCTCATTGTTGGCGGGTCATTATGCAATGGACCAAGAGGTACTGCAGGCTCGTCAACCTGTGGCAAACGAGATTGCTCGTCGGTTTGCATCGTTGTTAGCTCATCCAACCTTCTCCACATCTCATTGAATTTTTTCTCTTGATTTTGACCACATAGCCTCTTGAATAGATCCATCAGGTGCTTGTTCTTGAATTGTTTGTAGAAATTGGCTCCCATATGTCGCATGCACCACCTACTCCGAACATCATGCCACCTAGCTAGAAGTCCCCTCTCCGGCCAATCATTCTGAAGATAGTCGATTGCTCTCAGCATGCCGGCATGACGATCATGTATAAGATAAACATTGGGCCTCATACGAATGACTTGGCATCGAACTCTCTCCAAGAACCAATACCGACTTTTGGTGTTCTCACTCTCGACAAATGCAAACGCCATAGGTAACACCTGGTTGTTCCCATCTGCTCCAATCGTCGTCGTGTCCGACCTCGTATTTGCCTATCGAAAGGTTCCATCTATGCACAGCACGGGCGACGGTGCACAAAAGCGTTGATGCAAGCACCAATCGAGAAAAAGACTCTTTGCGGCACGCTCTTGCTCGAATCGGTAGATGATGGAAAGGTCGAATGTCGTAATAGGTATTGGGGTTTCTCTCGAGCAATGGTGGCTAATAGACAAGGTAAATTGTCATACGATGCTTCAAATGTGCCATACCTCATCTCCAATATCTTTTGTTTCGCCCTCCAAGCCTTGGCATAGCTAATAGTATACTTGAATTTGTTCTCAATGTGCTTAATAATGGAGTCTCGGTTCAAAATTCGTGTTTATAACAACATGGTGTACATCTCACCAGGCAACAAAAGCCGAGGTGATGTTGCGGTGGTACTTATCTATCCCCGACAACGACATGTGTGCTCATCAACAATGCTCACTTTCTAATAGTCACTTCATTTTCCCTTGTATGCATGAACGCGCCACGGACAATCATCCTTCATACACTTCACATCATACACATAGTTCGTAGACTTCACCACCCTAAACTCTCTATGCAAAGAGACCACCCAATGCTTCACTGCCTCTTTCATGTCTTCCTTATGAGCATACCGAGCACCCTGGATGACCTCGTTATCCTTGTATTCAAATGAAACATGTTGCCCTTCCGAGATAACAAGCTGAGAGAAATCGGCTTGTTCCCAATCGACGGGCATGACATCTTCTTCCTCGTCCGATGATTCATCGCCCTCCGCCTGCTCATTTTCAGAATCCTCCCTCTCTATTTCTTCAACAATTGCTTCGATTCTCTCCCCCTCGTCCGCCACGCCAATCGCCTCCTCCAAGCTTGCTTCATTGCTCGGACCTTCACCATACTGTGTTTGCATTGTATTACTGCTATCGATTTCGTGCAATGCCACAAAAATAACAAGGGGCCAGGACCTTTCAAGTGCCATGTCCACATAACGTCTCCACGACTCAGTGTTATCTATAGGCGTAAGTTCCCAATAATATCCTTCTGTTGCACGACTTACTACAACGGATAGAGACATTGTGTTTACTCTTATATCCATTTTAAATCCACGTAGCAACCAACTATACACCGACTCAAATGTTTTCTCAAGCGGCCTATCGATGCCCTTCGATTTCATCCTAAATGCCGACAGATCTACACCTTCCGGACCGTATCTAACGTTGCTTTCACCGTGAACTATCCGAAATATGATCTTACATGCCATAGTGCTTGACAAACAAATTAAAACTGAGTTTATTCCATACTACGAATATGTTGCCTATAATTTTGTGCCTAAGTTAATTTCTTTAACAATATGTTCCTGTTCTACATCTTAAAATATTCCGAATCGGTTTGTTCGTTTCATCTAACGCCAATCGTACCTCGTTCATTTAAATTTGATAACTTTTGTAAACTAAATTAAATTAAATCGTACTTTATATCTACACATATTTTGATTATCAACGATATTATACGTACGATTATCTATAGTGCTTAGCATCTACTCACATAATTAACACATAGGTCGAAACATATTCTACCTAAGTTGATCTATCTATTCTATCAATGTTCATGTCCATTAAATTATCCTTGTTGATCTATCTATTCTACCTATGTTCTTGTCGATTAAATTATCTAAGTTGATCTAAATTAAATCATCTGTTTTACATATCTAAAACAAAATATTCAATATGTATTCAAATATTAAAAAATTATATTTTTCCTAATATTGCATTTACATACTAACTAACAAAAAAAATAACGACGGGATATTGCATTTATCTCGGATGGAGTACGCAATCCAAGCAAGACTTCGCGCGCTCCTTCCTCTTCCTCACCCTCTCTCTGTTCTTTTTCGGATTTGGGAGGATGCAAATGAAAAGAAAACCTTTGACTCTCGGCTTATATACTGTCCAGCTAAAAACGCCCTTCTAGAGAGAGGAAGGTCAAAAACGCCCTCTGCAAGGGCGAAAATGGGGCCGCCGCAAAAAAACCGGGCGGTCGCCTTTGCAGCGGCCCCTGTATGAATAGGAAAACGCCCTTACTAAGGGCGGGAAGGGGGCCACTGCAGAAAATCCGGGTGGCCGCCCTTTTTGCAGGCGGCCCCTGTTTGAACAGGGAGAAAACACCCTTGCTAAGGGCGGGAAGGGCCGCCGCAAAATATCCCCGTGCGGCGAGCAGACGCACCCAACGGTCGTCGCCACGTCGATAAAACGTCCTCGGGAGGGCGTTTTATAAATCCCGTTCTCTCGGAGGACGGAAGCGACTAGTTTTGTAAATTTTTGAATCCGGAAATCATTTTTTAAATCTTTAAAAAATTAAAATTATAAATGCCAGGGTTAGCTGCTTCATCAGATCTATAATGAGCGAACACGTTCGAGGCCCACAAGAAACAGTGGGTAGTAAACACTGTCGCAGAAGGCCCAATTAACTACTGCATCCAAGGCCCACTTCGAGTTTAGCCGGCCCTTCTGCTTGAATGCTTGTGCTCCAAGTCGAGTAGGATCATGAGCCGGAACTCGTCTCCGACTAGGGCTCCGGCATACATGCCAGCTCCAGCTATAAATGCTGCGCACGCGCGACACGTTCCGCCCACACAATCTCACGAGTCACGAAGCCACGAAACCCTAGGGGACAGCCATCCTCCAATCGAGCACGAGCGATATAGCGATATGGCAGCAACGGCGGCGGCGGCGGCGGCGCGAGCCCTCCTCTCGTCGGCCCGGGTCGCCGGCGACGGCACCGCGGCAGTGAGCTGCGGCCGCCGTTCCTTCTCGGCAGCGGCGGCCGCGGCCACGGCGGTGAGGCGGCAAGAGCCTGCAGCCGCGGCCGGCACGACGGCGAAGCTGCAGGCGGCGTCGGAGGGCGCCACCGGGAGTAAGGAGGGGTTCTTCTGGATGAGGGAGCCCAGGACGGGGAACTGGATGCCGGAGAACCACTTCAACGACGTCGACGCCGCCGACCTCCGGTCCCGGCTGCTCTTCGCCAAGAAAGATTAGCTTAGATGCCTAGATGATCGCTGGACCCAGCAAAGATGATGACGTGTGCATGCACACACACGAACGCGCCCCAAAAGTCTTCGTTGTGTTAGCTATTTTGTATGTGGAACTGTACATTAATCACCAGATAGCAGATTCTTCGGAAGTCTTCATTGTGGTATTTATTTTGTATGTGGAACTGTGGATTAATCACCAAGTAGCAGATTCTTTCGTTGTGTAACAAGTTTGTGTGCGCGTGTGGAACTGGGGATTGATCACTTCATTGTGTAAACACATTTTTTTGTTCAAATTGTGTTAGTATTTGTGTGCGGAACACAATTTGAAATTTGTGTTAGTTTTTCGTTCTGTGGATTCCAATTGTGTCTGCAACACAATTTGAAATCTGTGTTAGTATTTGTGTGGGGAACAGTCTGAAAATTGTTGGTCTTTGTGTGTGGGGAACACAATTTAGAATCGTGTCGTAGAACTGTGGATTAATACACCAAGTGCCAAATGAAATTTTCATTGTGTAACCTAATTTGAAAATTGTCAAGTGCTTTCCTACTAGGAAAATAGGGCTCATTCAGTCTGCATGCATGCTGATAAGTTTGGATGTGCCTCAGAACAGGTCAAATTACCAATTCGAGGTATATAAGAGGTACTTATCAGCAGATTTATGCATGGAAGAATCTTAACAGAGGTATATAAGAGGTAAGATCCTTGAAAAAAAAATCCGTAACATACTACCAACGTGAGATCCTTGCTCTCCGATAGCAACACATACTGCTAGTGCTAGAGACAATTACGATACTCCTGTACTCAACCAGATGCAGAGGTCTGACATTCTGAATTCAGAGTGAATCATGCATCTTCCGTAAGCAAGACGTACATGAATCAAATGAATCACGAATAAAAGTTATCAAGGGTGCTTACATAGTTACACTAGACAAATC
Source organism: Oryza australiensis (assembly GCA_019925245.2). Classification (NCBI taxonomy): domain Eukaryota; kingdom Viridiplantae; phylum Streptophyta; class Magnoliopsida; order Poales; family Poaceae; genus Oryza; species Oryza australiensis. The sequence goes on along the minus strand of JAIFGZ020000439.1, from coordinate 59,695 downwards.
GCTTCTCCCTTCTTCCGATATTACGCAAAAGGGGTAGCTAGGAGCAACAGCTAATCCAGCATGGCAATGAAATACACGATTGAACCCAGCAATTAATTAGAGCTTTCCTGAGTTGTCACCTGTCACTGATTACAACCTATATAAAACCTTTCACTAAGTAAATGATATTAATGACACAATACAGCTAAACACTACATTGTTTAAAATATGCTATCTACCAGCCCTGTCTTACCCAAAAAGTGGGACAGTGGGCTAAAAAAAAAGAGTAACAAAAATTAAATATTCCGCTGTGCAGATGCTATTCTGAAGCCATTAGCACTCTCGGGAGGTGGTGGCTTCTTATAGTTCGCGAGGCTGCAGTGGGGGCAGATATATTCCAACCCATCTGTCTTCGCATAGTCCTGTTACAGCAGCAGCCCAGATCAATGCACAACCTAAATAATGAAATTATTGAAAGGAATATAAAACGTTTGATACAGATCAGGAAACATTTCTACCTTGAATGTGCCTAGCCCTTGCCGTCTATCACACCCAAAGTGCGCCCATTCACCGCACAATCCACAGTTAACCCAATCACCTGGAGCACTACTGGAAATAGTTGGAAGGAATATGTTAGATTATACCGACAGGAAACAGTTGCAACAGCACCATACTAAAAGATAGTGTCCTCGAACCTGTGGCAGAGTAAGCAGCATTCCCCATCGACATCATCATGTGAAAGTTCGTATTCCAACAAGTATGTCTCGTAGTGTCTCTTTAACGTGTTTCCAACACCCTATTGCAACACATTTAGCACATCAGAAGTAAACAAATGAAATGGCAGCTAACATCCCATAAATAAAAGAAAACAAAAGGAAGCAAACAAGAATAAGGGCCTCTTCGAGTCGCAGGAATGAAAAAACGGAGAAATAGAAAGCATACAGCAAGTGCAAAACAGAGGATTGCAAAACACATGAAAAACACAGGAAAGACCGTTTGATTGGACCGCAGAAAAACGCATGAATCAGATAAAGAGAGAGAGACTCAAAGAAAACTTTCCAAGAGGTTGGAGGCTTAGAGCTCTTGCTAAGTTTCCTTTAAAATCTCCATAGGATTATCCATTTCATATGAATTTCAAAGGATAGGATAGGATTTAGTCCTTTGTTTCAAAGGCCTTCATAAAAATAATTTCATAGGATTGAAATCCTTCAAAATTTCTATGTTTTTCCTGCAAATCAAAGGGGCTAAATGTGTTATAGACACCATGATTTGTGGTTAACTGCTCATAGCAACCATCTGTACATTAACCGCAGAGGCTCGTGTACGGCACAAAGGACTCCAAGATCAAGGCTTTTCGTAACATCCCTGAGCCCCATCACTGCCTAATAGGCCCACCTTTTAATTATTTAAATTAAATAGAAGAAACGAAGATAGCAAGGTCATTTTCAGATATTTCTCATTCAGCGGGCATATTATCTCAATGGGCAAAGTGTCTGCTAGCAAATACCACAAATACATGGGTTGTGTGGTTTGAGGAATAAGATGGACAATTGACCACATGGTTCTAAATATGTTGTTTGGTTGGAGGAATGGAATGTGTTTGTCCATCATCAGCTCATCTCTCAAAAGCACACACTAGGTAGAAAAATGAGGAATGGAGTCATTCCACCAAATTTAAGGAATAATCACATGATGGAACACCCATCCTAGATGGTCTGAAGCCCATTAGAGTGGGTTCTAGCCATTACGTGTTTTGCAGTGTGTTTCTAGCCAAGACCACATCTATTGAGCGTTCCATAGTGAATTTTGTCAGCAAATTATTGAGGGAGGCGCAAGTAGGAGCTTGGTCTACCCCATAATTTCTGAGATTCTCAATGCTAATTGCTGTAGCTTAAGAGATTTTAAAATGAAATTAGCACTCCTGACCCGTTGCTTAACAAATAAATCTTAGGATTCCTGGCTCCACCTGCAGCAGCTAATTCTCCAGGAATAGAACGTTCAAAAAGGAAAAAACACAATTGGAACCACAAGCCTATCAAAGCTGACTGTGTGCCAAAACATGTTCCTCTTACAGGCTGACCTATATAGTAGAGTAATTCTAAGTAGCATAACAACTGAAGTATGATAATACCACAGAAAATAACCAATTCACTGCAGCAATCTAACAAGATTGAAACAAATATCAAATACATGCATACCGTCATTTTGTTTGTAACAGTATGGTTGCTCATCTTTGAAAAGACTTGACCTTTCCAATTTATGCCATTGCCTACATAAAATCCACCTCTGGATACCACCTGAATGATCAATCATCATTTTCATCACATAAATGATTAAATCAGCATTTCTCTCCATATTTAACTCCACAAGGCCTTAAGCCCATAACTAATGCATGAAAATAGCAGAAGTGAAGACCAACCTCTTTATACAAGTTATATAAATCAAGGCGTTTTGCATTTAGTACTGCATCAGGAAATTCGGCTAGTCCTCCTTGAGGAACAAGTCGGGTGTGCCCCCTCTGAAGTAGAAATTGCATGACATCTTTTAAGAAGTCTTCCTGTAAAGGACAAGGGGAAAATATGTTTGAGTTTAACTTTAGAGGGCATTTCAGAATAAAACAACAAAAAAGAATAGGAGAAATGGTAAATGAGAGTACTTCAGAGCAAATTCCTATAGGCAACCGATCACATCCATGTTTCTTCATTGGCAGAGGATTTAATGGAACAGCTGGTTGAACATGTGATGGCCCAGATGATAATTTTCTTTGAGTTGTTGGAGCAACAGGTAATGCATTATGCCTTACTGGAGGTGCCGGCAAGCTAGGCTTAACTTGACTCGCATCATGAATAATGGACAGAGGGATACCCACAAAAAGGTGCATCTGCCGCTTCGAAGAGTGTGGAATAGGCCTCATTTTTGCAGATTTCAGCTTTGGTTTGACTAATAGGGAAGTCCCCTTCATCGGATGTTTCTGGTCCTCTCCAACTCCATTTGCACTAGAAGTACTTGATTTTGACTCTGGAGTTCCCTTCAGTCTGTCCTTAACAAGGGATGCCGACCATCTTGGCAGATGGGAATATAGACCATTTCCAATAGCTTCATCTTGGTTTTTGCAAAAGAAAAGAAGCCGATCCACATCTTGTCTATCGAACGAAGAAACTGGAGTACCATTTACACAAGCAATTCCAAGTGGAACCAGGCTTTTGTAAGAGATTTCTGGAGCAAGATATTTCAAAACCTAGACAGTTGAAAACAATCTTCAGTTAGTGATGAATGATCCATTGAACATAATAATGTTAAGGAAAAGATAATTAGAATCCACAATGGTATAAAACACCATATGGTTGAGTTCACACATTGAGGCTTGACTTGTCGAGAAAGATTGGTGACACAATTAAAGAGCACAGGGGTCTTGATAATCATATTATGCATTAAAATGTCCAAACCACTTCTGTTTCCTGATACGTCTTTTTAGCCTTTTTTAAAAAACAAAAGGTGTTCCCAGCATTACTGATGAAACCAAAGTACAGACAATAGCAGAGGAAGAACGAGATACTTGACAGGATTTATCATCCATAAAAGGACACAAAAGACCATGGGGAAATCAGTGGGTAATTTTTACACATATTACCAAGTTATGTGTTCAGCACACTACTTAAATTTTTGAAGAAAACAAACCTGTGCTGCCCACTTAGGTAGGGTCATCCAGACTTCAAAAGTAGAAGCTCCAGAAGCCACAGACATTGAAGTCAAAGGCTCAGCTGAAGATGGTTTGTCATCCTCCCTAACCAAGACAGCACGAACTAACTGGCCCTTCTCAATAATTTCCTTTTTAATATGGTTCTCCAAAAGCTACAAAATTCCATGAAGCAGATGACACTGTAAATATCAAACTGAAGACTGAAAAATGCTCCATAAATACAGAAATCGTACCTTGTCATCAAAACAGGTTTGCGGACTGCCAGAAACAAGCAATGACACGTGTGAGGAACTGCATGTTGTGATATCACAACGCATTGTAACCACCCCATGTGGAAGAGTTTCAACATGAAGAGGTGGAGGAGCAGCACTGAAAAGAGAAAATGTTGTGAGTAGAAACCAACTAAACATCTCTAGCAACCAAGTAATGACGCAGAACTACAAAACAAGGATAAGCAGCATCACTTAAAATATGATCACAGAAAGATAGTGTTAAGTACTCTAATCATGACTATAGTTTACAAAACACCAATGGAAGCATTTAATCTGGCTACCATTAAGATTTTCTTTAGGGAAATATTCCCGCAGTTAACCTTTAAATTATAGGCAGCACAAATCAAGATTAGTTAATTTATTCGATATACCACCAGTTTGAGCTTTAAATTCTGTGGTAAAAAAAATGACTCACACATGAGCTATAGTATTTATAAGACACAACAGGTTGCCAGATATTGAATATATATTATATATGCTATACTGCAGCTGAAGGTACCTGACTCTGTTCTGGAGTTTACACCCTCGAATCTGAAAAAAAAAAGGAAAATCAAACATTAACAGGCAGTATGAGCCATATTATCTTGCTACTAAATTCATGGTGCATAAATATTAACATACAATGGTACTAGCTATTCAGTGTCTCGCAATAATCAATAAAATATGTTCTAAACTTTAAAAGTTGTATATATTTCTTGGAAAAAACATATACAATTTGCAATCCAACATCAATCAGAAATTGAAATTCACAAACCAGAAGATCCTACCAACGAAAGAGGAGGTGATGGGATGGCAGACTCACCAGTCGCCATCACCACCACTAAGTTCTTGGTGGATTGCCCAATCTACAGCTATTTTTATGTAAATTGTGCATACAATACTGTAACACAAAGTGTATAATGAAAGAAACGATGTGGAGAAGACATAAAGCAAAGAGAAGATACTAAGTGGGCTATCAACCAGACAGCCCACTTATATCTCCAACCCCACATATTCTATTCCTTCTCCAAAAACCATAGAGAATAGTGATGCCATTCGTGACTCAACCATTGATCAGGACGATGAACCAGATAAACCATGAATCACGAACTGAGATGATAAACCAGGGTCGTGGGACGTGGCGGTGAACCACTAACCCGGTCACCGTAGGATGTGCTACATACTCTAGAATGCAAATTCACTACTCAGAAAGTGAGACTGCGACCAAGCTGTATCATCAAGCTACTCCATAGCCTTTGTGACCCGGCCCCACCAGCCAATATAGGTTGCTTACAAGTTACAATACTTGTTGGCTGCTACTAATAATGCATACTTATAATCAGTAAGCTAACAGACTCATTAGTTCATTACTCCAATCAACTAGCATTTCCATGAACTAGATTGTCGGGGTATGCTATTCAGAACTCAGCATTTCTATAATCTAGATGTAGAAATAAAGCAACACATGGTAACTAAAGAATGGATCCATACTTCAATATTGAACAAAGCATTCAAACCATCCTCTAGTGAGCCCAACAAACTAGCATCCTGTAAAAGAGATGGAAGTATTGGTTGGAGTAAGAAAAATGCAATATTATATAAAAAAATATTACAAATTTAGGCATGATCGCTAAAGCTTACCAGGGTGCATGGTGCTCCACAAATAAGAAGCTTCATGTTCACATCTTCATCATATATATTTATGGCTGGAAAATGTTCAGAGCTACCTTCTTCCTCAACCATTTCATTCTCAGGAGGGAAGATATTTATCTTTGGAGCATCCCCTAGTAAACGAGGCCCAAGCTTAACACTTTGTACATCATTATTTCTTGCACAGTACAGTCGAAAAGAAGCATGTGCAAGCTGAAATGCATCCCATGTGTGGCTGCAGGAGCTACATAAAGGAACACTCAATTATTGGATGAAAAAACAAAAATAAATGAGACTTACATTACAACACATACAACAAAGGCATGACGAATACAATACCTCTGAACAACTGACATCAAGGCTTGGCAAAAACGAGATGCTGCATATGATGAGAATGAATTTCTCCAATATATTACATATGGAATCCCCTGGGAATGGAAGTGTCAAAAACACAAATTACAAAATTACAAATAAGATTCTGAAGTAATAGGAGAGTAGGAATTGTTGTTGAAAAAAAAAGCTCAGTAAAACTGCAAAAAAAAAAAACTGTAGATGTTAGCAATCATCTTGCCAACAAATGAATAGCAATTGCTCATCTTACAAACATATAATGATATAAACATTCCAACAATAGAACAACTCCTATGCTAGACAAAATAAACTAAACAAATGCAGTTTTGAGTCTAGTAATTGTTTTATGGAAACTAAGCTCACACTGCAGAACAGAGCAAATTGATTTTTTTAAAAAAAAGTATGAGGAAACATTTGGATATTTACAAGTATATATGCACCCCACAAGCAGATTCACAACTATGTGGCAAAAAGACTCATATATGGAACAATCCACAACCTGTTCACAAATTTAAATAAAAAATACCTAATTGAAAATATCATAAAATAAAGAAAAAGTCCAATTTACTCCCCCAAACTATTTCATTGGATCACTTAACCCCCTAAACTATTTTTCGATCATTTTACCCCTAAACTATTAAAAATGGTTCATTTTACTGGTTAATTACATTTTTCTTCATTGCTTCTCTTTATACGAGTCATATTTTAAGTTTAAATTTTGTAGAGCCATAGATGACACTATTATCAAAGTTCTAAAATAGTTTCAAAAATTTTCATGACTGTTTGCTTGAAATTTAAAAGCTCTATGTTTAAATTAGTCTAAGTACTTCCAACCTACGAAAACAACGATTAAAAAATTTCAAAAAAATTGTGAGAGATAAGTTATAATGCATATATCAATCCCACCAAATTTCATTGCAAAATATAACCTATATAAAGAGAAACGAAAAAGACGAATGCCATTAGGGAGTAAGGTGAACCATTTTCAATAGTTCGGGGTGTAAAATGAGCCGAGAAATTGTTTAGGGGGTTAAGTGCTCCGACGAAAAAGTTTGAGGGAGTAAAATGGACTTTTTCTAAAATAAACTACCTTTAACTGAAGAGATTGAGCAAGCTTTTCCCGGCAGGAACTTCCAAATAAACCTGTATTAAAGCTTAGACAGTAAGATAAGTAGTTACAAGGAAGACGACCATGGAAAAGTTGAAAAAGAAAAACGTTCATGAAACAAAACGGGAAAACAAGGAGCAGAAGGTTTTAAAAAATAAAATGTTAGTAGCTACAAGTCAGACAAATATAAGTGGAATTTGTAAATAAAGTTATGGGCGTTAAAAAACAAAGTATTGGAATATCCAGTTTTAATAGCCAAGTTGGGGCTGTTGTGTTGCATTTGCATTGTACTTACATAGTTATAGTTACATGTTTAAGCTGTTGTCAGAATACGATTGTAAAATTAATTGTGGAGTGTTTGAGGAATCAAACTGAGGTTAGATAAATCTATTATACAAATTCTGATTCAGCCACATTTGTTCATTTTTTATTTGAAACACAATAATATCTCCATTTGCAACAGAGATTATAAAAGAAGCAGTTGCACCAAACAAGAGCATCACAATCAACTTCAACAACAAACGGAGCCTAGATAAGCACACTTTTATGCTACTGCATCAGTAGAAGTATGTAGGCGCATATTTTTCTGGCTCTAAATGCCCAAGGAACCCAAATAGATTACCTAAATGCCCATATTTATGGCTCTAAAGGAGAATTAAGGCATCCCTGTCTGGTGCTAATCCCAGCTGCACATGAATTAGTCGTTGAGAGCCTCTTCAGTTACCTAGTATGGCTACAATGCAAAGAAATTGGAGTATATTGAGCGGGCTGAATGTGCACGAACACAGGGTACGTGACTGAGCATTAATAGCTTTTGCCTCTTAAGCATGCCAGCACCAGAATGGACATGCATCTGAACGGTTAATGCAAGGGTATTAGAGGAAAAAACCCATAAAAAGTGTTTGGGAAATGTGTGTCCCACAAATTCTAATAGAAGCCTTAAGAAAATCACCCAACATTTTCTACGGAGGGAGTAATAATGTCTGTCACATAAATAAAATCTAACAGCACATTGAAAATGAAGCTTATGGTAGTATCAGTTATCGTTTAATTGAAAGCTAAGAGCGGTGATTAAAACATTGTTGCAATAAGCTAAGAGTTTGGTACTTACTATGGTCGGAAAAGGTGGACTAATGAGTGAACTAAATATCTGCGGATCAGATACATCAGCATCGCCCCAGACAAGTGTACCAATTTCTTCCTCATTCTCAAGCTGCTGACCCTGGAGGTACATCAAGTTGGGCTGCACAGCCTGTTGCGCTTTCCGAAATTGATCGACTGTGGGATTGATCAGCGTGTGCACCTGCATCCCCAGCCTTACCATGTTCATAACTAACAAATGAAATACATCACCACACTAAACAGCAAAAGCCTACTAACCTCCAACCTCCCAGACGAGATCAGCTCTGGGAATGGATATGACAGCCGGGGCCGCTTCACCTCAGGCACCGGACCACGTGGCTTCCGCTGTCTGTCTGTAACCTTCCCACATAACACTGCAAGCAGCGTGCAGTTCACCAGTGAGCTGCTCTGGATTTGAGCCATGGCTGAACCAGAAAGATCACAGCTCCCCAATTCAGCTTACTTCCACCATTGAACCCTGCAACACCACTAGCAACAACAAATCATTCATGAAGCTGAGATCACCAGAACCAGTGCACGGATCAAAAGCAAACTGAACAGCTTAAAATATTGACTGAAAAGGTTAAATATTTCAGGTGACTGAGAACTAGCAATTCCCGGTCGTCTAGTTCTCAGTCACCTGAAAAATTAAAATATGTCAGTCACATTTGCAACCTTTGGATCTGCACATCCAATGATAGCAGATTGCCCAAGTTATGTTGAACGAAACAAAATGGTTACAATTCCAAGTGGGCTAATGGATCCATAAAGTAGGCCGGTTACATAGGAAAAGACCAGTTTGGTAAGTATTTTGGTTCTTTGCTTTTGTCTAGAGGACTGGCTTCCTCGTTGTGTGGGCTTCAAACACCGGCTTAATGTGTCGGGAACATTTCTGCTCTTCCAGAAAGATTTAATTGCTGCTATTTTAGCCCAGGAAGAAAAAAATTGTGTTCAACTTTTAATTGTTACTCCTTCATGCTTCTTTCCTAAAACTGTGTGGGTAAATCTGTGCTAGCTGAACCAACATTACTTTACTGTGGTAAATTGCAAATCAACAAATATAACATGCGTATGTAATTTTCAATTTATAACTTCAATCAATACCACCATAAAATTTGATACAAGAAAAATTAACATGCTTCTGCATTCGACAAATCCTAACTGGAACCATCTACAAGAGAAGAATGAGCTTCCAACAGTAAAATAATTGCACAAGCCTGCAGTGGAATAGCACTATAATGTACAATGCTAAAATATCAACACAATGTGCAATTTTGAATTGATTATCATATGTATTTACCCGGGCATAACAAACTTTCTTTAACCTATGATTTCCCTAATAATTGCATTTGGTTTATTTTAAAATTGCAGACATACAAACTGCAATACGTAACAATGAGCACTTCGTGAAGCATACAAACTACAAATCCCAATCAACTAGCTGACACCTGAACCAAAATCGATCCACATAAAGGCCTCACCAACATACGGCATGGCACAATGGGACAAGTAACGATGAATACTTCATCAAGCTGAGATCACCTGAACCAGTGCGCGGATCAAAAACAAACCGAACAGCTTAAAAAAAGTGACTGAGAAAAAGTTAACTATTTCAGGTGACGGAAAACTAGCAATTCCCCGACCGGGATTTCAAGCCAAAATCAGAACAAACAAGCACCAAATCGAACCAAGCGACCGAATCGAACGGAGCAACCATACCAGGAGACCCAAATAGACGAGCACAGCTCAAAACCCCGGGAGACTCCAAGGCCGTTAGGACGCCGGCGGCGTCGCAGGATGCGCTCGATTTGGGCGGCGAGGGCTAGGGTAAAGCGGGGGCGAGAGAGCACGGAACCCTAATTTAGCCGCCGCACAAATCCCCCTCTCGAATCATTAATAACACAGGCAGAACGAAAGGGGAATAAACGCGCGGTGAATCGCACGCGAACCGACCCCCATCCCGTCAAAATCAAATCCAATCAACCACTCCGGAAAAAGAATCTAACAAAAAAAGGGGGTAAACAGAGGAAAACCACTGGAATTTAACCTAAATCCACCAACCCCTCCCCGTCCTAATCCCTCCGCGGATTAGCAATGCAACCCCAATAAATAACCGAGCAAGTAGCATTCTCCAGGAAATATTTTGATTGGCCGGGACGAGAGGGACGAACCGCTCGAGCCAGTGGAGATCGTACGGTGCACGGAAGCGGAATCCAGCTGCTGCTCCTGCTCCTGCTCCTGCTCGATCCCTCCTGCGCTTCCTCTTCCCCTCGTGGTTGCGGCGGCGATAGCGAGGATGATGACGACGACCGCGGCGATGATTCATTACCTGCGGAGAGAGGAATAAAAACAAGAGCACGGATTAAATTAGCTTTTTCGCAGCTTTTTCTGCGTTTTTTTCCTGGGCGGATACCTTCTCTCTGATTCTGCTCTGCTGCCTCCGCCTGCCTCTGCACGAGTGCTTTTTAGGTTTTCGGCCACAGCCTCGTTGCGATCGTATGCGCCTGCGCCGGGCTGGTGTTTGTTTTGGCGATTTGGCTTTGGTTCCGGTGGTGATCGGAGGAATTTGGGTGGAATCGGGACTCGGGAGCGTGCGACGCCATGTGGATTGATGTGGTGAGCTGGTGCGTGGAGTTCGTGCTGGTTCGTCGGGCTCTGGATACGGCCGTGGGGGACAGGAGCCTTCATGATTGCAGCCGTGGGGGAGGGTCACCTCCTCGATTCAATCAACTCGATAGAACAAATTTATAGGTGGAAAAAATTAACGCATATATGTACGTTTTATATTATAGGACATGAAAAAAAGTTATTATGTTTTTTATTTTAAAAGAAAGAAATAATACTTTAAATAGATATTTTTTACCGAGAAATAGTGGGGAAATCCTCACGGTGGATTTTTATTTTGTAAGAACAGAAAAATAGTTTGGGGAGATTATTTGGTACATAGTACATACACCCTCTCATTTGATAGCGTCATACATTAAGGATATACTTAGGTAGTAGTACATTGATTTGATTATTACTTCCTTGTTGAAAGTTGTATGTACGATGTAATATTGATGCGATTCAACAAGTTCCTGTGAGAAAAATAAGATACTCCCTCCTCTTAAAATATATTCCTTTTATTTTAAAATATAATAATTAACAAGTAAGTTAGTATAGGTTATATTTAATTCAATTGCTATATTTTTGGACGGAATAAGTAATAAATATAGTCATTAAAAATCATAAAAGATACACATGCTACAAGATATTACTAAAATATCTAGAAGAAGAAAATATGTATGGATGGTGGAATCTAGATTATGTGATGAAATGCTAATTATATGGAGGGTAATTCTCTTGGACATATGAACGTCGAGAGCCAAATCAGATGAATCTTTTATACATGTGTCCTCGACTGTTTCGTTTTTATTCCAAAATAACAATTACAAAATTGAGGGGGAAAAAGAAACACGTATTTGAAAATATTCCTCGAGGGTGTATTCGTGGGTGGATTTTTAGGGGAGGATGTGAGTTAGAACTTAAGATGGATAACGCTATTAACTACTTTGTTTAGTTAGGGGACAAAGAGAGTTTTGGTAGTATGGAAATGGAGATTTGATCAGATTGTTTATTGTATCGTGATGTTTGCTTGCTATCCAACCATGGCACCTGGCAGGGCAATAAACTTTCCACCACAACGGTGCCTCTTAAGCGATACCACCAACAATCACCAATTAGCATCTCATCCAGATACCCCAAAATACCATAGCTTAAGTGTTAATTTGCAGGCGGTGTGCTGGTGTATCATTTTATTGTTCTCTTAAATAAAGCATTCACGTTGTGTCATTGCACACAGAAATCTGAGTTCTTAGCAATAAAAAATATCCCTAGTGGCCTGGTTATATATTCTCAATGCAAAGTGCATATATAGACATACCAGTGCTTAAGGAGAGAAAATAAATGACAGAAGCCATCAAGTATCTCCTATAAGATTGGTATCCTTCAGCGCAAGTAATTTGATGGGTGCTCCAATTGCTTCCAATTTGATCCACGCAGAAAGGTCATTATTTAGGTCTAGTGTCGCCTCCCGACGAAGCGTTGAATGCCTACGCCAAGCATCTCGCTAATCCGATGTGACAAAAAAACCAGTTTATTTTCATAAGCAACTCTCTAAGCGTTTGTGTTGTGATGGCCTACGCGCTCCTCTCCTGGTTCCACCGCCTCTTTTCCCCCTCCCAATTCCCACTTAGGATGGCAACGGGACGGATTTGGTTCGGATAAAGTCTCTGGGCATCCAAAACTGAAACCAACCCGAAACCAAAATTAAAACTGATTCAGTTAAAAATCCATCACCAAAACCAAAACCTGTGGTACCCGAAACCCGATGAATTAATCAAAACCTGAAATTATTAACTGAAACCCAAATTTTTAACCGAAACCCGAAGCATTTAGAGTCCAAACAAATAAATTTAAAGTCCAAAGTTCAAAGTTTAGTACAACCATATTAAAGGTCAAAGTCCAAACAAATAAAGTACACCTCATGGTTTAGAGTTCAAATAAATAACAGAACTTGAAAGTAATGCAAATTTGGATCAAATATATAGGTTACTTGAGACATTCATCTTCGCTTCATCTTTGTTGTCCGTTGATTCGCTGTCTTGGTATGTTTTCGATTTAGGTTTAGGTATTCACTAATTAAAATTAAAAACCACATCAAACCCATAATATTTTAAGTATCCAAAACTACAAAACCACGGACAAAAAGCATGCATAAAAAAAACTCAAAACCAAAACCCACGAATATTCAAGCCGAAATCGAACCATTGTCATCTTATTCCCGCTCCAAAATTATCCCGCCAGGCGGGACAATAATTTCTCAGTAAAAAAGTATTGTATTCTCAGTAAATTCACCCCAATTTAGTCCCTGCTGATCTTATCCATCAGTGATACTTTTACTACCTTTTATAGTTATTTTTACTCTATTTTGCAAAGATAATGGTCCAGGCTTCCTCCACGGCCCCCTTCGACACCTTCGCCGCCCTAGCCTGCTCATGCCATCTTCATCTTCCACTTCAAGCTCACGGACATCGGCGGCGAAGAACACAAATCAGCCAAGGTCAGGAAGGAGCTCCTCGAAAAGGCCACAAGCGGTGGCGACGGCGCCTGGGTAGGCTACCTTGGGTGGTGGGGGCGAGGGGAGTAGAGCGAGCAGCAGCAATGGGAAACCGGAGGAAGAGGGGGGCAGGCGCGGCGGCTAGCCAAGGCGAGCTCCTCTTCGTCGGTGTTGGTGGCCTCCTCTTCCGTGTCATGGCCTCATGGACCAGTTGGCTCGATGGTTATGGACTGGAAGAGCACCGAGGGCCCGAGCTGCAGCGCAGTCATGGCTTTTTCCTCTCTTCCTCCCGTCTACGCCTGGAAGTGCTAGCAACTGGCAGCGCCGAGCAAAGCATTCTTTCCATTGATGATTGGTGATAATTTAGAGATATTTTTTCTCTTCTACTGGAGTATTAATATGATATGCAAGCTGTGATTTTTGAGGTGTTTCAGAGATGTTCCAGTTTCAGAATTTCAGACCGACACCTGCCCAAGCGCGGCGTGCAAGGAACACATCACCTGTGGGCACGGCGTTCTGGATTTTCCAAAGTGTTTGAAACGTCATATAAAGATGGAAGATGGAAGGAGGGAGTATAAATTTGGATTCTCTCAACATTGAGCCTTGCCCTTGCTATGACATTGTTGATGTGCAAGTGAGCTGCCAATTTAGCCTCCGTCCTCAACTCTAGCATCGCAACACCTTTGCACAGCTCCACATCGCCACTGCCCTTGTATCCGCTTCACCTAGCTGAAAAGAACATGAAAATAATAGGTTAATCCCTTTCAAAAGATGTTTCTGGTCCACTCTAACTTCGTTTGGACTAAGAATTACATGATTTTGACATTATACTTCTCTTCACTCTGTCCTTCATAAGGGATGCAGACCATCTTGGTAGATAGGCACATCAATTTTATTGACTAAATATGAATTAATTATAAAAATAATTACAAAATTGATGACTAATTCACGAGAAAAATTTATTAAGCCTAATTAATCTACAATTACCAAATGTTTATTGTAGTATCCATCGTCAAATCATGGCGTAATTAGGCTTATTAGATTCGTCTCGTTAGCCATCGATTATGAAAGTTTTATAAATAATCTATATCTAATACATTGATGTGACAGGGGTTTAAAAAAGTTTAGTCCCGTCCAAACACTCACATAGACCATTTCCAATAGCTTCATCTTCATCTTGGTTCGTGCAAAAGAAAAGAATTTGATCTACATCTTGTCTATCGAACGAAGAAACTGGAGTACCATTTATAGAAGCAATTCCAAGTGGAACCAGGCTTTTGTAAGATGTTTCTTGCGCAAGATATTTCAAAACCTGCACAGTCCAAATGAATCTTCAGTTGGTGATGAACAAGGGTATAAAACACCACATGTTTGAGTTTGTTAGTGGATAAATTGTCAGTATATCACACATCTCACCAAGTTATCTATTCGGTATCATTTAAATTTTCTTGAAGAAAATTAACCTGTGTTGCCCACTTAGGTAGGGTCATCCAGACTTCAAAAGTGGAAGCTCCAGAAGGCACGGACATTGAAATCAAAGGCTCAGCGGAAGATGGTTCATCATCATCGCTAACTGAGACAGCACGAACTAACCGGCGGCTCTCAATAAGTTCTTCTTTAATATGCTTCTCCAAAAGCTACATAATGCCATGAAACAGCATATGACACAGCAAATATCAAACTGAAGACTAAAAACTGCTCCATAAACACAGAAATCATCAGGGTTCAATTTTCCGTTGGACCATGCATACCGCCCCTCGTCGGTAAGACGGTTTTCACACGAAATCCGTGGAAGCCGCGAAAACCGGCTGGGATGAACAGTGCAAAAAATTTAAATTTGAAGGATTTCGTGCGTGCCGCGGATTTCATGGGTACCGCACGAAAACCGTGAAAATAAGGGCAGTAAATAGCAAAACCGTCACGAAAATGTGTAAATGATGTCCAAAAATTAAGAAAAGATACTAAAATTAGTGAATATATATTTATGATATTTACACTAATATATTTGTGTGATAAAATTTACGTTAATATGTATAATATTGGCATAAGTATAGTTGTATGAAATATCAGGGAAAAATTGTTAATATATTTGATTATGTAGATGTGCAGTCTATTTGATTATGGAACTATTAACACTAAAAAATGTGTTAGTTTCCCTCGAGGAAAAAAAGTTAGCTATTAGGGAACTATAATTTTTTTTGCTTGTGCACAGTGCTTTGGATGAAGAAAATAAAGCTAGGAATACATGCAAACATAAATTTATACAAATAAGATGGGGCCATATGAGTATTTTGTGCTAATATAATTAGTGAATACTTCTTGTATAATTTGTAAACAGCATAGTAAACAGTGGCGAATACATACAGAAAGCACAGAATACGACGAAAAATTAACTTCCCACGACGGCAAGCACAACATACAGCGACGGTTTTTGCCAGATTCCATACGGGAAGAAGCCGATATTATCCGGATGGAAAAGTTGAAGAGCTTTAATGGGCCTCTATGAGCAGTACATACAAACAGTGCAATTTTCCTTTTTATTTTTTTCGAAACAGAAAACGATTTTTAAGGGCCAAAAACTAATGTATTTTTATATAAAAAAATATTATAATTCTTGTAAAATCGAGATCTACTTGATGTATTTTTTCAATAAAAGTCTCCAAAGATATCCACGGAAAGGAAAACCCTGGAAATCATACCTCGTCATCAAAACAGGTTTGCTGACTGCCAGACAGAAGCAGTGACACGTGTGACGAACTGGATGTTGTGATATCACAACATATTGTAACCACCCCCTCTAACAGAGTTTCAACATGAAGAGGAGGAGGAGCGCTGCAAAGAGAAATGTTGTGAGCAGAAACAAGCTGAACATTTATAGTAATCATGCAAGCAACGATGCAGAACTGCAAATAAGAATAATAAGCATTACTTAAAATATGATTACAAAAAGGATACAGGTTAAATTCTCTACCCTCTGTAGTTTACATTTTACAAGACACACCAATAAAAGTATTTTTGTGTTACCATTAAGTTTTGTCTTTAGTCTATAGAGAAATGTTGTCTCAGTTAACCTTTAAATTATTACAACTTTTATGGTGATTGGAAAATTATTACAACTTTTATGGTAATTAGAAAAATAAAGATCATCTATTGTTTTACATCCAACGATAAAAAATTAAGAGAAACTTAAGAGAAAAAGTCGGGAGAAACCGAGAGAAGCTGGGAAGTATATCCTAAATTAACTTTTAAATCTGTTGGATGAGGTGGTCGGAGGGATAGAGCTGAGATGTTTGGGCTGGTGGCGTTCGCGGCCGTGCTTTTGGCGGCGGCATTCGCGGGCCCTCCTATCTCGGCGTCCCTATCCCGACGGCGGCGGCGGCGCGTTGGTGGGTTCTCCCCATCCCGACGTCGGCGGCGGCGGCGTTCGCGGCTACTCCACATCCCGTTGGCCACGCGCTTCGCTTCTTCCCGCCCATGGGCCGCCTCATCATCCCCGAGTTCTCCCGGCCGCCCGCGCGCCACCAGCAGAGGGATGGCAGCAGGACGCCTCCGCGTCGGGCGCCGACGGAGCTGCCCCCGCGGAGGACGAGGATGGCACGGAGGTTGTGCGCCTCCGCACGCGGCGCGTTTACGGCCGTGCTTTTGGCAGCGGCGGCGGCGTTCGCTGCTCCTCTCATCCCGGCTCAGCGGCGGTGTTCGCGGGCCCTCCCATCCCGGTGTCAGCGGCGTTCGCGGGTCCTTCCCATCCCGGCGGCGCCGGTGGCGGCGTTTGCGACTACGCCATTGCACACATCGCCTTACAATGCATATGCAATGATGCCAAGATGCGCCCTCGGATGTCTGAGGTCTTGGAAGAGCTCGAGCAGCTGCAGGACTCCAAATATAATATGGCATCACCACAGGTTGACATCCGGAGAAACTCAAACGCCGTCCCTAAGTCGCCGATGAGAATCTAGCCATCGCCACGACTTTCACTAGGAACAGCACCATCCCCATTGCCAGGATATAGGACTGCCTAAGTGCACTAGAAGTGCAACATAGAAGAGGTTTTTATCTACACGGTTGTATAGTTTGTTCCGTAAGCAATGTTTTTTGTTCTTTTTTTACGAGGTCTATTTCTAGTGATATTTATTTGTCCGTGTGACATGAGAATCTGGCGTCCATTATAATGTTAATGTAAATTGTTTGCCAAGATAATGGGTGCCAAATTCTGGTGCCTGGGTTGCTGCTATGATACTCCCAGACTCCCCTTGCATTTCTTCTCCTTGATTTTGCTTCACGCTGCTCTCGGCCATGCTGGGTTCAATGATGCAGAGAACTGTACTCACTGTGTTCTATCTCACTGTGAAGGTGACAAAAACTGTGAATTGGATATCTTTCTCTGGTTTTCTCAGCAGTTGATTTGAGATAGCAAGTTCATGCACTTTTCTAGTCACATCTGACAGCTCTCTTTGAACATATTCTGATGGAACTTTTTCCAGAAAGAGATTAAGACAGACATAACCAGTTGAAAAGGACTGATTAGCCATATTGTAATGTT
Source organism: Oryza australiensis (assembly GCA_019925245.2). Lineage (NCBI taxonomy): Eukaryota > Viridiplantae > Streptophyta > Magnoliopsida > Poales > Poaceae > Oryza > Oryza australiensis. The sequence goes on along the minus strand of JAIFGZ020000439.1, from coordinate 41,896 downwards.
ACACATCCAAATGGAAATTTCCTCCTTGACATAAAAGTTACTAGTACTACAGTATATACAGATGTACATAGCTCGAATTCAGTAATGATTCAGATAGTCCCCATCATAAGTTGGTATGAATTTTTACTCCCATGAATTAGCAAAAGAATTGTTTGGGAAGAACAAAGACGGGCCTGCTAGCAGGCAACTCAATAACTGACGCAGTCCCATTTCTCAACAATAAACTCCTGAATCTCTATTCCAGTGTGACGGGCACCGCCCTGTTTCCTCACCAAAACTTCATTACCAACTTTTCGCAGGTATAACAGTTCTTCCACTAGATCCTACATTAAATAATCATACGTTCCAGAATGAGTTGATTGAATATGTGTACTAATCACATGGTGATTAGCATCACACAAACATAACTGAAATTATGGCTTATTAGAGTTGCAGCTCAAAATTTACAGTCCTATCTTCACAAGTTGTCCATATGGGCTTTACCTCTTTTCAGGAGTGATAAGTGCAACTGTCTCAGCATTTTGCAGGAAAATGTTGTAAGTATCATCTCCACTATTCTCCTGCAGCAAGCCCATACGTCATGAAATTGGCAATCCATGAACGTACAGTTATCATTTGAAGATCATTGTTAGTTATGTACCTTCGCTTCTACAAGGATTAGAGGCCTTGATTCAATCTTAACACGACCAAAAATGCAGTACGCCACAAACCATTTTGATCAACAACTATTACTTCCCGACCTGATTGAAGCTCAGAGAGGTAGCTAGTTCGGCCACCAGGGACTGCAACATATGCATGAACGGGCCTGCGTGGGAGGGGGCGGGGCGAGACGGCACGGAGGAAGGGGAGGCGACGCGAGACCATCGTCGGGCCGGGGCGGCGAGGAGGGAGGGGTCCAGGGTGGCGCGGACGGAGGGAAGTCAAGGCCGTCGCCAGGCCGGGGCGGCCAGCGAGGAGGGCGGGGGCCGGCGCAGGGGGAGGCTGCCGGGCCAGCGCGGAGAGAAGAGCCGCGGAGGCGACGCGCTCGTGCTCGCGGTAAAAAAAGCTAATTACTTATTACTTTTAAACACATTAATTTAATTTTAATTCGTTACATAATTTTCAACGGTCAAAATAAATCGGTGCACGAAAAACCAATAAAAACCAGGAACAACCAAACAACTAAAACATCTTTTAAATCAGCAAAATACAAGTCTGTTAGCTCATTTGATATATCATCGGTCTGAGCTTTAAATATTTATGTGGCATAGAAAATTATGATATGCTTTTTCTTTATCTGTTGCCTTTTGTATGTAAGTCTTTTCTAACCCTCTTTTTTAATATATTCGCTTTTGGTTGTAACCGTGGGGATCTCCCCATATATTTTTGGTAAAAAAATAAATCTACTACTTGCATCATTTTTCTTGTCCAATTTGGTAGACAAAAATGACAGAGATTATGCAGTATGTGTCATATTATCTTGTTCCTAAAGTCATGGTACATAAAATTTACATACAATGATACTAGCAAAATAATGATACTAGCAAAATATCAGTGTATTGCAACAAGCAACAAATATACAAGTTCCAATTTTAAATTTTGTATATGTTTCATGAAAAAACATATACATTTGCATGCCACATCAATCAGAAAATAAATCCATAAATCAGAAGATCCTACCGAACAAAAGAAGGTGGTGGGATGGCAGACCCACCCAGTCACCACCACCACTACTAAGTTCTTAGATGTGGGTGTGCTGCATACACTACGGGAAATCTCCTTTTCACCGAGTGTCTGGGACACTTGGCGAAGCCTGTTTAACACTCGGCGAAAATTTCGCTGAGAGTTGCACTCGGCATAGGTCACACGGTGAACTTTGGATCGGCAAAGAGCTCTTTGCCGAGAGTTTTCATCGGGCACTCGGCGAAATCTTCGTCGAGTGTCGCTAGACACTCGGCAAAAAAAAACACGTTAGGTTGGGTATACGGTGACGGAAAAGTTTGTCGAGAGCCGGAAAAACACTCGGCGAAGTTTTCAATTTTGCCGAGAGCCTGGGAAGAAAACACTCGGCGAATACCCATACTTTGTCGAGTGTTTTCGCAAAAGCTCTCGGCAAAATTGAAAACTTCGCCGAGTGCTTTGGCAAAAGCGCTCGGCGAAAGTGGTCATTTCGTCGAGTGCTTTTGTCACAGCCCTCGGCGAAGTTTGTGCACTCGGCAAAGAGGGTACCCGTAACCCCTAGGTTACCCTCTTTGCCGAGTGTTTTGGCCATTGCACTCGGCGAAGGCCCTCTTTGCCGAGTGTTGCACTCGGCAAAGTGAAAATTTTAACCCTCTTTTATTTGTTCAGTCACATATTTCACAAATTTTTAATATATACATCACATTCACAATCCCAATCATTCCACAACCCCATAAGCATCATTCCACATCCCCAATCAGTATAACCACATCGACAACCACAATCACAACAGCTTAGCCATAATTCACAATCCACAAGACATATAATTCACATCCGTAGTCACAGTCACAATCCACAAAACATAAACATAGTAGTTCACAGTACGTAGTCCACAATTCGCAAACGAAATTCGAAGAAAATATAGTAGTTCACAGTAGATACTCCAGAATTACAATTGATCAAAAAAATTTACCGAGATGGCCACGGCGCCCAACCGTCGTGGTCATTATTAGGGGGGTTATTTGATGCCGCCGATTGAGACTGCACAAAAGGAAAATAGAATAGTATAGGTTGTCAAGATAGTAACATTCGTAAATAAGAAAATTAAATGCGAGGTTAAGTGACTCACCGGAGTGCCTACAAAAGGATGCGGAGGAGTGAATACCACAGGCTGTGGTGGCGGTACGACAGGAAGACCCATGTTTTGACTAATTGATTGCATGTAGGCTGTACATCTCGGTCATCCTCATCTCAATCTCCCGCCGTTTCCTTCTCTCCTCTTCCAACTCGTCCTACAATATTTCATTTCATTTTACAAAGTGAAGCAAACAATCAGTAAATATTAATGAATTGAGAAAAAAAGAATTTTCTAACCCGCCGTTTCCTTCTCTCCTCTTCTAACTCGTCCTACAATATTCCATCCCAATGTTACAAAACGAAGCAAACAATCTTAAATATCAATTAATTGAGCACAAAACCGAAAATTTCTCACCCGGAGTTGCTACACTTTGGTATGTGAAGCGGTCGGCCGTGTGCGTATGGCGGAGCTTTCGCTCGTGCTCCTTGCTCGAAAGCGGGGCGAGTGGGTGTGGGCGTGTCGAGAAGGTTGTCGCCAATCCGGTCCGCCCATGTCTCTTGCCTCCTCCCACCCTCATGACGACTTCTCATCAATATCTGGGTAGTAGGATCGAAATCCTCCCCATGGAGCTCCCTTGCCATCGTGGTGTACCGGCGAGGCGGCCGTGGACGATCACGTTGGTGTACGCCTTTAACGGGAGATAGGTTGCCCATCATGCGACGCCGATTGCGAACAAAACAATAGTATGGTTAAGAACTATTGGGCATTGGTCGTTGAAATGAAAATTAGAATTCACGTACCCATCTAGCTACATACTTGGTTGAGGCTAAGGCTGCCTTGGTGGTGTGGTGCACCCGGCATCATCAAACGCTGCTCTCGGCAAGCGGCGTGCGTCTCCGCCACTCGGCGAGTGCACCACCTATCCACCATGCGCTCCCAAGCAATCGAGAAGCGCCGCACCACCAAACGAGCACCTACACACGTCATCAAGTATAAGAGATATACCTAGATCAAATCAAATGTATTTAATCGTTCAAAAATCCGATGTCATATTACCAGCATGTATTGTTCCTTTGTCAGAGTCATGGTTCTTGCTTCGGTTTTGGTGACCTTCAGGTTGTTGTATGCAGCGTTGTATGCAATGATGGCCTGGATGCACGTCTCGTAGTACATGTCAGTCACGAGTTTGCGACAGGATTTGTCAGCCACCGCAGCCGCTCTTGCCTCGTATCCTGTCTGGCATCTAAAAAAATCCTGCATAAACACATTATGTATTGAGCCATTGTTTCAATAATGTGCAATGAATGTGATGTATTGAGGGACGTGGTTTGACAAAAGACTTACCCACAACTCGGCCTTCACCCGCTCCGCCCGTTGTTGAAGATCCTTCCATCTCGATCGGGAAAATCGGAGAGGGCGACATAGTGGTCAAACGTGTAGGCGGGCTCCGACCTTCCGGCTGCATCGAACAAGGCCGGGAAAGTGTACTCGCACGAGAAGACCCGGGATGTCGTTGACTTGGCGTTTGTGATCACCTCCTCTGATCACAGTCCAACACCTGCCAAGTGAAAATGCAATGAATTATTAGTTTTAATTGTAATTTTTAACAAATCAAATGAAAAAGTATTGACGACATCCAAGGTTACTTACGAGTCCCTTCGGGCTGAATCGGCGGGCGTCTCTCGAAAGGTATCGGTCACCGTGGGAGGGTCGAGGACCTCGCAACCAAACAGTCGAGGCGGACCCCCTGCGGAGCGAATCGAGACCCTCCTCCTGCTCCTCCTCCTCCTCACTAGAGCTACTAGACCCCTCGGCCTCCTCCTCCTCCCCGCTCCGCCCCGCTCCACCCGCTCAACCTGCTCGTCGTCACTAGAGGACGGTACAGGGGAGGGTATCCTCCCTCGACCCCTGCCAGCACACACCTTGCGGCGACCCCTGCCGCGACTCCTACCAGACCCCTCAAAACTTCCTTGTAGCCCATCTTCTTGAAAGAACTCTCAGTCATATGTGTTTGGGTCCATGTTGTAGTCTTCATTGTTTGGTACATGTAGTTTACCGTGTGGCGCTACCTTGTACACAACATCCCAACCCTGAAGACGGTCGTCGGTTTGGCACGGATATGACAGATAATAAACTTGTGTCGCCTGTTGAGCAACGATATACACATCGTCTCCTGCTAGGACGGTTGACTGTCGAATTTTGACTAGGCCAAGATTAGGAGTCTGTCTCACTTGAGCAGGATCAAACCAATGACATTTGAATATGACAGGATTAAGAGGCCTACAACCATGAAACTCGAGTTCATATATGTCTTCTATTCTTCCATAGTAATCAACCCCATCGAGCCACGGAGTAAAAACTCCGTATTTGTGGTTCTTCGATTGGGTCGACTCAGCTCATGGCTTGTTGTCAAAGCGATATCCATTCACATCATAGCCGGGAAAATGACTTAACCCTATACGAACACCACCGAAACTTGTCTCAACTCGGCACTCATAGACGCATCGTTTTGACCCTGCAAGTTAAAGTGTGCTTCTTCATAGTCATTTAACATGTCTCCTACCCCAGCATCAGAATCAAACTCCTCGATGCGTTGTCGGACGACCTCGTCTCTCCCACGGTAGGCTTCACCATGGAACGTCCACCGGGTATAATCAGATGTAAACCATTCTTGCAAAGGTGTTTGCTCATGATCTCTTTTGTTTGTCGCTTCATGTTACCACATTTGCTACGGAGACACCATGTGGTACGTGCTCCTTTAACCTTGGCAAATGCAAGTTCCAAGAAAGCATCGGTCTTCTCGATCCATTCATCGGTCAACGAACCATGACTTGAGCGGCCCGTATACATCCACTCACGGTCATCCATCCTCTATCATATCGAATAATCATATAAATATTATTTCCATCTACGAGTGCCTCTAATGTCTAATAGGTAAAGATAGGTCCTAATCCTGCAGAGGATGTGTAGATGAGTTTACTTCCCATGCTCTAGTACTCAGCTCCGAGACAGAATTTTGACGACACCTCCTTGTTCTCCAAATACACGTCCCGACAGGGAGATTGTGTATCCGGAGAACAAGCGGGAGATACTACCGAAATTCGAGTCGGACGAATACTAGACCATGAAAACTAAACTCATCTACACATTCTCAGCTGTCCAAAAACATGGACAATTCGAAAGGATACGGTTAAAGATATGCAAGAAGACGCATATTTTCATCCGTATCTCTTTCGAACGGGAGATGCCTAAGGTTACGTTATACACGGACAAACTACGGTAAAGACAGCGGCACACGCAAAATAGGGAAGCACGGCTCGATGGCGGCACACAAGCGACGGCATGGCTGCGCCGATGCGACTTCATTCATACGGGTATATATACAATAATCTGTTAAATATATACGTGCATACAATAAATATCATTCCTTTTACCATTGATTTGTTTATAATAAATACCTAAATTTGTTTCTTTTTGTCATCAATTTGTTTCTAATGTTGCACATGGTATTAATCGATTTCTAATGCAAACAATTTCAAATCTTTAACAAAATCTCACAAAAACATTCTAATGTATGTAAAATATCACAAAAAATTACCGAGGGGGGAGCGGTCAATCGAGGAGGGCGTCGGCGAGGGGTCGGCGGAGGGTGGTTGGCGGCGGGAGGCGTGGCGGCGTCGGACGGGGCGCGTCGGTCGGGGGCGGGCGGGGCGTCGGCGGGCGCGTTGCCGTCGGCGGGCGGCTCGGCCAGACGGGGAGGTGGCGGCCGGGGCGCGTCGAGGCGTGGCGGCGTCGGTCGGGGACAGCGTCGCCGGGCCGGGCGGGCGTCGGCCAGGGGAGCTGGCCGGGAGGCGTTGCCCGGGGACGGGGCGTCGCCCGGCGGCTCGGCCGAGGGCGGCGGCCGGCCGGAGCGGCGAGCGGCGGAGATGGGGGCGCGAGGGATGCGGCGGCGGCGTGTAATTTCGCTAAGTCACAAAGTGAATGGCGCGAGAGGAGGCGGCCATATTAGCGATATTTGCTTAGAGTGCCGAACTTTGCCGAGTGCCACCGATCGGGCGATCGGCAAAATAGAGCTTTGCCGAGAGCGGATCGTGGCACTCGGCAAACGCGTATTTCAGCCGAGAGTGCCTAGGGTTAGCTCTCGGCAAAGCATGCGATGAGGATCTTTTTGAACCATTTTGCCGTGTGTCACATTTGTGCCGAGAGCTACGCTCGACAAACAATTTTATTAGTTTTTGCTTCTAATAATTTAGAAATTATCAAACGGACTCAAAAATATACAAAATTTTTGCATAAACCCATATATGCTATTTATTGCCTAGAGAAAAAGATTTGAAATCAAACGACAATTCGTGTCACTTTCTCTCCAAATCTAACCAATCCTTCTCAACACTTATAATCTACTCAGGAGAATCTTCGGTTTTGTGAGCATCGTACCTAATAAAATATTCGAAACCTTCTCGATTTTTTACCCCAGCCTCGATGTATGATATCATGACATCCTAACAAATTTTATGATTTTCGACTTCGTTTGCTATTTTTACAATTTTGAAATCATTCGGTCAACACGTTTCTAACCATGTTGCATGAAGAAAAACATCTGTTCATTTACCACATATTGACTCAAAAGGGTCTAAATAACATGAACATAATTTTTGCACTACTTTTTTTATTTTTTAACCACTTGTAGTTCTAATTTGAGACTTGCAAAAAAATCATGAAAATACAATAAATCAAAGAAATATAGCAAAACCAATTGAAAAATTACTAAATTTGATAATTAGTGATTACATGTTGTATTTACATAATAGAAAAGTTTGGAGGATGGATGAGAAAAATTTTGACATGTTTTGAGAGCCGGGGAAAGACACTTGGCAAAGGTGGTATTTTGCCGAGTGCCTAGCCCTAGCACTCGGCAAAGGTGGTATTTTGCCGAGTGCCTTGCCACGACACTCGGCAAAGATGGTACCAAACGGTATTAGTTGACGGCGGTTAGTGTTTTGCCGAGCGTCCCTTATTGGCACTCGACAAAATTGTACTTTCGTCGAGGGCCGTGTGGAGGCACTTTCGACAAAAAGGATTTTGTCTTAGTGTTTTTTTCGCCGAGGGCAAACACTCGGCGAAGTGTTCTTTTTGCCGAGAGTTTTTTTCCGAGAGCCCGCTCGGTAAATATATTGTTCGTCGAGTGCCCGATATAAAGCTCTCGGCAAAAATTTTACACTCGGTAAACATGGGCTTTCCCGTAGTGATAGTCTAAAATGAAAATTTATAACAAAGAAAGTGAGACTCCGACTAAACTACATCAAGCATAACCATGCAAGTATGGACTTTGGAACCTAGCCCCACCAGCTTGTATAAGCTGCTTACAAGGCCACTAGCCCATTACTTAGGATGCAGCAGTATTTATGATTTGTAATTTCACATCACGTACTTCATTACTCCAATAACCTAGCATTTCTACAAAATAGGCCTTTGGGGTAATACTCTATTCAGAACTCAGCACTAATTAGACGTAGAAAATAAAAAAGCGAACACATGGTAACTAGAAGATTTGACACATTCTTCAATATTGAGAAGAGCATTCAAACCATCCTCTAGTGAGTTCAATAAAGATGAATCCTGTAAAAGAGATGAAAGTACTATCATTGATTTGGAATAAGAAAAATGCCATATTATAGAAGAAAAATCTAGGCATGATCGCTTAAACTTACAAGGGTGCAATGTGCTCCACAAATAAGAAGCTTCAAGTTCACATCTTCATCATATATCTTTATGTCTGGAAAATATTCAGTGCTATCTTCTTCCTCAGCCATTTCGTTTCCAGGAGGGGTGATATATATCCTTGGAGCATCCCCAAGTAGATGAGGCCCAAGCATAAGATGTTGCACCTCGTTATTTCTTACACAGTACAGTTGAAAAGAAGCATATGCAAGCTGAAATGCATCCCATGCATGGCTGCAGGAGCTACAAACAGGTATACACAATTATTGGATAAGGAAACAAAACTTAACGGCTTACAATATATTCAACAAATGCAAGACGGATATGATATCTCTGAACAACTGACATCAAGGAATGGCGAAAATGAGATGCTGCATAGGATGATAATGAATATCCCTAATACATTATATATGAAATCCCCTAGCAATGAAAGAGTGAAAATTACAAATCTGAAAATTAGAAAAATATTCCAAAGTAATAACAGAGTAGGAATTGTATTTTGGGGGAAAAGAAGCTCAGTAAAACTGCCAAAAACGTAAATTAGTAATCAACATGCCAAAAAATGGACACTAATTGCAGACATTAAAAACATATAATTATATAAAAATTCCATCAATAGAACCACAATATTCCAGTCAAAACAAGTTAAACAAATGCAGTTTCGTAATTGTTTTTATGGAAATTAATTAAACTCTATAATACTCCACAAGAAAATGATTTTTTAAACAATAAATGGGGACATTTGGATATTGCAAGCACATATACATATTGCATCGCAACAAGCAGATTCCCACCTGTGTGGCAAAAAGAGATTTGCAGCAATAAGCAACCTACAAGCCCAAATAAACAGCTACTTGAAAATATCGGAAAACAGACTACCTTCGATTGAAGAGATTGAGCAAATCTTTTCTCCACTTGGAACTTCCAAATAAACCTGTATTAGAACTTAAAAGGTAAGATAAGTAGCTACAAGGAAGAAGACTAAGGAAAAATTGGAAAAAACAACTTTCATTAAACTAAACAGGAAAACAGGCAGAGGAAGGTTAAAAAGAAATTTAATTGTTAGTAGCTACAAGTCAGACAAATATATCTGGAATATATAAACAAGGCTATAAGGTTAAAAAAATATGTAATTTTAAGGGCGAATTTGTTAATCTCTAAATTGGCCCTTAAATCACAATCAACCTCAATAACAAAGGGAGCCTGGACGCACACAATTATGAACTTCTCCCTCTGCAGAACTATGTAAGGCGTGTATTTTTATCACATTAAACCAAGAAACCAAACTTCCTAAATGCCCATATTTATAGCTCCATAAGAGTATTAATGCTAGCGCTTCCTGGCTCTAATCCTAGCTGCATGCATGCATGAATTAATCGTACTATTGATCACTCAATTAAAAGATGAATACTGTATGCTAAGAGCGGTGATAACTACTTTAGCAAGCACTCTAGCACCCAAATTATACAAATTGGCAAACTTCATCAGCAAACACTAATAACTAAAGTGGATCAGGAAACCAAACATGTAAAAGAAGCATACATATATAGCTATAGACTGCAGAGCTAAAAGAAGCATAGTCCAGGTGCTATGGGAGATGAAGCGCCAAGCAGCCAAACATCAGTGCTCTAAAAATCGGCGCTAGGCACGTGTTAGCCGCCTGCAATTATGCATTACATGGTGTATTAGGCGGCGAACCAACCTTACGTGCTCTTGTGCTGCTACTTTAGTGTTGTATTGTCTAGTTTTTATGTAATATGCTTGCTAATTTCCTAGGCACCAGCCCTGCAGACCCTCTAGGGCTCTTGTATTGTCTAACATTTGCCGGTTTAAGTTAGACATGATAAAATGATATAGTACATAGAAAATCAGCAGAGTTTGGTGCTTACTATGGTAGGAAAAGGCGGACGAATGAGTGAACTAAATATCTGTGGATCAGATACATCAGCATCGGCCCAACAAGTGTACCAATTTCTTCCTCGTTGTCAAGCTGCTGACCCTGGAGGTACATGAAGCGGGCCGGGGTTGCAAAGCCCGTTGTGCCTCCAGAAATTGATCAACTGTAGGATTGATCAGCGTGTGCACCTGCATGCCCAGCTTTCCATGTTCAGAACTGACAAACAAAATATGTACTTAAGAGCAAATTTAATAGTAGAGCTAACTATCAGCATTAGCCAATCTAAAAGTAGCATTAGAGCTAACATATGTAATAGGTTGGTTGTAAGGTTGCCTTTAATTTTCTTCTCTCTCTTTCTCTCATTTATATAATTAATGCATTTATCTTAGAGTCTCATTTATATAATTAATGCATTTATCTTAGAACATGTGTACAGCTAGCTTTTGCATAAAAGCTAACACTTTTTATTTTCTGATTATCTCTCCTTCATATAGGTTTATACTAGTTGGCTTATAGCCTACTACTCCCTACATTTCATATTACAACCAGCAAAATGACGGCCGTGGCCACTGGGCCTCAGGCACCGGACAATGTGGCGGCCGCTGCTTGCCTACCTTCCCGCACAACACTGCAAGCATCGTGCAGTTCACACTTGAACCGCTCTGGAAATGAGACATGGTTGAACGCTGCAAGGCTGCAAAGCCAATAGCAACAACAGATCAAACCTCGACAATAGATCTCCACCCGAAACCAACAAGAAACAAATAGAATCGAGCAATTCAAACAAAAACAGCAGATCGGATCGAGCAGATAAAATCGGATCGAGCAGATCTAACCTAACAGGAGACCAAAATCGACTACCACAACCCGAAACCGGGACTCCAAAGCCGCTATGGCGCATTTCAGATATATATGTGTGTCTGGCACTTGCTTAGGGATAAGAATCAAAGTGTGAACGCTCATTTTACTTTCCCTTTCCTCTCGCGTGTTAGTTCCTGTTCCTGTATGGATTATCATTAATTTTAGTGCAATTTTCAGTTTTTCTTCCAATTCGTTCGCTGTTGTTCTGTCGTTCTTCTGAATCCTTTTGAGATAATTACATATTTGGAATTTTAATCGTTGAGTTTCTCATTTTTGTCATTTCTAACATTCACTTGTAAAAATAGGTCTTGAAATCACTCTTTTGGAGAAACGGTTTTTCTATACGAGTATCTCAATAGGTTTCAGACGGACCATAAATGACCGTGCCTGGAAAAATCGAAGATGGATTATCCCATGCGATTCACTTAAGCGGCCGCATGGGAAAATAGATTATCTCATGCGGTCGCTTAAGTGGGCCACATGGGATAATACCGCAGATATCCCGTGCGACCCACTTAAGCGATCGCATGGGATAATCCATTTTTCCGTGCGGTCGTTTAAGTGGACCGCACGGGATAATCGATTTTCCATGCGGTCGCTTGCTACCCGCACGCGATGATCACCACCGCCTATATAGGTGCGCGCGGGCTCAGAAATTTTCTAACACCCGACGAGACGAAATCCGGATCCCGCCCACACACCGTTGAGGTCTCTCTCTCCACCGGCGGCCTACGCCTCCGCCTCCACCTCCCGCCGTCGGCCTCCTCCGCCTCCGCCTCCCCGCCTTCGCCTCCCCGCCGTCGGCCTCCTCCGCTCCTCGGCCTCCACCGCGCCTCCCCGCCGCCGGCCTCCTCCGCCTCCGCCTCCCGCGCTTCTCCCCGCCGAGTCGGCCTCTCCGCTCCACGGCCTCCACCGCCGCCTCCCCCGCCGCCGGCCTTCTCCGTCTCCGGCCTCCACCGTCGCCTCCACCGCCGCCGCCAACCACGACAACGATGCGGAGGCTTCTCGGGTGTCTTGCCGGTACATCGCCGCCTCCATCGACGATCGCCTCCACCGCCTACCACCTCCACCGCCGCCTCCACCGATCGCCGCCACTTGTCACCAACAACGACGACGCCACAATCGCCGTCAACACCGGCCGTAAAATTATTTTTTTAATTTGTGATGTGAATTTAGTTGTTAATTTAATTATATATGTGAAATTATTTGTAAATTTAATTATACAAAAAAATTAGTTAGAAAGTATATATATGAAATGGTGATGATGTGAAATTAATTTTGTGTTATTTGTGATATGATATTAGTTGTCGATTTAATATCATTAAATTATTAAATAATTCAATAATTCATATAGAACGAACATATCTTCCCGTGCGGGCCACTTAATACGTCCGCACGGGAAGATTTATTATCCCGTGCGGCGGTTTAAGTGGCCCACACGGGATAATAAATCTTTCATGCGGGCCTCTTAAACCGCCCGCGTGGGATAATAGATCTACCGTGCATTGGATCGCCCGCACGTGAAAATTTGATTTTCCCGATATTTTCGTGCGTGCGGGCCGGCCTTCCGCACGGAAGATACCTCGCCCGCACGCAAAATCGTTTCTTGTTAGTGAATGTTGTGTATTTGTTTTTCATGTCATTTCATATATTTCACATAATTTTAATTCTAAATATATGTATTTTTGGAGTGACTTTTTGTCGCCGTTTGCATGGTCGCGTTTTTGCCCACGTTTCCGATTTTCAGAGCATGCGCCGCAATGGATCGCGCCTGTGGCTAAGCACCGCCGGCCATGCCGCCCTCAAGGCTAGCCACGCCGGCCGCAGTCCAGGTCACGCCTCACTCAGGGGCCGGCCGCGCCGGCCGCGGCGCCGTCGCTCCAGGCCACATTAGCTCCCTGAAGGGCAAATGCATCTTGATGCCCTGAGTTGATTTGCCGTATCACTTGAGAGTTCCTTCCCCTTCAGTTTTTTGCTAACATCATCCAATCTGAATGTGGTATTGGGTTAGCTGTTGCTTTAAAAATTAAATCATATATGATCATTTTTCCTATTTTGTTTGTTCCACTGCTGTGGTGAGAAGGCCAGCCTTGCAGAGTTTTAACAGGTTCTCTGCAACTGCAAGCTTGTTTTGCTATTGTGGCAAACATAGCTGCAATCTCTGCTTACTGAAAGACACCATCAATCTGATATCAATTCTGTTGTGATTATTTGGTTATCAATTGTCATTGTCCGTAATCTTTTTCTACTTTCAATTTCGTTCTTCTGTTCTAGTTGATGATAATTGCAGGTCTGGATGATTTGTTAATCCCATCCCACCAAGATGAAGGTTGAGTATGAAAGAGAATCTTGCTGGACCATTGTTAATTCCCATCAGATATGTACATGGCTAACAGGCTACAGAGACGGCGACGCAGCCTACAGACGGTGCCGCGGCCTGGAGTGACAACGCGGAGGCCTGGACCGACGCCGCGGTGTTCGGTGCGGTCCGCCCTGAGTGCGGCGTGGCCTGGACCACGGCCGGCGCGGCCAGCCGTGAGGGCGGCGCGGCCGGCGGTGCTTGGTCACAGACGCGATCCATGGCGGCCCATGCACTGGAGATCGGAAACATCGAGCAAAAACACGACCATGCAAACGGGAAAAAAATAACTTCAAAAAAAACACATGTATTTAAAATTAAAATTACATAAAATAAATGATATAAAAAACAAATATGTAACGTTTCGAGACATATTTTGGCATTTGCCAAGTGAACATTAGGAATGACAAAAATAAAAAACCCAACGATTTAAAGTTCCAAATATACAATTTTCTCCTCCTATGTTTCTGCTCTGTTTTCTCTCTGTTTTGGTGGAATCCGCGAGGGAAGTCATGACAGGGATCTCCCCAATTCCTCACATTGCTACGGCTGTTGCTGATGCCACCGCGGCTGCGAGAGGACAGATCCGCCACTCCCCTCAGCGGGCCGGCATGTCCTTGGAAGATGAACATCACCTCGATTGAAAGGAAACGAGATGGCGCATAGGGCCGTCGTAAGCTCGATAGGGAAGGGAGGGGGTGAGGGGCCAATCCGGACCGAATCCCATTGTCACTGTGCGTGCCGGACAAATCCTAGCCCGATCCTGATCCTCCCTGTCAATGGGCGTCGAACGTGCCTGTCGTGGTGGCCCCTCCTCCTCACCCGCCGCCAAACTCCTCCCCTTCTAGCAGTCGCTGCCAGGTCAAGGCTCGAATAAGAAGAGGCATATCTGCCGCCCAGGAGGAGGACGACGTGAGCTTTGGGGTTGTGAAGCGGTGGGCCGGTGGCAGGGTGGCGCAGGAATGTGTCGAGCAAGAGGTGGGATGGAATTAAGATTTAGATGTATTTTGCGCTAATGTCCTTGTACTTTTAAGGTTTACAGCTATATTTCTGAAAACAGATTTTTCTTCTTCATGATATATTCAGTTAAGGACAAGGGTTTTATCATATAAATTATAACAAGGTACTTAAAGCATCCTCAACAAATTTCTCTAATCTTAATAGAGTATCTCTATCTGTTTTATCTATAGCAGCTCACCTAATTCTATATCTCAAATCACAGAAATTCAGAATGTGTGTGAGATCCTGCAGTCCACATCTGGTTCAGTGACAAGGCCTTCCCATGGCTTAACTGAACCTAACCCTTCCACGAGTTCAGTGTGCAGGTTTAGTTTATGCAGTGCTTACAACTGCATGAAAATGGCTGGGAATATTGGTTGTGTTTAAGCTGACGGCCAGGGAGCATGTATGGTGAGTTGATGGACAGTGAAGCAAGAACAATATAATGCCACATGGAATGAGCACACCGAATATGCTCAATAGCTAGCCCTTGATTATAGAAGTGGTATCCAAGAAAAGAAGACTAAGTAGTATC
This sequence comes from Oryza australiensis, assembly GCA_019925245.2. Taxonomy (NCBI): domain Eukaryota; kingdom Viridiplantae; phylum Streptophyta; class Magnoliopsida; order Poales; family Poaceae; genus Oryza; species Oryza australiensis. Next base: position 26,787 of record JAIFGZ020000439.1, on the reverse strand, counting down.
TAAAAAAGAAGACTAGGTTCCTGGGAGGAATATTTCCAGCACATGGAAGTTAAAGATGTAAACTAACACAAGAATTACAAGAATTACAAGGTTAACAGAACTAAGTCCCAAACTAAGATCAAGTAGTAAAATTAAGTTCCAAACTAAGCTCAAGTAGTAAAATTAATATATGGTGCCTAAACTTAAATGAAACATATCAAATTAATCTTATGAATTTGTCCAGTACTAAACCAAACCGCCCATATTCCTGAACTTAAAATGTTTTGCGCCGATGTAACACAGGTTAGCCTTGTTCCAGACCAGGAACCAAGTATGTGAGTGGAGGGAGCAACAGAAAGAGGAGCTTATAGGGCGTGACATCGGCGTCTCTTGCCGACGGACCAAATGCAGGGGCAGGGCAGGGTGGGAGCAGGGACAGGCGGGGATGCAGCGGACAGGGCAGGGGAGGGAGGGAGCAGGGACTCGGCGGACGGGCGGGGATGCGGTTGGGACAACGGTGGACGGGGCAGGGGAGGGAGGGAACATGGATTTGGCTAGAGCGGAGGGATCCGGCGGACGGTCTCGGCGCGGCGAATGGACGGCGCGCCATGGTTGGGAAGAGGACGGGCGCGGCTGGAAAGGACAGGCGCGGCTGGAAAGAGGACGGGTGCGGCGCGGCCGGGGATGCGGCGGACGGCGCGGCGCGGCGCAGCTGGGAATCGGACGGCCGCGGCTGGGCCGGGATGCGGCGGACGGGCGCGGTTGGGGATGCAGCGGACGGCTCCAGCGTGGCTGGGAAGAGGTCGGGAGCGGCGCGGCGCGGCGCGGCTGGGAAGCGGCCGGCCGCGGCTGGGCCGAGGATGCGGCTGGGATGCGGCGCAGCGCGGCACAGGCAAGGAGGATTTTTCACTCGCGCGGTAGGGAGGAAAAGACGCCGCTGCAGCTTTTTTTCACTCGCACGCGTGACAAAAACGCCCGCGAATCCTTTCCACCAGCGGATAGTGCGGTACCCTGAGTTTGAGTTTGACTGATTGGGAAGACTAATTTAGGTTAGGATTATTTTAAAATATTAAAAGGATGATTTGTTAAAGACTAATTTCTAATAAAAACATCTAAAAATCAGAATAAAGTATAAAAAAAGAGAGATTTGTTGCGATGTTCTTACTATAGGAGAACTTTCTTTTTGTTTTGGGAGTTTTAAGTCTTTATACATAATTGCGGGTGAAACACGTGTCCGACATGCACAAGCTAATCGGCCACAATGGGTTGAAGGCAGTGGCACGAAAGCAAGAGCGAACACAACCAAAACAACGTGTTGACCAGTGAACAACCTGCCGTTTGTTTTGCTCTACCACATGAGGAGATAGTTGAGCATGATATTTCGTCCGTTCCTAATCGATCATCGTATTAGATTGATGCATCGGATAAAAAAAAAAAAAAAAAGCTAATAACTTTTTTTATTACATTATCCTTACTATTTTCTAACCAATAGCAACTCAAAAAAAAAATGTATGTTAGTTATGAATACTTGTGTGTATAGATACATGTAGCAATGTTTATTTATTTTAACGTCTAAATAACGAATAGACTTGATGAATAAACACACTCCTTTCAAAATATTTAAAAAATATTATATCAATTAGGAATGGATTAATGGAGGGAGTAAATACGTGTGGCCGTCTCATGAAGAAAAATTCAAAAAGACAAAAACAGTGTGGGAAGGATTATTATTAGGTGATGATTGAGCGAGCTGCACGTGTGCGAGTTGCGTGACTGAGCACTAGAGCCTTCCCAACATATTCTCATAAGATGATTTCAAAAATATATATATACAAAATTCTTCATAGAGCATGGAAATTCTTCAAATATTTAGAGCATGAAATTAAAATTTATCCGATGATTCTCTATGAGCTTCTCTATTTGCTAACCGACTAGGTCCCAATAATGATTGAAAAATTCACGAGAAAATTAGCGTAACTCACGTGATATCCAGGTCTATTGGCGTGCGCGCTGATATCCAGGTCCTGTTTTGTTACCACTGTTACACGACGCTCTAGCTGAGTCTCGTCGCCGGCTCCCTACAAACAAAACGTTAACCATCCTCGCTTTGAAAATTTACATAGAACACACTATCTGAATGCATACCTCCTATCCTATGAGTAATGATGCAAAGAGAAGAATGCAAAGCTAAAGGTGCTAAATAACCTCGCACTATATTGCTTCCTCGGGTTTCTGGTGCTAGTGGATTAGTAGTACCTCTGTCAAAGTGGTCATCAATAGCACCTCCATTTCTTTGTGTCTTTCTTGACTTAACCTGTGGTTTTTTTTTTTAAGAACAATCTATCAATCCTACAAGAAAGTAGGATTCTATAACTATTGTGCTGTAATGAGAAAAGTAATAATCGTGAGAAGATAATATACGTTGCATTACAAAGTTCACAAACATGCCGAAAAAGTTTGGTTGATGTTGTTTCTGAATCAGCCTTGTCTAAACTTCATTAATATATCACAAAGATTAAAGAAGTCAACAAAGCAAGATTACTACATTGTAGTTGCAGCTTACTCAAGATTACGCGTAAGTTCATGACCATCAAAACAAAGTGCAGCCATTCATGCTTCAGTTAGTGCTTCAGTCAACATTAAACTAAATCTCCAAACTTGTTTAAAGATGCAAACATTTCACAAAACTACCGAAACATTTCAACGATAGCGCACTCCATCTAACATGTAAGAAGCAGCCAAGAAGGGGAAAACTTCACACGGTGAACCAAAGCACAACTTACGAGAAGCAAAGACGCGCACGGAGGCCACGGATTGCGTAGGTTCGGCGCCAGTCAATGGGAACAGTTTCTCATCACTGGAATGCTCCGCGCCACCATCTCGCCACCGGCTCCCTTGGCATCCTTGAACATCTCGCACACCCTCACCTTCACGCCGCAAAGCCACACGAGTCAACACACTAAACGTGAGCATCCCACCCCATGATTCGCAGTACCAAGGAGAAGGGCCTAAGGGCGTATGGGGTTGCAGGAGACGTGCTTACGGATTCGAGGAGGTTGGGGTCGGAGGCGCGTACAGGCGACGCACGGTGCCGAGTCCCCGAGGCGGAGAGGAGATGGAGGTGGAAGGCGTAGTGGCAGCAACATACCTCTTCTCCTCAGATCTCGCCGGCGTCGCCGCCGTAAGTGGTCACCGGTGCTGGGAGGATTGACTTCACTCGGCCGTCCCGCACGTCGTCGTTGCCGCCCGTACCTATGCGCACCGAAAATATTTCGCCGATCCTTTGTTCGCGCGGGAGAGGGCTCCGCGCGCTGGTTACCAGGAAAGAGCGTTTTGAGAATAGATGTGCTCTTTTCAGTTTTGAGAACTAAAAATTCTCTTTCTTTAGAAATACATATATAGATTCCGTTGGAGCAATTTTTCAAGTAAAATCTCAAAAATCTGGTTTAGGAAACCGTTTAGAGTTTTTTTTGTTAAGGCGCATTCTCAATGCTTAGAAAATATGCACTAAGCTTCCATGATGACATCGCATAAAAATCATCTATAGAAACTAACTTATACAATGGGTGGTTTCTTTAAGCAATAAATGCTACAATATTTTCTCTCTCGTTTATCTTTTTCTTTCCATCAAGCCACGTGCTTTTCTCTCCTCTTGCTCGGCAAGCGGCGAGCGCGTGGCGGACGACGCGGGCGGAGGCGGCCGACCGGCGCGCGCGTGGGGACGAGCGCGGCGGGAGGCGACCAGCCGATGCATGTGAGACGCGGGCGGAGGCGACCGATCCGGGCGCCGCGCGGGACGGCGCAGCGGGAGTCGACCGGCCTACGCGCGCACGGGGATGACGCGGAGGAGGTGGACGGCCTGGCGTGTGCGCAGGACGGAGGCGGCGGCCAGCGTGGCGCGAGGACGGCGCCGACGAGAGGTGGCAGGCTAGCGCGCGGAGGTGGCTGACAGGCGCGCGCGGGGACGGAGGCGGCCGGTTGGCGCGGCGCGAGGACGGCGCTGGCGTGGATGCGGCCGGCCGGCGCGCGCGGGACGGAGGCTGGCCAGTCGCGCGGCACGAGGACGGAGCTGGCGGGATGCGGCCGGCCTAGCGCGGGACGGAGGCGGCGGCCGGCGCGGCACGAGGACGGAGCTGGCGGGATGCGGCCGGCCGGCGCGCGCTGGGACGGAGGCGGCCTGGCCGGCGCGCGCGGTCCTGGCTAGAAACCATTAGTTTCTCCCCAACACGCGCATGCTAGTTTCTTCGTGCCTCGAATCTAACGAAGACGCTTGCTCCTCCCTGGTGAAGAAATCATTTCTATTTTTCTCCTCTCTCCCCTTCATTAACTATTGTGCCACTCAAAGTGAAGTGAGATAACATCTCATTTAATGAAGATAGAAACCACTCATTTATTGCCATTGGGACCTTCCTAAGAGCATGTAAAACCCAAAGACAGGAGGTCGTCTATAAACTATCATACACAGACATATAAAAAGACAACTCATACGATCCACAGACGAAAGGTCTATCTTTAAGCTATTTAATGTTGTGGATGTAGATAAGATCAACTATAAATAATTTTTTGTGTATGATTGTGTTGCTATTTGATAAAAAATGGATCAAAAATAAATTAAGACAGCCTGATTAGAAAATATTTGAGGCGAACACTACATAGTAAGCACAAAATCTTCCAAATAATATAAACACAAAAAGCAGCCAAAAAAAGAAACAAAAAATAATTGAAAAAACATAGTGAAAAAAAGAGCAGGGATGAGAGAGAGAAGAGAGCTGAAAGCTGTGAAAGCCTTTGCTGGTCTCTAGCTTCTTCTCCTCCCCGTCGATGAGGAGGTCCCAGGAAGGGAAAAAGCTGTGATTTTTGCCCCGCGTGATTCCTCCCGGTTTCTCCAAATTTCATCCTTCGATTTCTCTTGCCTTCTTGTTCTTGGCTCCTCTGTTGTTCATAGCCGCCTGTGCTGGCGTAGGCTAGAGATCAGATCCATGCTGAGTTCGATTGTTTCTTTTTTGTTGAGGTTGCTGGCGATGAACTTCAGATTGTTTTTTTTTCGTTTTGGGTTGTGTTCTTGTCTTTGTGCTTCACTTTGCTCTAATCCAAATCCAGATCAGATTCTGTTCACAGTTCGTCTTCTTGCTCGGTGACTAAGTTGGGTTAGGGAGAGGAGGAAAAAAATCTTCTTTTTTTTGCGGCGCCATGGATGGGCAGTAGCATAGCTCGGGCGCGCGTCATCCGGATCCTAGGTGTCGTCGACTTGCTGCAGACAGGCAATACAACGCATCGGCGTCTCCTTGGCCTGGGAGCACGGGCCGGAGGCCGTCTCTTCGCGAGGCGCCGACGCGTCCGTCTCCAGCGCCTCCGAGGGCTTTTTGCAAAAATCGCTGAATAGAGACAATTGTTATAGACGCGTTGTATATGCATTTTTAAATATGTTGGGATGTAAAATATGCCATAAAATAGTTTAGGTGGTAAGCGTCTGCTTTGATCAAAGCTCCGTCTCGTTTTTTAGCTTCGCTCCATGTTTTTAGCCAAACAGGTCAGGCTCCACACACGCAAAAGGGAGAGTTGTGAGAGCACCTAAAGAGACTCCACAAACTCCGCTTTTGTGTCAAGCTTTCCACTGTGCTTAGTTTGTGGAGCAGAAGTTCGTGGAGTATCCCAAACAGGCCTTAGAGCTATGACAAAATAGTTTGAGGGAGTAACTTGTACTTTTCCTCCCTAAATCCAATTACTATCTTGAGTATTTTCTCCTCTAGATTTAACTCAAGCAAATAAGCTGATTTGGTACACTTTCATGACAGCATCCCTGTACATTAATTTCTTATCAAAATGCCAGGCATGCATCGCATTGCATCCCAACTGATTACATATCCCACCCACAGATCAAACTCATCAGGATAGATAGCACTACATATAATAATACCACCAAAGAAGTTCCCAAGAAAATCATAAAAGATTAGACCATATAACAAAAAGATTTTTCACAGTGATTGGTCAATCAGCACAGTAACTAGTAAAAACTTTTTCCCCTTGTGAGTTCTCACATGACAGCCCATGGATGCATTTGCTAGATACAAAAGGACATACAATGCCTATGTTTGTCCTAAATCTTTTCATGTGTGCTATAATTTCGACAATATTTTAGAACATCCAAACCGATTACATCCAGTTAGTATCCATTAAACTGTACATGATCCTTCAAAATTAGTTGTACAGTTTAAACTTGAACTCGCAAAATTTATGAACAAAATCATGGTCACACCACTGATGATTTGAAAATATGGTTCCATCCATAATTGACATTCAAGATTCATAATTGACATTCAAGAGAAATTTGCAATACAATGATCTCGTGTGAAAATTTTGTTTGATTACCATGTTCCATCCCAATCTGAAGATTAGTCACCTCCGGCCGCATCCCATCATGTTGGGGAAGAACCGGTGAACTGAAATGGTGATGTCGTGCCATGGACGCCGCCGCCGCCACCACCACCACCACCACGGAGGAGAGAGTGCCGTCGGCGCCAGTATCCATCGCCACGACCGACTTTGGGCGCACTGCGCGCTGATTTGCCACCGCAACCGACCGTATGGCTCGGGACGCCGCCGCATCCAACGTTGATGAACTCGTCCCTTCTTCTTCCTGCAGCTACGGACGATGTCGACATCTTCGCAGCTTCCAAGGCGTGGCGGACGGTGAGGGAGTAGCAGCGTGGAGAGGCGACGGCCAGATGGATGCGGTCGTGGGGAGAGGCGGCGAGTGGTGGACCAAGATGGATCGGCGACGGGAGAGGCGGGCGGGCCAAATGGAGACACTGAGTGGCGGCACGATGCGCGCGGGGCGGAGTGGAGGGAATGGATGCGGCGACGACGCCCACCGCGGAGGAGATGGATGCGGCGAAATGCTTGGCGAATCAAGCGGGGGTGAGAGGCGGAGGAACCGGCAAATGCGCGCGAGGAAGAAGATGGATTCCGCAATGGGTAGGAAGAACGCTGCCAAAAAATCCCTTCCCTTGCGCGCAGAATGCAGACGCTTTCCTTCCTTGCGCGCAAGAATGCAGATCGGTTTCTTCCTTGCGCGCGCGCAAGAAATCTGGTCCGACGATTCCTGGGCAGACGACGCATACAACGTGTCGCCGCACATCCGCATATTCTCGGGAGCACGGGACGGAGCCCGTCTATTGTTGAAGCGACGACGCGCCCGTTTACGCGTGTGCAGGGTTTATTTGAAAAATGGTTTATAGACTGGTTATACAGACCCATTGTACATGCCCGCATGGCAGCATAGGAATTGACATGCATTTTAACAGTTAATGCAAGGGTGTGCTTTGGGAAAATTAATTGCTTTTGTGTTAATGCATTTTAAATGAAAATATAACCCATGAAAAATGCTTCGGGAAATGTGTGTGCCCCACAAAATTTATAGAAGCCGGAGAAAATCGCTTACATTTTCTATGGAGGGGGTATTAATGTCCGTCACATAAATAAAATCCAATAGCACATTAAATCAGAAGCTTATGGAATGGGAAATAAATGGTAAGCGATTAGAAGACTAGGCTAGAAAATACACTACAATTAAAAAATCATCTCTAAAATTAAGTTTCAAGATTCAAATTTTAGTTGGGGTTAACAAACCACAAGTATACAATCAGATCCACACCAAAAATATGTACGGTTCATCAAAACTACAAAGTTTGAATTGTCTCAACATATGACTACTGTCCCGTCAAAAATAAAAAACATATGACTACTGTCAACTCAATTCCTTTGAATATCGCATCCAAATTTCATGCAGTCCATTGTGCTAAACATTGAGCCTCATCCTTGCTATGACATACTGTAGATGTGCAATGAGCTGCCTCCGTCCCCAACTCTAGCATCGACACCACCTTTGCCCTACTCGACATTGCCACTGCCCTTTAACCACTTTGCCTCGCTGAAAAGAAAGTACGAATAATGGGTTAATCCCTTTTACGAGATGTTTCTTGTCCACTCCAACTCCATTTGCACTAAGAATTACCTGGTTTTGACACTATACTTTCCTTCACTCTGTCCTTCGCAAGGGATGCAGACCATCTTGGCAGATGGGAATATACACCATTTCCAGTAGCTTCATCTTCATCTTGGTTTGTACAAAAGAAAAGAAGCCGATCCACATCTTGTCTATCGAATGAAGAAACCGGAGTGCCATCTACACAAGCAATTCCGAGTGGAGCTAGGCTGTTGTAAGACGTTTCTTGAGCAAGATATTTCAAAACCTACACAATTCAATTAATCTTCAGTTAGTGATTAACAAGGGTATAAAACACCGTATGTTTGAATTTAGTTGCGTATAAATTGTCAGTATATCACACATATCACCAAGTTGTCTATTCGGTATCATTTAATTTTTCTGAAGAAAATTAACCTGTGCTGCCCACTTAGGTAGGCTCATCCAGACTTCAAAAGTGGAAGCTCCAGAAGCCACGGACATTGAAGTCAAAGGCTCAGCCGAAGATGTATCATCCTCGCTAACAACCGAGACAGCACGAACTAACCGTCCGCTATCAATGATTTCTTCTTTAATATGCCTAAAAGCTACATAATTCCATGAATCAGCATATGACACTGCAAATATCAAACTGAAGACTAAAAAAATGCTCCATACATAAAGATGATCTTCATCATATATCTTTATGTCTGGAAAATATTCAGAGCTATCTTCTTCCTCGGCCATTTCGTTTCCAGGAGGACAGATATATATCCTTGGAGTATCCCCTAATAGATGCGCCCAAGCATAACACTCTACACCACATTATTTCGTACACAGTACAGTCGAAAAGAAGCACGTGCAACCTGAAATGCATCCCATGTATGGTTGCAGGAGCTACAAACAGGAATACTCAACTATTGGATGAAAAACAAAACTAAATGACTTATAATACATTCAACAAATGCAAGACAAATATGATACCTCTGAACAAGACATCAAGGCATGCGAAAATGAGATGCTTCATCGGATGAGAATGAATTTCTCAATACATTACATATGGAATCACCTGGGAATGAAAGTGTCAAAAACACACATTCCAAAAAAAAAGTGTGAAGTTTATCAATCATCTTGTAGAAAATGAATAGCAATTGTTTGTTACAAGCATATGATGATATAAACATTCAAACACTAGAACCGCACTTATGATAGTCAAAACAAAATAAACAAATGCAGCTCGAGTTTAGTAATTGTTTTATGAAAGAATAACCCATAAAAAGTTATTCGGGAAATGTGTGCGCCCCATAAATTTGTATAGAAACCCCAAGAAAATCTCTTACATTTTCTGTTAAGGGGGTACCAATGTTCGTCCCATAAATAAAATCCAACAGCAAAATTGAAATCAGAAGCTTATGGTATTATCAGTTATCATTAAATCAAAACATGCCCAACACTGTTGCAATAATTCGGTGGATCAAATCATTATCTCCAGGTCGTAATATATGAAAGCTACTTAGCATAACATTAGAATCTTATGACTTCCATAGAAAAAAGAGAAATTCCAAAAAGTGTTATTGACAAGCAACCAATCCCATTAGAATCTTAATTTATCCTACTGCCATTACTAATAAGTGATTTTCTCGTGGTTATCATTTACAGGAGTGTTCAACGTTTCGGCTCTAATACGTTGAACTATGGCTGACAAGCTGTAGAAAATTGAATGAAGCAACCAAAAAAATGTTAAGCAATTTGAAGCCTAGGCTAGAAAATACACTACAATGAAAAAATCACCTCTAATATTAACTTTCTAGATTCAAATTTTGGTTGCGTTTATTAAACCAACAAGCATACAATCAGATCCACACCAAAAATAAGTTAGTTTCATCAGAAATACAAGTTTGGATTCTCTCACATATAACTACTGTCAACTCGATGCTTTGAATATCGCACATCCAAATTTCATGCAGTCAATTGTGCCAAACATTGAGCCTTGCCCTTGCTACGACATATTGTTGATGTGCGAGTAATCACCAACTCTAGCATCGCACCACCTTTGCGCTACTCCACATTGCCACTGCCCTTGTAAACCGCTTTGCCTCGCTGAAAAGAAAGTGTGAATAATGGGTTAATCCCTTTCACGAAATGTTTCTAGTCCACTCCAACTCCATTTGAACTAAGAATTACCTGGTTTTGACACTACGCTTCCCTTCACTCTGTCCTTCGCAAGGGATGCAGACCATCTTGGCAGATGGGAATATACACCATTTCCAATAGCTTCATCTTCATCTTGGTTTGTGCAAAAGAAAAGAAGCCGATCCACATCTTGTCTCATCAAATGAAGAAACTGGAGTGCCATCTACACAAGCAATTCCAAGTGGAGCTAGGCTTTTTTTTTTTTTTTTTTGTAAGACGTTTCCTTGAGCAAGATATTTCAAAACCTACACAGTTCGATTAATCTTCAGTTAGTGATGAACAAGTGTATAAAACACCATATGTTTGAATTTAGTTGCGTATAAATTGTCAGTATATCACACATTTCACCAAGTTGTCTATTCGGTATCATTTAATTTTTTTTTGAAGAAAATTAACCTGTGCTGCCCACTTAGGTAGGGTCATCCAGACTTCAAAAGTGGAAGCTCCAGAAGCCACGGACATTGAAGTCAAAGGTTCAGCTGAAGATGTATCATCCTCGCTAACCGAGACAGCACGAACTAACCGTCCGCTATCAATGATTTCTTTTTTAATATGCTTCTCCAAAAGCTACATAATGCCATGAATCAGCATACGACACTGCAAATATCAAACTGAAGACTAAAAATGCTCCATACACAAAGAAATCTTACCTTGTCATCAAAACAGGTTTGTGCACTGCCAGAAACAAGCAGTGACACGTGTGAAGAACTGGATGTTGTGATATCACAACGTATTGTAACCACCCCGCCTAACAGAGTTTCAACATGAGGAGGAGGAGCAGCGCTGCAAAGAGAAATGTTGTGAGCGGAAACAAGCTAAAAATTTTAGTAATCATGCAATCAATGATGCAGAACTGCAAAATAAGAATAAGCAGCATAACTTAAAATATGATTAAAAAGATACAGGCTAAATACACTGTTGTTTACATTTTACAAGACACACCAACAAAAGCATTTAATTTGAGTTACCATTAAGTTTTTCTTTAGTCTATAGGGAAATTTTACCTCAGTTAACCTTTAAATTTTAGCAGCAAAATACAAGTTAGTTACTAATTCATTTGATATATCACCAGTTTGAGCTTTAAATATTTCTGAGGCAAAGAATATTATGATATGATTACTGAAGCAAGGACACGACGCAAACATGACTCACACATGAGCAATATTATTTAAGATACAACAGGTTGCAAGATATTGAATATGTATTATACAGCAGCTGAAGATACCTGACTATATCCTGGAGTTTGCACCATCGGATCTGAAAAAAGGAGAGAAGAAAATCAAACATCAAAAAGGCTTCCTACCATCAAATCTACTACTTGCATCATTTTTCTTGTCAAGTTTAGTAGACAAAACTGAACAAAGATTATGCAGTATGTGCCATATCTTGTTATTAAATTCATGGTACAATACAATGGTACTAGAAAATACCAGTGTATTCCAACAATCAATAAATATACAAGTTCAAATTTTAAATATGTATATATTTCATGAAGAAACTTATACAATTTGCAATCCCACGTCAATTAGGAAAAAAAAAAGCACAAATCAGAAGATCCTACCAAACAAAAGAGGAGGTGGTGGGATGGCAGACTCAATAGTCACCACCACCACTATGTTCTTAGATGTGGGCATGCTGCATAATCTAAAATGAAAATTCACAACTCAGAAAGTGAGACTCCGACCAAACTACATCAAGCTTCACTCCATAACCATGCAAATATGGACATTGGAACCTTGACCCACCAGCTTGTATAAGCTGCTTACAAGTAACAATACTGGCCGATGGCCACTAGCCCGCCCACTTAGATGTTTATGGCTCTGTAAGTTAACATCACGTACTTCATTACTCCAATAACCTAGCATTTCTACAAAATAGGACTTTGGGGTAATACTCTATTCACAACTCAGCACTAATTAGACGTAGAAAATAAAAGCAGCAACACATGGCAACTAGAAGAAGATTCCACACATACTATCAATATTGAGAAGAGAATTCAAACCATCCTCTAGTGTCAATAAAGATGAATCCTGTAAAAGAGATGGAAGTACAATCATTGATTTGGATTTTGGAACAAGAAAATTGCCATATTATAGAAGAAAATCAAGGCATAATCGTTTAAACTTACCAGGGTGCAATGTGCTCCACAAATAAGAAGCTTCATGTTCACATCTTCATCACATATCTTTATGTCCGGAAAATATTCATACCTATCTTCTTCCTTGGCCATTTCATTTCCAGGAGGGGAGATATATATCCTTGGAGCATCGCCTAGTAGATGCGGCCCAAGCATAACACGTTGCACCACATTGTTTCGTACACAGTACAGTCGAAAAGAAGCATGTGCACCTGAAATGCATCCCATGCATGGCAGCAGGAGCTACAAACAGGAATGCTCAATTATTGGATGAAAAACAGAATTTAATGGCTTACAATACATTCAATAAATGAAAGACGGATATGATACCTCTGAACAACTGACATCAAGGCATGGCGAAAATGAGATGCTGCATAGGATGATAATGAACCCTCTCCAATATATTATATATGAAACTTCCCTAGCAATGAATGAGTGTGAAAATTACAAATCCAAAATTAGAAATAAGATTCCAAAGCAATAGCAGAGTAGGAATTGTTTTTTGGTGGGGAAAAATCAATAAAACTGCCAAAAATGTAAATTTTATTAGTCAGCATGTGAAAAAATGGATAGTAATTGCAGACGTTATAAGCATATAATTATATAAAAATCCAACTTTAGAACCACACTATGCCAGTCAAAACAATTTAAACAAAAGCAGTTTAGTAATTGTTTTATTGAAACTAAGTTTCGATAATACTCCACAAGAAAATGATCTTTTTAAACAGTAAATGAGGATTTTTGGATATTGCAAGCATATATACATAATATTGCATACGCAAGAAGCAGGTTGCCACCTATGTGGCAAAAAGTGATTTGCAGCAATGAGCAACCTACAAGCTCAAATGTAAATAAGAAACAGCTACCTGAAAATATCAGAAAAAAGACTAGTACCTTTGATTGAAGAGATTCAGCAATCTTTTCTCCACTTGGAACTTCCAAATAAACCTGTATTAAAGCTTATACATTAAGATAAGTAGCTACAAGGAAGAAGCCGAAGGACAAAAGGGGGGACTTTCATTAAACTAAACAGGGAGAGGAAGGTTAAAAAGAAATTTAATTGTTAGTAGCTACAAGTCAGACCAATAAATCTGGAATATGTAAACAAGGTTACAAGGGTTTAAAAAACAAAATTTAAAATATGTAATTTTAAGGGTCAATTTGTTAATCTCCAAGTTGGTCCGTAAATCACAATCGACCTCAATAAAAAAGGGAGCCTGGATGCACACAATTATGAACTACTCCGCAGAACTATATAAGGCGTGTATTATTCTCGATCTAAACCTACAAACCCAATTAGATTACCTAAATGCCCATATTTATGGCTCCATAAGAGTATTAATGCTATCACCGCCTGGTTCTAATCCCAGCTCAATTGAAACATCAATATCGCATGCTAAGAGTACTATTTATGGCTCCATAAGAGTACTATTGATCACTCAATTGAAACATCAATATCGTATGCTAAGAGCGGTGATAACTACTTTAGCACCAATATTCTAAAAGAACACTTTAGCACCCAAATTATACAAATTGGCAAACTTCATCAGCAAACACTAATAACTAAAGTGGATCAGTAAGCCAAACCTGTAAAGAAGCATACATATAACTATAGACTGCAGAGCTAAAAAGAAGCATAGTCCAGGTGCTATGGGGGCTGAAGCGCCAAGCAGCCAAACATCAGTGCTCTAATAATCGGCGCTAGCTGCCTGTTAGTCGCCGCAATAATGCATTAGATGGTGTATTAGGCGGCTAACCAACCTTAGGTGCTCTTGTGCTGCTATTTTCGTGTTGTATTGTCTAATCTTTATGTAATATGCTTGCTAATTTCCTAGGCACCAGCCCTTCTGACCTCTAGGGCTCTTGTATTGTCTAACATTTGCCGGTTGGTTAGACATGATAAAATAATATAGTACTAATAGAATACGAACATATTGCTCAACAGAGTTTGGTGCTTACTATGGTAGGAAAAGTCGGACGGACGAGTGAACTGAATATCTGTGGATCAGATACATCAGCATCTCCCCAGACAAGTGTTCCAATTTCCCCTTCTCGTTGTCAAGCTGCTGACCCTGGAGGTACATGAACCTGGGCTCCAAAGCCCGTTGCGCCTCTAGAAATTGATCAACCGAAGGATTGATCAGCGTGTGCACCTGCATTCCGATCCTTCCATGTTCAGAACTGACAAAAAAATACGTAATAAAATAAACAGCAGAAGGCAACTAACCTTCAACCTCCCGGAAGAGATCAGCTCCGGGAAAGGGTATGACGGCCGCGGCCGCTCGGCCTGTGCACCGGACCAGGTGGTGTCCGCTGGCTTGCCTACCTTCCCGCACAGCACTGCAAGCATCGTGCAGTTCACCCTTGAGCCGCTCTGGAAATGAGACATGGCTGAACGCTGCAAGGCTGCAAAACAAATAGCAACAACAGATCAAACCTCCATAATAGATCTTTACCCAAAATCAACAAGAAACAAATAGAACAGAGCAAATCAAAACAAATAGATCTCCACCCGAAACCAACTAAAAATAAACGAATAGAACTGAGCAAATACAACAGATCGGATCGAGCAGAGAAAAATCGGATCGAGCAGAGCAAAACAGACTTCGAGCTATAGAAAATCGGATCGAGCAGATCTAACCTAACAGGAGACCAAAAATCGACTACTACAAGTCCACAACACGGAAATCGGGACTCCCGAGCCGCTAGGACGCCGGCGGAGCGCAGGAAGCGCTCGATTTGGTGGCGGTGGCGGCGGCGGAAAGGGTAGAGAGCGGGGATGCGGAGGCGAGAGCGCTATGAACCCTAGTTTAGCTTCCCAGCACAAATCCCCTCTCGAATCATTTAATACAGCCAGAATGAAGGAAAACGCCAATAAATAGCCGAGCAATTAGAAATCACCAGAAGCAAGCAAAAAGGCAAAAGATCGTAACGCCAAAAAAATTGATTGGCCGCGAGGACGAGAACGACGAACCGCTCGAGCCATTGGAGATCGAACGGTGCACGCATCACGTAGCTACGGGTGCTGCTGATGCCGCCGCGGTGGAGATATCCCTAGCACGCTTCCTCTTCACGCGGTCGAGTCCGCGATGGGATGACGACGACGATGATTCATAACTTGCGGAGAGAAAAACAAAAACAAGATGACGGATTAAATTAGCTTTTTGCAGCGGGATTGCGAGGAAAAGTGGGGAAAAATACGAGTTTGTTCTGTGTTTTTCTGGGCGCATACCTTCTCTCCGATTCCCGCTGCGCTTTGGGTTTTTGGCCACATCCACTTTGCGCGCATACGCGATCGATGCGCCGCCGGGGTGGTGCTGCGTTTGGCTCTTTGGCTTTGATTCCGGCGAGGATCGGAGGAATTTTGGGTGGGAATGGGGATCGCACGGCGTAGCCCCGATTTGGGGACGGCCGACGCGGCGGCGCCATGTGGATGGTGAGGGCAGTTCGTGCTTGTTCGTCGGGTCCTTATTGAGGAGCGCTCATGATTGCAACATGCAAGCGGTGAGGAGGGAATGGAGGGCCTCAAATGCAATTCAGTCTCTCATAAGTAATATATATATATATATATATATAATTATCTATAAAGTAAATAGTGTTTCTACTCAAAACTCTATATGCATCCAAAATTCTTGGATAATCAGCAATCTCATGGTCGACGCAACTCATATATGCACCCAGATTTTTTTTTGACACTGAGCAATTTCCCATTCGACGTGATACTTAATCTGCGTTTATGATGAAGGAGGGTAATTCTTTAGCCATTAATGATATATACACATTAACAATTACATCTCTTTTTTTCATAACTTTAGGAGCAATGAAATGAGGATATGCAATACCTTCTTCTTTGCATAAACTCTCTCATGTTAAAATGCACCAATTGCAAGAACATATCTCAGTTGATTATTTAAAACCAAGTTGATTTGTTAAATAAACTACTGCTCCACTATATGCAATGCAAACATATATATACTGTAGAAATAGAAACAAACAGTGGCATGCAAACTGCTCATACATATGCGTCATGCATCCAGATCAAGTTGTGCTGAGATTACAACCATGATTGTGTGGTGGCACTCAAAATCACAGCTGAGTTCAGTTCGAGCATGTAAGAAGAATGGGAAGAGGAAACAACAGAATGAACATTATATATTAAGAATGAACATTATATATTTTCGGGACTTGATATCGGAGTAGATCACTATGAAATCAGCCTTCTGCGGCTCATTTAAACGAACAAAATCACGTGAAAAACATAAGACATCAATCAAATATACTTGAGAGCCACAAATTAAGTATGGCGATTCTTGGCTTATGACTACAAATTTGAATGATTCATTTTTTCTTCTCACCGTTGTTTTCGAGAAGATACATCCTTTTTTTTGTTAGGCCAAAACTTATGTTCATGCAATTCAAGACACATTAATGTTAATTAATCAAAATCTGAGCTATCATATATTCGGATAGTCTATGCATATATTAGTAATCTCATAGTCCTCTAGGTCATGAGGTGGGTCTTTAATATGCGATAACAAGTCATATCGTGCACGTGTGTACATATATATAATAACTATCTACAAATTCACCCAAATTTTGTTTTGTCTAGCTATTTTACGGAAAACCCTTTGAGTTTTTTCGAAATTAACCCGTAGTCCCATTGCGCCACATCGTGTGTATATATATATATATATAGACTAGGTTAGCACTTAAGGTTAGTCGTCAGGTCCTCCGGATGAAAACACGTCCATGTCCACTTACGTCGATGTCTCCTGTTGTGGGTGCTTAATTAATCAAGCTCGTAACGAAAACCGACGAGCTTCTCCTCACGCCATGGTCGCACCGACGGCGACGAGTCAAAGAGAGGTAGCGTCTCTCTTAAAAAAGCTAAAAAATACTATATATTTTAGACGGCGAGAACAACACGAACTATCTCATGGCAAAAATAAAAGAAGAGGCTAGGTTTTGAACTTTTGCGGGTGTGCGAACTTTTACCATACCCTGTATAGACTTTAGAGCTTACTTTCGGTCTTTTTCTTTTTGCCATAGAGCTATATTTTATTATGTTTTATTCACTGAAAAGGCAATATTGTACTTTTTTAAAAAAAATAAGGTGAGTAGTTTTAGGCTCGCAAATATACGCCTCAAAATCTATGGAAAATTTGGTTTCTCATACCCCGTTGGATAGATTTGAGGCCGACTTCACCTCACAAGAGAAGGAATTAATCAACTAGACAGGAATTAATTATTAAACATGGAGTTGTTTAATTAGCAACTCTGTGACTTCTCCCTGTACAATTCAATTATGTACTAATCAATAAAATGACGCCTGTTGTGCAGTCATCCCCTTGAGTGTTCATAAAATTAACCCGATCCACCTAGCTATTTTCGAAAAACCCTTGACCGTTTATAAAATTAACTCATAGTCCTAATTTGAAATAGGTCTCGTTAAAGACATAAAGAAACAAATATAAATTGGAATTATATGAGACTTCTTTAGAATAATTATAATAAAATAAAATAACGCCCGTTGCAATGCACGAACATTTATTAGTATATATATAGAAAGAGAGAGAGGGATAGGCAACTTTGTTTGATGTTGTTACTGAAATATCCTCGGTAAAAACTTGTTTACCAGTAGGACAGAGACTTGCATGTTTGTATAAAGTGGACATATCAGATTTATCTTATCATATTTTTCACGTTTTTACTCGACTATTTGAATGGCATAAAAGCAAGGAGACATCTACTTAAAAACAAAAATACTTTCCTGGTAATGGCCATGTTTGACATGCATAGCTCTAACTCTCTTTTTTAAACAATTATTTGGCTCTAAATCTTGTCTATGGTACAAAACGGAGTTTGTATATAAATAAGGAGCTTGTGTTGTGGTGTGTGGGGTTAACATACAACTTTTTGAAAACATGAATACGATGTTTTACATAGTACTCCCATAATATTAAAAATCATTTTCTACCCCTAACTCGAACTACAATATTTTTGAAGCTAGAGGGATATACTCCCTCCATTCCCTCCATTTCACCCATTTCGTTTTGATTTTTTAAATCAAAATTTTTTAGGTTTAATCAAATCTATAGAAAAATATAACAAAATTTTTGTGTGGTAGATGTTGCTAATTTTTAATAAATTTGACCAACCAATTTGATTAAAAAAGACAACTTACAGATAGAGTAGTAGTTAAAAAAGGTTGGGGCTTGAATTAAACAAACATGGTTAAACATAGGCCTGCTGTCTGTTGCATATGACTTATTATATCATTTATTATAAGCCATAACAGCTTATTTATAACGGCTTATTAGTAATTAAAAAATATTTTTTACATGTGTTCACAGCGAATAAAAATATTTTTTACATATATGTTCTTAGCGATATGAAAGACAATGCTTGAAAACTATATTAAAAAGCATCAAAATCGAAATCAAGTTTTAAAATTTAAATTTAGACAGAAACATATAAGCATCTCCATTAGCCAAACCAGCATGATTGCATGAAGTCCTCAAGTATATGTCGATTTCCCCAAGTAATGACACAAATTCAATGGAAAATGAAATGAAATATTCTCGTGTGGCATCTTAGCTCGATTTTCCTTTGTACAATCAACCTGTGATAAGAAAACAAACTACTCCAGTACTCACTACAAACATGGATTTTATTTTTATCCCATTACCTATCGTATAATGGTGATTGCATCCAAACATGGCGCTCTGCAGGCCAACAAACTTTCTGCTACAGTTTACAGTTAGGGCATATACAATGTATGTCTGTTTTCCGTCTCTAAGCCGATAATTTTGTGAAAACACCCGACTCAGTTCATAGACAGACGTCCGTTGCCTCGCGAGGCGACGACCAAAGCTCGTGCTCTCGGTGGATGAGATGTCGCAGCTGCGCGTTGTATGTCTCATCTCCACGAGTCGACAACACGCTGGGATCCCGTATGGCGCGTGAGGGATTTTTCGGCGCCAAATCCATCTCCACCTCCACCAACCGAGTCCTTCATCTTGCCGCCGCTAGCCGCATCCATCTCCCCACGAAGTAGGAAGCGGTCAAGTCATCGTCCCGCCGCCCCGCCGTGCGTATCCGCTACCGCACACCCTCATCGCCCGACCTACTCGTCCCCAGTGCCGACACCGACGCCAAGATGTGCCACTACTCCACGCTACCCGGCGACCGCCCCAAGACGGTGGCCGACCATCCCAAGACGGTTGCCGACCGCGTCCATCGCTACCATGGCGTGCTCCTCGTCATCCTCAGGTCGCTCGCCCTCGTCTCCCTCATGCTCCTCCTCAAGCCGTGCTCCCCTACCTTGTCTGTTGACGTGGGCAGGAGGTGGCGA
Source organism: Oryza australiensis (assembly GCA_019925245.2). NCBI lineage: Eukaryota > Viridiplantae > Streptophyta > Magnoliopsida > Poales > Poaceae > Oryza > Oryza australiensis. The sequence goes on along the minus strand of JAIFGZ020000439.1, from coordinate 7,161 downwards.
GGCCCAATGGATACCGTGGCCGGGCCCAACAAGTACATCGTCATATTCGACGCGGAAGCTCTAGGAGCCGTGTCCACGTCTTCCGCTTTGACGGCAACCTAGATCTGCTCCACATTGGCGATGACATCGAGCTCTTCGTCCAAGTAAACCAACGATCCATCCATCCAATGGATCTGGATCTTTGACCTCAATCCAATTTCATTTTTTCCTTTTCCTTTGCAGAAAAGTTGGGCTTAGCACGTACGCCAACGACCTGCGGGAAGCTGTTGAATCGCAAAAGGTGCATATAGTTTATGTAGTTCAGATTCATGCGTCCTATACTTTGAGCTGCTAGCTAATTAGATTTTGTTCAAGGCAGCAAGTCTTTCCTTGTGCCTTGTGTCCTTGGTCATGTTGGTCGTTTCACTCAAATGAGTCTCCCTTGCACGCATTGATGATACGCTCACTGTAAACCAATCGTTCTTTGGTAACCAGAAGTTGATCACTCAGGATGACAAGTTTGCTCTCGGGTTCTTCCAGCCTGCAAGCAAGCCTTTTGTTTTTCATTGTCAGTTACACAGTTATACAGTTCATCCAATAGCTGATAAAATGAAACAAGGTTTGAATTATCTAGAAACAATTACAAAAGGTAGTTGTAATGGATGATGATTTAAGATTACACTTTGACTGAAAGAAAAAAGGACTGTCAATTTGTTATATTTACCTTTATTAATCAGTAAAACTAGGCTAAAAGGCCTTGGATATATAGAAAAGAAGCATTTCACCATGGTTTATGTTTAAATGTGAAGAGTTCATTTTCTTTGGGCTCCTTTCACATGACATGACTTGACATATTTCTTGTATCTTGTACTCCCTAGCTGGACGATCTTATAACAGATGGTACATAGGCATATGATACAATAAAAACCCAGTGTAACTGTAGTTTGTGTGCAAATTTTACTTTTGCCATTGAATTAGGCAAAAATCATTTTTTCATTTTTCTATTGTACTAGCCCAGAGCCCAGTGCCAAAAATAGACGAAAACAAAACACTGAAAGTAAGAGCCCAAGAAACAACATTTTCACTGAAAATAGATGCAATTCATTTGAACCCATGTGGTGTACTGTCTCTATAGTTTATACATCTTTACATATTTAGGATATTTTTATGACTAGTGATTCTATGTTTAGCTTTTAGTCTAGGAATTGATAACAAGTGTTGCTTTTCTTTTTCTTATAGGTTACCATCAACTAGTAATATGCCCGTGCTAACGCTACGGTGTCACGATATTTACTTAATAAACTATTAAAACTTTATTTCATATAATTAGAAATAAGTTTTGTGGAATCTGTCCGTTTGAGCTTTAATTTAATCCAGCGTAGGGCCCACCTAACCAACACTAATTTTAAGCGAAGTGGTGAAGAGGTTGCAAATTGTTAATTACAGAATGGTGTAATAAAACTAGTATTTTTTATATTAGTATGGATTATTTGTTGGAAAATTAGAAAATACAATACACTCTCACAGGTATGAATCGCTCCATATTACACTACTATACATGAAAATGTTGGCCTCATGTTGGTCCTTCTTTTCCTTTTTAATCACCGGCAAGGATAATGCATCTGAAAAGAGTAAGGTTTAACGTGTATATCTGTAACCCATATAATGTTGGTTTTGTCGGAAGCTCGCACCGAAACACTTAGGGCATGTTTGGTAGGGCTCCGATTCTCTCGATTCTAGATTTCGATTTTTTTATCGATTATGAAGAGAATCGAATTGATATAATAAAGTAATCATTAGAACAATATTTTAGGTGATTTTCAGTGATTTTGGGAAAACCTGGTTTTAGGTGATTATGGGAAGAAATCGCAGGTGATTCTCACTCTACGTAAACCGCCGAATCACTGAAGTGATTTTTCTCGACTTCTTGAATCGTTATAAAATATTTCGTTTGTCAAGGATTCTATTGATTCGTTGAGAATCAAGGGAAAAATCCCTACCAAATGCGCCTTAATTGATCTTAGCTACACAGAGATATTACAAAAATCTATTTATAGTTGACCTTAGCTATATGTAAAGTATTAAACAGCTTAGAGAGAAACATCTGTCTATGGGTTATATGATCTATCTTTTATCTATTTGTACGATGGCTTCAAAACATTTATTAAAGACACCCTTATCTTTTAGGTTATATATGTCCTAAAAACCATATTTCGAGAATATGCATATCATGCATGAGCCTCAAAACCACCAACAGTCACCCACTCACCAGCTAGTCCGTCCACGTTCTCATCCCAGATACCCAAACGCCGCCGCCGTAGTTAACCCACTCGTCCACTCCTCGGACTGATCAGTGACTATTTAATCTCCGCGCGAAGACGTGAGAGAGAAGCCGCCGCGAAACGAGGCAATGGCGTCTGGGTCTTCCAGTTCCAACGCCGCCGCGGACCTCACCGTCCTCGTCGACGACTTCTACTTCTCCGTCTGCTCCCACGGCCGCAACGACGACGACTTCGATGGAGACGAGCTCTTCCCGATATCCGACGAGAAGTACGCCTCCGAGCTGCAGCTCCAGGAGGTGATCATGTCGTCCTCCGCCGTCATCGTGGCGGGCAGCACGGCGCGCTCCTCGGCGACGACGACGTCGGCGCCCGTTATCTTCATAGGTGAGTGCTCCTCCCACGCCGCGTCGTCGTCTCGGTTGACCTCGATGATCCCCGCCGCCACCACGACGCTCGTCTTCTGCAAGATCTGCATGGACGCCGTGCCGCCGTCCTCCGCGCACCGCGCGAGCCGCGGGTGCAAGCACGCCTTCTGCGCCTCCTGCCTCGCGGGCTACGTGGGCGCCAAGATCCAGGAGAGGATCGCCGACGTCAGGTGCCCCGAGGAGCGGTGCCGCGGCGTGCTCGACCCGGAGCTCTGCCAGGGTTCCTCCCGCGGGATGTGTTCGACCGATGGGGCTCGGCGCTGTGCGAGGCCATGGTGCTCGGCGCCCAGAGGGTCTACTGCCCGTTCAAGGACTGCTCGGCGATTATGCTGGACGACGCCGGGGAGGCCGTCACCGAGTCGGAGTGCCCGAGCTGCAGCGCCTCTTCTGCGCGCAATGCGCCGTGCCGTGGCACGCCGGCGTCGACTGCGCAGCGTACAAGAAGCTCGGCAAAGGGGACAGGGGCAAGGAGGACCTGCTGCTGATGGAGATGGCCAAGGGGAAGAAGTGGAAGAGGTGCCCCAAATGCAAGTTCTTCGTGGAGAAGTCCCATGGTTGCCTGCACATCACCTGCAGGTGCTGCATCGTTTTATTGCTTGATTTCTTTCTTCGATATCTTGCGTTTTCGTTGCAGATTATGTTGTATCAAATTGTTTTTAAGATGATCATCACAACATTTTGCAGGTGTGGCTTCGAATTCTGCTATGGATGTGGAGGGCAGTGGGGTGTTACATGCTAGTTGCAGCACAACATGAATTCCAGTTCAATTCCTGCTGGGCCTATCTAATTTGAATATTTCTGTGTTCTCAATGAGACCCTAGTAGCATCAATTATCATTGTATTTATGTGACCGAGGGTCATCAGTAGCATGAATTATATGTCATTCTCTCACCGAATTAAGTTACGGTTCCCAAAAGTATGAACTTGGAACTTGGAGTAATTTATAAATATAAATTCGCTACATATTCAGGAAGACACGCTATGAAAGCTAGAAATTTTTGCATTAATCGAAAAAGTTCATGTAGTAAAATTCGAAATAGAAAATAAATATTAAAAAGTCTATGTAAAGATCAATTAAAGTTTAAAATAAAAATTTAAAACTGAATTAAAAAATAAAAATAAGAGTTCAAATAGAAACATAATCAGAATTTAATAATAAAAATATTAAAAATAGTCCATAAAAGACAATATGAGATTAATTAAAATGTGGAATAAATAATAAAATAAATTTCGAAATTATACAGAGGGACATACGACTTCCAATAGAAATATATTTTATAAACAACTAAAATTTAGAAAAATAGTTCATATAAAACACAACATGAGTCTAATTAAAATTTGGTATAAAAATAGAATAATTCTAAACATAAAAAATAATATGAGAGTTCAAGTAAAAAAACTATTTAGAAATAACTATAATTTAAAATAAAAAATAAATTCAAAAATTAGAAAAGGGGAGTAGCAATGAGCAAGAGATAAACTAAGAATACAATTTATAAAATATCATAAAAATAAAAATATTAAAAAAGACAGTCTATCTATATCATAATAATGGCAAATAGAGGAAGGAGAAACAGGTGAGCCATAAATAAATGGTGATGATGATTGATGCGACAACGATAAAGTATAAACAAAACCCCAATGACATATAAATTCAATTTATGAAAATTATATCTAAAAATATTGTAAATTTATAAAAAAATTAATAAAGATATGTGTAGATATGAAATACATTTTTATTAATTTTAAAGTCCAAAAGTTATAACTTTCAGATGAAAAATAAAAAATGTCAGATAAATAATATTCGAAATTTGTCTTTGAACGATTTTATATCTACATACTATCTAATATTTTTCTCATAAATTTACAAAATATTTAAATATAATTTTCACAAGTTTCCAACTTGTTTTTACCGAATATATCATCATCGATATTGGCACGTCTTGGGAACGTGGAGCAACAGCAACACGTCCCGGGAAACGGAAACGCTCCTCAACTCCCACTAAAACCGAACGAAAAAATACCAACAAAACCCACCAGATACCCACGTTCCTAGGGTTAAACAGATCGATTCGATCGGTTTTCACCAAGCGAAGATAAAGCGGTTCACTTCTGTTAATCTATCCACTCCCCAACTACATCACCGCATTTTCAGCAGCACAAAACTTCCCATCTCCCCGGCAAAGCTGGCGCCGCGCACGCGAGCCATGGCGATGGCGGAAGCCGCGGGACAGCGGCAGCGGCAGCGGCGGCAGCATCCCAGCTGCGGCATCTGCATGGAGCCCATGCCGCCCTCCGAGGCGCACCGCGGGCGGCGGCGGCTGCGCGCACGCCTGCCGCGCGTGCCTCGCGGGCCACGTCAGCGCCAAGGTGGAGTCCGGCGGCGGCGGCGGCACAGGCACCGTGCGGTGCCCCGACGCGTCCTGCGGCGGCGCGCTCGACCCAGAGCTGTGCCGCGGGGCTCTCTCGGGGACGTGTTCGAGCGGTGGTGCGCGGCGCTCTGCGAGGACATGTTCCTCGGCGCGCGGCGGACGTACTGCCCGTTCCCTGGCTGCTCCGAGATGATGGTGACCGACGACGAGTGCTCCGAGGAGGAGTGCGTAACGCAGTCGGAGTGCCAGACGTGCAGGCGCCTGTTCTGCGCGCGGTGCGGCGTGCCGTGGCACGCCGGCGTGAGCTGCGCCGAGTTCGAGCGGCTCGGCGAGGGGGAGCGCGGGCGGGAGGACCTGCTGCTGGTCGAGGCTGCCCGGAACGGCAAGTGGAAGCGCTGCCCGCGGTGCCGGTTCTACGTCGAGAAGTCCAATGGCTGCCTCCACATCATATGCAGGTGCGCGATCTGTGATCTGAGACTTGTCGCTTGTTATATTCTCCTATATGCTAGCTAAAGACAATAGATATTATAAAAGATAAAAATAAAAAGGAAATTATAAACCTATAATTAGTTAATTAGACATATATTGTTTTTTGTCCATATACAAAGAAAAAGAATTTATGTGTGGGATCTTATGGTCCCACATATATTAGCTCGAACAATCTCATTAACATCATTTAAAATAACATGATTTATTACATGATACCTAAATAGTCACAAAAATTAAAATAATATATAACATAGATTAATATAAAATATATATCACTTAACAAACGTTAAAATCAAACTTAACTTTTAAAAGTTAAAAAAATGAACAAATTAAGTTAACATACATTCATAATTATAGTAACAATATTTGTTACTAGCAAAATGCCCGTACGTTGCAACGTAACGACGACGCAGGGAGGGAAGCAGACGGAGGGCGAAGGTCCAGGCGGCGTGAATGGGGACGGAAGAGAGATACGTAGGAGGTATTTTTTTATCTAAGCCCTTCTCTTTCTTTTCGGCATTGGGATTACGTGTTAATTTTATAAACACTCAAGGGGTTTTCTGCAAAATAACCAGATAGATAAAAATTTTGGATAGAAACACTACTTGCTTTATAGATAGTTATATACATATATATAACTTTGAAAGCAATAGTATCTTCAACTTTATATACCACTTGGACCTTGATTAAGAAATATTATCGGATAGACATTTAGTCTAAGTTAATTTAATTTCACCAAATTAAGTCAAAAATATAATGAAAATAGATATTGACTTATCGATACTTTAAACCAATTAGAAATTTGGTACAAGTTTAAAATATTTACGACTCGGATATTATTAGTTAGAAAAGTATATTGATGAATACGATAAGTTACATGTATATTGATGGCGGTGCTAGCTCACGCATGTAGCGTGTGCTCGGCCGCCGCTCGGTGCAATGCACGACGACGCCAGAGGCGCGTGAGTCGGGCTCGCTCACGGAGGTGAGGAAAGTGAGGCAACAATGGAGCGAGAGGTTATACGGATCGGAAATAGATTTGGATGAAAAAATGATTTGATGATCGAAAAGTTATAGATTTTTAAGTAGTTAAGATAAGCTCTATCGCATATAGCTGGGTTTTTAAAAAATAGCCAAGTTGATTGCAAGTTAATTTAAAAACTTAAGGGGTTTTTGCAAAATAGCCGACAAAATAAAAATAGGGTAAAAACACTACTTGTTTTATATATAGTTATAGATTATAGATATAGATTTTCTATAATTTGTAAAAGTTAAATTTTAACTTGAATATTTGTGAAAAATACATTTTGTATTAATCTGTTTATCAATTTTTTTAAAAATAATGACTATTTAAATGACATGTAAGAAATGAGGGGATATACCTCGAGAGATAAAACACATTCCTGTAGTATGGATATACTACATCATTTATTTTTACAACTTGTAAAAGTTGAATTTTAACTTGAATGTTTGTGGAAAGATATATTTCATATTAATCTATTTTATTATTTTTTTAAAAATAATGACTATTTAGATGACATGGAAAAAATGAAGGATATCTCTCGAGGGATGGAAACACATTCCCGTAGTATAGATATATCATTTTTAAAATGC